>JARQOC010000005.1:81618086-82218086 GCA_033576535.1 Allobates femoralis
GAGCCCTATCTGACGGTGCGGGGTGACAGCATTGTTTTTCAGTTGGGTCCGTCCTTTCTGCCAAAGGTGGTGTCGGAGTTCCATTGATCTCAGTCAATCATTCTTCCATCCTTCTGTCAACATCCTAGATCTGCGAAGGAGGTGGAGTTTCATTCTCTGGATGTCCGTCGCCTGGTGTTGCACTACCTAGAGGTCACAGGCTCCCTGGCGTATCGACCAGAATTTGTTCATTCAGCATTTTGGTCGCAACAAGGGCCGGAAGGTGGCTAAAGGCACTATCGCCAATTGGATAAAGAAGGCAATCACGGATGCCTATCTTGGTCAGGGCCTCTCGGCTCCTACTGGTTTTACGGCCCATTCTACCCAGGCCACTTCGGTCTCATGGGCTGAGCGTGCTGTGGCTTCTCCGGAGCAGCTCTGCAAAGCGGCTACATGGTCTTCGCTACATACCTTCACCAAACACTATCATTTGGATGTGCTGGCTGGCAGGGACTTGGCCTTTGGCCGGAATGTCCTGCAAGCGGTTGTCCCTCCCTAGGTAAGGATTTGTGGGCATTCCTCCTATGCTGTCGTGGAAGGTGACTAGAGAAAATAGAATTATTCTTACCGTTAATTCGGTTTCTAGGAAACCTTCCACGACAGCATTTATTTCCCTCCCTACTTTCCTAGTTTATGGATTTTATGCTTGTTTCTTATGCGTTCTGGGTTCGTTGTAAGACACTGGCTAATGGGAGGTGGGAGGGGCCTTATAACCTCTCTTGTGTTCCTGTCCCCATTAGGCGTGGGAGGTACCTCCTATGCTGTCGTGGAAGGTTTCCTAGAAACCGAATTAACGGTAAGAATAATTCTATTTTTTTTCTCTTTTCCTTCACCAAATTTGGGGGTGTGTGCTTTATTATCTGGTGCATCTTATAAAGCGAAAAAACAGTAGTTTGGGATCCTACATAAAATATTTGATTCTTATGGAATTGTTAATAAATAAGAGAATTGTTACTTTGTTAATATAATAGCAGATCTGGTGCTAAAATATATCGCTTTATCGATTTCGTCATAAAATTGAATTACATGTCTTATTTTTGTCAAATGGCTTTATGTTGTGTTGTCCTTAAAGGGAATCTGTCAGCAGGTTTTTGCTAAGTAATGCTGCTTTCACATCTGCGTTTTTTGCAAAAACCGAATCCGTCACACTTTTAGCAAGATTGCGTTTTGTGTAATATCTGTATAGGAGTTCCGGACATGTGCAGTGACTTGTGTTTTCTTTTGGATCCAGCACTTCAGGCTTGTCTTAAAACCGGAGTTGAGTTAGCTGCGTTTTTTTGCCCGGTGCCAGAAGTGCCAGATCGCGATGAAAACGCAAGTGTCACACATGTCCAGGACTTCAAAACAAATGCATTAGCCTGAACGCAATGATGCCGCAAGTGTGACGTATCTGTTTTTTCCAAAAAAGGCAGAATTCTGCCAGATTTGCAAAAACACAGATCAGTCAAACCTGAACTTCAAAAGTTGAGGTTATGCCAAATCTGTCGCAGTGAAACTAAACGCAGATCTGAAAGTAGCCCAAGCTGAGGACAACATGCTGTAAGGGTTTAAAAAACAAAAATTAGTGTACCTCTCTTATGGTCTGTGTGATGTTGTTTACGTAAATTTAAGGCTTTATTACCTGGTGATTACCATCACAGGACTACCTTGTCACGTGTGTGGCAGTCAGACATGCCCCTGATTTGATTGACACCTAATAGTCAATGTACAATCTTCCACTGAGAGCATGGTATGGGTGGGGGCAGCTCTCCCAGCTCTGCTACATGGCTAAAACTACACTCCCTGACAGAACTTATGTCGCTTATCCATGTTATGTAAATAAAAGCTTATAACCTGATGTTAAATTCATCCATTGGTTGTATACATTTCTCTTTTGAAAGCTGAAACCTGTCAAAATTTGGTTTAGGTTAAGAAAATAAATTGGCTTCAATGCTGAAATATTGATCATTTAATGAACACAGAATGGTCAAATTTTAGCAAGACAAAGGTTTTGTCGCCTGGTCATATAATGCACCCAATCCTAGTTTACATCCTCACTGTGCTCAGTGAATGATCGGTTAATTGGTGGGTGTATCTAAAAAGAAACCCAGCACCCCAGACCTTCACTTGAACTGCAACTTGAGCTCTGACAACATGTCAAAAATCCACCCTGCGACCAAAGCCTTGATTATCAAGAGACTGCAAGACCAGATCCACTCAGTAGGTGGCTGGCACCTTTAATGTGTCTCAGCATCAAGTATAAAGAATTAAAAAAAAGATTTGAAGAGACTGGAGAAGTGATTGACAAGCCCAGGACCGGCAGATCCCACAAGACAACTGCTCAGGAGTAACGTTTGTTGGTTAGAAAATGCAAAGCAAGCCCTCTTCCACTGCAGCAGGCTCCAACAGGCCTGGTCACCTCAAGTCCCTGTGTCAACTAAAACAGTTTATAGGATTCTGTGTCGAAATGGCCTTCATGGTCGAATCTGTGCCCAGAAGCCAGCACTGAACAAAAGGCAAATAAAAAACTGTGTGGCATTTGCAAAGTCCCACAGCCTGCTAAACAGATGGATGCTGGAAAAGTGGTTGAAGGTGGATTTCTCTGATGAATCTTCAGTAGAATTACACCACAGCGCGCCGCCGCAAATACTGCAGGAGACCTACTGGAGCCCGTATGGATCCAAAATACACCCAGAAAGTAGTTACAATTTTGGAGGTGGAAAGATCATTGTCAGGGTTACATTCAGTATGGGGGTGTGCAAACATTTGCAAGATGGAAGGCAATATCAATAGCCTAAAATATCAAGAAGTATTAATTACCTCTTATATTCCAAATCATAAAAGGGGTCAAATTCTGCAGCAGGATGGTGCTCCATCTCATACATCCATCTCTACAAACAAAGTTCCTCCAGGCAAAAGAGATCAAGGTGCTCAAGGACTGGCCAGCCCAGTCACCAGCCCTGAACATCATTGAGCATGTTTAGGGTAGGATGAAAGAGGAAGCTTGGAAGACAAAACCAAAGAATCTAGATGAACTCTGGGAGGCATGTAAGACTGCATTCTTTGCTATTACTGATGACTTCATTAATAAATTGCATGAATCATTGTTGAACCGCATGGATGCAGTCCTTCAAGCTCATGGAAGTCACACAAAATATTAAATATGACTCTAATAGCACCATAACTTCATTCAGAAATGCTATGCAACATATATTTGTATTTTAAGGTTTTTTTTTGTTTGAAAATCACATCTTTCTGTGGGCGACAAAACACTTGGAGAGCTCCACAGCTGAAATTTCAGCAGTGTGGCCAGCTCCCCTGCCTCCGCGGTGCTAAAATTTCAGCACTGGACAGCGCCAGCAATGAAGCCGGCAAAAAGCAGTTCTGCTTGTCTGTGGCTGTCAGGTTCTGTCCGCTGCATCCTGCAAAAAAATGGACAGAACCTGACAGTGAAAAATCACAGTGTGACGCCGGCCTGAGGCTTGTACAAGCTGCAAGGCCAACCCCATTCAGATGTAAGCACTTTTCAGCTGAGTAAATTTCTACAACATCTTAGTCCCAGTTTTTAACAAAAGAACATTTAAATAATATGGCTTTACCCTTTAATTCAGTACATAAGCATCATTGCTGCATGTCCAGTTTTATTCCTTCGGTTGTCATTAGTAAAGCCAGCCGAGGTTCTCCAGCCTGTGTGACGGATGAATTCTTCCTTAGTTTGTGTTTTTGAATTGAGGTCTATTTTTTCCACTTGGCTTCCCCTGGTCACATTCAGGAGTGCTGTGCCCACACACAAGCCGCAGATTACACAACATGCACATTCTTTGCCTGTTACCATTTAGTAGTGTTTTATGGCTCCTTAGAAGGGAGAATTTTCAAGGGTTTTGTTCATTATATTTTAATGTTGAAATTCACAAAATTTGTTTCATAAAATATTCTTGCCAAAAAATGCAAAAAGTTAGATATGCAAATACAGATTAAACCAGTTTTACGAATTACGTATATTTTTAAAAAGCCACATACAAATTTGCAAACTCGCTCCATTAGTGTTAGGCTAGGGCCACACTTAGCCCAGCACTTACGTTAACTGTAATTGCAGAGGGAAGTGTGCAGGAACGCATAGCGTTAACTTCAGGGGCTGCCTGCGAATGCTGCCCCATATTAACCCGATATTTACCATGGATGCAGCCACACAGGAAGCCCCAGGAACTGCGCTTTAGCAGAGCGCACAGGAAAACATTGCTGACAACGTTTTCCTGTGCACCCGGCAAAAGCGCAGTTCCTGGGGCTTCCTGTGTGGCTGCATCCATGGTAAACATTGGGTTAATATGGGGCAGCATTTGCAGGCAGCCCCTGAAGTTAACGCTATGCGTTCCTGCACACTTCCCTCTGCAATTACTGGATCCAGTTAACGTAAGTGCTGGGCTAAGTGTGGCCCTAGCCTTATAGTGTATAAAATGGAGAAACATCTCTAGATAGAAATGTTATTCCCAAAGATGTGTTAAATTCGTCAAACACTTTACTTTCATAAATTTGATACAAATAAAGACAATAAAGCAAAACAAACTTGAAGAATTTAGGCTGGTTTCACATCATGGTTTTTGTGATCCGGGCCGATCCGATGAGAACCAGATAGGCCCGGATCACATTTCAGCCCAATAGTTTGCCTATGGGGCCAAATGGAGCCGGATGGCAGCTATCTGCCAACCGGTTTCCATGTGTCCGGGTGAATCCGGGAGGACTCAGATTTTTCACCCGGACACAAAAATGCTGCAAGCACGATTTTTGTGTCCGGGGAGAAAAATCTCCCCACACCGGATCCTCCCGGATTCTCCCAGATCCGGAGAAAGTCACACACCGTTCACAGGGAACTAGCCGCGGTCCTGAATCATCAGCATCTTCAGATGAATGTGGCTGCACACCGGACCGGAGGGCATATTAGCCCTCCAGTTCTGTGTGCTTATCCGGTCCAGGGCTATCTGATCCACAACGGACAGCCTCGGATTGGATCAAAACATGATGTGAAACCAGCCTTACCCCTCTTTTTGAATACTAAAATAAGGCTTCAGGTAATATTTATATTTTGCTGGACTGATTTTTATTGCCTTGTAACATTTAACAGTTTGGTCCCAATTCATTCATGCTGTATGGCAATGGTATAAAAGTGACAAAAATCAAGTTATGCTTCATAAATTGGGGACATTTTTTTAAGAACTTGTATAACAAACCTATCAACAAAAATGGTAGAAAATAATGTCATACATAGAGCATTCTATGTTTTGAAAAAAAAAACTACAGATTTTTACTAAAATAAAGATTTCTTTTTTTTTTTGTCAATGGATTGCTATTAAATTGACAGTAATTTGCTTTTAAAGTAGCAACTATCCTCAGTGATAATTTGCAAAAAAATATTTTTGTTGAAAATGGAAAAGAAAACGTCACAAAAAATATTACAATACTCTATGTGTGAATACAAATTTACACCTATACATTAAGGTTCAAAATACTAAATAATATACACATATTGTTGCGCAGCCTCAGCTCCAGGTTTTTGTGGGGCCCTTTAACTCATACCTCGATTCATGATTATATTGAGGCTGCAGGTTGTATATGACACGCCTATCCAGGGCCTTAGGATACTCGGAACCGGGCTTTGAGGCTTCATCACGGGGATCACAGGGACCGAGACCCGGCTCTGTGACCCTGGCGGTGTCATTAAAAGTTTGGTGTGGGTGGCTCTCCCTCTTAGAGACAGTAATCTGGCGTGGAGGGTTCATTTTGAGCAGGGACCTGGGGATATGTGGCGCCCCTCTGGCAGGACGCCACACGGAGGTACTGCACCCCAAAAAGAAGATGTAGCATCTTCATAGTCACAGGTGGAGGGAGGAAAACTGCAGAGTCTGTCCACAGAACCCACCCACAGACACCCTAGCACACAGGACTGTATTTCAGTAGGTCCCAGGGGGGGTGGAGCTTAGGTGAGCGGGAGACGTGAGTGACAGTAGAGGGACAGTGCAAAAAATAGTAATGGCGGTTTGATTAGGAGCGCTCTAAGGATCAGACATATAAGATGTTTTAATAAATGGCAAACCTTTTATTAATTTCTTAGTTCCCCTCACAGCTCCACTACGCGCACCACCTGATGAAGACTGTTTTTTGCATGAAAACTACTCCTTTTGTGAGGGATTGGCGGCTGGAGCAGCTCAGGAACAGCACAAATGATCTTCCTTGAGGACCTGGCGTTTCCCTGGTAACCCACAACAAAGAGCGGTGACGCAAATTCGGTTTCGCGGTCACGTTGACCGGATAGGTCCGGTTCCGAGGACCAGGAAAGAGGAGAGCGGAGAGGCAGCGCACATACCGCCGGCGGCGGAGGCTGGTAAACCGGGTTGTGCAGGACTAGCACAACCCGATAAGGTGAGTGGCCACCTACCCACGCCACTTAGACGTTTTTAATAAGGGGATCCTACACATTTGCGCCCCTCTTCCTTTTTGTTTTGCAGTAGAGGGACAGTGACAGAGAGAGAAAATGGACGGACGCAGGGGACCCTGCTGTCCTGAGGAGAGGGCACTTCAAAGGAGCAGAGGTGACCCAGACGAGAAGGGGACACTTGAGGTCTGGTCGAAGCCGTCTGGAGTGCCCAGGTCACACCGGTAAACTGGAGCTGAGGCAGTTTTTAACAGGTTTATCCCAAACGGTAGACCCGCGTGTTGAGGAACTTAATAAGGGGGCCACGACACCCACCAAGAAGCCTAACCTCTGTCCTGCAGCTAGTTCCAAGACGCCAAGAGGTAACAGTGACTTAAGGCAACACACCTGGGGAATAGTAACCAGACTTCAGCGTGGGAGGGTGAGTCGGTCGACAGGGTAGGGGGTACTCAGATACCGGGACAGGGGGTTATTTCAGTGGGAGATCACGGCTGGTCGGTTCCCGTTTCCATGCCCTGGACCCTCAATGGCGGGGTGGGGGTGATGATGGTGGGGGAATGGTAACGTGACGCCACCTGTGGTACCTGGTAATAGGGTTACCAGCGCTGTAGCTGGCCGCTGAGGTGATGTGAATGCAGCTTTGGTAGTACAGCTGCCCTCAGGGGCAGTGGGGTGGATGAGGGGAGTAGTAGTCCTCACCTCGATGATATTGTAGAAGCCTTTCAGGCGGCGGATAAAAGGAGACCAAATGCCAGATCAGCTCAAACAGTTCTTTACTTGCACCAGGTAGTAATGGGTACATGGTACAGTCTGGTTGAACGGGCTTTGTAGCCGCAGATCTTGGAGGACTTTCCAGAGTCTGGCAGTGGTACCTTTAATATGGCGTTCCTGGTCCTGTCCCTCTGTCTCTGTCTGTGCTTTCCCCTCTTGAGCCTAGTCTCTAGTCCTCGGGGTCTGTTACCTAAAGTCTCTTACTTGTTGGTGTCGTAGACCCAGCTGCGGGACCGATGTTGGGCTTCTATAGGGGTGCTGTTGCTCCCTTGTGTTGGGCCCTCATCTTGCTAGTCTGCAGTTAAGGTTAGACCTTTTACTATCTGCCTCGGCTCCGGTATGCCGGTGGTGACCTGTGTCTCCAGCTGGCTCCAACCAGTCCTGGAATGACCCCCTTTCACGTCTGGGTCACCCCTCTCCCAAGAGGTGCCCTCCTGTTACAGCCGCAAGGTCCCCTGCGTCTGCCTTCCTCGCTGTCTCACCCCGTCTGCCCGACACTGCTGGCACTCCCTGTTTTCCGCTCTCTAGGCTCCACCCCCTGGGACCTACTAAATATATGGTCCTCTGTCTTAAAGTGGCCTACTGTATGGATGCAGGGTGCAGACTCTGTAGGGTCCTTCATATCCACGGCTACGGAGGCACTACGCCTTCTGTTTGGGGTGTAGTACCTCCCTGTGGCGCCTTGCCATAGGGGCGCCACAACCCCCCCTGATTAAATACAGTCGTCCGCTAGTGTTACAACCAAACTGGGTTTGAGCTAAAGATTTTATTAACATAACTTTTTAAACACACAAAAACAGTATGATTACTTTTGTCTTCCCTTGTGGGAGGTGCTAGGCTTCAAACGTTGCAAATAAACATTTTACTATAAGTTCACATTGGCCCAACAGGGCTGGGTATTAAGTCTCTGACTTCAAGTTCAATCAGGCTGTTTTAAAACAACAGTTCACATTTATGTTCATGTGATTTTTGTCCAAGTGCTTCAAGAAAAGGCACAATAAACAACTATTTACAGTGGTACACTATATCAAGTTAACCTTGTCAGTTGTGATTTCTGCTGAACCGGATCGCGTACCACCCTTGGGGTCCTGCATGGCGTTCATATGTTATGGTATCGCCCCGATATAAATCCCGGTCCGAGTAGCCTTGCAGGAGGTGGGATTCCATGCAGTGCCCAGGCTTTGGGGTACTCGGATGTCAGGCTACAAGAGTTAATGCTCCGGTTGTCAAGGGGAGTGGTGGCCGCGCCTGACCCCTTGTCCTGGGGTATCTTTTAAAAAGGGGTGATATTTACAGGGGATTATGTACAAAGTTTGTTGTGACGCTTCCTGTAGTTTTTGGTGAGATGCCACCACCGCCGCCACAGTCCACCGGAGGTGGATGGTAATGCGGCTGGAGTAGTAACGTCCTCCACAGGTAGGACTGGACCTCCGAGGCAACGTTCCCTGTTGGGGAACAAAGTCATTCCTAAAGAAACGCAGCAGAGTCGAATTCACTTCTCTCCGGGTACTTTACTGGAACCTTGTAGCAAAGTAAGTTACAGTTCACAGTTCAGCATAAGATGTTATAACAGGTAGCTAACGGGTGGCTGCAAGTGGATCCCAGGTGGTATGATGGAACCCTTGGTGTGTGCCTTCTTTCCAATCTGTTCCTTTCCTGCTTACCAGTGATTGTGTGAATCCTGGTGACTTGAAGCCCACCTGACCTCCTGCTTTCTCTCACCCTTGCCGCCGTCGGGTAACCCTCTGCTGGCTAGCCGCCTGCTCCTTCAGCGGTGCCTGGTTCCCTCTTTTGGACTGCTCAGGTGGGCAGGAGATTTGTAGACTCCACGGGTCTCCAGATTTTCTGTGGTCCTAAAGTATCCCACAGGTGCGGGCTCCGGTGCCCAGTAACTTTCTGCACCTGGGAGCCCTTTCTCCTACTCCCTCTCTCTGGTCCTTCAGCCGAGAGACCCTTCAGCTTCCTTTTAATCCTCAGCTCCTCAACTCCTCGGTCAGAGACCAAAAAGGGCAAAGACCTCCTTTTTCCCCGTAGAGGTGGTTTTATTCTCTCCCGGGTGACCTCCCACCGTTTAAACTAGTGTGGGAGTGCTGGTTAATGGGTACCACCCAACATTTTAGAATCCTCTTGCAGCTGGAGTATCTACACCTCTTTTACAGGTGCAGTACCCCTCTGTGACGTCGGCATAGCGGGGCGCCACACTCCACGTCTCTCCTTCCCATGAAAACCTCCAAGTAGAGGCCTTCCTCCCGGGCAAAACCGTACCCGGATCCCAGGTTGAAAACGGTAACAACCTCCTTTTTACGTTGATTCAGGTGTCGCGGTGGCTGAGTGTGGGCGAAGGCATGCGCTTGGCCGGTCTCCATCTTGTTTGCCCACCATGCCTCTCGCCGCCTCTGCCATTCAGCCTCGTCGTCCTGAGGAGGCTGTGTAAATCAAGGCTGTCCGATGGGTTGCCAGGAACGCTCGGTGTCCAAGGGTTCGATCGCTCCCATTGCTCCTGCCTCGACCCGTACCTTTGGTGATCCAGCCCTCCATAGCTCGCGGGGCTCGGTCTCCTCGGCGCTACTGATGGCTCCCTCTTCCAGATGCTCCTCCTCCCCAACGCTGGCGGGACCCTCAGAAAGTTCATCCTCCTCTACGGTCAGGTCGGGTTCCTTGGGAGACCGGATAAGATCCTCCAGCTCGGCAGCCTCCTCTTCTCCGGGCTCCACTGTGGTCGGGGCAGCTGGTTAAGGGGTCGCGGTGCTGGATGCATCAGGTTCTGTGGGGGCGTAACCCTCACCGGCTACTGGGTGCTCGGTGTCTGTTGCTACCGTCACCCCCAGTTCCGGGTCTGGCTGGGCTCCCCTCCTCTGCTCCATATGCCGGCTCAGCTGGAGGACTATCTCGGCACTCCAATGCCGGATGGTCGCTCGATGGTCCCTTGGAGTCGAACCCGCAGATCCCTCAGTGCTGCTCCCCAGAAGACGACGTCCTCTCCCTCAGTTTCCAGGGTGGATACTCCCAGGACATTACGGTCGGCTCGGATGTCTTCCTCGACTTCCCAGATTAAATCTGTGGACTGCCATTTTTACCAGATCGCACACTGGTAACGGGTCCGGAGTGTGCCAAGGTCTCTAGTTCTG
The DNA here is from genome assembly GCA_033576535.1 of Allobates femoralis. NCBI lineage: Eukaryota > Metazoa > Chordata > Amphibia > Anura > Aromobatidae > Allobates > Allobates femoralis. The sequence goes on from JARQOC010000005.1 coordinate 81,628,431, forward strand.
ATTTCCGGCCGCACCCTGTTTACTTTTTATAGTACCGAGCTGTTGCGGTCTGGTTCTTGGCCCGTCCACTTAGTTGTTTGATGGCAAGGGGGGCGGGGAGGCAGTTTGGCGCCTCTTGCATGGCCCAATTGATTTGAAGGGCCGAGACACGCCCCTGGGCCAGCACATAGTCTTTTACATATACAAACCCGAATATTAGAATATGTTCAGTCAATCAGCCTTCGGGTCTCTACGGGGCCAGGCACTGCACTTCGTTGAACTTCGGCAGAGCGGGGAGACGGGGATTATCTTCGCGCCTTTCAGCCGTGCAGCCGCGATGCTCTTCCGGCACTGTGGCACAGTAAGGGTATGTGCACATCAGTCGTTTCTGCATCTTTGCAGAACGACCGGGAACTGGTGGAGATTAGCAGAAACTGAGTTTTCTGCACTCGCTAGTGTCCCTGGTTTTGTTAGCGTTTTGCTAACGATTTGCGATCGGGTTACTAGCGGTCGTACAGCCTGTTCTTGGCGATTTCCCCGGCGTGTTCCTTAGCGATTTCCAGACTGGTCTTTGCTGCACTTGTTCAGCTGGACCCGCTGGAAAAACGCTGAAAAGAAGTCGCTTGCTCTATCTTTGAAAACCGGTCGGAAATCGGTGAATAAACTGAAATCGTCAAGACGAAAATCGTTGTAATGTACACAGCGTTTTCTAAACTCCATTGAGTAGCACGTTAATCCTACCGGTGGGTAGGATTAACATAAATTAACATAAAACTCAGCGGGAACCGCCGACGGAAACCGGTCAAAACCAGCCCACAAAACGACTGATGTGCACATACCCTAATGGATTTACAATTCACAAAACAGTCAATAAAGTCTATTTTAAGCACACAGTACCCAGTTTTACCGGGCACGGGATCCTATTCATGGCGCCAGAAATTAGTCGGTCGACAGGGTAGGGGGTACTCGGATACCGGGACAGTCGGTTATTTCAGTGGGGGATCATGGCTGGTCGGTTCCCGGTTGTACGGCTAGGGAGGCACAACACCTTCTGTTTGGAATGCAGTACCACCCTGTGGCGCCTTGCCATAGGGGCGCCACAAGGGCAGAGAGCCATTGTGAACAGAGACCAAGAAAGATAATTGAGAGACACCTCTGACAGACTCTGTGGTGATTCCTAAAATCGATGGCTATAATCCCCGGTGAGCCAGATTGTACTGTGTATTTTATCCATCTGGTACCAGCAAGGGTACCTTTATACACAGCAACTTTTCTAGGAATTTCACTGGCAACTTACAGGTTGCAGTGAAATCATGGACACATTATTCTATCTTGTTGCTGTGTACAAATGGAACAATGTCTCCATGATTTCACTGCAACCAGTAAGTTGCCAGGTAAATTCCTAGAAAAGTTGCCGCATGTAAAGGTACCTTAAAAGAACTGTTTTGAGCTGATTTGACCTCTGGCTTCATTTAATCTGTCGCCCGAAAGGCCTCTGCAGCACCACAGAGATTTGGAATACAACTCCTCTCATCCACCCTGCCTCGCTGAGGAAAAGCTTCGCCTGTGGGGAGCTGTACTACCTCTGCTGCATCACACCATCACCTCAGCGCCTGGCTGCAGCACTGGTAACCGCTTACCAGACACCACAGGTGGCTTCACGTATAATCCCCAATCATCATCCCCATCAGCCATTGAGTGACCATAGCACGGAATCAGGACCCAACCAGCTGTGATCTCCACCGAAGCCACCGTCCCTGTATCCGAGAAACTCCTTCCCTGCCGGCCTGACTCAAAATTTGGCGTCATGAATTTCCCCCTTGGTTTAATACACTCGTCATCGAGTGTGTAAGTGTACAACCAGACTGGGTATGAGCTTAATTTAATTTTTTTTTTTTTTCATTAACCGGATTTGACTAAACATGAACATAACAAAACAACAACAATACGATTTTCTTCTTTTCTTCCCTTGCGGGAGGCACCATGCTTAAGACGTTTCAAACCAAACACAGTTATTCAAGTCTACATCAGCCCAACAGGTATTGAGTCTCTGATTTGGAGTTCAATCAGGCTCCAGCACCAAAAGTTCACATTCAAGTACATGTGAGTCTTTTTACGGGTTTATCAGCGGAATCACACAATTAACTATTTACATTTAGCACGAAACCAGAATCATCTTAATTGTTCAACACTTACTAATTCGGATCACATACCAGACTCTGGGACCTGCATAGCGTTCGTATGAGATCACGTCACCCCAGTACAAATCCCGGTCCGGGTGGCCTTGCGGGTGGTGGGGCTCGACATCTCTTCTCCCAACAAAGACCTCTGCATAGAGGCCTACTTCCCGGGCAAAGCCGTACCCTTTACTCAGGTTGAAGGCTTTGATTGTCCCTTTTTTTCTTCGGTCCATGGGTAATGGTGGTTAGGTACGGGCAAAGGCGCAGGCCTGGTGGGTCTCCATTTCGTTGGCCCACCATGCTTCTTGCCACCTCTGCCGCTCTGCCTCGTCATCCTGGGCAAACTGTGACCTTCCAACGGGTTGCCAGGAGTGCGGGTTCGGGGCTGGAGATTGGCTTCCAAATCGCCTCATCTCTATTCCATCCCGGGAAGTTGGTTGCTCCAGTGATTGGCCCACCACAACTCACGGGGCCTGGACGCCTCTGCGCCGCTGACTAGTTCTTCCTCTCGGTCCTCCTCCCCGAAACTCGCCTGGTTGGTACAGCTTTCTTCCTCAAATTACTCTATGATTAGGTCGGGTTCTTCAGAGAATTGAATCAGAACTTCCGGTTCGGCAGGCTCCACGTCAGTCCGGTCATCGTTGGTATCGGACTTGCAGTTCTCCTGACTGGGTAGTGGGTTGCTGGTCTCAGGTAGTTTTTAGTGATGGGCGAGTCCTAAATTACTCGGAATCGCTTGACTCTAGCGAGTCCGAGCCCGGGACTCGCTACTTGTTGCGAGTCTAGCGAGTCCAATGTTAATGAATGGGGAAGCGAGTAATAGCAAGTAGTGTGCGATTTACAAATCACAGATGTGTCTCGGAAGCTTCAGCCTGAAGCAATCCTAGTTTTGTCAGAGACTCTGACAAAACTAGGATTGCCTTTGACTTGCATTGGACTCATTTACTGTGCAAGTAATCGCTGGGAAACTCGCACAGTAAGGAGTCCAGCTGTCTGCTCTGTGCTGGCTGCCGCAGCTCCAGGGTCCTAGAGCCCGCCTGCTGTTCCTGTGTGTAGCAGAGCTGAGATTGTTCTCAGTCTGCTCATTCCCTGTGCATAGACATCTATATCTATGCAAAGGGATGTAGCAGAGAGGACATCGCGTTTTGGACTACGTCGGACGGAAGAGGATTTTTTTAATTAAAGATGGAGTCCCTAATGGCTTTTTTTTTTATTTCTAATAAAAAATTTTCTCTGTGTTGTGTTTTTTTTAAAACAATTTAATAGAAATTCATGGCGGTCATGTCTAATATTGGCGTGACCGCCATAAATTTCGGGCTTAGGGCCAGCTGATAATACAAAGCTGGCCCTAACCTCTTTATTACCCAGCGTGCCACCGCCACCAGGGCCGCTGGAAGAGCGGGGTTCAGCGCCAGAGGATGGTGCTTCAATGAACGCGCCATCTTCTGGGGAGGCTGCGGGCTGCAAATTGCAGTGGGGGGTGCCCAGAAAGCTTGGGCATCCCTGCGCTGCGGATTCCAGCCCCCAGCTGCTTAGCTGTACCTGGCTAGACATAGAAATTGCGCAAAGCCCCACGCATTTTTTTTTTATTATTTCATGAAATTCATGAAATAATAAAAAAAAAGGGCTCCCCTATATTCTTGTGTCTGGCCAGGTACAAATAGGCACCTGGGGGTTGGGGGCAGCCCGTCGCTGCCTGCTGGATCCGGCTGGTTCCAGAAATACGGCGAAGCCCATGTAATTTTTTTTCTGAAAAATCAATAAAACAATCCTAAAAAAGGGACTGCATCTTTATTAACCCCTCGCCCATGGTCCAGGGGTTAATAAAGATGCAGTCCCTTTTATTTACATTGTTTTATGGATTTGTCAGAAAAAAATTTCACGTGGGCTTCGCCGTATTTCCGGAATCAGCCGGATCCAGCAGGCAGCGACGGGCTGCCCCCAACCCCCAGGTGCCTATTTGTACCTGGCCGGACACAAGAATATAGGGGAGCCCTTTTTTTAAATTATTTCATGAATTTCATGAAATAATAAAAAAAAAATCCGTGGGGCTCCTTTGGCGCTGAACCCCGCTCTTCCAGCGGCCCTGGTGGCGGTGGCACGCTGGGTAATAAAGGGGTTAATACCAGCTTTGTTATACAAGCTGGTATTAAGCCCGAGATTCTTAATGTCAGGCCACGTTTGACTGAGCCACTAAGAATCTCCAATAAAGGGTTAAAAAAACACAACACAGAGAAAAAATGTTATTAGAAATAAAAAAAAAAAGCCATTAGGTCTCCATCTTTAATTAAAAAAATCCTCTTCCGTCCGACGTAGTCCAAAACACGATGTCCTCTCTGCTACATCCCTGTGCATAGATATAGATGTCTATGCACAGGGAATGAGCAGACTGAGAACAATCGCACATCATCTCTGTGAGCAGGCGGGCTCTAGGAACCTGGAGCTGCGGCAGCCTGCACAGAGCAGACAGCCGGACTCGGCTCGCAAAGTAACAGCATGGCCCTCCTTTGATGAGGGTCCGAGATACGCCCCTGGGCCAGCACATCTCAGTCACATCTCCAGGCCCGCCATTTTGGGCCTACGCAGTAAAATAAAGTTCAGTCAATAAAATCCGATTTAAGGTGCACAGTACCTGATTTTGCCGGGCACGGAATCCTGGTTGTGACGCCAATTTTTGAGTTGGGCCGGCAAGGAAGGAGTTACTCGGATACCGGGACGGTGGCTTCAGTGGAGATCACGGCTGTTCGGGTTCCGGTTCCGTGCCCTGGGCACTCAATGGCTGATCGGGATGATGATTGGGGGATTATATGTGACACCACCTGTGGTGTTTGGTAAGCGGATACCAGCACTGCAGCCGGGCGCTGAGGTGATGGTGTGGCGCAGCAGAGGTAGTAAAGCTCCCCACAGGCGGAGCTTTTCTTCAGTGCGGTGGGGTGGATGATAGGAGTTATAGTTGCGGTCCTGCTGTAATTGTTGCAGGTGGCGACAGGGAATCAGGTTCACACACACAACAGTCTCTGTTTCAGTTCCTTTTACTGGTAACCAGGGTAACCAGGTGGCTGGTTCAGTTTGGGATGTTCACCTTGGAGAGTTGTGAGGCCTCTGTCTGTGTATGCGTTGATTTGGGTAGATCTGCCTGAATCTTGACCTGCCACTCTTTTCTCCTCAGGATGCTCCTTCCACAACTGTTGGTGAGGACATCCTCTTGGGATCCCTATTCTTTTCTTGGGGTCCCCGGTCCTAAGCTGGTCGTGTTTAAGCACTGTGCTTCCTGAGCTTCAGGGAGTACTAGATCCTCCTGGTTCCTCCGGGGTTTTTCTGCCACAAGTGGTTAATGGCAGGTACGGACCCCGGCGTCCGGGTGAACTATAAGGGTAACTACTATGTTCCCTTCTTCTTCTTCCTGTGCTCCCACTGGCCTCCGTCCCTCTCTCTAGGGCGCTGCACAGCTGGGTCGGTCCTCTCTGGTTCTGGGCCTAATCCCAGCAACCAGCTCCTCTAGGCTCTTCAGTCCTAGCTGACCTTCTGTCCTAACTGTTCTAACTCACTGACTGACTGACTGACTCCTCCCTCAGACCTGGACCTTTATAGAGTATCTGGCTTAAGGGCAGCGTGTGGAGCTCCCCGTCTAGACCTGGGGTGGGAAGTGTTGAATGCTGTGTGTGCCAAGGTGTACATCTCTCCTCGCAACTGTGGGTTCTGTGGCAATCCCTGCAGGGGTGCCACAGATACTTGTATTTTTACGTGTCACCACCCGCAGGTTGCGGCTATAGATTGTGCTTTAAGAAAGTTCACAGACACAGCGGGGTGCAGTCTTTAGGTCTTTTATTCAATGTTACTAGGCACGAACCCACTGAGCACTGGATTCTCGGAGGCAGGGATCCAGCTAGTCCCGGGTAGTAAGATGGTACGTAACCGGCACCCCTTCTCTGTCCTTTCCTGGTCGTCTCACACAGAGCTTGCCTCGCCCGTTCTGCCTTGTGCCTCGCCACACAGAGCTCTGAGCCAGTGAATGTGGGCTTTTCTTAGGGGTCATCCTGCAGTGTCTCCCCTTAGCCCTATGGTTGCCACCTTTTCAGCAGATGTGCGCGGTAGTCAACTGCGTTCCCATTGAAGTTCCCCAGCCTCTGGGTTGCTAGCTGCGCCTTGTCTGTCTTCTCCACTAGTCTTGGGGTTCCCAATGCCCCTGTTCTTGCGGCCAGGATTCTCCATTTGCCTGCAACTGACAATGGATACGAGCCCCACAGGTGGATTGCTCACTTCCCGTGCCTCTGGGACGCTCTCTTTCTCCTGGAGCCACGTGGGTGCTCTTTCTGCTCCTCGGTCTGGCCTCAAGATGAGCTTCCACTAGCTCTAGTCCTCTAGACACTTCTCAGGTATACATGCTCTAGCTTCCCTCCAACTCGACCTTTGGTGTTCAAAGGTCTCTCTCAGTCATTTTACTGACTTGCCCCTGGCGGGGACCATGGGGTACTTGGAACTGGGCTCTCTCAACGTCATCTGGACTGTGGGATGTCACGGTGGCGTGACCCGGTCCGTGATCCCCTCGTTGGGCGATCAGTTAAAAAGGGGAAATTGAAAAAGGGATGTAAGAAAAATGAAAGTAAAATAAATGCGTTTGTGTTGTGACGCCACCCATGGAAGGCGGCCGGTAGAGCCACCGCTGCAGTAGGGACCTCTGGGGATGATGGGAGTAGCAGCCGTGATGGTTTATATCTACATGGGAAAAGCGGGTCCCCAGGGCAACCATAAAGTCTATGGAGATGAGTTCATTGGGGGTGCAGGACTTAGTGTACAAAATAACCGACAGACACAGAGGTAACAGTCTCATTTACCTTTACTGAAGTAAGTTGCAGGTTCATCCAGGGCACAGTTCACAAGTGGTGTTAGGGGTCCGGAGCCTGGAAGCAAGACAAGGTTTTCCACACCTAGCGAGTTCTGAGGCCTTCCTACTACACTGCTCTCAGTGGGACCTGGCTGCTTGGAACTTTGCTGCAACCCTCTCCTCTTTCCTTCTGTCCTGGCCCTTGTGACAGGAAGCTTGAGCTTTTTTTTGCGTTACTCTCCTCTGACTCTGAATCACCAGCCCTCCAGTGTTGGTTGCTGGGCATAAAGCCCCTTGCGACCTCGGATTCAGGTGTCCGTCCTGCGCTCGGTGCTGGGGCGAGCTGGCACTGCTTCACTCCCCACACCTACTCCTCCACTTCCTCAGACCCTCACCACAGGTCACTCACACTGGCTAGTCAGTTTCCTCGGATGGGCTTGACTGTCTTCTACAGTCCTCCTATTAACTGAACTGACTAACCCCGCCCCAGACCAGAATCTATAGGGGACCTGCCCTGAACTCAGGTTTTAGAGCTCCCCCTTCTGGCCTGGAGTTGGGAAGTTGTTGTGTGTATGTGTTTTACCTCGTGTGGGTACCTTCCCTTGCTTCCAAGTGCAGTATTGTGGCAACCGGACCCTGGGGCGCCTTACTACCACTTCGACTCAACTGGTCAACACTCTCATCAACTGTTCAACTGTCTCTCCTGCGTTCTAGATCTTTCCCGTTCTATGTATACCCCTAGTCACATGACCCATGTCATCTACGTGTGTTCTTCCTGACCTAGACCCACTACAATGGTTCCTAGTGCATGGCCTGGGTGTCCCAGCACTGGTCTCTTACCTGAGAGTGGGATACTACACCCTAACAAGGGTGGTGCAGTACCTCTGTGGTGAGTGGATCTGCAGGGGAACCACATATAGATATAGCATAGAGGCTGCAGGTTGTATGTATATATATATTATGCAATCCCCATAAATATAATACCCCCTGTGCACTGTCTCTCTCCCACTGTGTGCACTCTCTCTCCGCTGTTCGCTCTTCTCACCCTGTTCTCATTCTCTTTCCTCTGTGTGCTCTTCTCCCCCTATGCACACTCTCTCCTCTGTGCACTCTTTTCCCCCTGTGTGCACTTTCTCTCCTCTGTGCGCTCATCTCTTCTGTGCGCTTTCTCTCCTCCCGTGTGCTGTGGAACGCAAGTATCAGGAAGTAAGTGCATAATAATCTACTGTGGAATGCAACTGGGAGGAAGATAAAAAAAATTACATCACGGACGGCCACATCAGGATGGGTCTGCCCAACAGTAAGACAGAGCAGACCCAAGTAATAATGATTGCCAGTGCTGTAGCCCAGGGAACTGAGCAGCAAGTGTCCTGGATGGCATATGGGCCCCCCTTCATCCCAGGGCCTCGGAACTTGGCAGGGGGTGTCAGGTGCTGACGCCTGCTCTGTTGTTGTGATTGTTACAATTATCATTTATGAAGATAGCATTATGGCCCCTTTACACGCAGCTACAGGTAACAGGTTTTCCACAGGTAACTTACTGGCTGCAGTGAAATCATGGAGACATAGTTCCATTTGTACACAGCAACAAGATAGAACCATGTCTCCATGATTTCACTGCAACCAGTAAGTTACCTGTGGAAAACCTGTTACCTGTAGCTGCGTGTAAAGTGGCCATGAGGCTGTGCACCCATAATGAGTTTTTAGGGTTATTTTTTTAGAGTTTTTTTTAGAGTTATTGAAGCTGAAAAATGCATGTAATCTGCACATGACTATATCAATAAAGTTTTGTCAAAGTGCAATACCTGGAGGTATCAAAAGCAAAGCATCTTTATTTAAAACCTGACATACCGTCAAGAGATAATAAAAGTCACTTCAAAAATGAGATAAAAATGCAAGTAAGCTTAGTTTCACAATAGCGTTCCGGACACATCTGACACACCTACTCCAGGGTCGGGGGTGCTCGGTGACCGGGTAGCAGTTGTTCTTCACTTCCCGGTTCTTTTCACGGGGACAGACGGGGGCCGAGACCTGGTCCCGTGACCCTGGCGGTGTCATTGTTAATGCGGTATGCAGCCAGGACAGCCGCCGCTGCTTCAGAACCTCTGGAGATGGTGACCGGCAGCTTAGATTGTTCCACTACCCGCAGGTGGTGAGTGGTCCCCAGGGCAGTAGGATGGAGTAGTCAGTTCGTACCTTGGTAGATGTTCATTAGGTCATCAGCACCCTGGTGTCTCAAGCGGCCTCTGCGGCTGGTGGTCGCCGCTAAAGAAAGTCTCACACACCACAGCTGGAGTTCTGTTATGTTTACTCAGTAGTTTTATCATGGCCGCCGGGTACTTCCCTTGCCAACCTCCGGTTCAGCGTTGTCTCCAGAACCGGGTGAATGCAGTCAAGCCTCGGTTAGTGTTCCTTTCTCTCTTACTAGGTGTTTCTGTCTCTGGTGGTCCCCTTGCGCTATAAGCTTGTCTCGCCACTCCTCACTTAGCGCCTCCGCAGCACAAAGCTCAGGTACCGACAGCCAGGAGTGCTTATTTGTACCCCCTCCCGGGGCACTGCTCTCTAGTTCAGCCGCCTTCTCCGAGTTGTGTCGGGTGTTCGGCCAGAGCTCCCTTTAAAAGCTTGGGGCCTCCAGTTCAACGGTTTGGGCTTGAAGCATCCGCGCCGTGTTCAGGACCGGGTCCCTGTGTCGTCCACCAGCCCCTCTATCTCGCCAGATACGGGCATATGGGGATCTACATCTCGTTCTGTACCCCAAGGGCTCCTTTCCTCTGTTACATCGGTCAGTCTTTCCCTCCCGAAGAGAGCGTGGTCGTTCTCCAGCCCGTGGGAGTTGGCACCGCACCTCCCCTACACTCCGGACTTCCACTACACTTCTCTCCGATGGTCTCTCCTTCTCCTCTCTACTACTGTCCTTATTCTACACATTTCCCTCCTGACTACGCTTGGGTCCTCCCTCTGGCTCCACCCACCGTCCCAAGGTCCTAAGTGTTGTGTGTGTGTGTGATGCTCAACGGCACCATCCCAGTACCTGGAGACCAGAGGCACAACTCTCCCTCTAATGGAGGAGTGCAGTACCTCTGGGTGGAGATCTACCCGGTGGGGCGCCACATTCCCTTTTGGCAAAGGTTAGCTTGTCCCCTGAGCAACCCGGTACACAGACACTCACAAAAATCTTTTTTTTCAATAACAATAACATTACTCAGCATTTTTCTTCCCTTTCTGGAGGCACTTATGCTTGAACGTTGCAAAACACAGTCCAGTCATTTAAGATAAAATCAAAAATAAAGTTCCGTGGAACAAAGTCAGAAAAAGTGCTCATTAAAACAAAACACAGAGTCCACAGTCTCATGAGCAGTATCCCCTACCGGGGCTCAAAAACAGTTCTTTGTCACAAGTACTCTGTCTGACTAAATGGTGATCATGGCGGGTTAACTATATACACATGTGGCACCCCAGGGTTTATGTGCCACAGTAACACCACAAAGGGTTAACTCCCCACACAACCCACAACACTACACTAGCACCTCCAGGCCAGAAGGGGGAGCAAAAGCTGCTTCCCTATATATTCTGGGGTTTAGAGTAAGTGGGCAGTTCAGTGCGGAGAAGCACTGAGGAAGAAGGACCTGGGTGTAAAACAGCTACGTTAGGCTCAACCCATGGTCCACTGTTCATTTCCAGGCCAAGCAAGGGTCTGAGGACAGGAGACAGAGCAGAGAGGAACACACCTGGGAGACCGAGTTCCCTGAAAGTCACCCCAGAGAAGCGCAAAAAACGGATACCGGATCCGAAATTGTGCCTGAAACATACAGCATAGTGAACACCGGATTAGTGAAGGTCCCACATCTTCACTGTAGCAGAGCGAAGCAACACGGTGGGGTCAGGAACACGGAACAAGACTGAAGTTGCCTAGGAAGTTGGTACCCGTGAGGGGAGACAGGGCCGGCAGCTTAGCTAAAGCGGCAGCAGGGCCACACACACAGCGCAGGAACAGGGAGACATTCTGACTACTATTTACATTGGCTTTCTAGATCTTACTTTAGGGGTAAGGGCCACTTGCCTGCAAACCATCCTCCCACCCTTGAAAGTCCAGCTGGCTCTGTGTAAGGGGTTCGAGGTTGCTGGATCTTGCACACCCCTGGGGCAAGCGTGGTCGTGTTCCAGCCCATGGGAGTCAGCACCACATCGCCCTTATACTTCTGACTTCCACTCCTCTCTGATGGTCTCTCCTTCTCCTTCTCCTCTCTACTACTGTCCTTAGTCAACACTTTTCCCTCCCGGCTACACTTGGGTCCTCCCTCTGGGTCCTTCCACTATCCTGGGGTCCTAAGTGTTGTGTGTGTGTGTGTGTGTGTGTGTGTGTGTGTGTGAAGCTCAACTGTACCATCCCAATACCTGGAGACCAGAGGCACAACTCTCCCTCTAATGGAGGAGTGCAGTGCCTCTGGTGGCGGCCTACCCGGTGGGGAACAAATCTTCCGCCTGTGTGTGGATGCGCAGACGCATGCCAAAACGGACACTGACATTTGTCAGCAGTGCGTTGGTTATAAGGATCCGCATGAATGAACACTTCCATTGAAATCCATAAAGTTAAGGGAGAGAGAAATCAATCTCTCTCTCATCGGGCTTACCAGTCTCTCGCTGCTGCTTCCTGAGCCATCCATTAAAGTGATCCTAAACCCAGAAACTGACCCCCCCTTTTCTTTAGATCTGTCCCTGCACCCCCTCTTATCATAGCTAGCCATCCCTTTTGCACAAAAAAATCGCTTTTGTAAAGTAGAGAAAAAGTTATATTACTTTGTCCTGTGTGAGTTCTCTCTTTCTGTGGAAGCCGCAATAGCCCCACCTGTCTGCTGCTGCCTGGTAATTATGCACGCCCCTCTCTGCTTCTAAGAGCCTGGCCGCGTCATGAAAGGGGGCGTGGCTCCGGCATGACGCTATTTAGCCCCGCCCCTTTCATGACGCGGCCAGGCTCTTGGAAGCAGAGAGGGGCGTGCATAATTACAAGGCACAAGCACACAGGCCCCGCCCATTGCGGCTTGCTCAGAAACAGAGAACTCACACAGGACAAAGTAATATAAATTTTTCTCTTACTTTACAAAAGCGATTTTTTCTGCAAAAGGGATGGTTAGAAATGATAAGAGGGGGTGCAGGGACAGGTCTAAAGATAAGGGGGGTCAGTTTCTGGGTTTAGGATCACTTTAAGCTACTTGCATATTCACTGCACTTTCAGGCAAACAGCCAATCACAGACGCACACACTCTGTGACAGCCTCTGTGATTGTCTGTTGCAGTCAGACTGCATTTCCTTAATGCGGACGGTGATTGTGCTTGGTTGCCGTACACATTAGTGCATGGCTACCAACAATCCGTTATAGAATGCTAAATAAATAAATAATTTAAAAAAACACGTGGAGCTTCACAGTATTTTCAGTCTAGCTGAGTGAAAGCGGACAGGTGTGAGCTGCCACCCTCAGCTGTGTAATTTTACCTTGGCTGGCAAAAGAAATATCTAAAACTAGGCAAGACTAAGCAGCTGAGGGCTAGTTTTATCAACGGAGTGAAGGCTCATTGTTTTAGAGGCCCCCCCATGCTAAAGAATAGCAGCCCGAATCTGCCCCTGAAAATGGCGCATTCATAAGAATCGCCATTTCCAGTGGCTTTATCAGGTTCTCTCTGTGGCCCTGGTGGCGGGTGGAATGCTGGGTAATAAGGGATTAATACTAGCTTTTTTTTACCATCTGGTATTAAGCCTTGAGATTCTTAATATATATTAAGAATCTCAAATAAAGGGTTAAAAAAGACACAACAGAGAAAAATTAATTTATTAGCAATAAAAACACAGACACACTTAGAGACGCCATCTTTATAACTCCCTCCCCACCCTCATACCATCCACGATCCTCGTCTTCTGTCTTCATGAACAGATGCAGATCTGCTGTATCAGAGACTACGGGGAGGAAGAATGCTTCTGCTCCCCGTAGTCTCTGATCACTGAATGCGTGAGCAGAGCTGGCGGCGTGGTAAGTGGTGACATCACCGAGGACACCATTTCCATAGTAACTGAACAAGCGGTTACTATAGCAATGGTGATCTCAGATCATCATAGTTAACCCCCTGCTCACCGCAGCCATTATCCCCACGGTTCCTAAATGAACAATGTGAATAGAGGCAAGGTAAGCAGCGAATTAACTCCTGTGGCTCCAGAATGGGCCGACTCATGTCCTACTTTGATCTGTGATGTGGATTAACAATACATGTGAAAAAAACAAACAAACACAGATGTTATGAGTGTGCTGACCATATTTTAATGGGTAAAAGAAGCTAAGTGTTGCATAAAAATTTGATGTGTACAACCAGCCTACGGCAGAATTCACATGGCTGTGGTTTTGGTCCAAGTGTGGTTCAGCCCTACGAACAATGTTATTCAATAGGGCTGTGCAGATAAGTGATTTTTAACACAAACTGAATCTACACGTGAAAACAATCGCAGCATACACTAGTTTCCTATGTGTGTCAGATGAGATTTGCCAATACAAGTCTATGGGAGCTTTATTAGAAAAAATCAGATGCTATATGGAGCCACAGTATAGCTCCGATTATTATGGATATATTGCAATTCTTTAACATGGAAACTCAATTTAGGGCCCTTTCACATCAGCGTTTTTTTTAATTTGCGGCAGATGCGGTGAAAAAAACCGCATCTGCCGCAACTGCCGCATAACGGTTCCACTTGCGGCACGGTTGCGGTTTTTTCCATAGGAAGTATAGGGGGACTTGCGGCAGATGCGGCAAGTGCGGTATTGCACTTGCGGCAGGTGCGGCAGAGAAAAAAACCGCAGTAAGCCGCGGTTTTTTTCTCTGCCGCACCTGCCGCAAGTGCAATACCGCACTTGCCGCATCTGCCGCAAGTCCCCCTATACTTCCTATGGAAAAAACCGCAACCGTGCCGCAAGTGGAACCGTTATGCGGCAGTTGCGGCAGATGCGGTTTTTTCACCGCATCTGCCGCAAATTTAAAAAAACGCTGATGTGAAAGGGCCCTTAGTCATGTAAATTTTTAATAACGGATGCCATATTGATGACAGATTATAAAAAAAATTGTTCAAGTTTTCTGAATGAAATTCATCCATTTTTTGTTTTATACGCTTATGTGAATTTAGCTGAGCTCTGTAAATGATCAGATTTCGGTTTAATTACCGAGATAACAAGCAGGTTGTCACATGTGCATTTTACTAGAAACGTTGGGGGTAATAGTTGTTGGCTGAGCAATATATTGGATAAAAAAGTAACCTAATGTCAAGGCCTGATTATAATCTGCTAGTATAGGGAGATCTGCAACTCTGTTTTTGCAAATTTTAGAGTCTATGTGCCACCTAGTGGTTGTGTTTAGGTTTACAAAAGTATAAATGCGCATTGACCAACAGGGCTCGTATTATTAATACACTGCATAAATATAAAGAATAACACAATGTAACTCCTAGTCAATCACACTTCTGTGAAATCAACCTGTCCAGTTATGGAGTAACACCTATTGTGTATCAATTTCTCCTGCTGTTGTGCATAATGGAACAGGTAGAAATGATCGTAGGTGCGGTTCTGCAGGTGGTGACCACAGACCAACATCGTACAGGACAATTGGAATTTGCCAGAGAACACCAAGATTGGCAGATTCGACATTGGCGCCCTGTGCTCTTCATGGAGAGCAGATTCACACTGAGCACATGTGACACATGACCGAGTCTGGAGATGCCATGGAAAATGTTCTACTGCCTGTAACATCCTCCAGCATGACCAGTTTGGCAGTAGGTCAGTAATAGTGTGGGGAGGCATTTATTTGGAGGGCCGCACAGACCTCCATGTGCTACCCCTAAGTATCCTGACTGCTCTTAGGTACTGGATGAGATCCTCAGAGCCTCTGTGAGACCATATGCAGGTGCAGTGGGCCCTGGGTTCCTTCTGATGCATGACAGTACTAGGCCTCATGTGTCAGCAGTTTCTGCATGATGAAGTCATTAATGCTATGGACTGGCCTGATCATTGCCCAGACCCGAATCCAATCAAGCACTTCTGGAACATCATATCTTGTTTCATCCACCAAACCCACGTTGCACCACAGACTGCCAAGTGTTGATTGATGCTTTTGTGGCGCCCCATCGGGTAGGCTGTCACCAGAGGTACTGCACTTCTACATTAAACGGAGAGTTGTGCCTCTGGTCTCCAGGTACTGGGACGTTGTGTCGAGCCCCAGGCCCTGGGGTACTCAAATACCAGGCTCGGAGGGGTTTTCACGGGGATGTCACAGGTGGCAGCACCTGAGCCCGTGGCCTGGGTGACACTTCAATAGAGGGGTTATGTACAGGGGATAAGAGTTATTGTCATGTGACGCCACCTGTAGTACCTGGTGATGGGTTACCAGCGCCGCCACAGTACTCAGGAGGGCGATGGTATCACGGCAAGGATGGCAAAGCTCCCTACAAGTGGAGCTGGTTCTCCGGGGCAGCGTTCCTGTAAGCAAACAGGTTGAATTCTGCAGCACAAAGACACAGAGGAAAAGTCACTCTCCCAGGTACTTTACTGTAAACAGTCATCAGCATACAAGTCCACAGTTCAACAACAGTTGTTAAAGAAACAGGTAGCTCTATGGGTGGCTGCAAGTGGATGCCAGGTGGTATGGTGGTATGCCTTAGTTGACGAACCCGTGTCCTTTCTTCCCCGCCTAGGATAGGAGTCTATACCCAATGGCTCCTTAAAGGTAGACTTGGGGCTCCCCTCCCTCGGGGTGAGGAAGCAGGCAGACCGCTCCGTCTGGCAGGGTGACGCAGCCGATGAACACACCGCAGCAGCCGGTTGACGACTTCAGAGCTGGACTCTGGCCGTTTCCTCGGGTCCGGTGTTCCCATGGTGGACTGGGGAATTCCCTGGAGTATGGTCACTCCACGCTGGGCTTTCTCTCTAGGGCCCAGACTCCCACGTCAGGCACCGTCTCTCAGGATCCCCACAGGATCCGCTCTCATCTTCCTTCAGGATCAGAGAAGAGCTGCATGAGTTAACCTTTCGCCTCGCTCCACACTCCTCCTTGTCTCCTCTCCAACTCCTTTCTCCGACTGTCAGTACCTGAGCTCTGTGCTGCAGAGGCGCTAAGTGAGGAGTGGCAAGATGAGCCTATATCACGAGGGAACCACCAGAGACGGAAACCCTAGCGATAACGAGAGAGGGACACCAACCAAGGCTTGTTGGCACTGACCTAGTTCTAGAGACAACGCTGAACCGGAGGTTGGCAAAGGAAGTCTCCGGAGGCCATGCTGAAACAACTGAGTAAACATAACTGAACTCCAACTGAGCCTCATTTCCTTGTCTTGAGGCATTTCTATTGAAGTTGGATCACCCTGTTATTTGATTTTCCACTTTGCTTTTGAGTATCATTCCAAATCCAGACCTCCATGGGATATTAATTTTGATTTATATTCTGCCACCAATATATGTGGGTGAGATGTGTCTGAGGGATGTGATCACCGATCTCTATATAAACAATGGCGGATAGCGTTACTCACTAATCGGTGCTCCTAGGTCTTATCAGCTACGCGGATGTCCGGAAGGATGATGCAGTGATAAGTCAACAGCCTTTATTTACAATACCTGAAGAGATGAGATGCCAGGAAGATGAAAGGATGAAGATGAGGTAGGAGTTAGCACTATAGATTAGAGCTGTTATAGATGCCCCGGATTAAAGGTAACAAGAGAATCCTTCCTCCAGTCCTGAAGCATGAGATTCCAAGAATGGTGAAGAAAGACAAAACAGGAAGAGAAGCATTCCAAGGAGGAGTTACAGACAGAAAGGTATTATGGGAAATTAATAATAACATATTACAGTGTAATGCAACAATGACCAGTAGATGGCAGCAAAGGATAGCAGATGCAATAGGCGATACAATTAAAGCATAACACTACAAATCTCCATGTATGGCTGAAAGTCAATAGATAAACGGGTGCAGCACAATTTACATTAATCATTTTTATTTAATTGTAATTGTAATCAACGCATTCCACTATGTAATGAATAAAGATTTGCAACAGGAATATTTCAACACTGAGATCTAGGATGTAGTATTTTAGGTTCCAGAGATTTTTTTGAGCAGTGTATATATATTGTAATAATGACATTATGGCTGTGATACTCCTCAACTAGATCTCCTAGATTTTGTACAGAGTCATACAGCACAGACCAAGTAAAATCTTTACGGCGTAATTTTACTTGTTGGGGATAGTATTTGGATAAATATAAATCTCATAAAAAAATTGTTTCCTAAGCAGAGATGCAAAGACATAGCAAGTAAATAAATAAAAACTGTTTTAAGCCTTTAATTAAGATACAAGTTTAAAAAAATAAGGTTGATCCACCTTTTAACTGACAACAATTTTGGGATAAGCCGACCTGGCACAAAGTCATTGTTCCATTATGATGCAGATGCGACTTTGCAATAGGTTTTCCAATCAAAAGAAAAGCTGTGGATGCTAAGAGGTAAAATGTGGTTCTTCTGATCCCTGTCGGCAGCCACAAACCATTGTTGTGGTTGATGGACTGGGATGTGTAACTCGATTTGTGGCACCCCAGAGTCATAGTGCAACAGTGTCACCATTGTTAGGTGTCACCAGAGAGCAGTAAGGGCTATTCCACTCAGGCAACATGCAAACAACACCAACACCTCCTAGACAGAAGGGGCAGACCAAGCCCGGCTTCAGGGTGAGCTCCCCTATATATTTTGGTCTGAGGAGCAACAAGAGCAGTGCAGTTCCTGTGAGGACTGTGAAGAGTGCAGTTCAGTTCAGTTCCTGTGAGGACTGTTAAACAGACCTGGGTGTAAATGAGTTGTGCTAATCTCATCCCAAGGCCCACTGACTAACACCAGGCCTAAGACTAGGGTCTGGGGAAAGAGGAGGTAAAGAAACCTACTGAGAGGTTGCACCACCCTGTGTTTCCCCACTGCGAGAGGAACAACGCAAGAACGGACACCGGAGTCCGAGACCGTGCAGGTTTACACACACACCGACAGTCAACACCGGAGAGTGGGGGACTCCAGATTCTCCAGCTACACGATACCAGGGACACAGCAATGTAAAGAATCCAATAACACTGACTTCCCAAAGTGGGGTAGAGAAGTGAAGGACTCGAATTGCCTGTTATACTGGTAGACACAGACAGAGACAGGGCCGGCAGCCTAGCTTAAGCAACTGCAGGGGCCACAATACAAGCGCAGTGAGGATGCCAACACGACCCGGCCAGGTGAGAATTACCTCAAACTGTACTCCAGACTCCGTGGACAGTGTATAATATCTGCCTTAACTCCAGTAAAGGGACTGAGAAAACACATATCAGTGAGTCTGCCTGGTGATTGCCGCCTGTTGCCCTGCGCTCTATAACGGAACCTTATACCTGCAGAGCCGCCAACTACCAGCACCGTGGAGAGCTGCAGCAAAGTAAGTGACTGTGATAAGCACAGGGAGAGGGGTACTCGGACACCGGGACGGGTTGATGGGGAATCACGGGTGGTCGGGTTCCCGGTTTCATGCCATGGCTGTCATTTGTTTGGTGGGGAAATATTTACAAGGATCAATAGTCCGTGACGCCACCTGTGGATCCTGGTAATGTGGGTACCAGCGCTGCGGGCAGGCCACTGAGGTGATGAGATGCAGCTTAGTGTAGTACAGCTCCCCACAGGTGGAGCTTACCTTAGGGCAGCGATGAAGGATGAACGGAGTAGTTGTTCTTACCCCTCTGAAGATGCTGAGGCCCTCCGGGCACCGGCGGGAAGGAAGACAGACACGGTTTCAGCTTCAACGTCCTTTTACTGGTACTGGCAGATGTCATACAATACACGGTACAGTCTGGAAGAACGGGGACATAGCTGCAGGTTCAGACACCCCTATGGAGTCTGAAAATGTTTCTCTCTTTATATCTTTTGGGGCCTAAGTTTATCTTCCTCTCTGTCTTTAACCACCTTTGCAGAGCTCTCTCGCCAGTCCCCTAGTCTTGTATGGTTAGGTATGGTTAGTCCTTGACCGGTACGGACGGGAGCAGCAGGAACACACACTGTCCTGCCACCGGAATCCGGGCCATTCGTAGTCTTGGACCAATTATTGGCCTGAGGAGTGAGGTACCGTCTTGTGGCGCCTACAGCTACCCAGTTTTAGGGCCCGAGGCACGTCGGTTTACGGTCAGGGATGAACCGCTGACCGCCTCGGCTTCCGTGTTACCGGTGTTTCCCCAGACTAAACCAGCCGGCTCCAACCGGTGCCTGTTCATCCCCTTCTGTCCCGGAACACCATCCTGGAGATGGATGATCCCTCTGTCACTCAGCTGTCAGGCGCATCCTAACTGACTGCCTTCCCAGAACTGTATGACTAAAAACTCTCTACTTCTTGGTTTCCACACTCTAACCTAAGCTCCACCCCCAGGGACTTACTGTATATCAGTCCCCCATATTCTAAGGTGGCCTAGTGTTGGATGCTAATACAGACTCCATAAGCACAATCCCAAACCCTTAGCTACAGAGGCATTACACCTTCTATTTGGGGTGCAGTACTTCCTTGTGGCGCCTAACCATAGGGGCACCACAACTGTGTGAATCACGATCCCTCACAAAGCCCCATCCAATACCACTGTCACTCCTGCCCTGGGGACCCTCAGCCCTACCCGAGGATGGCTTACCATTTACGCTGCCCCAAGTCACCGTCCCCAGCAGGAATACAGCAGCGGTGGTTCTATTGACCACATACCCCAGGTGGCTTCACGACAAATCCCTTGTAAATAACCCCTTTATGGACTGATCCCTGGCCATGGGACCGGGTCACGACTACTGTGATACCCCAGAGAGACAGCACCGGCCCAGCTCCTGAGTACCTCATCGCCTGGGGGCGCATCAGATTCACACCACAAACTACTAACTGAGCCACATTTCCCTGCAAGTTGTTTTATACCAGGTTGCAAAACATATGGCACGCAGACCGCATGTGACTCACCAAGGATTGTGTCCCCTGGGGATCCGGTGACGCCAGAACCCATTCTCCCTATATTCAAATGTATTTGCATCCTACAGACTCAAATACTTTTGAAAACTTTAGCACCAGGACTGGGGCAAAGGTGCGCATGTCATTCCTCATCCCGCTCAGCGTGCAGCATTGTGATAAGGTCAGCACACTGTTGAAGTCATCACACTGCTGCTTAAGTTGACACAGTAGAGAAGAGATGTTGGCACCGGTAAGCACTCCATGGAGGAGCCAAATATGAAACGTGTGGGCTGAGCTGTGGACATAAAATAGCAAGAGTCCGTGGGCTGATCAGGGGGCTTTATGCAGAGACACAATGTGGATAGCTAACATGGAGTGAGGCAATGTGAGATATTATACAGTGTAAAGTGTGTGTGTGGAGGGATATTATGGAGATGAGCAGTGTGTGGAGGGATATTGTGAGAGGAGCATTGTGTGTGGAGGGATCTTATGGAGAGAGGCAATGTGGGATACTATACAGAGGGGCAGTATGTGTGTAGAGGCATATTATGAAGAGGGGCAGTGTGTAGAAGGATTTTGTGGAGAGAGTCAGTGTGGGACATTATACAGAGAGGCAGTGTGTGTTGAGGGATTACAGAGGGGCAGTATGGGGGCTATTATGGAGTGGGGCAGTGGAGGAGGGGATATTTTGCTGTAAGTACAGTGAGAGACAATAATTTATTCAAGGGTGCAGCAAGGGAGATACATTTTTTTTTGGGCAATATAATGATACTTTTATTTTTAAGGACACTGTGTTGGCAAGCAGTGCTGAAGATGGAGAAGAGGGAAGACTGCAGAGATGAACTGTGGGTAGGAAGTTTCATCACTATGTCTGTACTATTTGGAGAAAAAAGGGATGAGAATGACTTCACTCAGAGAAGATGTCATCTATAAGGTACATGAATGTACGGTAAATGTATATTTATGATACTGACTACATCTCATCAGTATAGTGGTTCCTGATTGGCAGTAGTATAAAGAAATAAAACAACACCCAGTTTCCATACAAGTTATAGGTTCACGCAATATCATTGTTTATGGAGCATTACAATCGATTGCTGTACTATGCTTGGTGATGTATTCCTGTATTGATGGAGGTTCTGGGGCTGTATTCTTATACTGTTGGTGGTTTTGTCACTGAAATCATGTACTTGAAGGTGCTTCTGGTGCTGTATTTGTATACTGACAGTGGTTCTGGTGCAGCATTTGCATACTGATGATGGTTCTGATGGTGCAATCATGTAATCACGGTGTTTCTGTTGCTGCAGTCATGTACTAAAGATAGTTTTGGTGTTGCATTCATGTACTGATGATAGTTCTGGCTTTCACTCATGTTATGAAGGTGGTTCTGCTTTTGTACACCTTAAGCAATTCATAATGTGCTTTATGGCTATGTTAAAACTTAAAAATCCTCAAAACATAAAGATTTGAGATTATGTGGAGGATCTGTTGAGTTTCTGCTCCAAAATCTCAGTTTAAGCTAGTGTGTGTTCATGTGTGTATTTAAACTTTCAAATCCTCCCAAAATACTGAAAACTTGCTTCTTGTGATGCATTAATGTACTGATGATGGTTCTGGTAATGCATTCATGCAAGTACCCCTTTACAAAATGTTTTGTTCTTGGGATTTGTTCAGTATAGCAATGTGGCCCTTGAACCAACAAATGTGTTGCATTCTTCTTTTATACTGTGTTGTATGTTCAACAGTTGCCCAGACGTAGATGCACAGACTGAATGGAAAAGCAAGGAGTTTGCGCTCCCTGCTACACAATTGTGTACAATAGTTAATTTTCTTCATCAAGATAAAAGCAGTGGCATTCACCAATGAAAAAATCCAATAGGATTTACCTAATTCATCTCATGACTGTGTATCATAAATAAATAATTTGGGATTTGCCAAGGATGATTGCCCCCATCTGCTTTCATCTTGAAAAAAATTAATTATGCATCTTTTAAGAGAACCACCATACCCGACACCTCTGATAGTGTCATATTGATGTAATTGTGTCGTAGCAGTGTAGATTTTTATTGTTTTTATTAGATTGTATTCCACTCAATCTACATCCTGAGGTTTAATCATCATCCTAAATGGTGATTCTTTACTGTAAGAGCAGTGAGACCATGGGACTCTCTGCTGCCACAATGTTATAATGGTTGATTCACTACAAGAGTACAAGGAGGCCTGGATGCCTTTCTTAAAAATGTAATATTACAGGTTATTGGTTCTAGATTCTATGATGCGCTTCTGTCATATGTGGTATTGGTATGGATTATTTCCCCTAATTTGGGGCAATTAAGATTTGCTTTATGGGGTTGCCCCCTTTATATTGATCAACATGCTAGGCTATTGGTGGAATTCAATGGACTTATGTCTACCTTTAACCTTAAAAATTCTTAAACTATGAAATCTGGTCAAAGAGGTTGTTTCATCTCCTTTCTTTGGCTGGGGGAGCGGTGCGCTCCTCAATATTGACATTTCAGACCATCAGCAATGTTGCGCCGCAGGTCCAAACAGCCATGCTGCTAGCATAGGCAGCTTTACACTGTGTGCAGAATTATTAGGCAAGTTGTATTGTAGAGGATTATTTTTATTATTGATCAATAACTATGTTCTCAATCAACCCAAAAGACACATAAATATCAAAGCTTAATATTTTTGGAACCTGGAGACGCTTTTTTTTTAGATTTGGCTATCTTAGGAGGATATCTGTTTGTGCAGGTAACTATTACTGTGCAGAATTATTAGATAACTTTATAAAAACCAAATATATCCCCATCTCACTTGTTTATTTTCACCAAGTAAACCAATACCGTATATACTCGTGTATAAGCCGACCCGTGTATAAGCCGACCCCCCTACTTTTGCCCCCGAAACCTGGGAAAACCTATTGACTCGTGTATAAGCCGAGGGTGGACCCCAGCACAGGTATACAGGCCTCCCCATTGGTAGTATACAGAAGCCTCTGCAGTGGTAGTATACAGCAGCCTCCGCAGTGGTAGTATACAGCAGTCTCCCCAGTGGTAGTATACAGCAGTCTCCCCAGTGGTAGTATACAGCAGTCTCCCCAGTGGTAGTATACAGCAGTCTCCCCTTGTGGTAGTATACAGCAGTCTCCCCCTGTGGTAGTATACAGCAGTCACCCCCCTGTGGTATATACAGGCCCCCTGTGGTAGTATACAGCAGCCCTCCCCCCTGTGGTATATACAGGCCCCCTGTGGTAGTATACAGCAGCCCTCCCCCTGTGGTATATACAGGCCCCCTGTGGTAGTATACAGCAGCCCTCCCCCCTGTGGTATATACAGGCCCCCTGTGGTAGTATACAGCAGCCCTCCCCCCTGTGGTATATACAGGCCCCCTGTGGTAGTATACAGCAGCCCTCCCCCCTGTGGTATATACAGGCCCCCTGTGGTAGTATACAGCAGCCCTCCCCCTGTGGTATATACAGGCCCCCTGTGGTAGTCTACAGCAGCCCTCCCCCTGGGGTATATACAGGCCCCCTGTGGTAGTATACAGCAGCCCTCCCCCTGGGGTATATACAGGCCCCCTGTGGTAGTATACAGCAGCCCGCCCCCCTGTGCTATATACAGGCCCCCTGTGGTAGTATACAGCAGCCCTCCCCCTGGGGTATATACAGACCCCCTGTGGTAGTATACAGCAGCCCTCCCCCTGGGGTATATACAGGCCCCCTGTGGTAGTATACAGCAGCCCGCCCCCCTGTTCTCTATACAGGCCCCCCTGTGGTAGTATACAGCAGCCCGCCCCCCTGTTCTATATACAGGCCCCCCTGTGGTAGTATACAGCAGCCCGCCCCCCTGTTCTATATACAGGCCCCCCTGTGGTATAATACAGCAGCCCCCGACCCCTCGTGCTATATACAGGCCCCCCGTTGCTGCCGCCGCACACCTGTAAAAGAAGATCTTTCATACTTACCCTCCTGTGACCGCGCGCGCATCCCCCGCTCTCCTTCCTGCTTTTACCCGGCATCCATCCACGTGACCGCGCGCCGATAATGACGTCATTATTGGCGCGCGGTCACGTGGATGGATGCCGGGTAAAAGCAGGAAGGAGAGCGGGGGATGCGCTTGCGGTCACAGGAGGGTAAGTAGGAAAGATCTTCTTTTACAGGTGTGCGGCGGCAGCAACGGGGGGCCTGTATATAGCACGAGGGGGGGGGGGGCTGCTGTATTATACCACAGGGGGCCTGTATATAGAACAGGGGGGCGGGCTGCTGTATAGTGACTCGTGTATAAGCCGAGGCGGGCACTTTTCAGCACAATTTTTGTGCTGAAAAACTCGGCTTATACACGAGTATATACGGTACTCAAAATTTAGAAATAAACATTTCTGACATGCAAAAACAAAACCCCAAAAAATTTGTGACCAATATAGCCACCTTTCTTCATGATGACACTCAACAGCCTTCCATCCATAGATTCTGTCAGTTGCTTGATCTGTTTATGATCAACATTGCGTGCAACAGCCACCACAGCCTCCAAGACAATGTTCCGAGAGGTGTACTGTTTTCCCTTCCTGTAGCTCTCACATTTTAGGGGGACCACAGGTTCTCTATGGGGTTCAGATCAGGTAAACAAGGAGACCATGTCATTATTTGTTCTTCTTTTAGACCTATCCTGGCCAGCCACACTGTGGAGTAGTTGGATGTATGTGATGGAGCATTGTCCTACATGAAAATCATGTTTTTCTTGAGCGATACCGACTTCTTCCTGTACCACTGCTGAAGAAGTTGTCTTCCAGAAACTGGCAGTAGGTCTGGGAGTTGAGCTTCGCTCCATCCTCATCCTGAAAAGGTCCCACAAGTTCATCTTTGATGATACCAACCCATACCAGTACCCCACCTCCACACTGCTGGCGTCTGAGTCGGAGTGGAGCTCTCTGCCCTTTCCTCATCCAGCCTCTGGCCCATCCATCTGGCCCATCAAGAGTCATTATCATTTCATCAGTCCATAAAACCTTTGAAAAATCAGTCTTAAGATATTTCTTGGCTCAGTCTTGACATTTTATCTTATGTTGCTTGTTCAAAGGTGGTCATTTTTCAGTCTTCCTTACCTTGGCCATATCCCTGAGTATAGCACACCTTGTGCTTTTTTATATTCCAGTAACGTTGCAGCTCTGAAATATTGCAAAACTGGTGGCAAATGGCATCTTGGCAGCTTCACGCTTGATTTTCCTCAATTCATGGGCAGTTATTTTGCACCTTTTTTGCCCAACACGCTTCTTGAGACCCTTTTGGCTATTTGCCATGAATCGCTTGATTGTTCGGTGATCATGCTTCAAACGTTTGGCAATTTCAAGACTGCTGCATCCCTCTGCAAGACATCTCACAATTTTCGACTTTTCAGAGCCCGTCAAATCTCTCTTCTGACCCATTTTGCCAAAGGAAAGGAAGTTGCCTAATAATTAAGCACACCTTACATAGGGTGTTGATGTCATTACACCACACCCCTCCTCATTACAGAGATGCACATCACCTGATTTACTTATTTGGTAGTTGGCTCTCAAGCCTATACAGCTTGGAGTAGGACAACATGTATAAAAAGTATCATGTGATCAAAATACTCATTTGCCTAATAATTAAGCACACAGTGTAGATGATGGCCAGTAACCTAGGCAATGGGAAGTAGACTTGTTTGTTTTGACAGGCACTTTGCTATTTTACCAAGGTAATCAGATGAAACAACTACTTAAAATTAAAAAATTAATAATACAGTAATATGTTATCTCATAAAGTGGATGCATTATGGTAGGATTTGCTATTACTTTACGCTCGATGAGGGTCTCACCTCCCACAGAGCTGGCGTAGTGTCATCCTTAGGATAGATCATTAATATCTGATCTTTGGGTTGTGACCCTCGACATCAGCTGCTTCCAGTGGTGGGGACAAGTGGTCAGCTGCTGAGCGGAACTACACAGCTCTGTCAACTTCAGAGCGTCCGCAACCAGATGCCGCACATCCACCTCTCATTCACACCAATAGGGGGCGGATATAGTCAGCCGTGGCCACTATATACAGTCATATGAAAAGGTTTGAGCACCCCTCTTAATCTTACTCATTTGTTTTGGTTTAAAATAGGTTTTTTGCAACAGCTATTTCAGTGTGATATATGTAATAACTGATGGACACAGTAATATTTCAGGATTGAAATGAGGTTTATTGTACGAACCAAAAATGTGAAATATGCATTATTTCAGAATTTGACAGGTGCAAAAGTATGGGCACCCTTCTGATTTTCATGATTTGAAAACTCCTAACTACTTTTTACTGACTTACTGAAGCACTAAATTGGTTTGGTAACCTAATTGAGCTTTGTACTTCATAGCCCGCTGTATCCAATCATCAGAAAAGTTATTTCAGGTGTCCACTTGCAAGTTGTTCTCCTATTTGCATCTTCTCTGAGGAGTGGCATCATGGGCTCCTCAAAACAGCTCTCAAATGATCTAAAAAAAAAGATTGTTCAACATAGTTGTTCAGTGGAAGGATACAAAAAATTGTCTCAGAGATTTAACCTGTCAGTTTCCACTGTGAGGAACATAGTAAGGAAGACCACAAGGACATTTCTTGTAAAGGCCAGAAGTGGCAGGCTAACAAAAATATCAGAAAGGCAGAGAAGAAGAATGGTCAGAACAGTCAAGAACAATCCACAGACCACCTCCAAAGACCTGCAGCACAGCGCACACTGCACAAGGAGAAGCTGTATGGGAGAGTGATGCGAAAGAAGCCGTTTCTGCATGCACGCCACAAACAGAGTCACCTGAGGTATGCAAAAGCACATTTGGACAAGCCAGTTTCATTTTGGAAAAAGGTCCTGTGGACTGATGAAACAAAGATTAAGTTGTTTGGTCATACAACAAGGCGTTATGCATGGCGCCACAAAAACACAGCATTCCAAGAAAAACACTAGCTACCCACTGTCAAATTTGGGGGAGGGTCCATCATGCTTTGGGGCTGTGTGGCCGATGACGGCACAGGAATCTTGTTAATGTTGAGGGTCGCATGGATTCCACTCAGTATCAGCAGTTTCTTGAGAATAATGTTCAAGAATCAGTGTCAAAGTTGAAGTTACGCCGGGGATGGATCTTTCAGCAAGACAATGATCCAAAACACCGCTCCAAATCTACTCAGGCATTCATGCAGAGGAACAATTACAATGTTCTGGAATGGCCATCCCAGTCCCCAGACCTGAATATCACTGAACATCTGTGGGATGTTTTGAAGCGGGCTGTCCATGCTCGGCGACCATCAAACTTAACTGAACTGGAATTGTTTTGTAAAGAGGAATGGTCAAAAATACCGTCATCCAGGATCCAGGAACTCATTAACAGCTACAGGAAGCGACTAGAGACTGTTATTTTTACAAAAGGTGGATCTACTAAATATTAATGTCACTTTTCTGTTGAGGTGCCCATACTTTTGCACCTGTCAAATTTTGAAATAATGCATATTTCACATTTTTGGTTAGTACAATAAACTTCATTTCAATCCTGAAATATTACTGTGTCCATCAGTTATTACATATATCACACTGAAATAGCTGTTGCAAAAAAACAATTTTAAACAAAAAAAAAAAGAGTAAAATTAAGAGGGGTGCCCAAACTTTTTCATATGACTGTAGATGATGGGGCTATAAGTGCTCGCTGCCTGCACTGGGGACAGCTGATGGGTGGGGTGATAGGTGTTGCACCAACTGATCAGACATTATTGACCCTTCTTAAGGATAAACCATTGTGTAAAAGCCCAGGATAACCTTTTTAATAAATGAGATAAATAGACACAAAATGCAGATAGTTTTGTCCAACTGTATCTTTTTCTCATTGTATTCATAGCAAAGTTGCTCCCCATTTTCACAACATTAGGACTGTGACTTACATAATATAAGAAAGCTGTTGTTATTTCCTCTTCCATTGTTTTTGTACTGACACAAAAGTATTTTAGAATTTTCTCTTTTTATCAATGAAAGTTACAGATTAGTTGTGGATATAGCGAGAGCTTGGACGCTATAGTGTATAGTGGACACCAGATGGCGATCAGAGACAATATTTTAGGGTGTCAGTATAGCTCCTCTGACCGCCAGTCATCCTGTATGCTGCAATGAAATGTAATTGGGTTTAAAGTGGCTCTCCAGGATTCTTTATTTCACCTACGGAGTGGTATCAGTAATGTATGTTCCCTGTGTGTAGTATGACACTTGTGGCACCCTGCAGAATTAGGCGTCAAAAATATCTTCAAATATCTGTAAACTCTGATGTTGTGGGAAATCAGCCCTTTGGCCATTTTTGTACACACAGATGTGATCTATGCAAAGGGTATTGTGAAGTATGGTGGTTAGCACTAGCAGCTTTATAGGAGAACTATTGAGCCCAGTAGGAGCAATACTGCTCTCCTTGGATTCAGTAGTGCTGGAGAGAGAGGAGGCTAGCCAGATCCTTTGCTGTGGTCACTGTCAGGACACAGCAAAATCTGTGAAGCTGCATGGGACATAATGTCCTGCGCGGTCTCAGTGGTGACCATTGCCTCTCATGTCTAGTCAGCACGTGACTGCATGTATGTAAATTGCATACCTATTGTTACGTGACCTTCCACTCTCACCGCCGGCCAGACAATCCTGACAGCAGGCAGTGTGCACTCTGTGAGAATTCAGATGTCTGCAGTCACATAACAACACAGAGTGACTGCAGACTCATCACAAGCTTAGGACAACCTCTTTAATGCTTCTAACAAATAAATACATAGAACCCTTAACTTGTTAGAATGCACAACACTTTATTAACATAGCCATGTATCAAGAAAGCTTACAAGTTATGGATTGTTAGATGTGTACAGGATCAGAACAATTAACACAAAACTACATCACCACACCCACCAGAGGTACAGAAATACATCCAAATAACCCCTATCAGTACAGAAATACAAAGTCAAAACCCTCATGAGTACAGAAATATATCACCAGACCCACCAGAGGTACAGAAATACATAAATATAACCCCCATCAGAACAGAAATCACAATCCTCATCAGTACCAAAATTCAACATCAGAACCACCATCAGTACATGGTAAAACAATTGTAATGTCAGGTCAGACACATACACATTTGTACTGCATGAACCTACAACTCCTACAACCACATTAGCAATGGTGAGGACATACTGGGAGTTGTTGTTACCAGCTGTCAATAAAAGCATACAGGAACCACAACACTGATGAGAATTAGTCATTATCACAAATAATCATTTACATCCAGGTACCTTATAGATGACCTTGTCTCTGATCGGGGTCGTCTTTTTCTTTTCTTCATCTTGTGCAGGCATCATGATGACTTTTCACACCCACAGCTCGTCTCTGGAGACGTCCATCTTCTCCGATCCTCTGCAGCACATCCCGGCACGATATCCTTAAAAATAGCAGAATGATCAACATTTTCTTGAGTAAAAATCTGCCCTACACTGTGCCCCGGAATAAATTGCTCCTTCTCACTGTTCCCTACTCAAAATATGATTTATACACTGTCCCTCTTCTGGCGCATGACCTCCACACTGAGCTCTCATTACACTGCACTCTTCTTTCCATACTGGGCTCCCTGGTCACTCTATCCTCTACACTGTATCCTTCTATACTACCCATGGTTTATACTGTTCTCCCTCATCAAACTCGACATACTGTCCTCGCATGCTGCCCCCTCTCCATACAGCTCCACAGATGCTCAGTCTCTATTATGTGCCCCTTTAGATTTTTCTCATCCCCTACTGTTTCTTCATTTATTCATCCCTTTCTCACTCGACATACTGTATCTACACCTATTCCCTCCTCCCTCCCCATACTGTGTCAGCAGCCATCCTCCTTCACTCCACATACAGTGTCAGCAGCCATCCCTTCTCCCTCCCCATACTGTGTCCACACCAATTCCCCCTCACTCCACATACTGTGCTGCAGCCATCCCCCTGTCACTCCTCATACTGTGACCATACTGATCCCACCTTACTACATATATTGTGCCACATCTATCCCCCTTACTCCTCATACTGTGTCCATACTGATCCCCCCTCACTACATATACTGTGCCACATCCATCCCCCTTACTCCTCAGACTGTGTCCATACTGGGCAGTTCCAATGTGGCCGCTGCCTGGCACTGAGTAGCCAGACATTTCCACCATTCAGCATCATTCACACACCACATGCAATGATCTGCAGTCTGAGCATCAACAAGCCGCCACTATACCGAGCTGGGAAAATGGCACATCTTCCCCAACAGACCATGCCTCCTTCTCCCAAAACGCTGAGCCAATCACATGCACCGCACACAGGGCTGTCCAGAGCCAATAGCAGGGGCTGTCCAATTGGGTTGAGCACAGGATGTGGTAGTGGGAAGGGGGATGAGCGCCATCAATCAACCACCGCTCAGGAGAAATATGGCTGGATGCCTGTATATACCGAGGGGCGGCACTGGACCTGGTGTGTAAGTTATGGCCAATCAGTCCTGCAGCAGAGGAACAATGCATCCTGCACGAGGGGCCTACATAGAAATCATGGGGCCCTTTAGTAGAAGTTCTTATTGCCTCCCCAAAAAATATTTGCCTGGGTCACATAATAACATATCTCACAACTTTGCAGCCCTTACAAAGTAATTTTCCTCCTATCCAAGCACAGTATGATGACCATACTGTAAGCCCCTCAACTACACTGGCACAGTATGATCTACACACAGCTCTCCATACAATATAATGGACCTGCATACAGTATAATGGCACCTACACCTAGTACACATGCGGCTCTGTTCTGCATGACCAATACACACGCAACTCTGCTCCATACACCTGGTACACAGTTGGCTCTGGTCCGCACGACCCGTACACACGCGGCTCTGCTATGTATACCTAGTACACTCTCAGCTCCACTCTGTACACCTCGTACAAACACGGCTCTGCTCTGTACACCTCGCATACACGTGGCTCCGCTCCATACACCTTGCATACACAAGGCTCTGCTCCATACGCCATGTACACACACAGCTCCACTCCTTACATCTCGTACACACATGGCTTCACTCCATACACCTCGTACACACTGGGCTCCGCTCTGTACACCTTGTACACACTCGGAGATTAAGGCCCTGCAGTTGGACTGGTCAGACACAAACGCTGACGAGAATAGCTAGTCTTTTGGCGTATCCTAATTTACGCTACAACCTACTCCTGGCGCACACAAATGTTAAATGAATGCAGACAAGAGTTGGTTTTTAGCCGGAGACTGAGATTAGAGATTAAGGCCCTGCAGGTGGACTGGTCAGACTCAAATGCTGACGAGAAGAGCGAGTCTTTTGGTGTATCCTAATTTACGCTGCAACCTACAGTAGCAGCACTAAGATGCTAAATGAATGCAGACAAGATTTGGTTTTTAGCACGACACTGAGATTAGAGATTAAAGCCCTGCCGGTAGACTGGTCAGACACAGACGCTGACAAGAATAGTGAGTCTTATGGCGTATCCTAATTTGCATTAAAACCTACTCCTGCCTATAGAGAGCTAAATTAATCCCTAAAAGCACTGTTTTGGGATGGATGGATGAGATTTCCAGCCTGCACACCAGCCCCAGATGTGATGCAGGCTGCTATACTGGCACAACGAAGTTTGCTATATACCCTGCCTCCCTGCCTGCCTGTGTACAGCTCTATTAGTCCTCAGAAGGACTGCTGTGGTAATTAGACTGGCAGCCCTGCGCCTACACTAGCTGAAAGGCCACAAATCTGTCCCTCAATCAGCAGCAGCTCTCCCTACACTGACTGTCTAATGGCGCAGAGTGACGAGCACAGCGCGGTCAGGTCTTATAAAGACCTGATGACGCTGTGCGGCCAGCCAATCACTGTAATGCCACAACCAACATGGCTGTAGCATTACAATGTCTGTCAGCCAATCCCTGCATGCGGGCTGGCTCTGTAAAGAGCGCAAACATGCAGGGAGGTGGACCCCGGGCATAGCAAGAGTATCGCGAGATTACATGGTACTCACCGAGTTCCCCGAGTACCGAGGAATTCGTGCGAGTACCGAGTAGTGACAAGCATACTCGCTCATCCCTAGTCTTTAGTAAATACAAATGTTTGCATTAATGTGATAGTGAGATAATGAGATGACAGTAGGTGCTCTTGAAGTTTTATGGAGAACTGTCACTGTCATTTCAGGAGAATTTACAGCAGAATATCCGTGTTGCCTCTAGCTCCTTACCTCTCCTAATGGGGCCGTCACACGCGTCAATGTCGTCAGCGATCTGATCGCTGGCGACATTGACGGATGATCGCTGGTGAGCTGTCACACAGGCAGACTCACCAGCGACCATTTTACCAGCGACATCGTGGAAATTATTTCTATATCGTTTCCACGATGTCTGCAGGCTGGTATCCAGGGTAAACTGCGGGTAACTAGGAAGCGTGCGCTGCCTAGATACCCAATGTATACCTTAGTTACCAGCCTTCTCCGCTCACCGGCTGGTGTCTAAGGTACACAGCGTTAGCTAATTACCGCTGTGTACCTTAGATACCAGCCGGTGAGCGGAAAAGGCTGGTAACTAAGGTATACATCGGGTATCTAGGCAGCGCACGCTGCCTAGTTACCCGCAGTTTACCCTGGATACCAGCTCCCAGCGCTTCCTGAGAGGCGCTGGGAGCTGGCTGACCACGTCTCCCGGTGTCACACGCAGCGATGCTGCGTATCCACCAGGGCGACTGTCGTCAGGTTTTAGAACAGGTTCTAAAACCTGACGACCATCAACCAGCGATTTATCGCTGGTTGATTCGCCCTGTCACACGCGTCAATATCGCTGCAACGTCACGTGCAGCAGTGATCGTGCACGCGATATTGATGCGTGTGACGGCCCCATTAGAATTTTCAAAGCACCAACTGTTATCTCCTATCTCAGTAAGGGGAAATATAGACTAAAAGCGGATTTTAACCAACTGCAGGTGAACAATCAGTCCAGGAGGTAAAATGCAGATTACTCTAATAACTAATAAGATACATTTTTACTATTGATGTATGAAATAAAAATATTAATTACTCTTTAAGGAATTATCTCAGTTCCCCCAGTATAAATAAGTCTATGTGCAAATCGTTAGTAAATGCTCACGCACTTTATCCATATATTGAGTGAAATGGATAAATACTCTGTGCTGAGAATATTTTCTTCTTGGCGCCATGGCAGAGAACTCATATACTGCTCATGTAAATGAGATAAAGGTCATAAAACAGCCAGAATACAATTTACAGCAAAAGCTAAAATGTATAGTTTATACAATTATACTTCCTGTAGAAAGTGACTTGTTCGGTGGTAAATCTGATTACTAACGCATTATAAATTCTTACTATATTACAAATATATTAGTTTTATCATCGTTCCATACATCTATCATTTCCATTAACTGCTGCACTGTGACACTTCTGGAATAAATGGATATAAATTATATAAAACCTTCTCCTGAACATATAGTTATAATTAGGATACACCTTTATTTTACTCATTATGGCCATTGACAGAATTATATTATAATTAAGCCTTTGTTCACTCCATATTTCATGCATCTACAACCGATGTATATGCCAAGAAAATATCCCAACCTTTGCAAAGAACATATAACGCCGGACTATGCAACTGTAGGACATACTAATGCTATAGACTCCCCAAAAAAGATGCATTACGGTAGACATAGCGTAATTATGTGAGATTATCAATGCAGAACTAAAATAAAAAGAATACAAAGAGTGAGCTTTTACCATTATTCCATGAGTTCATAGATATTTTTTAGACTTTGGTGGTTTTGGTTGGGAGATTATGGCCAACTGTACTTACAAAGCATGGTACTATTAACCTAGTTCAGTGATGACGTAGGCCGGCTTCACACCATGGTTTGGGAACTCTCAGGTTGTGTCCGGTGTTTTGCTGGATGCACCGGACACAGCCTGACAGCTTTGGACAGTACAGAACCGGAGGGCAAATATGCCCTCCGTTCCTGTTTTTTGCTGGAATCGGTAGTCTGCAGCTGCAGGAGCTGTCCCTTGCTGAAATTTCAAACTCAAAATTTCTAAAATCTCAGCCGGGAGCTTTCTAGGTGCTGAAGTTCAGCACTGGGCACCGCTGAACTTCAGCACCCGGCTTCCGGCAGCCGGATCTGATTTTTTGTTGGATCCGGCGCGATCCGGCACCCATAGACTGCCATGGAATTGGGCGCGGAATCCGGGAAGATTTGGGAGGATCCGGTTTTGTTTAACTTTTTGCCCCGGACATAAAACTGCTGCAAGTTCCGAATCATGTAGCAATTTCAGATATCCAGTGGCATTGAGGTTCCAATTGATGAAGAAAGGCCCCACTATCTTTGTGCCCCATATACCACACCATACTATCAATTTTTGTGTTCCACCAGTCTTGGAGGGATCTAACCACTGTGGGTTAGTGTCAGACCAATAGCGCTGGTTTTGTTTGTTAACTTCACCATTCACCGTGTGCAGCATCTGAAACAACGGATACTGGAAGATTGTGCTAGCATTTCTTCTGTGGTGTTGCTATCAGTGTGTCAGGAGTGGGAGAAGAGGGTTTCATTGACAATCCAACACAATGGGCAGCACTTTGAACACATTTTATAAGTGGTCACGAACTTGTAAATAACTCATGAAAGAATAAAGTTATGTTAAAACCAAGCACACCATTGTTTTTCCTATGAAATTCGCAATAAGGTTCATGTGTCACATGACCCTCTTCCCGTTTAAAAAAAATAAAGTAGGATCCAAAATGGTCGACTTCAAAATGGCCGCCATGGTCACCACCTATCTGGAAAAGTTTCCTCTTCCCATATACTAATATGTCACAAACAGGAAGTTGATATCACCAACCACTCCCATTTTGTTTATGTGCATCCATATAAATGGCCCACCCTGTGTGTGTGTACATTATATATTATATATATATATATATATATATGAAAATTGAAAGAGTCTGCTGGGCACCTACCGGAGAGGCTAGAGTTCTTCAGTGACTACAGTGCCATCAGGAAAATTCCTCGGTGCACTGTGCTGCACGCCCTCAAATAAGCAGTAACTCACCAGGTTGCAATATATATATATGTATACACATAATTGCCTTGTGGCTTCCGGTTCCATCCAGTTGTAACGGTATGTCACTTCTGCTGGAAGCCACAAGGCAATACACCCAAATTTTGGTTGTAACAATATGGCACTGGCACATGCTGGCGGCAGCACCCACAACAAAAGCCTACTCTGCGTGCTCACAGCTCCCGACAACTGCCACCACAAAGCCGCCCCCCCACCCCGCCGCATACAAAGCCCCTGCACGGTCCCCGGACAGTGGTGCCGCAGATAACAACCTGCCTGGGCCTGCAGTGATGCAATAGTCATGTGACTGATCACATGACTCTGACATCATCACAGGTCCTGTCAGCACAGAGCACCAGGTACTCTACTCTCCCTGCACAAAGCCCCCACACACTGAGCACATAGCCCCTACACTCATCCCCGCACAGCCTGAACGCACCCTCCCCACAGCCTGCACTCACTCATCCCCCCCACAGCCTGTACTCACTCATCCCCCCACAGTCTGCACTTTCACACCCCCACAGCCTGTACTCACTCACACCCCCCACAGCCTGCACTCACACCCCCCACAGCTTGCACTCACACCCCCACAGCCTGCGCTCACACGCCCCACAGCCTGCACCACTCACATCTCCCCACAACCTGCACTCACACCTCCCCCATAGACCGCACTCACTCACCCCCCCACAGCCTGCACTCACCTCCCCACAGCCTGCACTCACTCACACCCCCCCACAGTCTGCACTCACTCACA
This sequence comes from Allobates femoralis, assembly GCA_033576535.1. Lineage (NCBI taxonomy): Eukaryota > Metazoa > Chordata > Amphibia > Anura > Aromobatidae > Allobates > Allobates femoralis. The sequence goes on from JARQOC010000005.1 coordinate 81,664,322, forward strand.
CACCCTCACAGCCTGCACTCACTCACACCCCCATAGCCTGCACTCAATCACACACCCCCACAGCTTGCACACACAACCTCCAACAGCTTGCACTCACTCACCCCCTACAGCTTGCACTTACTCACCCCCCTACAGCCTGCACTCACTCACACCCCCACAGCCTGCACTCACTCACACCCCACAGCCTGCACTTACTCATCCCCCCACAGCCTGCACTCATTCACCCCCCAAGGCTTACACTCACTCACACCCCCTCACAGCCTGTACATACACCCCCCACAGCCTTCTACTCACACCCCCCATAGCCAGCACTCACACTGCCCACAGCCTGCACTCACTCACACCCCCACAGCTTGCACTCTCAGCCCCCACAGCCTTCACTCACTCACCCCCCACTGGCTGCACTTACCCCCTCAGCCTCAGCCCACACTAACCCCCACAGCCCACCTCACCCCCCTCAGCCTGCACTCACTTCCCCGCAGCCTGCACTCACCCCTCCACAGCCCACATTTACCCCCTCACAACCCGCACTCACTCATCTTCCACAGCCCGCACTCACTCACCCCCTTACATCCTGCACTCACTTACCCCCTCAACATGCACTCCCTCACCCTGCACTCACTTACCCCCCCATCCCGCACTCACTCACCCCTCCTCAGCCCGGCCCACACTCACCTTCCTCAGCCATCACTCACTCCCCCTGACCATTCTCGCTCACCCCCCTCAGCCTGCACTTGCTGACTCAAATGTGCTCATTACTCGGCCCGCAGCGACTGCTCACCATGAGGAGCTGTGTCAGAGAGCAACTACTGGGGGGCCCGAGAGCGAGGGGCCCAAGAACTTGCTGGGAGGAGGGGCAAAGAATGTGTAAGAGGGGGCCCGAAAGTGTGCACGAGCACAGTGGGGCATGAGAGCGTGTACAGGGGGGCAGAAAGGGACCAAAGTAGGGGGTAGAAAGTCAGCACTGGGGGAATGAAGAGCAACCACAGGGGTGGGCCCAAGAGTGTGCACAGGATGGGGCAGAAAGCCAGCACAGTGGGGGTTGGAGGGTGGGCGGTAAAAAACAGCAGACGGGAGAGACAGCCGCCCCCAGTGCCACAAAGACCCGCCTCATCGTGATGTCACCGCCCACCCAATGCGAGAGCGTCGGGCCCCTATCTAGTGTATATATCTAATATATAAAGCTGAATGTGTGTATGTATGTATGTATGTGTGTGTGTTTGTGTATGTATATCTGGGATTGGCATCTACACCGTCACAACTACAGCCACAAAATTTTGCACAGTCACACGTCTGGACCCGAGAGCGTCATAGGCTATGTTGTGAGGTGAAATTTTAACGCTGCACTTCCAGTTCACCAAACAATTTTGCCCCTATCTACATAATGGGGAAAAAGTGAATGGAAAAGTGTTGGAGGAAAATCGACAGCTGTCAGCTATAGCCACAAAATTTTGCCCAGTCACACGTCTGGACCCCAAGAGTGTCATAGGCTATGTTGTGAGGCAAAATTTTAACCCCGCGCATTCCAATTCACCTAACAATTTTGCCCCTATCTACATAATGGGGAAAAAGTGAGTTACCAGTTGACAGTTGTGAATGAGAGGGGCTTAATGACAGCGCCAAACACTAACGGCACATACCAGCATATAGTCACTAAGGTGGGGCCCCAACATGAGATATTCACCACGCACGGGGACATGTATACACACCACATGCACACAAAGAGTAACAGCAAGTGTATAGTCGCTAAGGTGCAGCCCCAACATTGGATACTCACCACACACCCGAACAAACAAACACACACCACAAAGAGACACACACAACAGACACACCCCCCAAGGGGACACACACACACCCTATAGCGACACATGCACTCACCCCACAGACACACACACACACCATAAAGAGACACAGACACACACACCACACAGACCCCCCCCACAGGGACACACACACATAGCCACCCTATAGGGACAAATGCACTCACCCCACAGGGACACACACACACACACCACAAAGAGACACACACACACCACACAGACCCCCACACACAGGGACACACACACATACACACCCTATAGGGACACATGCACTCACCCCACAGGGACACACACACACCACAAAGAGACACACACAACACAGATACACACCACACAGACCCCCCCTCCCCACAGGGACACACACACATACACACCCTATAGGGACACATGCACTCACCCCACAGGGACACACACATACACACACCCCAGGGACATACACACCACACAGACAGACACAGATGTGCACAAATCACCTCACACAACTCGCCTCACACGTGTGCTATCTTTATTTCCAAACATAAACATCTGATTAAAAACAGCCAATGTGCAACACATGTGCCATATAGGGAGTTATGGTAGATGTCAGTCACATGAGCTATTATGTGTATGTGTGAAGTAACATATACTGCCCGGCCATGGGGAGGGTTTACTGTTGGCTGGAGATTTAATAGGCTGCCTATAGCAACCAATCACAGCTGAGCTTCTAATTTTTTACAGGTCATTAAAGGGAACCAACCACCCCAAATGACCCACCCGGACTGTTAATATGTGTTTCTACACCCAGCACACACATTTGGGGCAATCGTTTTTGCTAAAAAAACTGTTTAGTAGAAGCTAAGATACATGTTTATAAAGTTTAATAACTTCAGCCGGATGGGTGTTACCTAGCTTTGTCCTCTGTGCCTGTCAGCGTCCTCTCCCCTCCTCCCTTCAGTGAAGCCGTTCTGTGTAAGCCGAAAATGGCCTGCCTGTCTGCTGCTGCCTGATAAATTATGCACGCCCATCTCTGCACCTAAGAGCCTGGCCGCGTCATGAAGGGGGCGGGGCTAAATCGCGGCATGCCGGAGCCCCGCCCCCTTTCATGACGCTATTTCGCCCGCCCCTTTCATGACGCGGCCAGGCTCTTAGGTGCAGAGATGGGCGTGCATAATTTATCAGGCAGCAGTAGACAGGCAGGCCATTTTCGGCTTACACAGAACGGCTTCACTGAAGGGAGGAGGGGAGAGGACGCTGACAGGCACAGAGGACAAAGCTAGGTAACACCCATCCGGCTGAAGTTTTTAAACTTTATAAACATGTATCTTAGCTTCTACTAAACAGTTTTTTTAGCACAAACGATTGCCCCAAATGTGTGTGCTGGGTGTAGGGACACATATTAACAGTCCGGGGGGGTCATTTGGGGTGGTTGGTTCCCTTTATTATGACATATTGAAATTCTATTTTGTTATAGCTAACAGCAATTATTTATTAACCCGGGCGTAGCTGGGTACTACAGCTAGTATATATATATATAACAGTAAATAAGAAAAAAATGCGGCACTCACCAGGCAAAGCTTTTTTCTTTTTTATTTCAGAGTCCTCTTTACATAGTTTCTCTGCGATGGGGGAGGGAGTGAGGAGACACACAGGTGACGGATTCCGTTTCGGAGCACCTGCCCCTTCTACGGGGCTTTGCCCGGTGAGTGCCGCATTTTTTTCTTATTTACTGCTATTGCTGTCTAATAAGCGTGCACCCGGGCACATGAACCTGCTTTACTCGCACCCTTACATATGCAAGTAGCAACAGTCCCTGCAGCACAGCAGTGCCCAGTATATATCTGCAAAACATTTTATATGTATATATATAATATACAGTCATATGAAAAAGTTTGGGCACCCCTCTTAATCTTACTATTTTTTTTTTGTTAAAAAATTGTTTTTTTGCAACAGCTATTTCAGTGTGATATATGTAATAACTGATGGACACAGTAATATTTCAGGATTGAAATGAGGTTTATTGTACTAAACAAAAATGTGAAATATGCATTATATCAAAATTTGACAGGTGCCAAAGTATGGGCACCCTTCTGATTTTCATGATTTGAATACTCCTAACTACTTTTTACTGACTTACTGAAGCACTAAATTGGTTTGGTAACCTCATTGAGCTTTGTACTTCATAGCCCGGTGTATCCAATCATGAGAAAAGCTATTTCAGGTGTCCACTTGCAAGTTGTTCTCCTAGTTGCATCTTCTCTGAGGAGTGGCATCCTGGGCTCCTCAAAACAGCTCTCAAATGATCTGAAAAAAGATTGTTCAACATAGTTGTTCAGGGGAAGGATACAAAAAGTTGTCTCAGAGATTTAACCTGTCAGTTTCCACTGTGAGGAACATAGTAAGGAAATGGAAGACCACAGGGACAGTTCTTGTAAAGGCCAGAAGTGGCAGGCGAACAAAAATATCAGAAAGGCAGAGAAGAAGAATGGTGAGAACAGTCAAGAACAATCCTTAGACCACCTCCAAAGACCTGCAGCATCATCTTGGTGCAGATGGTGTCACTGTGCATCGGTCAACAATACAGCGCACACTGCACAAGGAGAAGCTGTATGGGAGAGTGATGCGAAAGAAGCCGTTTCTGCATGCACGCCACAAACAGTCACCAAAAGCACATTTGGACAAGCCAGTTTCATTTTGGAAGAAGGTCCTGTGGATAGGGATGGGCGAATCCTGAAATACTCGGACTCGCTGGACTCTAACGAGTCTGGGTCCGAGACTCGGTACTCGTTGCGAGTCCAGCGAGTCCGAGTAGTAACCTGTACTTTTGCAGTGTATCTATACAGATACACTACAAAAGTACCCTAAAAGTTAATGTAAGGGGTTAAAAACAATAAACATTAATACTCACCTCCTGTACTCCTGGACCGGGACCGGTACCGAAGAACTCTGGCTGTTACAGGACCTCCGAGACCACCGGGAGAAGATGGGGAAAAAGAACTTGCAGTTCAGCCAATCAGCATTCGGCTAGCGGTCACATGGGTTGTGACGCGGCTGCACTGCGGTCACATGACAAACCCATGTGACCGCTAGCCGAATGCTGATTGGCTGAACTGCAAGGTCCTTTTCCCCATCTTCTCCCGGTGGTCTCGGAGGTCCTGTAACAGCCGGAGGTCTTCGGTCCCGGTCCCGGTACAGGAGTACAGGAGGTGAGTATTAATGTTTCTTGTTTTTAACCCCTTACATTAACTTTTAGGGTACTTTTGTAGTGTATCTATACAGATACACTGCAAAAGTACAGGGACTCGCTACCCCCGAGTAATTCGTAAGGAAACTCGGCTAGTAGCGAGTCCCCCGAGTCCGCTACTATTCGGGCGAGTCCCGAATAGTAGCGAGGAATTCGCCCATCCCTACCTGTGGACTGATGAAGCAAAGATTGAGTTGTTTGGTCATACAACAAGGCGTTATGCATAGCGCCACAAAAACACAGCATTCCAAGAAAAACACTTGCTATCCACTGTCAAATTTGGGGGAGGGTCCATCATGCTTTGGGGCTGTGTGAGAATATTGCTCAAGAATCAGTGTCAAAGTTGAAGTTACGCCGGGGATGGATCTTTCAGCAAGACAATGATCCAAAACACCGCTCCAAATCTACTCAGGCATTCATACAGAGGAACAATTACAATGTTCTGGAATGAAAAAAATTGGTGGGGGAACAAGAGGTGCAATAGTGCCCTATCAAAAGTGACAATAACAGTATGGGTGGTGTATATAGAACCCACTCACCTTTTCCAGTTGTGTAACCCACAACTGGTTTGAAGGCATGAAAGTAATATCAGCTGCTGCAGGACCTCCACCTACCACTTGCACGTGGAAGACGCGTTTCGGTGCAGTTCCATGCACTTTCCTCAGGGATATCCCTGCGGAAGGTGCATGGAACTGCACCGAAACGCATAGGTAATAAAGAAGAATACTGCTACAAGATATATCTTGCATTCCTTGTGTTTCCTGTGGACTCAGCAGCGCAGACTGCTAAACACCTTGCTTCCAAAAATTTTGTGAATGTTCTGGAATGGCCATCCCAGTCCCCAGACCTGAATATCATTGAACATCTGTGGGATGTTTTGAAGCGGGCTGTCCATGCTCGGCGACCATCAAACTTAACTGAACTGGAATTGTTTTGTAAAGAGGAATGGTCAAAAATACCTTCATCCAGGATCCAGGAACTCATTAACAGCTACAAGAAGCGACTAGAGGCTGTTATTTTTGCAAAAGGTGGATCTACTAAATATTAGTGTCACTTTTCTGTTGAGGTGCCCATACTTTTGCACCTGTCAATTTTTGAAAAAATGCATATTTCACATTTTTGGTTAGTACAATAAACCTCATTTCAATCCTGAAATATTACTGTGTCCATCAGTTATTACATATATTGCACTGAAATAGCTGTTGCAAATAAACAATTTTTTAACAAAAAAAATAGTAAGATTAAGAGGGGTGCCCAAACTTTTTCATATGACTGTATATACTGTATATTACATAAAACATGTATACTAGTGCATCTCAGCGAACTTTAATTGTTTATTTTTGTCTTCACATAAATATAGAATATATGTATTTATTCATGTTTTTTTTCATGTTTTGTTTACTTTCTGATTTTCTAAAAATAATTTTTACTTAGTCCCTATATGGGACATTAACTTTTATTATTCTGATCACTAGTGTAATGTATTGGAATGGACATGAATTGCAATGCATTACACCTGCTACTGCACCTGTTACTCTGGCAGAATGCCTTTTAGACCATGCTATTGGCATTGTCTAACAAATCACCATACCTGGCAGACCCTGAGGTCATTATTTGATGTCTGGTTGCTATGGCAACGATCAATAGTCGTCGATTACATCGCTGGTGTGCCTATAGTGTGGTAGACAGATTGCACTGCCTCTCTTTGCCTCCTAAATGCCGCAATTGCTACTGATCGCTGCATTTAGGAAGGTAGACAGCCAGAGGCGGCCAATACACCAGCCCTAGCTATCATGGCTACCATTTACATACGCCAATCTAATAGCAGCGATTGCGTGGGCCCAGCTAATGCGACCACATGATTGCAGTGATGTGCCTGTACATAAATGATCGGGAACCCCTATCCAACCATGAAGTATAGCTTTGTCTAATGCCAGTTGTCATGAAGTTTTGCAGACTGAAGTAGGCCGGCATTTCTTATAGGGGTGGGGGTTACTTTAGCTTATATTGCCTCCTGGCATTAGTGGCCCTGTATTTATCTATTTAGTAAAACACTCAGTGAAGACTCTACATACTGTCTGATTACTTTTTAATTTTAAGATTGCTAGAGAAGGCTGAGAAATGATGACTTTTGGAATATTCTTTCTGTCTCTTACTATTCTTGACATTAGGTGAATTTATTTTAAGAACTCTATTAAAAATATTTGCATCAATCAACATTTTCTGCCTTTTTATACCTGCACGTCTTATTCACATTCATTTTGTCATTTGAGAGAAGACCACGACTGACGACTTATCATTACTACTAATTAAACATCTCATTTCGAGCCTTTATTGAGAATAGGATTCGTGTGTGAGGTGAGACTGTGGATGAACTGTTAATATGGAGAATCATAAATTACCACTTATAATTACTCACCATCCACTAGATAATGTGATTACGGTACCTGAATTTAGTTAGCTTCCAAGTATAAAGAAGAAGTGCTACTTGTAATGTGATGATGAGAAGAACGAATTATTAGGAAAAAGAAAGAGCAGAAGTGGCTTCTTTATAAAAATATATACATTTTTTTTTAGAAAAAATATTTTTTTGTCAGATGGGTCCTGGAGCTATACACGGAGGACAAGTTTTAATGTAGAGGAAACCCCCAACCATAAAGTTTTTGGGTAATCTGGCAGAACGTGTTTAACCTTGAGCACCCCCGCAGGGAACAGGCGGCATTACTTTCAGCTCAATGTAGGATATGCAGTACATACTTGAGGTATATTAATGTACATACAGATTTTTTTTTTTTTCCACTTGAGAAAGATGCTAGTCTGGAATTGAAACGCATTGTGGAAATACAAACCCTCACCTTGGTACTAAGGATTCTTCATTGCAGCTGCACAGCCTAAACTCGTGATATCGTCCAAATTAATTATGTATGTAGAGTAGCATTTTATATACTGTATGTTTTTATAAATGATAATTGATTGTTAAAACAGATGTCTTAGGGATTATATTTTAAAGGTTCTTAGGTTTTGTTCACACTGGACGTTTTTGATCCGCTTTTGGTGTTGCATTTCTTTTTTAAACTGCACCAAAAACAGATCAGTCACTGCGCATGCAGCAATGTGAGTGTGATTTTCGATCACCTTTGCAGACGTCAGCGTTTTTGACAGTGCGTTAGTGGTGCAGAAAGATCATCCAGAAAATAATCAATTACTACTCCATTTTTCTGCTGAGCTTTCCACACCACCAACGTTCCACTACTTACCCTCCCCGGTGATCCCACGGTGAGCCCCAGACCTGCGGGTACTGCACTGCCCATGTGACTCAGCCTGAGCTTGCCGGAGCTCACAGTGGGATCGCCGGGGGTGGGGGGGTAAGAAAGTATTGCATGCCTCTGTCTATCTGTGGCCCCAGAATACAGAGCAAAAAAGCAACACAAACGGATGATGCATTTGTGATGCTTTTTTACAAAAAGAGGATCCGTTTTTGGTGCAGAAACTGCACCAAAAATGGATCAACAAAAACAGGGCACAATCGCTCTGTGTGAATGAGGTTTTAGACATACAGTACTACCAGTTTGTACTGCTTGGTCCCATCAATACATCCTAGAAATGGATGGAAATGACTGTTCGGTTATTCACTGGCTAAGTTTAGAGCCACTAAATACAGAGTAGGAATTTCCTCGAGGTAGAGACAAGGTAACAGTTTACACTATGTTCCAAATTATTATGCAAATTGATTTTAAGTGTCATAGGGTGTTTTTTGTTTTTTTTGCCAACGAAACCCATTAATGGGATTGTGTCTCAGGGTTCTTTGGATCACTGAAATCAATCTCAGATACCTGTGATAATTAGTTTGGCTGGTGAGCCCAAAAAAAGGAAAACTGGGTGTTCCACAATATTACGCAACCGACAGTTTTCAAGTAACATGGGAAAGAAAGAGGATCTGTCTGCTGCCGAAAAGCAACAAATAGTGCAATGCCTTGGACAAGGGATGAAAACATTTGATATTTCACAAAAACTGAAGCGTGATCATCGTATTGTGAAGAGATTTGTGGCTGATTCTGAGTACAGATGTGTTCGTGCAGATAAAGGCAGAATGAGGAAGGTTTCTGCCAGGCAAGTTCATCGGATTAAGAGAGTAGCTGCTAAAAAGGCCTTACAAACCAGCAAACAGATATTTGAAGCTGCTGGTGCCTCTGGAGTCCCTCGAACCTGAAGGTGTAGGATCCTTCAAAGTCTTGCTGTGGTGCATAAACCTATTATTCGGCCACCCCTAAACAGTGCTCACAAGAAGAAACTGTTGCAGTGGGCCCAGATATACATGAAGACTAATTTTCAAACAGTCTTGTTTACTAATGAGTGCCGAGCAACCCTGGATGGTCCAGATGGATGGAGTACTGGATGGATGGTGGATGGCCACCATGTCCCAACAAGGCTGCGATGTCAGCAAGGAGGTGGAGGAGTCATGTTTTAGGTCAGAATCATTGGGAAACAGCTGGTAGGCCCCTTTAAAGGGATCCTGTCACCCCCAAAACACCTCTAAACCTATTAAAAGCTGTCCCTAGAGCATATTAACACTTACCCTACACTCCTTTTACCTCCTAAATGCACATAGTCAAAGTGAATAAAAACGTTATTATAGTACCTCATTACTGATGATAATGAGTGACTATGGTATTCATAGTCACTCATCCAGGCTGTCAGCTTCAAAATGCAAGCGCATGCGCAGTGCAGGACTTGAAGCTAACAGCGGCGCGGGTGTAAATACGTCACCCGGCGTCGGGAATGACGCGGATCGCGTCATACAGCCCCCACACTGAAGCCCGGACAGAATAGGAGAGCGGGGAGGCGCGCAGGGAGGCGGCAATTTGAATCTGTGATGTAGATCACGCCTATTCAGGCGTGATATGATGAAGAGGGGCAGCCTGGATGAGTGACTATGAATACCATAGTCACTCATTATCATCAGTAATGAGGTACTATAATAACGTTTTTATTCACTTTGACTATGTGCATTTAGGAGGTAAAAGGAGTGTAGGGTATGTGTTAATATGCTCTAGGGACAGCTTTTAATACCTTAGGAGGTGTTTTGGGGGTGACAGGATCCCTTTAAGGTTTCTGAAGGTGTGAAAATGACCTCTGCAAAGTATATAGAGTTTGTGACTGAGAACTTTCTTCCATGGTACAAAAAGCAAAAACGTGCCTTCAGGAGCAAAATCATCTTCATGCATGACCATGCACCATCTCATGCTGCAAAGAATACCTCTGTGTCATTGGAGTATAATCAAGCAAAAGATCTATGAGGGTGGAAGGCAGTTCACATCAGAACAGCAGCTCTGGGAGTCTATTCTGACATCGTGCAAAAAAATACAAGCAGAAACTCTCCAGAAACTCACAAGTTCAATGGATGCAAGAATTGTGAAGGTGTTATTGTGGCACCCCTGTGGGGGATTGCCACAGGATCCACCGGTGCAAGGAGGGAATTACACCTTGGTTAACACAGCACACACCACCTTCCACCCCAGACCTGAAGGGGGAGCTCTACTGGCTGCCTTCAGTCAGTTCCCCTTTAAGAACATCCAGGCCTGAGGAGAGGAGTTAGTTAGTCCCTGTAGTTTCAGTTAGAGTCTGCAGTGTGAGAGAGAGAGAAGAGAGAGGAGACGGAGGAGCTGGTCGCTGGGAGAGATCCAGACCCAGGACCAATGACCACTGACCACTGTGCGCACCCTAGGGAACGGGTCGGAGGTAAGTGGAGAAAGCAGGGAACTAAGAAAAGGAACCTGTTGCTATAGCCCTTTAGTACACCCGGACACCGGAGTCCGACGCTGCCAGCATTCAGAGCTACAGCAAAAGCCCGGAAGACTCAGGAGGAGTTCAGCCCTGAGGAGAGCCAGTAAGAGACATTAAACTGACCAAGTATAGGACCAGGGTCCTTAAGAGAAACAGGGACCCCGGAAGGACCTCATTGGCAGTTTAGGACAAAGCCCAGAGAGGGAGAAGAAGCGGTGGGTTCAGGCTCAGGCAGGACTCATTCCACACCACAGAGCACAGAGGAGGCCTCATAACTTTCTAAGGTGGAAGTCCCAAGTTGCACCGGGGACCTGGTTATTTCTCTGGACTGTACCTGTTACGTTGTCACCAGTAAAAGGTACGAAACAACGATCACTGTGTGTGTGTGCCTGCTTAACCGCCGCAATTCACCGCCTTGTCTGCAGAGACGCAACTACTACTCCCCTTATCCATCCCCGCTGCCCTAAGGTAAAGCTCCACCTGTGGGGAGCTGTAACACACTCTGCTGCACACACCATCATCTCAGCGGCCAGCTGCAGCACTGGTATACTCGTTACCAGGTACCATAGGTGGCGTCACGTTAACAATCCCCTTATTCCCCACCATTTCCCCGCCATTGAGGGTCCAGGGCACGGGACTGGGGATCGACCAGCCGTGATTCCCCATCGAAGCCGCCATCAGCGCCGGTACCCGAGTACCCCATACCCTGTCGACCGCCTCAATACAAAAGAAGGGTTCCTATGTTAACATGTAACTTGGCCTGCTAGGATGTTTTGGAGTTATATAGCTTTTTATTTCAGTGAATGTGACCTGTTAATGCTGCAAATTCAACAAATGAGAATTTTCAGTTCTTTCAAACATATCAAATGTTTAAAAACTCTACTGTACCAAATAATTTGGAACAGTGCATTTAGAGGTTTTTTAATTTTGAAGATTATACTGTTATCATTGGGAGGTTTCTTCAATTATATTCGATGTATACTCTAACGGGTGATGTTTTTTATTACACTGACTGTCATTTGCACCGACCATTTAGGAAAATCAGAGAAAAAGAACATTTGCATAATAATTTGGAACATGGTGTAAATGGAAGCTGCGAGGGATGATTAAAGGCCCCGTTTCATGCTTCAATGGTCGAACAATCCGATCAACGATCCGACTTGACCTAGATTGCTTGAACGACGTTCAATGATCGCTAGTGAAATGTCACACGTATAGATATCGCTAACGACGCAACAACGATTCCGCGACAAGTAAACGATACTTGCGGTCGTTAGCTCGCCTACGTCTTTCACTTCTCAATAGGCAAGGTCGTTAACGATATCGTTATCGAGGTGTCACACACACCCATGCTGCAGGTTGGACGAACGATCATCGTTTGGTTTTAGGTCCGGTTCAAAAACCTCCGATGAGCAATCTGCTCGATTATCGTTGATCGGATGTACATGTCACACTGAACGACATCGTTGCGACATTATTTGAATGACTGAAAACCCGTGACGTTTCAACAATATTATTAATGATATTGTAGCGTGAAATGGGCCCTTAAGAATGAGTGTTATTCTTTTTATTATTTTGTAACCAATCTGAGCCCTTAAAAAATTATCTGAGCACTTTGAAAATCCCGTTAATAATGTATCTTTAATTAAAAAAATTAGACTGTACACAATGCATGGGCTTGCCAGGCACTCCACAGCCGTTCTTGCTCTGATGAATAAATGAAGATGTTGAAATGGAATTTCTCTTCTATTATCTTAATATTCACCTAGAGGATATTTTAGGAGTAACTACATTTAAAAAAAAGTTTGTAGAAAATGCAGATAAAATGTAGATTAGGCTAGGGTCAGACCAGCATCTGCCATAAGGCTGACGAATCTGTTTCAAATTTAGGTTTTGGCAGCCTGAGCGCATAGCGTTAATGTAATGTTACGCTGTGCTCAGGCTGCATATTCATACCTATGGTTACCAGTAAACAAGCGCCGCCGACAGCTTCACTCCGAAGGACCAGATATGCTCTTTTGCTGAGCGCTCAGGAAACGTGGTTTGCAGCGCTTCCCCTTCTGCTCCAGAAAAGCGCATATCTGGTCCTTCAGAGTGAAGCTGCCGGCGGCGCTTGTTTACCGGTAACCAGAGGGATTAATATGCAGCCTGAGCACAGCGTAACATTACATTAATGCTATGCGCTCAGGCTGCCAAAGCCTAAGTTTGAAACAGATTCGTCAGCCTAAAGTGATCTGTGTTTTCACTTTAGGAGACCTCCGTTTTGGAAAATGACATATCAATTTGTGTTGCATTTTTCTGATTATTTTTCCCATGGGAGACCTTCAAAATGGGGAAAAAAATGCAGCAGTCAAAAACAGATCCATTTGTTTTGGGTGCATTTTTTTTTTACAGCTCCTGTTTTGCAGCTAAAAACGCATCAAAGCAGTAGAGAAAAATAAACGCACAGTCTGAATGTAGCCTTATTCACACTGGCCAAAAAGTTTTAAAACTGGTACAATCTTTGTTTGTCAAAGTTTTCTGCTTGAGTGTTCTTAGGCTGGCTTCAGATTTGCAGATGCATCTGCAGCGTTTTGCAGATGCATCTGCAAGCATCTGCATGCAGACCGCGGCCCCTATGTTTATAATGGAGCGCACGGCGGTCTGCAGATGCTTGCGGACCGCCGGGCGCTCTCATTGCCCGCCATTAGTGATCTGTGCGCACACGGATGCCTGCGCACAAATCACACACTCCCGCCCGCACCATGGACGCGAGATGTCGCCTCCATGGTGCGGGCGGGAGTGTGTGATTTGTGCGCAGGCATCCGCGTGCGCACAGATCACTAATGGCGGGCAATGAGAGCACACGGCGGTCCGCAAGCATCTGCAGACCGCCGTGCGCTCCATTATAAACATAGGGGCCGCGGTCTGCATGCAGATGCTTGCAGATGCATCTGAAAAACGCTGCAGATGCATCTGCAAGTCTGAAGGCAGCCTTAGATCTTTTAATCAGGTGTTTCATTGGTTACTGAAGTTAGCATTTCGTAACTTTTAAGTTTTATTAATAAGTACATCAAGTTTATGCAAAGACTTAAAGGGAGCCTAGTACATCCTTAACCATCCCTGTTTGACCTAAATGTAAAGTATAATGGTTGAAAAAAGCTTTTTATAACTTACTTTTCCCTCCATCGTCTAGACATGTAGGCGTTCTTTTTGGCTCCATAACCCTCCTTGTTCCATTGTTATCACACCCGGTGGGTATGATAATTAATTCAATAGCGTGGTCACGCGTTTGAGATGCATGGGCCTCCTTCCTTGCATGATGCGCGGCTGCGTGGCAATGCCGGCCCTGTGCATTGTGGGGGATTATTGGATCTACTTGCTGGCTTCAGAATGCGCACTGCACATGCTCTCGAGTCAGCCAATATAACAAATATACCCCCACACTGCGCAGGACCGGAAATGACGTGCGGCAGCACATCAAACTGGCAAGGAACCCATGGATTTCAAACACGAGACTTCTAAATGAATTATTGCACTCACCGGGGTAGGATAACAACGGAATTAGGGGGCACATGGAGTCGGACAGAATGCCCACACGTCTAGATGATGGGCGAAAATGTAAGTTACAAAAAGCTTTTTTTTCAGCCATTATACTACACATTTAGGTTTGACAAGAATGGTTAGGGATGTGGTAAGAGGATGCAGCGACAAGTAGTGATAGCTTAGGGGGTCTAAAGTGCCTAAAGTACCCGAAAGGTTCCGTTTAATACTTACAGTGTTGACCCTTATTTTTCTGCAGTTCACCCTTGGAGCTAGATATATCAGCTTCTGGGCCAAATCCTGACATATGACAACCCATTCTTATCTAATCAATGATTGAATTTATCACAATTTCTGTGTTTTTGTTTGTCTACCGCTTTTTGAGAATTGACCACAGGTTCTCAGTGAGATTGGGATCTGGAGAGTGCTGAACACAGACTCAAAATTTCAATGTTTTGTTCATCAAACTACTTAAACCCTTATTAGACGGGGCAAAAATCACACAGAAAATTGCAATATCATTCAAAACAGAGCAATATTCAGAGCAATTATAGTGTGTGGTATCTGCTAGAAATCGTAATATTATTCGATTCTTGCAAACTCAGATCTTTCAAATTGCTTAAAAATTATCACTTGTCGGCATAAAATGTAATAAGTATAAAAAGTGTAATAAGTCACTACCACCTCGTCAACACATGGCACTGGAGGAGTGGACTCGTCTTTGTGCATGGGTGTGCAAAAACATGAGCGACTTTCCATTGATCGCAATAGTGATCTTTCAAGGGAAAATTTGTTTGTGTAATAATGAGCTTGTATGCACGATAACAATGCGATAACTATTTGCTCGTCAATCACTATTGCTAAAACATTTTTGTGTGTTAGAGGGCCTTAAATGATCACTTTTGCCTTGTGACATGGCTGACAAAAGCATTGTTCTCACCAAAAGCTCCTGGATGGCTGGCAGAAGCTGCTCTTAAAAGATGTGTGGCACCCCTGCATCTGGTCACCACAGAATAGTACTACATGTAAGAATGCTTTGTAGTGCTAGTCTGATGGGAGTGATGATTTCTCTGCTGGAGTATGAAACATTCACATATGATTCCTGATCCCTTATAAGCGGCCGTCACACGCAACGATTTTAAGCCCGATATCGTTTAAGCGATCTCCTTTTTGATCGCTTAAGCGATATCGTTTTGGCATCGTTGCATGTAATCAAGCGATTTTACTATGTAAAATCGCTTGATCGTGACATCGCAGATCTGAGTTCTGGAGCTCAGATCTAGCGATGAACGATGTCACGATCTGCATCATCGTGGTGTATGACACCACGATGAACGATCTCCCAGCGCAGAGCCTATGCTGAGAGATGGTAACTATGGTACACGTCAGGTTACTAAGCGCCGCGCGGCGCCTAGTAACCCGATGTGTACCATAGTAACCAGCGAGATCGCGGCTCCACATCGCCGGTGAGTCTGTCTGTGTGACATCTCACCAGCGATGTGAGCGATATTGTAAGCGATTGCACGTGCACGTGATCGCTTACAATATCGCTAGCGATGTCGCCATGTGTGACGGCCGCTATAGGGAGATATACACGTGATGCCTGAGTTGTGCATGTGATACATGCTCTCTTGTAAGGGAGAAGGGTTAGAATAGTAAGTTAGTGGATCACAAGGAGACTTCCAAGATGGTGGGGCTGGGAAGCACTCATCAGCTGCATGGTGGGGTCTCAGTCCCCAAGTCACCCTGACTTCCATGGTCTGGTGACAGAATCTGAGAAGGTTTTGTGTGTCCCTCACGCCCATCAGCATATGTAGTTCCCAGAGGATCAGTAACACATAGGGTCAGGGACATGCTCCAAGGACGGATGCCCACAGGACCCATTTTGCCTACCTGGAAAAACACACGGGAACCAGAAGCAAAGTGATATCGGTTCTTGCAGGCTCCAAGAAACCTTGAGACTTGAGAGTAGCAGCGGTAGACAAAGCTATCATCTAGCAGAGAAACAAGGTCTCATCAGACAAGCTAGAGCGAAAGCCTGGAAAGGAAGTACTGTGTCCTGTGGATCTGTTCGGACTGTTCTGTAATGTGACTATCCTGTCTCCTGCTGCCTTTCTCCTGATGAACTGCACAGACTATTGCCTTCCTAGGGGGCCAGTCCTGGTTGGGAGGAGTTGATCATCTGCACTATTGCCACCATCTATCTCCCAGGGACCTCCTGCAGTGCCAGTTACATCCTGGCTGAACATCCTAACTGGGGTCACAGACTTTCTACTTTCTTTTGATTTACTTTTGCCTTTATAAACTCTTCACCCCTTGTACAGCAACCCCCCTTTTCAATGTGAGCCAGGACCACAGCTGCTGAGGCGGCCACCACTATGACACAACAATCAGGGTACTACCTCACTCAGCAGCCTGAGTATCTTAGCCCTTAGGCTAGTTTCACACACATTTGCATATGTAAACACAGCGTACTGAATGCAGCCAAACGCATGCGCTCTGCGTTCCTATGTTTAACAAATGTACATTTGGCTGCGTTCAGTTGCGTTCGGATGCGCATAATTTATGCACCCTCCGAATGCAACCTGTTGCATTTTTTGTGCGGGCGCTTGTGTTATCAGCAAGCGCACAACCAATGAATGGAAGTCAATGGATCCACAGTGTCCTCCACATGACAGCGCAGGAGAATGCTGCGGATCACATTGAAATCTCTCCCGCTGATCAGCGGCGGCCACCAAGAGATCAGCTGGAGCCGACGCTAATCTCCCAGCCGTGTCAGTTCGGGAGATTTGAAGAGTCAGCTGTCAGATCAGCTCTTTCAAATCTTCCACGCCAACATCACCTATTCGGTGTCAGCACTGGAGATTTAAACACCTGTCAGCTGACTCTTCAAATGTTCTGCGCCGACACCGTCGGGAGATCAGCTGCGACCAGGAGGAGGAGATCTCCGCTGCTGATCTCCACCTCCCAGCCGTCGCTGAGACCGCTGATTGGCTGGCCGGGCACCATACTGATGTGAATGCATGCGGAGATTCTCCGCTGCGTTCACATCAGTATGCCAGCGTTTGCACTGCATTTGCGCCTGCATGCCCTCTGTATGCAGACACAAACGCAAATGTGAAACCAGTGTGCTCCACAGATGTTTAGATATCATTCTTTATTCAAGGCGGTGTTCTAAGACAAAGACCTCTTCATGAGTCAAAAGGAAAAATACACATGAATTGTTTCATGATTTAGGCTGCCTTCACACTTGCGTTTGTGTCTGCATGCGGAGGGCATGCAGACGCAAACGCAGTGCAACGCAGCTCATAATTATGTGAACGCAGCGGAGAATCTCCGCATATGTTCATATAAGTATGGTGCCTGGGCAGCCAATCAGCTGTCTCTGGGGGCGGCCGGGAGGAGGAGATCAGCGGCAGAGATCTCCTCCTCTTGGCATAGCTGATCTCCCGCTGAACTGACAGCTGAAATCTCCCGCGCTGACACCGAATAGGGTGATATTAGTGCAGGAGATAAGAAACAGCTGATCGCTGCTTCAAATCTCCCTTGCCTACCTCACCTATTCGGTGTCAGTGTGCGAGATTTAAACAGCTGTCAGATCAGCTGTTTCTCCCCGCTAACACTGGCGGGAGATCAGCTGTGGCTCTGCATGATCTCCCGGTGGCCGCCGCTGATCACCGGCGACCACCAGGAGAGATTTCAATGAGATATGCAGTGTTCTCCTGCGCTGTCATGCGGAGGACACTGCGGATCCATTGAGATCCATGCATTGTTTGTGCGCTTGCGGGTGCTTGCAGATAAAACAAGCTCCCGCAACTGCACAAAAAATTCAACATGCTGCGTTCGGAGGGAGCACAAATTGTGCGCATCTGAACACATACGCAACTGAACGCAGCCAATACGCAGGCACATGCGTTCCCATGTTAAACATAGGAACGCAGTGCGCAAGCTTTTGGCTGCGTTCGGTACGCTGTGCTTGCAAACGCAAGTGTGAAGGCAGCCTTACAGATAAAATAACTTTACCCCAGTCCTCTGCAGTTAAATCCTATACTTCCTTCAAAGTTATTTTCTTTGATGAAGCCTCTTCAGACTGTTTGGGGTGTCTGGAGGAATGATTGCCAAAAGAAGAGAATGTGAGCGCTACCATGACCATACCACAAATCTAAGGTAATTAAAGGTTCACTCTCTAAGCTATCTTTGTTAATTTAAATGTCCACTTATTATACCATGCATCTGTTTTTTTTTATATAGTTGTTTCTTCATAAACTTTGTTATACTATGTCTAATAAATAGACCTAAGTAGTCTCGAAAGCTTGGTTTCTAACATCATTTTTTGTTAACCATTAAAATATATCATAACAAGATTACTTTTTTCTTTCACTGAGAGCAACCAATCCTTTTTCAATGTACTCACACAGCACCAAACTTTTTTTCTTTTAAAATGAGCCCTGTGTTATGCCACCAGTAAATGCCCCGTTACATGTAGCGACACACCAGCGATCCCGACAACAATCCGACCTGGCCGGGATCGCTGGTGCGTCGCTATGTGGTCGATGGTGAGATGCCATACAGGCAGACTTACCAGCGATTACCCAGCAATGCGGCGACACCCGACAGTCATTGGGATCTGTGTTGTTCTCGGGCGAAGCATGGAGCTTGCTGGTTGTTTTCCCTGTCACACACAGTGATCCAGCATGCCCAGCAGGTGATCGTCGATCAAAGAATGGTACAGGCCATTCATTAATGATCATCGGTCTCCCAGCGGGGGGCCGATCGCTGCTAAGTGTCACACACAGCGATATCTCTGGCGAGGTCGCTGCTATGTCACAAAACCTGTGACATTGCGGCAAAATAGTTAGCGATATCGCTACGTGTAACGGGACCTTAAAGCCTCCTAAGATCCTTCATGTGTGAAGATGGCATCTAAACATCTTCTAAGAGCAACCTCTCCCAACAATTCAGGAAATATGTATTTCAATGATGAGCAATGCCCTTTTCCAGCATGATGGAGTAGATGTCTTGTAAACTAGGAATCAACATTAAATATTAAGTCTTTGCATGAACTTGATGTATTTCTTAAAGGTAATCTGGCAGCAGGTTTTTGTTATGTAAACTGAGGACAGCATGCTGCAAGGGTTAAAGAAGAAAAATCAACTATGCCTCTCTTGGCAGGCTGTGTACTATTGTTTACATAAACTAAAGGCTTTATCACCTGGAGATTACCATTACTGGACTATTTTGTCCCGCGCAAAGCAATCTAACACGCCCCCTCTTCTGATTGACATGTCACAGTCAATGAACAATCTCTATTGAGAGTCTGGCATGGGCGGGAGCGGCTCTCTCAGCTCTGCTGCATGGCTAATACTAAATACTTTGATTGTGTCAGGACCACTGCACCCAGTAATGTGTGTGATACATCGTTGAATTGAGAATCTCTTTGCCCACAACATGCTGCAATCAGATGAGGTTAGAAAAGTCCTGCTGACAGATTCCCTTTAATAAAAGCTTGAAAACGTATGAAATGTTCATTCCAGTAACAACAGAAACATCTGACTAAAAGATCTAAAACTAGTAAATTGGCAAACTTTGTGAAAACCAATATTCAGTCTCAAAACTTTTGACTATGATCCGTAGCATAGCTACTTGGGGGGGCAGAGGGTGCGGTTTCACCAGGCCCTGCACTCAGAGGGGCCCATCTAAAGCTGTCGCTACCTCTAACTGTATCAGCATGTACAGCGCACTGACACAGTTAGGCTCTGCAGCAGAGGAGGGAGAATTAATGTCCCCCCTCTGCCGCACTCCATCCTGTAGATTGCCGGTTGTTTTAGACGTGTACAGAACTGCAGGTCCAGAGCGAAGTGACATGATCATGTCATTGTTCAGTGACACACACAGGATGTGAGTCCTGGTGCGATGACATCACCGCAATTGTGGGCCCTGGACCTGCCAGAGTCTGCTCTGCTGCTGGACTCACTGGGATGAGGTGAGTATTTATGTTTATTTTTTTTTTCTTTTAAAAGAGTGGTACGCCCATACTGTGTGTGTGTGTGTGTGGGGGGGTGGGGGCTCAAAAATAGTGGGGGTTGCTGAGGGTAAGACATCTTGCTTAATGGAGGTTACTAAGGGGAGGCAATCTTACATGGTGGACGCTACTAACGCAAGGTCATAATAGTGTAAGCTACTAAGGGGAGGCCATCATACATATTTGGGGCTACTAAAAGGGGCCATCATAAAGAAGGGGCTACTGGGGGGTCATTATACATAGTGGAGGATATTGAGGGGAGGCCATTATTCATAGTGGAAGATACTGAATGGAGGCCATCATAGATAGTGGGGGCTACTAAGGGGAGGCCATCATACATATATGGGGCTACTAAAAGGGGCCATCATTCAGAAGGAGCTACTAAGGGGAGGCCATAATACATAGTGAAGGCTACTCAGGGGTCATCATACATAGTGGGTCTACTGAGGGGCAGCCATTATACATAGTGGAAGCTACTGAGTGGAGGCCATCATATATAGTGGGGACTACTAAAGTGAGGCCATCACACAAGTGGGGGCTACTAAGGGGAGGCCGTCATACATGGTGGAGACTACTAAGGTTGTGCCATCATACATGGTGGAGGCTATTAAAGGGAAGCCATCATGCATAGTCTATGTGGGCTAGCATAGAGTGTGGAGGCTGCTAAAAGGGACATGAAAGTGTGGTGGCTACTAATGGGGTCATAATACACTGTGTGGGGGCTACTAATGGGACCATGATACCATGTGGGGACCAAATGACCACTGTCATTATACCGTGTGTTGGCATCTGAGGGAGTCATACACTCTGGGGGCCAAAAGGAGGGTCATTTTACAGCGTGGGGGCCATGATAGCATGAGGGGCTACTGAGGGGGTCATCATACAATGTGGGGGCTACAGAGGGGGATATCATACTGTGTGAGGGCTACTGAGGGGACCATGACAGTGGGGGAGCTAATTATGGGACCATGATATAGAGTATTGGCTACTAAGAGGGCCACGATGTATTGTGGGGGCTACTAAGGGCGCCATGATATAGTGTGGAGGCTACTAAGAGGGCCATGATACAATATGGGTCTACTAATGGGGCCATGATACAGTGTTGGTGCTACTGAGGGTGCCATTATACACTTTGGGTAGTAGAAAGAAGCAGAACTCTGCTATGACAATTAGGACACAGGAATATTTCATAAGCAAATATTGAGACACTTAGCTTTATAAATATGGCTGATGCACCCCCAGGCTATGGGGTACTCGGGGACCGGGTCGGTGGCGGTCTCTCGGGGATCACGGTAGTCATGACCCGGTCCCATGGCCTGGGACCAGTCCAAAAGGGCGTATTTACAGGAGATTTGTCGTGATGCCACCCGGGGTATGTGGTTAGTAGAACCACCGCTGCCGTATTCCTGCTGGGGATGGTGACTTGGAGCAGCGTGGATGGGAAGCCCTCCTCATGTAGGGCTGAGGGTTCCCAGGGCAGGAGTAGTTGGGATGGGTGGATGTAGTGAGGCGCTGTGCTGGGTACAAGTCACTTACTTTGGCTGCTGCAGCTCCTCTAGCCAGTGTGCAGGTTGTCTCAGTGCTGGACGTGGTGCTGAAAATAAAGCAGTCTCAAGCATGAGTGAAAGTAATCTAATTTCCACACACAGATGAGCTCACAGGTTATAGTGTCTGCTCATGTTCTTATTTGCAATCCTTGTTGTATAATTGTAACATTGTTTATGTGTTTTATTCACTATGCACTTGCACTTTGTTATTCAATGCTGTGAGTATGAGGTCATTAAACTCCGCCTATATAGGAAGTGGAGTCTATGGCTGCATTGAGCAAAGACCAGTTGAAGGGTGATTACATCCGAAACAGTTACTGTTGTCTGTACCTCCACCACCCCCTCCTCTGCAACCTGCACCCTGCTTCATGCCGGAAGGCTGAATAAAGAAACCTGAGACCAACTTTACACATGGGTGAGTGCCTCCTTTCTTTATACATTTGAGCTCACAGGTTACTTTACTCAGTCTTAAGTAGCAGTTACAACGGGTCACAGTTCTTTCCAGTTACAGTTCACACACTTTACACTGCAGCACTGCTCCAGGTTACTCACACTGTGCAGCTCAGGTAGCTTTTCTGTGTTGCTCCCTCAAAGTCCTTTCAGGCCTTTCTCTCAACTTTCACGTAGTACCTCACTCATGGGTCTGGTCTGGCTGTCTCGGACTCACGGGTGAAAAATTTTCCCTTAAAGTCCCGGTCACCAGCCCTAATGTGACAACTGTGTTCCTCTGCCGTAATGGTAAGTTAGGCTGCAGCACATAAAGTCTCTGCCCCCCACCGGTGTGTCTCATGATTAGGGTATAGAATCCCCGGTCACCTCTTCAGAGCCGGTTCTCTGATGTCGGCCTAGCCCTCCAGTGTCCCAGGTTGCTGTCTTTGGGCATACCAGGCTCCTTTCAGTCACTGTGCTAAGGGTTCCTCTGCGCAGCACGGTTCTTAGGCTGCCGGACCCTTGTTCTCCCACCGTCCTTAGCTGTGGGGTCTCTTTCCAGTCTTTCCCCTTCCCTTCGCTTCCAGGCTGTAAAGCGAGTTTTCTCTCCAGGGGTCTGTGCCTCACAGGATTCTGCGTCTCCAGGGAGCCCGAAACTGTCCGGGAAGTCTCTTTCTGTTTCTGCTCTGCTGTTCTCAGCTCTGTTCTCCTTTCTTTCTCTTTCTTCCTGTTCTAGTCTCTCTTCTACTCTGCTGCAGCTCTGCAGCTCCTGTTCTAACCCTGTGTATTGTGCTCCTGGGTTTTGATTAGGTCACTCCTCCCACTTTGTCAGTGTCCTGCCTACGTTCCACCCACTGTGCTACACCCGCTACCCCTTGCCCAACCTAGAGTCCTAGACGTAGGGTCGGTGTTTGTGCGGTGTGGATGTCTTTTGCAACCTTGCTTACCTGGTTGCACTTCCCTCTTGTAGCCACCTGGTCACAGGGGCGCCACATGGCCATATCGATAAATTCCCCCAGAGTCGTGTCTGCTTGCATGGGTCCCTATACTCAATTTTCAGCCTCTATCCTGAGGTAGAAACCTCCTCTTTTTATGGGCAAATTGGAAAAAAGGAAAAAAACTGATAATTGAGAACACCAGCTCAAACGGGCCCAGGGCAGGGAAGGTGCACAACAGAGGGTGTAAACCCATACTAACATACGAAAATGACTGTGGCACTCAATCCTGTCAGTGCGCGCAGGTGCACACCAAATACAATACTTGCACAATACTTACTAGTGTAAGTATTGTGTTTGGCGTGCACCTGCACACACTGACATGATTGAGTGCCACAGTCATTTTTGTATTATACACTTTGGAGGCATCATACTAGGTGAGCTGTACATGGGGAGACTTTATTAAATGTTAAGTGGACACTTATTGTTATAAGGGAACTCAGGTTATTGTGACTGTTAAAGTAGGCACATGGGGGCACTATTACTTTCCAGGGGGAAAAAGTGTGGACACTGTTTTCTGAACAAAGCATTTATACATTCTAGAGGTTTGTTTTACCCTCTAGAAGGCACACAGTACCACACAGCAGGGGCAGTAATAGGGATACATACAGCAGCAGCTCAGCATTGGGGTATCGGCAGGGTGAAGCGTTTGTGCTTGTTGGGAATAGATGGGGATGATGCTGGACATGTAAGAAGTCAGATGTGTCTTTGTTGTAAGCTGTGTAGACAAGTGGGGGCTGGAGAAGTTGTCATGTCAGTCTAGACCTGATGGAAAATATGGGAAAAGTGAACGACTCCATTAGGGATGGGCGAATCTACTCGCTACTATTCGGGACTCGCCCGAATAGTAGCGGACTCGGGGGACTCGCTACTCGCCGAGTTTCCTTAGGAATTACTCGGGGGTAGCGAGTCCCTGTACTTTTGCAGTGTATCTATACAGATACACTACAAAAGTACCCAAAAAGTTAATCTAAGGGGTTAAAAACAATAAACATTCATACTCACCTTCTGTGGGGCCTGTACCTTATGTACCGGGACCAGTACCGAAGACCTCATTGGCTGGCAGTGCGGCCACGTGACAAACCCATGTGACCGCTAGCCGCATGCTGATTGGCTGAAATCTCACAGGTCCTTCAGCCCATCTTCTCCCGGTGATCTGAGGTCTTGTGACGTCCGGAGGTCTTCGGTACCGGTCCCGGTACATAAGGTACAGGCCCCACAGAAGGTGAGTATGAATGTTTATTGTTTTTAACCCCTTAGATTAAATTGTAGGGTACTTTTGTAGTGTATCTGTATAGATACACTGCAAAAGTTCAGGTTACTATTCGGACTCGCTGGACTCGCAACGAGTACCGAGTCTCGGACCCAGACTCGTTAGAGTCCAGCGATTCCGAGTATTTCAGAATTCGCCCATCCCTAGACTCCATAAAAAACAACGTGAGGGGTAACTGTACTGGAATCTCTTATATGTTCTGCAGGTTTCTACTACTATATGGTCACCATATGGCAGTATTATTGGTGTAGGCCTTTGTATAGTGTTTTTTAGTAACAGAGCAGTCACCTGCTGAGGTTCTCTTACATCCACTAACAGGGTGCACCACCATAGCTGTAATCAGGGTTACCTGTTTTGGGGCCCACTCAGAAGTTTTGCCCCCCCCCCATCCCTTCTGAGTTGAACCCCTAGCTAAGCCTTTGTCCATGACAGTAGACTTCCCACTGAGCCATACACTCCTCTGCTCATTCTTACAGTGAGCAATCGGTGGGGTCTTTGGGCATGGATTCCCAGCAATCAAAATTTTATAATCAGAAATAATGCAATAAAAAATCCAATAATATTTATATCAGTTATAATAATGACACCATAAAATCATGCATGATCATACAGTTTATAGCTGTGCACTTGAGAGCACTGGTTAAACCATTCTTTATGTACTGGCTGGGCAATCTTGTTTTACTATAAATACTGAAAGTTACAGTATATATTGTTCCTTGAATACAATTTTCTCTTGCCGATCTGTAGCTTATTCCAGCTATGTATATCAAAGCGATAAAATCTTAGTAATTATCCAGTCATGCACACAAGCCACTGACCCGACTTTATGAAAGTCATAAACTAGGGAAATTGTTTTGTAATTATTATGCAATTTATTTTGCCAGCTAATGCAATTTAAATGTCAAAGAGAAGCAGATCTGTATTTCATGTGATCATCACCAGCATTGCCCGAAAGTGACCTAACTATATTATGCGTTCTGTTATCAGCTAAATTATCATTTCTAATGGCCGTATAACATTATGCATGCCTGGTCTGCTGGTAAATCAACATAATAAACCCTCTCAGAAAACACAGTTGTGGTCAATATAGAAGAGATCTCTCTTAAGTCCCTGTCACACACTACGATATCGTTAATGATATCGTTAGTATGTCACAGCTTTTTGGGTGTCGTAACGACGTCGTTGCGTGTGACAAGTACAAACGATCAACGATAAGTCGGCTGATCGTTGATGGGAGATTTGTGAACCAGACCTTAAACCAAATAATGATCGCCATCTAACCTGCAGCATGGGTGTGTGTGACACCTTGATAACGGTGTTGTTAACGACCTCGCCTATTCAGAACTGAAGGACGTAGGCGATCAAACGACCACAAGTATCGTTCACTTGTCGCGGAATCGTTGCTGCGTCGTTAAAGATATCTGTACGTATGGCACTTCACTAGCGATCATTGAACGTCGTTCAAGCGATCTAGGTCAAGTCAGATCATTGATCAGATCATTCGGACGTTGACGTGTGTGACAGGGCCTTTAGAGTTTGGTAACCATCACTTGGGAAGGCTTCAGCACTAAAGGGGGTTTGGACCAAGGCTGTGGAAAATGCTGTAAAAGCAAAAATCACAAAGATGAGCGGTGGCGTTCTCATTTAAAGGGAAGCTGACCCCTAAAAATCACACCCCAGCCTATTATTACCTGTCTCTGCACCATCATTATGCTATTCTAGCTATCCCTTTGTGTAAAAATTGTGTATGTAGAAAGTTTATAAAAGTGATTTTATTACCTCCTCATCTGCGGCTTCTGAACTCTTGAGAACTCACACAGGGCGTTCCCTGTGGCTTCTGTCCGCCGCATTTACTAGAATTATTCATGCCCCGATGGGCGTGATAAACCTTACTGATCTTCATCGCCCTCCTCCATTGGCGGATTAGCCGGTATGACGCTAATCACGTCATATCCAGCTATCATGACGTCGGTACACTTTACGGCAGCTTATCTGTGATAGGCTGCCGTAAAGTAACCTCGCGCATGCGCAATGCACTTCGCGAGGTCCTCGATACAACCAATCTACAAGGGTGAGCTGGTTTCTACTTATACTTTACAATTAATGTTTTGAAAGCGGAATCATGTGGGTCACCAATTTTTCTTGCAAAATTAGCACTGATGTATGTATGAAAACCAACATAGACAGAAACACATTTTTCATTGAAAAAATCAATAAAAACCAAAACCAACAATAATTGATGTCAATGAAAACCGAGGTAATACTGCTTTATGGTCTCTCCACAGGTGATCAATGCTGCCACTTCAGAACTCTCCAGCACTTTGTTTCCATCCATTTCTGGGGCTTCTTGAAGCATGTTTTGGATCATTGTCCTGCTGGAGAAATAGTGATTTTGGGAAGGGGAAGTGGGATTAGCAGCTCACCGGTGTTGCAGTTAACCCACTGTCTCGTCTGGCTCTATTCCGCAGGGACACCGCCCTGGTTCCGGCCTGGAATCAAAGTAGAAAGGAGGAATCCAGCGAAGTATTCCAGAATGCAGGTTTATTAGAAGGTTTATTTGAAGAATATATAAAGACCTCCAAAATTACAAGCAAGATATTGTGCATAAAGGAAACGCGTTTCGAAGCAGGATCTTATTCATGGCTATTGTCACAATAAAGACCCTGTGTCGAAACGCGTTGGCTTTACGCACACTATATTGCTTGTAATTTTGGAAGTTTTTATGTTCTTCTAATAAACCTGCATTCTGGAATATTTCGCTGGATTTCTCCTTTCTACCATTGTCCTGCTGGAAGACCCATGATTAAGGATGCAAACCCAGATTTCTGACACTGGGCTCTACATTGTGACACAAATCCTTTGATAATCCCCAGATTTATGATGTCTTGCATACAATCAATGCACCCAGTGCCAGAGGCAACACAACAACCCCAAAATATATTTGAGCCTCCACCATATGTGACTGTAGGTCCTGTGTTCTTTTATTTGTTGGCCACATTCCATTTTCATTAACCAGTAGAATGATGTGCATTACCAAAAAGCTCTTTATTGTTCTCGTCTGTACACAAAAGGATTTTAGCAAACTATAGTCTAGCTTTTTTATGTCTCTGTGTCAGTAGTGGGGTCTTCCTGGGTCTCCTCCATAGCATTTCATTTCATTTAAATGTTGACGGGTAATTTGCTTTTAGTTTTCTCCATATCATGGTGATTGACCTTGCATCTCTGACTGGTTTTATGTTGAATTAATTTTCCACATGTCCACTATGCTTGGTGGGTGTTTATACTGCATGTAAATTTGATCTATGAATTATGATAATGGATCTTATTCTGGGCCACTTTTTGAGATGAAGAATTTATATGCAGAGAACTAAAAGCTGCCATTGTCTTTATTTGGGAATGTTTAATCATTGCTTAATATTAATTCAGTTTTTTATAATTAGACTTTTTTCAAATTGAAATAAAATGTTAATAATAATGAACCCTCCAGGAAATTGTAGAATATTCCATAAAGCTTTCAGGTTTTAATTAGAGCAAAAAAAAACACAATACTACTAATATTTTCATAGATTTTTCATACAAGGATCATCGTCTCACAAAGCTTTAATAGTCATTACACTCATTTTCAAATGAATCAAGAAAAACCTGATGGATCTGAGGGGTTGTCTACACTTTAATTTTATTTTACAAAACTGACCAGATTTATGAAAAAAATAAAGTTTATTCATCTGACCTTTGTTTCTTTTCCAGCATTATTTTGGTCCTCTCATTTTCACACTTCTTTTATCTCGGCCTGTGACCAGTGCATCAACACTACATTTGGTTTCACACTACCATTTTTCGGTATCCGTGTGAATCCAGCTGAAAATGGATACATCCACATCCGTTTTCAGCCTCATTGACTTTCAGGTGCATCCAGTTCTTTCCATTTCCCTCTGATCCGGAAGTCCACGGTTTTTACATTGAGGTCAAAATCGCATTTTGTAGCAATTTTGTTGTCCGTTTCATAATTGTGAACACCCGGATCCATGGCAATGTAGGTTTAATTAGAATGTGACTTTATGGAACCCAGATATGGTGGAATCTGGATCCCGCTGGATCTGGATGCTGGATTTTTTTTTTAGGACTGAGCATGCCCAGAACCCAGTTGTAAATGATACACCCACTAGGAGGCGTGTAGGTTACAACCAAATTCAGCTAAAAAAGGTAATCAACGGGATGCCCACACACCAGAAATATCACTGATCCATGAGACAGATCAGTGATATTATCGGTGCGGGTGCATCCAGTTGCATCACATTTTACAATTGCGGGGGGATCCAGAGGGATGCAGGTTTTACCCACATCCTCCTGCATTCCAATAAATAGTAGTGTGAAACAGACCTATGACTACTAAATGGCTGCAGCAATCACATGTCCATAAGGATTAATAAGGTGAGTATGATTCGTTTACATTTTTCATGGTTTTAAGCGATCATTGAAAAAAAGCTAAAAGTCAGAGGTAGACAGCCCCTTCAAGTTATTATTTTTATTGCTAATTTTGTTTTATGTTAGGTTTCTGCTATTTAAAGGCTATACTATTCTCACCATTAAAAATATGGGTAATTCTGATTGACTAGAAACTGAGTACTAATGATAATAGAGCATTATGCTACCTCCACACACTTTTTCTGTATTTTTGCTTTGCTTTTTTGAAGATAAAGATACTAAAGGTAATAATTAGGCTGGCTTCACATTTGCATATGTGTCTGCATGCTGATGGCATGCAGACACATACGCAGTGCAAAGCAGGGTCTAAAAGATGTGTCCACAGCGGAGAATGTCCGCCTGCGGACACATCACTGTGGAGCCCAGCAGCCTATCAGCGGTGTCCGGGGGCGGAGATCAGCACCAGAGATCTCCGCCTCCCGGCCGCCGGTAAGCTCCGGGACATGTCGGCGGGGAGAACAGCTGATCTGACAGCTGTTTGAATCTTCCCGCGCCGACACCGAGAGGAGATGTCGGCGCGGGAAGATTCAAACAGCTGTCAGATCAGCTGTTCTCCCCGCCGACATCGCTAGCAGATTATAGGCGGCGGGGAGGAAGAGGACAGCAGTGGCTCCAGCTGATCTCCCGGTGGCCGTCGGTGAGCTCCTGTGACATCACAGGCGGCCACCTGGAGATTTTTCAATGGGTCCGCAGCGTTCTCCTGCGCTGTCAAGCGCTGAACACTGCGGACCCATTGAAGCCAATGCATTTTTTGTGCGCTTGGGGACGCTTGCTGATTTTCCAAGGTCCCCAAGCGCACAAAAAAACCCAACATGCTGCGTCCCGGGTGCGGATGTTGGACACCGGAAGGAGCAGATATCGTCCGCATCCGCACCCGAACGCAGCAAACGCAAGCACTATGCGTTCCTATGTTAAACATAGGAACGCAGTGCGCATGCGTTTGACTGCGTATGGGAACGCAGCAATACGCTGCCTTCCCATACACAAATGTGAAGCCAGCCTTAGAAAATAATGTGTTTTATTTAGAGTTTTCTTACGTTACACAAATGACATAACACAAAGTTTTTGTATGCATAGATCATCTGACTTAAAGGGGATCGGTCAGGTGATTTTGTAGTACAAAACTAATGGTATACTGGAATACGGCTTGGGCAGCTCTTTCAGTTTGGATTTACTTATGCTTGACTAGACCATGTATGACACTGAATTCTCCTGGGCTTACAGCAAGATAACGGGAAGGTAGAGCAAAAGAAGTTACTGCTCCTGAAAGGGCTGCACAAGTGCTATTCCCAGATACCATTAGTAATGTACTAGAACATCACCTGACAGATTCCCTGAAAACAAAATGTGTAATTATAAAATAACGTGTTGTTAAAATCAGCATTTATGTCTATATCTACTAAAAAAAAGTTTTTTTATACCACAGTCTTTAATAAAAATTAGAAGTCTTGTATTTTTCACACCTACCTTTGGGATTATTTAAGACTCAACATTCCTGTTTTTTTTCTGGGAATTTTCTTGTACTTTGGTAGCAACAAACAAACTCTGACCCTATCTTTGAAACAGAAGCATCTCATGAGCGTGTGCAAAGGTCATTGTGAAGGAGGGTCAGATGTACGGTAATATGACATCTCCTATTGTAATTGGTGGAACCTGTGTTTTCAACAGTATAGAGGTGAACACTTGTCATTGTAATCCTACCTCAGATGATAAGGAAACTAATGCAGAAGCAGGGTGGCTCAGTGGCTGGGGTAACGAGTTGAAATCCCACCAAAAATAACATTTGCAAGGCATTTGATATTGATAGGATATTTAGATTGTGAGCCCCAAAGGGGTCAGTATTACTGATGTATGTTAAGCGCTATGGAATTAATAGCAATATATAAATGAATAAGTATTATTACTGAAACTACAGAAAGTATGAGTCCAAGAATGCCCAAGCCACCAGTGTCAAACTGGCAAGAATGTTGTATCATTTTTTTTAAATATAAGTCATCATATGAATCAAATTGCCAAAAATTTTACAAAATCCATTCAACACTACAACAATATAGAGTATGCAATTTTATGATGACACATTCCCTTAAAGATCCTTCTTAGAATCACAATTTTTAACAAGACAAGACAGTAAAAGTGCAACTTAAAAAACCCTAGATGCATTAAGGACACTTATACACACATTTTTATTTAATTTCTGAAATCCTAAAAGTATAGCCAAAACAACAACCAATATAATCTGTATGGAAGAACGCAAAATCTCTTTTGGATCTATAAAAGAAATTGCCAGAGCTACAATTTTTAATCAGGGCCCTTCTATTATAAAGAAACATGGGTGGACTTAGTGTCGTCTAGTTCCCTGGTCATAGTCTTATCAATTGCCTGTTTAACTCATATGTTTTTATATTTTGTAGTCTATGACCCCAATTCATTAACCCCTTCCCGACTCATGACGTTACACAAACGTCATGGGTTTTGGTGCGTTCCCGACCCATGACGTTGTGCAACGTCATGGCGGGATCAGGGTCCCGCAGCACCAGTGACCGTTGCCAGTGACATATCACTGGTGCTGCGGGATCATAAGGACCTATACTTTATCCCAGGGGAGGTGGTTTAGCCCCCATCGCTAAAATCGCTCTGATTGGTAGTTGAAAGTGAAACTGCCAATCAGAGCGATTCACCCCTCCAGATCTGATTGGAGCTCTCCAATCATGTGTGGAGGGGCGGGTCAGTGGGTGCCTTCCCCTCTTCAGCCCCCTCCTGCTCCGGTGCTCATCACCCCCACCCTTCCTATGTCCCTTCTCATCTATTATCTATCCCCAGGCGGGTGCACCCGCCAGTCAGCCTCCTCAGCCCCAACCTGTGCTCATCACCCCCCGTCCCACCCCCCACCTCTGGTCCCCGTGTTCCCCCTCACCTCTCTCCCGGCGGGCTGCACCTGCCGGAGCACCCGCCAGTCAGCCTCCTCTGCTCCGGCTGTGGCGCCCCTCCTCCTCTCCCGGGCTCCTCCTCCTCAGCTGAGGATTGTGAGTGAGGTAAGTATGAATGAATGGATGGATGGGTGCATAGGTGCATGCATGGGTGCATGGGTGGATGGATGGGTGCATGCATGGGTGGATGGATGGGTGCATAGGTGGAGGGATGGGTGCATGGATAGGTGCATGGATGGGTGCATGGGTGGATGGATGGGTGCATGGGTCAATGGATGGGTGGGTGCATGGATAGGTGCATGGGTGGATGCATGGGTGGATGCATGGGTGCATGGATAGGTGCATAGTTGGGTGCATGGGTGGATGCATGAGTGGATGGATTGGTGCAACAAGGGATTAAGTGTCCACTTGTTGTAGTCTATGGGGACAGAGTCAAGGTGCACTGTATGCAATGATCTGCCATACTGTGCTCCATGACTTTGACCCCAGAAACTACAACAATTGATCCCTTGTTGAAGTCTCTAGGGTCACAGTCATGATGTGCAGTACAGCAAATCATTGCCATTCAGTGCACCATGACTCTGACCCCAGAGACTGCAACAAGGGATCAAGTGTCCTCTTGTTGTAGTCCCTGGGGTCATAGTCATGGTGCACGGTATGACAGATCATTGCCATACAGTGCACCATGACTCTGACCCAGAGACCACAACAAGAGGACACTTAATCCCTTGCTGCAGTCTCTGCATGTAGTAGAGGCGAATGAGCGTCGTGGGACTACGTCGGACGGTATGGAGTAATAAAAATGGACTCTCAATTTGTGTTTGTGTTTTTATTTTCTAATAAAAATATTTGTCTCTGTGTGGTGTATTTTATTTACTATTTACTAGAGATTCCTAATGACTGGGTCTAACATTGGCCCGACATTATGAATTTCAGGCTTAGTGCCAGCTGCCAATAAAAAAGCTGGCATTAACGCCTTTATTACCCAGTTTGCCACCATCACCAGGGCAACTGGAAGAGTCTGAGTACAGCGCCGGAAAATGTCGCTTCAATGAATGTGCCATTTTCTGGGGCGGCTGCGGGCTGCAATTCGCAGCATGGGGGGCCTAGAACCTACAACACTTGGGCCTCTCCATGCTGAGGATTCCAGCCCCAGCTGCCTAGTTGTACCTGGCTGAATCAAAAAATATGGCGGAGCCCCACGTCGTTTTTTTTCCTCAAATTAGGGATATAAATAAGAAAAAAACTTCGCTGTATTTTTGGTTGCCAGCCAGGTACAATGAGGCAGCTGGGGGTGGGTGGCAGTCCATAGCTGCCAAGTTGTACCTGGCTGGACCAAATATATGGCAGAGTCCCACGTCATTTTTTTTCCTCAAATTAAGTCTATAAATAAAAAAATGGGCTTCGCTGTATTTTTGGTTTGCCAGCCAGGTACAACTTGATATTTGGGGGGGCTGGAATCCTCAGCAAGGGAGAGAATCAAACGTTGTGGCCCCCCACGCTGCAAATTGCAACCCACAGCCACCCCAGAAAATAGCTCATTCATTAGATTCATTTTCTAGTGCTGTACCCCAACTTTTCCAGTTACCCTTGTGCTGGTGGCAATGCTCGTAGCACACAGGGGCTCTTCATATGCGACATGGTGTCCGCTAACAATTTCAATGGAAAATTAGCTCCAATTGTTAGGGGACACTATGACACATATGGAGATCCCCTGTGTGCCTGAGCATTAGAGATCCTCCACAAGTGACCCCATTTTGGAAACTAGACTCCCCAAGGAACTTATCTAGATACATAGTGAGCACTTTCAACCTCCAGGTGCTTCACAAATTGATCTGTAAAAATGAAAAAGTATTTTTTTTTCACAAAAATGTTCTTTTTGCCTCAATTTTTTCATCTTCACATGGGCAACAGGATAAAATGGATCCTAAAATTTGTCAGGCAATTTCTCCTGAGTACGCCAATACCTCATATGTGGTCATAAACCACTGTTTGGGCGCACAGCAGGGCTCAGAAGGGAAGGAATGCTATTTGACTTTTTGAATAGAAAATTAGCTCCAAAAGTCAAATTGCGCTCCCTCCCTTACGAGCCCTGCCATGCGCCCAAACAGTGGTTTCTGACCACATATGAGGCATCTGTGTACTCAGGAGAAATTGCCCAAGACATTTTAGGATCCATTTTATCCTGTTGCCCATGTGAAAATGAAAACATTATGGCTAAAAGAACATTTTTGTTGGGAAAATTAAATGTCCATTTTTTCCTTCCACATTGCTTCAGTTCCTGTGAAGCACCTGAAGGGTTAATAATCTTCTTGAATGTAGTTTTGAGTAGCTTGAGGGGTGCAGTTTTTGGAATGGTGTCACTTTTGGGTGTTTTCTCTTATGTACGCCCCTCAAAGGGACTTCAAATGTAAATTTTGCTGGAAAAATGAGAAATTGCTGATGAACTTTGAACCCTTATAACGTCCTAACAAAAAAAATATTTTTCAAAATTGTGCTGATGTAAAGTAGATATGTGGGAAATGTTATTTATTAACTATTTTGTGCCACATAACTCTATGGTTTAACAGAATAAAAATGAAAAATTAGAAAATTGCGAAATTTTAAAAATTTTCAATAAAATTCTTTTTTTTTTCACAAATAAACGCAAAAATTATCAACCTAAATTTACCACTAACATGAAGCCCAATATGTCACTATAAAACAATCTCAGAATCGCTAGGATCCGTTGAAGCGGGCCAGAGTTATTACCTCATAGAGGGACACTGGTCAGAATTGACAAAAATGCAAGGTATTTAGGGTCAAAATAGGCTGGGTGGTGAAGGATTTAAAGCAGGCAAGAAAATTGGCGGTCTTGATAAAGAGGCATGAAGAAGTCAGACACTCACGATTCATGAAGAGATGGAAGCCTTTGCATGTATCTGGAGCACCTTATGAGGGATTGGGCTGAGATTTGTTGTGCAGGGAATTCCACAGCTCATTATGAGTTAGACGACCTGTAGGGTCACACCTACGATGTGCTACAGTAACACCCCATTTCCTCCCACTTTGATGGAGCTGGTAAAAACTGGTGTGAAAATGCCAAAATTGGAAAATTTTTCAGAAAACTCCAAGTTGCATCACAATTTTGCTTTTCAAAGTAATTTATTCCAGAATTCTGATGACATTGCTATGAAGGACCTAGGTACTTTTAGTGCATTAACTCAGAGAAGCCCTCCTGGACATGGAACTTCAGGCACTGCTCAACTGCGAGAATGGTCAGTCCAGCCATGTGTTAAAGGATGGAGACTAAACTTTAAGAAGGACTTTGAAAAGTCACCAGAGGATAGCAAACACAGAGCTATACTATCATTATTGTCCTATAATTGTGACTATTTTACTGAATAATACTTCACTTTACACAAAGCAAAAAAATGAAAATCTATTCTTTGACCTGGTAATGTAAACAGTTATTTCAGAATCCAATTTATTTTACATGTTACATTGACATAATTCATTTAAACGAGGTAATTACTACCAGTAATGAGCATAAACAATAAAAATATAAAAAAAAATAATTTTTGTAATTGCATTTACAATTTCCTATTCAATTTGTATGATACAAGTAATCTGAAAATGTAAGCTTTCCTCGGATCTCAGAGGTTAATTGGTTTGTTGAGCAACATTTTAATTTATTCTAATTTATCTCATATGTATTCATCTCTAATGGATTTGCATATTTTACCTTCATTAGAGTCTGATATTTTGAAGTGCTGTGTCTAAACGTTATTACTTTTTACTACTATATGACTTTTAACCTATTATTAGGCCTATCTGCTATTATGTACAGAATATACCGTGTGGCGACCCTGCAGACCAGTCGCTACTAGATGGCGCAGCAACCGGGATTGGTAAGTCGGTCTCCCCACACACACATCCAACACACTCACGATCCTAAGCTTAGGTACTCTATGTCCAGCAAGGGGATAGCGGGAGGAGCCAGGTGGTGGGTGGAAAGTTAGAGAAGGACCCAGTTAGGGGAGGTTATAAAAAGGACACACATAACACCAAGTGCAGAAAGAAGTTGGAGAGAGAGGAGTAGTATTAGACCAACCCAGACAAAGCCAGACCAGTCAGAAGAAGAGGCGATACCATCATACAGGACTGACAGAACACGGACCTGGCAGCCTGTACCTCTATGGGGCTTGCCCGGATCCAAAGCTGTAGACCGTGGTGAAAGACAGAAGGAGTCTAGGTGTGCCCGGATTAGTGGGGACACTGTGGGACTGGGCCGGAACTAGAGTGCCGGCTCTGATGAAGTGACCATGAAGTGGTCAATAAGCTTTATGCCCCAACCTTGAATCCCGGTGGGTTGCGGGGTCTTTATGTCCCAAGACCCAACCTCCGATGCAGTGAAGAGAAAGCCGTCGTATTAGGGCTAGGGGACCCGGAAAGTCACCCACTGAAAGCCCGTGACCGCTGGATCATAGCTAGCATGCGGAATAGACTGAAAAGGCCCTAAAGAGACACGAAAGGGGGTGACGCAGACAAACTATCCTGGCTGCTTGAACCACACCGGAGCCGCAGCTGAACTGTTGTAAGCTGTAAACCCAGCTGTGATTTTCACGGATCCGGACACAGAAAAGCCCGAGCCTGCAAAGCGCAGGCAAGCGGGGCACTTTCACTCCCACAATGTATATACAATACATACATTGTGGGAGTGAAGCAAAGGTTAAAAAAAAAAAAATAAATAAAAAAAAGATTCTCACCTCTCCAGAGTGTGTCCCACAATGCGCGCCATCTACCGAGCTTAAGGACCTGGTGGGGCGGGGCTATCCGATCAGCTCGTCGTTCACATGACCGCGTCAGCTGAGCAGTTTAAATCTCCCAGTTTTGGCAGGCGCGGAATTTAAACCGTTCACCTGATGCGGTCATGTGACCGATCAGCTGATCGGGTAGCCCCACCCTGCCAGGTCCTTAAACTCAGATAGATGGCACGCATCGCGGGATACACGCCAGAGAGGTGAGGATTTATTTTTTTTATTTTTAACACTTGCTTTAGTTAATTTTATATATATACATTACAGAAGTGAAATTAAACAGGAATAGAGCAGCATGCACTAAAATCGGGTCTGGGAAACGATCCGATGTTTTCCCGGACCTGTGCTCCATAGGCCCCCATGTTAATTGCCGCAGACCAGGTCGGATCCGATTCTGTCTGATTTGGTCCACTGTGCCCAAAATCGGAGCAGTCTCCGATTTTGGGTACATCAAAAAATCGGACAGAATCGGATCCTACTCAAATTGGACGGAAATAGTGCACCAAACCGTGCTCATAGGGATACATGGGGGCCAAATCGGATCCATAGCTGTCAGTTTTACAACGGACAGCCACAGATCCAAGAAAAAAGGCAATGTGAAACCAACCTTACAGAGGACCTGAAAATTCCTCCTAGCAGTCACACAGAGTTATGCATAAACTTAGCCGATTGTCATGGTGTCATTGGACTCTGTTCACATTGCAGACTCTGACATCCTGATGGTTTTCTTGGTGTCTGGGATCAATACAGGGAGACATGGGTGTCGACCTGCTGATTCAGGCTAGCGAGAGTTAATCTCTGCTGTCTGCTTGTTCCTCTAATTAAATGTTGTGGGGAAGCCTGTCACATCTCCTATTTATGCTGGTGGAATCCTTCTAACCATGCCAGCTATGGCTGATCCTATGTTGGCCTGTGAAGTGTGGTGTCCCAGACACTGGTTAAAGTTGTGCTATTTGCTTGATGAACATTTTGTTTGCTCATTTTTCTGGATTAGAGGTGAAGGAATTATCTAATCTGGTACAGATTTTTGCCATTGACTCATCACCGCTTTTTCAAGGGGGTTTTGTTGAGTGTGTACAGCGGTTGGAACTCTCTATAGGGGTACTCCATTCAGAGCTTATATTGTGTTATGTGCTTAAAAGTCTTCCAGCTCAAACTGTATTAGGTTTTCCCTGGTTTGCATAACATAACCCCACTGTTGACTGGAAAACTAAGGGCTTAATTAAATGGAGAACTTTTTGCAAGGAACACTGTTTATTGAGGTTTTATTTCATCTAGTCTTCTGTAGCCTCTTTCAGATTTTGGTGATGTGTTTTCTGGCAAGGGTTGCCACTGCGCACACCTTATGACTGCAACCATAAAGTTAAGGCCAGGAGGAAAATTGCCCAAATGCAGATTGTATAACTTTACGAGGTATTTGG
The DNA here is from genome assembly GCA_033576535.1 of Allobates femoralis. Classification (NCBI taxonomy): domain Eukaryota; kingdom Metazoa; phylum Chordata; class Amphibia; order Anura; family Aromobatidae; genus Allobates; species Allobates femoralis. The sequence continues at coordinate 81,702,566 of JARQOC010000005.1, forward strand.
GTTGTACACCGGAGCTAGCCTTTGGGTTTTCTTTTGGGGTGCTGCTACAAGCCTCGGGTGGTACACCATCAATTATAATTTTGTTAAGTATATAAGTTACAGGCTGAACGCTACCTTTTATATAATTATGGCGTCGATTAAGGAATGCAATGTGTAATTGAGCTAGTCCCTTTTATTAAAATACTTCACTTTACAATATAACCTTGTCTTAATCAAAGGAAACACCAACAAGGAAACCAGCACATAAGATTAATATCTACTTTTACCACTTAAGCTACAATAGTCTAAGAAATTGGACACCTCCTAGAGGACTACCAATATCGAAGTAGTCCACTCATAGAGTACCACATTGTACCTATTTTTAACTTTAATTTTAACATCAATTTTAATCTTATACAATTTTTAAAAAATCACCTTGAATGTATAAATCTTTAACCAGTAAAGACCTTAAATTAACACTATTGTTAACCATTAATTAAGGGGAGATGAGAAACCGAGATAAGATCACAATTTTAGTCATTAAAACCAAAACAGAAGTTAATAATGAAATGGCAGTACAGATATAGCAGTGAACATCAGCAAAGCAAAGACGAAAAAGAGGCGTAGGTGGCCATACAATCAATACAGGACCTGAAGTGCAGAAAAATGTACAGTATATGTCTGTAGGATATATTGTATAAAAAAACATATCAAAAGGTACATTCAATACAAAAATGTGCATGCTTCTAATTTATGTACCACCTATTCTCATATTATAGAATATAATTGTAAGGAATAAAGCAATATTTCTGCAAGTAGCCATCTTGTTCAGATGCTGCCTTATCTCACTCTTCGGAGGTAGCCCCCACCTTTCTGGGCCCAAGCCGTATTCAATCAGTATGTTAATTAACCTGATGAAACACTAAATGGTCAAACAATAGAGCTTCCAGAAGGGATAGTTAAGTGACACCAAAGTGTGAAAACTAATCTCCTCCTACCACAGATTGAAACCCAGACACGCCGGAGAAAGAATAACTATTAGCTCATGAGCCGTTGCTCCTATAAAAATGACAATCATAAATATGACATCTAGAGATTCAGATGGTCATCGCACTTATTTCTACATGTGTGATGATCGTAAGTAACCTAAACTTGATATTCACCAGTAGGATACCAGCAGTATTGTCATGTGTCATAATATCATTGCAAAGTTAAAATCATAACAGAAAATATGAGAGCTTTGTATTTTGCCTAGGATGCTCCCAGGCAAAGTTATGACCCATAATAGCTTTTGGATATTTCATGCCCCCACTCTGGGGGTGGGAGTTATGAGACAGCCCAGAGGCAGGAGATGGGTGTGAGATGGGAAGGCATCTTACAGTATAAACACAAATGGACTCTATTATGGACTACGGTAGTCTTAGAAATATTCTTCATCACAATAGTCTTTAGTGCTTCTTAGAACACCTTTAGCTGTTGTGACCTGCTGCCAACATGGCGCTCACCAGTTTTTTTCAGCACTCCTGAGAAAACTTAGCCAATAACATTTGGGTAATAGTTAGCTTTAATTATATTCTTGGGTCTGGGTGTTGCATGTGCGTTCTTGAAATCTCACCAAAGATTTTTTATGGGGTTTAAGCAATTCTAAAACCAAGCCTTAGGAGACTTGAGGTAATCTTGGGACCATTGTCCTTTTGGAATTTCAATGATGCCCAGGCTTTAGTTTCCTTAATGAAGACATGATGTTTTTCTCAGGATTTAATGAAACTTGTTTGAACCCACCTTGCCCTCCATACACTGCAGTTTTCAAGTATTAGAGGAAGAAGTGCAGTCCAAGAGAATCACTGATCCATCACCATGTTTAAATGTAGGTGAGGTTTACCTTTCAGAGTGTGCTTCATTCTACCTCCCCAGAAATATCGCTGATCCATAGGCTTGAAGAGTTCCAGTTTTGGTTCATTGGTTCACAGAACAGAATCTTAAAACTTGTATGGCTTATTAATATGGCTTTAAGCATATTGAAACATCTTGTGCTTTTGGGTCGGTAGAGGTGTTTTGACTTTGAATTCGAGCATGGCGACCTTCAACATCTAGCATCCACCTTTGATAGTGGCTCTCCTGGTGAGTTAGATACTTTAACTTGTATGTCAGGGTGAGTGGCAAATTTCCAAACACAGACTAGCACAGAGGGCGCTGACCATAGGACAAGAAAACAATACGCGACTGGTAACTAACAATCTATCTGTGCACAATGAAAACTCAGTGCCTGCTGCCACTATTTCTGCATTCTGCATGGGAACATATAGTTGGGCAGTAATGGGATTCACCATCCTCCAAGCCGAATATCAAACTGACCGCCAGTCAGAGAATGGGGGAAATGCCAGCTTCTAGCATTCTATGATACTCGCATCTTCCAGTATTGAAGTTCTGACCGTCAACAATTCTGGGTCAGGGCAATGTCAGCAGCATGATCAGGACGGAAGGACAGCAATAAGGTAAGAGCTTCAGTGAAAACAAAGGATCAGGAGTTATATTGGGAGGTATGTACAGTATGGAGGAAATAGTGTAAGGGACTAATATAAGGGGAGCAAAAGCAGAGGAGAGAAATATTGTGAATGGACAGTATGGAGGAGAAATTTGTGAGGGGACAGTATGGGGGAGGAAAGTGAGAAGTTAAGCATGGATGAGGAAAAGTGTAAGGGGACAATATGGGTAGGAAAAACTGTAAGGGGACAATAGAGAGGAGGAAAGTGTGAGGAGACAGAATGGGATGAAAGATCATCCTGGTGAACAGAGCATGGACATTGTGATCATCCTGTAGGTTAGCAGCCTCATGCGAAGCAAGCTGCAATGCACTTTATGTTCTGACACCTTTCTTCCATCGCAAGCAGTAACTTTTCCAGAAATCTGCACTATGATAACTCTTCTGTAGAAATGGACCAGGTAGGCAAGCGTTTATCTTACTCATCAATGAGCTTTGGGTACTCATCATAGGTTGTGCTTACTTGGACCACTTTTGGTAAATAGTACCACTACATGGTGTGAGCACCAGATTTAAGAGAGTTGTCTTGCCATCACAATTTGACCTTTGTCAAAGTCGTTCAGATGATCCTCACACTTGTCTATTTTACCTGCTTCGAACACATCAAATTTAAGACTTGGCATCACTTCACTGTCTGCCTAATATATCCCAACCCTTGACAGTTTCCATTGTCATGAGATAATCAATGTTATTATGTCTCTTAGCAGTTAAGAAAAGACACTGATTTTTTTTTTATTTTGGTGTGGGATATAAAAATTAGAGGGATTTTTCAGATTTACAAAATTTGCACCTGAATTTTTTGTATAAAATAAAATCAAGCTATCTTACCCTACCAAAAGTATATCCTGGATCCGGTCTGCAATGAAGGAGATTCTGCACGGATGGGGTGGAGTTACACCTTTAGAAATGAATCCAGCAAAGATGAGTAGTTAGTCCAGGGGATGGATCTACTACTCACCTATGCTGAATTTTTTTATACTTTTGCTTTAAGATTCCCAGTGCACACAATGTCAAGGGTTATCTGGCGCTAGGAGAGAAGAGGAGGCCCAGAAAGCCAGAAGGGATCTGGTTGGAAGCTCTGATGGTGGGGACAGATGATGGGCTAGGTATGTTTTATAGAGTTTTTATCCCATCACCTGGCCCATACAAACTTTGCCTAATTCAAGACATTTTAATTCCCAAAAATAAGGATTACCACAAATAAAAATCCACAAATCTGAGAAAATCTTCATATTTGGGAAACGTTGACCAATTAGAATTCAAATTAGTAGTTTCTTCTTAAAAAGTATTTATTGTAGTTATAATATAATATAGTTAGACTTCATCATTTGAACCAAATGTAATCCACCATGCCAACAAAAATATTTCTCCAAAACTGAGTATAGTTGATCTTTAATGTAATTGATTGCAATCACCCCTCTTCTAGATATATATCTCCTGCTTATTACATATAAGGTCAGTTTACCAGGTTCAACATTCACATTCCACGAACAGAATGAAATGCCCGCACTAGCCACAGGTAGCTTGACTCACCCTCAGCAGCTCACATATGCCTTTAACAACTTTGACCATAAATGTTGCATGTGTGAATCCATGTGTGCAACATCAGACTCTCGCCCACCGTGGTTACCTTCAAAAAGAACCTGAAGACCCACCTCTTCCAACAAATCTACAGCCTGCAGTAAGTCTCAGTCCACTAAACCGCCGCACGACACGACCAGCCCTACCCTCTCCTGGTGTATCCTCACCATACCTTGTAGACTGTCAGCCCCCGCAGACATGGTCCTCTTTTGTCACCTACTGCATCCTCACTCATTCCTTGTAGACTGTGAGCCTTCATGGGCAGGGTCCTCTCTCCTCTCTTACTGTATCCTCACCCATCCCTTGTAGACTGTCAGCCCTCGCAGACATGGTCCTCTCTTCTCATCTACTGTATCCTCACTAATCTCTTTGTAGACTGTGAGCCTTCATGGGCAGGGTCCTCTCTCCTCTCTTAGTGTATCCTCACCCATCGTTTGTAGACTTTGAACCCTCGTGGGCAGGGTCCTCTCCTCCTGTACCTGTGTGTCCTTTGTATTGTTCATGATTATTGTACTTGCCTATGAATGCTCCTTTTCACATGTAGAGCGCCATGGAATAAATGGCGCTATAATAAATAATAATCATAATAATAACCAGCCTAGGCCTTCATCCATTTATTGTAAAAATACACGTAGATTTACATTTCCTGCACATTTCATTGTAAGCATCCGAGTTAAAATTAGACATTTTGAGCTTCATGTATTAAATCTTTAAAAAAGTGGATAGGGCAGAAAACAGATTAGATTTTAATCTAGGAGATCATGTAAAATCTTCGGCAAATGATATATTCTTTCATTGTAACGTTTATATCTTTCACAGGGAAGGTGATATCCAATAAATAATTGATGGTGGACAAGGTTTCTTTTTTTAAAATTTAATGTTTGAAAAATGTGGATCCATGAATGTTCTTTAATGTTGTTTCCTGCAAAAATACTCATCCAAAAGAGAAGTAAATAATCCTCAATGATCATAAAGCTAGCAGATATACTATATTCATGGGGCTTCTAAACATATCGGTGTTACTGGGGTTTTCTAGTTCAATATGTATTCATCACATTTCAATGATCTGATAAATGTCTTGTAAAAAAACAGTAAACAGACAACCGGTCATGTGTGCTCAATAGAAATGAGTCGATCAAAGATCCGGTGGTGGCAGGAACAGTACAAGGAGGTCCACAAGGAGTATAAAATTATTTTTCAATCCCTTAATTGATAATTCAGTTTGCATTAAATTTACTCAATGCAAACTGAAATTCCTTCCCTGAATGAGCAAATTTGTCAAAATTAAATTTCGGCAAATTAGCTCAGTTCCCAGTCCCAAGCCTCTGTACGGTTATGTGGGGTGATACTGTTGTCTCTCATGCCTGAAGTTAAAGAGGTTGTTCACTACTTTAAAATTGATGGACTATCCTAGAATGAGTCATCAATGTCTGATAGACCAGGGTCTGTAACCCAGCATCCTGCCAATCAGCTGTTCACAGTGTCGGTGGACGCAGCAGGTAATTGGAAGTGCTGAGTTCTGGAATTGCTCCACCTTCTGATAGTGGCCACGGCTGGGTCCTGCACACTTGTCTCCTATTCAAATCAATAGGGTATTTATGTGCAGTACCCTGATGTGGCCAATATTAGAAGACAGAACAGGTTCTGAACTGAGCATTTCAGGCAACCTGCAGCTGCCAGCCTCGAGAACAGCTGATCGGCGAGCATGCCAAGTCACGGACCCTGACCAATCAGACATTGATGACCTAGGATTCTAGGGGTAGGTCATCAATGATAAGTAGTGGACTGCCCCTTTAAGTTTGTGAGTCTTGCTTATGACTGACTAACATGCCCAAAATTAAGTATGTCTTTACAAGCCATTCCCAAAGAGATGTGGCAGTATATCAATCAAAGCTGGGAGAGAAATGGTTAACGTGGCTTCTTAGGAAATTGGCTACACCCCATGGCTTCTGAAACACAGGCTGAGTATAACTAGAGTTTTAAATTAATAATTAATTAATATTTTTTATTATAAGGTAACTGTTTACTTCAAAGTTAGGTGGAGACAAAATCCTGAGTTTTGCTTCACTAAATCCCCTTCATGGTGAATTCAGGGACAAAATCAATCAAGCAAAGTAATTACAGCAATTAAGCACCTATTCATGAGAATGTTTTTTATGAAAGAATTGTTGTTGTTTTTTTTATTTTAACATATGACTTTGTTAGGCTTTTAACACTCTTTAGCAAAAGACTTTTTATATATATTTATATTGAAAGATACAGGTATCGGCCAAATGTACATGGTAACTGTCCCAATTTTTCTGGGCCTGCCCTGATGTTGGAAAACAGTTCCAGAAAATTTGTGGCATCCAGAGTCAAAAAGGTTTGGGAGTTTGCACAAACTACATGCACAAGGGCTGTTTTTGAGAGGGACAGCTGCGGGCACAAGCGTTAACTATGGTACCCAATGTAGGATGGCTATCACCAGTTCCCAACTGACTCTGTGGAGTGAGATCCATCTTGTTGCATTGTGGCCTTGACCTGAAGAATGACGTTTCATGCAGGACTAGGTCTTCTGTCCAATCTAATTAAATTTATCATTGATGCTATGGCCGGAGCCACCGAAGCAAAGCTGGACATACATAGTAGATATGTTCAAGTCTCTTTTTATCTTTAAGAATTTCAATTTTTGTAAAAAAGTAAAAGATCGTGGTTAAAAATATAGTAAAAGTCAAAACAGATATATAGGAATCTGGTCTTGTTGCTTCCAGTTACTAAATCTGAATGTAACAGTTAATATACAGTATATAATTGTGCGATAAACATGGCTTGTAGCAGGAGGTAGGCCTAAGAAACTGTTTCCATGGTTAAAAGACACTTACCTTTCTGGTCATTCCTTAAGACCTAGGAGGCAGAGTGAGCAGATCATAAACTGAAAAAAATAAAAATACCAATAAGTCAATGAAATATAGAAACACAATGAGCCACATAAATGATGTCTAGGGCAAGAAAGTGAAAGAACTGGGTGCACAGGTGGTCTTCTCATCCATCCTCCCAGTGGATGACCATGGAGATGAAACAAGATTCTATACGTGAACAACTGGCTATGTTGGTCACAATCTTGCAGCTCTCTGGCGCACTCCTATTCTGCTGGCCAAACACAGTATTGACAGAGGATAAGCAGAGGGGTGCCGCTGCTCTAATTTATGCTGTCTATTGTGGCACGCGATGTGACAGGATGTATATATACCACCAGTTCCTGCCAAGAACATATATATATACCTCAATCCAGCTACCCTCAAGCCACAATATCACATAAATACAAAAACTATGCTGCCACCACCGATAATAGTAATAATAATATTTATTCATTTATATAGCGCTATTAATTCCATAGCACCGATCTCTTTCAGGTGGATCGGTAACCTGTTTGGTAACGTAAATTTGCAGGAGGAACGTATTCAGCTCGCTCAAAGGGCAAGAAGATTGAAACCAGCAAAGTTTATGAGTTTTTACTCCAAAGAAATGTCAGTGTTTACAAAAAGTTACAAAAAGATATTATAAGGCTGCGTTCACACATAGCGTATTTTGTTGCGCTTTTTTGCTGCGTTTTTCAGACGCGCAAAAAAGCGCAACAAAATACTCCGGGGCTTTCACACATTGCGCTTTCTTTACCCCAGGAAGCGCAGTGATGTCACAGAGGGGAGGAGGAAGCAGGACTCTGTGACAGCCCCATTAGATTTCGCAGTGTATCAATACACACTGCGAAATCTAAATTAAACAAAGGCAAGTGTATGAAAAATAAAAAAGAATTAATACTTTACCTGTCCGACGCCTTCTTCCGGTGTCCGGTAATTAGGCCAAGCGAGGTGTCTTCTGCCAGGACCTGCAGTGACGTCAGAGTGGCGTTCCTGGCGCTGATTGGGTGCGTGCGGTCATGTGATATATATTACATGACCGCGAGCAGCCAATCAGCGCCGGGAACGCCCCTCTGACGTCACCGCAGGATCTTGCAGGACACAGATCTCCTGGCCTTGGCACCGGACACCGGGAAAAGGCATCGGACAGGTAAAGTATTTCATTCTTTTATATTTTTCATACACTTGCCTTTGTTTAATTTAGATTTCGCAGTGTATATTAATACACTGCGAAATCTAATGGGCGGTCACACATGTCACAGAGGGAAGGAGGAAGCAGGATTCTTCCTCCCCTCTGTGACATCACAGGGAGAAAATGCAGGAGCAGCTGCGTAAAGAATTGACATCTCAATTCTTTATGCAGCTGCGCGTTCTCCCAAAAAAAGCACTGCGTATTTTTACGCACTGTCTGCACGGCAAAGTGAATTTCCCATTCACTTTGCTGGCAGACACAAAACACATAGCGTATTTTGAAAAGCGCGCGTAAAAAAGCACGGCAAAATACGCAATGTGTGAACGCAGCCTAAAAGAGACAATTTACATATATGCAAAAACAGTTGTTAAAATAAAAGGGATTAAAATAAAGATTAAAGCTGTGCCACACAGTGACAGTCGCAGATTTAGGGGGAAGGGTACGCCGAAAATGGGTTAGGATTCCGGCCTCACAGCAATGGTGTGGTGCTATGACCTTCGAAGAAGCTGGAATGAGGCACCAAATGGTCATTCTGGTTTTATACTTTGAGCCATTAAACCAGGATCTCCCATTTTGCTGACCTCACATATGGGCTGTTTTTTTGAAGAAGCACCCGTCTTCACATTTCTCAAACCCTCCTTTTTTCCATATCTTTGGCCGGGACGCTCCCAGGTCAACGATATGGACGTCATGCTTTCCCTCGTGATTTTTGGTGCTGTTTGACTCCAAATATGATATGTCTGTGATGTGCTGGTGGTCAGAATTCATTTCCCAGGTTTCTGACCCTTTTCCAGAAAAGTAAGAGGGACTGTCTGATCCCCAAAATTTTCTGCATGCCAAATATTTGATTTATGTACTTGTGTCATTATTGTGCATTATTAAATTTGCCGTTAAAAGTCTGTAACTGCAAACTGGCTGGCTTTTACAACTTGGCTGGGTCATAAAAATTCCTGACTGGGGGTAGCAAACAAGAGATAGACACAGTACCCCTACAAACCAAAAGGGGGTGAAAAAGGATGACAGCTCTGCTGTGTCTTCTAATACAATGAAAGAATTCATATTTTTCTGATAATGTTGGAGCCATCAGCAAGGATCTGGATTTCTGGATCACAGAATGAATTACCTATATAATGGATTACTTGCTAGACATGGGTTGCACCTTACCAAGCCTGGAAAACACATATTTAAAAGTTGCCTTGCTCCACTCATCAGGAGAGCTTTACACTAGAACAATGTGGGAAGGGAAGCAAAAGGCCAGGAAAAGGTCTACAGCTGACATATACAATTGAGAACTCCATTAGAAGTGCAATTAGAATTGGAAAGGAAGAACAAATACAAAAATATCAGAATAATGAGAATATTTGAGAAAAATAAACCTATCACAAACTAAAATATTTTTATACAAATGCACAGACCATGGGCAACAAACAAGGAGAATTGGAGCTACTAACTCAGGGAAAAAAATATGATGTCATTGGAATCACTGAAACCTGGTGGGATGGTACACATTATTGGAATTCAAGCAGGAAAGCCATAAAGAAGTCAAAAACTATTGAGAACCACATTAAAGGTGGAAAGGAAAATATCAAAATATTGTGACCATTGGAGAAAAGAGGCCAAGTTCTTACTCTCCGTGGCTGCCACCTAACACCATGCTATTCTCACCCTCTCTGTACATTTTACACAGTAACGGGTTCAATTTACATTTACACAAACATATTTACATTTTACAGTTGATTTTACATTTTAATCTTTGTACCTAGCCGGGAACTGACCCTTGGTACTACGCTCTGATCTGTGTAATGCTGGTGTACTGGGTGTACTTAGCCTGATGGTGTGGGTGGCCGTATACCTACTTGGAATGTCTGGTACTATTGAGGATGGAGATCTGACAGTAGGACTGGCAAGCTCACTGGGACCAGGAATTGGTTCTTCCTCTTCAGGCTCAACTTCCAGTTCTTCAGGTCTTGGGACTTCTGGTTGTTCGGGTTCTGGTGTTAGTTCAACCACTGGAGGGAAAGCAATAATTGGGGCTACAACTGCTCCATAGTAATATGGCCATGTTTTGAGGAAATCTCCTAGAACGGTATGGAAAACTTCATCTTCTTCTTTGACAGGTTGGACCTGTACGGGTACTGTTACTTCTGGTGTCTTCAGGGTTTCAGAACACGGTTTGAGATGGTCTCTTGACACAACTGCTGATGTCTTTCCTTCGTCTTTGCTTATTAGACACATTTTAGCATTGTCTAAATTGGATGGTAAGACTGTATATGGGATGGTTTCCCACTGATTATCCAATTTGTTGGTGCGTCTCTTTCTCTTGAGAACTTGCTCACTGGATTGTAATGGAGTTGCTTGAGCATGTTAGTTAAAGTTTCTCTCTTGTCTTGCTCTAGCTTGCTGAAGATTTTTCTCTACGCACTGTTGTACTTGGCGACACTGCTGTTGATGTAGGGTATCCCAATTGGATTCCTCAACTTCTGCGTCTGGTTTTAGAATTCCCATATCTAAATCAATTGGCAGGTTACTGGGTCTTGCACGCATAAGGTAGGCTGGGGTGCAGTTTGTAGAACTCACCGGGACATGGTTGTACAAGTCTACCAAATCGGGTAATTTCTCTGGCCATTGATTTCTCTCTGACTCTGGTGATGTTTTCAACAGGTCAATCACAATATAGTTCATCTTTTCGCATAAGCCATTGGTTTGAGGATGATAGGCTGTCGTGCGGATCTTCTTACAGCCGTACATGTTGCAGAACTCTTGGAAAATCTCTGATTCAAAGGCTGGACATTGATCTGCAAGGAATTGTTCCGGGTAGCCATGAGGTCTACAGAAATGTGTCTGAAACGCTCTTTCAGCCGTCTTCGCTGTTAGGTCTTGACGGGTACCACCACTAAGAAGCGTGAGTAATGTTCCACGATGGTTAAGGCATAGACATACTCTGACCGGCTTGGTGACAACTTGACGTGGTCTAATGCAACTAACTCAAGTGGTTGCTTGGTTACTGTGGACTGGAGTGGGGCTTTCTGTTGATCTTTACTTCTGAGGTTGCACAGTCTACATTTTCTACACCAATCTTCAATTGATTTCCTCATGCCAACTCAGTAGAATCTCTCTCTTAAGAGCACTTCCAACTTCTTCCATTCAAAATGACCTTCACTGTCGTGGTAGGCTTCTAAGACTATTTTAACGTCTCGCTTGGGTACGATAATCTGCCAGACCAGTTCATGTGTTTTAGGGTTGGTGTGTAGTGATGGGCGAATCCTAAAATTCTCGGAATCGCTAGACTCTATGAGTCCAAGTCGGAAACTGGCTATTCGTTGCGAGTCTTGCGAGTCCAATGTTAATGAATGGGGAAGCGAGTATTTCAGCGATTCCTGTCCTGCTGGACTCTATAAGGGGTCTGGCAGCAGAGGAAAAAACTGCAATTCCCCATTTTTTTCTTTAAAAGCCAGCGCAAAAAGGCATGACTGCCATAAATTTCGAGCTTAGGGCCAGCTGATAACACAAAGCGGACCCTAACCCCTTTATTACCCAGTGAGCCACCGCACCAGGGCCCTTGAAGAGCGGGGTTGAGCGCCAGACGATGGCGCTTCAATGAACGCGCCATCTTCTGGGGTGGCTGCGGGCTGCAATTTGCAGCGGGGGGTGCCCAGAAAGCTTGTGCCTCCCTTCGCTGTGAATTCCAGCCCCCAGCTGCCTAGCTGTACCTGGCTAGACATAAAAATAGTGCGGAGCCCCAGTTTCATTTGTAAAGTGCGTGCTATCACTTCGCAGAGAAGCAACGCACTCTCCCTACAAAAAATTAGTTATGTCACAGAGGCAGTCACCAATAAGGACTTTGGTGCTGTCTGCGTCACTGCAGAGAGGTAAAGTGCGTGCTATCACTTCGCAGAGAAGCAATGCACTCTCCCTACAAAAAAATTAAAGATTAGCTCAGCTAAGCCTCTGATTTCAGCTCTGAGGAAGGCTGAATGACTAAGCTAAGCTCTGAGGTCGGTGCTGTATGCACTGTAAGGCTGCTCCTGCCTGCCTGTCTCCCTGCCTACAGTGCTGTACACAGCACTCCTCCGTCCTGGTAGCTCTCAGAAGAGCTGTTTTGGTTATATGTGAGGAATCTTGAGGTGATTTTCCAACACTCACTGACAATCCCTATCTCTGATCTGCTCAAAGTCTCCCTACTCGCCCTGCAATAGCTCAGATCGTCACAGGAATGTGCCCAAAATAGTGGGGGCAAGCCTTATATACAGCCTTGCCTGTCATACATGACATTGGCATCACGATGGACAGCAGCCAATCATAGTAATGCCACAACCAACATGGCTGCGGCATTACTGAATATGATTGGCTAACATGCTTGTCCATCTTCACAGTTTTCTGACCTAACATGCTAGGCTGCTAACATGCTAGGCTGTCTCGGAACATTAACATATTCTGTATTCAGCGAGTCCCGAATACAGTATACAGGAGTCTTAGACTCGCTCATCCCTAGACTCGCTGCTGACAGCGGGTATCCGTGAACCGGTGATAGTGTTTAAACGATTTGGGGACAATCCAGCTACATAGACAGCGATGTGATAGCGAGTTTAGCGACTGAGAAACATACTGAATGCAAACTCTGACAAAACTAGTATTGCCATTGATTTGCATTGGACTCGTTACTGTGCGAGTAATCGCTTGGAAACTCGCAGAGTACCGACTCCTGTGAGTTCCTTACTACTCGCAGAGTAACGAGTCCTAACAAGTAGATTCGCCCATCACTATTGGTGTGCCTTCTGCAGAGCTTCCCTTGATACAGAAACAACTTGCTTCTCTCTTTCCAGAGCTATTGGGTCTCAGCTGGAGCATTCTGATTAGGGTACGCACCTTGGTGTGTAAGCAGTTCTTTCACTAGCTTCACAGCTGGATCACTGTCCTGAGTGTCAGCCCATCTATGGTGTGCTAACGGGTTGAGATTTGACTGCTGTTCTCTTTGGTAGATGCCGGGTTGATACTTTTCTACCTTAGAACGGTGAAAGGCCGGTAGCTCAATTTCTTCTAGCTCCTCCGGTTCCTCTTCCACGTCTTCCAGGTGTTGCATCTGGGATAAGGCATCTGCATTCCCGTTCTTGTGGCCTGCCCTATATTTGATGACAAAATTGTAGTTAGACCGCTGGGCTATTCCTCGCTGCTCCAACGCACCTAATTTTGCTGAATCCAGGTGGGTCAATGGGTTGTTATCTGTGTAGATGGTGAATTCTGCAGCTGCCAGGTAATGCTTGAAACATGCAGTTACAGCCCAAAGTACTGCCGGTAGTTCTAACTTAAAGGAGCTGAAATTCTCTGGGTTTCTTTCCATAGGCCGGAGTTTACTGCTTGCATAGGCAATGACTCTCTCTTTGCCTCCTTGCTTCTGTGACAGTACTGCTCCCAGTCCCACGTTACTGACATCTGTTTACAGAATGAAGGGTCGATGGTAATCCAGATACGCCAGAACTTCCTCTCCTGTCAGCGCACACTTTAGCTTTTTAAAGGACTCTTCCTTCTCCTCACTCCACTGGAAAGGGGGATTACGGGTTGAAGACCTTTTTGACTGTCCTACCAGGATATCTTGCAGGGGAGCTGCTAACTTTGTGAATCCTCTGATAAATCTTCGGTAATAGCCTACCAGGCCCAGGAATTGCCTCACTTCTTTCACATTAGTAGGTCTTGGCCAATCCCTTATCACGGTGACTTTATCAGGATCCGGTGCTACTCCCTCTGAACTTACAACGTGTCCCAGGTACTGTACCTTTGGCTTGAGAAGGTGGCACTTGGATGGCTTGATTTTCATGCCGTATCCTCATAAGGCCTCAAACACTTCTGCCAGGTCTTGTAGATGTTGCTCATACGTCTTGGAGTAGACTATGACATTATCTAGGTACAGAAGGACAGTTTCAAAGTTCTTATGGCCTAGGCAGCTCTCCATCTTCTCTACAGTCTGCTCCTCGATTCCAGGCCTAGCCAGGGTCTGAGGGAAGGTGTTCAGGAAACAGAGGAACACATCTGGGAGACTGAGTGACTTCACAACTCGCCCCGGAGGAGTGCACAGACCGGATACTGGATCCGAAACTGTGACTGACACACACAGCACAGTAAGCACCGGGATGGTGGAGGTTGTAGATCTACACTGTACCTCAGCAAAGCAACACGGCGGGGTCAGAAGCACACGGAAGACTCAAGTTGCCTAGCAAAGGGGTTACCTGTGAGGAGAGACAGTGCCAGCAGCTCAGCTAAAGCAGCCGCAGGGCCACACACACAGCGCAGAAGTGGGAAGCAGAGGACCCGGTCAGGGTGGGAGCAACCCGGCCCCGGTACAGACTCCGTGGACAATACTCTGCTACTAACATCTGCAGTAAAGCCTTGGAAAACTTCAAAACCGTGAGTGTGTGTGATCCTTGTATTCAAGCCCTACTTTCCCTCCCAAACAGCCATCGTCTCCACTATCATCACTATCCTGCAGCATCTATAGCATCCACCATAGACTTTAACTATCACTGCCCCGGGGAACCAGGCTCTACCTGCGGAGAGCTGTTCTATCTCCAGCTGCCAAACATCATCCCCGGAGGTTCTTCATCAGCAGTGGTCACCCTGACCACAACCCATGGGTGGCGTCACGACAAACTCCCCTGTAAATATCCCCCCATTTACTTGCGGAACCCGGGACACGGTCCGGGCCAGGACCTCCGTGACATCCCCAGCAGTACCCCGGTCCGGTACCCCATCCCAGGGGGCTCTACAGATTCAAATGCTGCTTTTAGTCCAGCTACAAGATGCTCTACAGTGTCGTTATCTGTGTACAGCCAGGACTAAATCTCCCTCTGTGCATTGCCAGTTAATTGTCCAATAATCATGCTGACACGCTGGGCTTCAGTTAGGGGGTACATCACATAGTAAGCTTGTATTTTTGTAATAAAGTCATTAAGAGTGTTAGGCTCACCGGAGTATTGGGGCAGCCACATTGCTCCTGGAGTATACAGCATCAGGAGTGGCATGAAGGGTGCTGCTCCTTGCGCCGCGGCACTACCGGGTACTCCGCCGGGTGCTCTATTATCCGGTGCTGGATTTTTGTCGTGCTCCGCCACAGCCCGGCCCGCTGGTTCTTCCGGTTGCGAATCCTGTGCCCCCTCAGTTAAGGCTGACCCTCCTGTCTTTGCTTCCGTCCGGATGTCTCTTGAAGGGTTCTGCGGTGCACCAGGGATTCTCTTCCCTTCGGATTGACGTCAGAGCGCTTTGCCGAGTGACGCCACAATGACACGCCCCCTTTTCTTCCTGCGTGTTGCACGCTGTATAATGGTGGAATTTCAAAATTACAGTTCTTGTGGCGCAGTTCAAATTCAGTTTGCCGCGCTCTTGTAATGTCGGCAGGTTCAAACAGTCACAAATAATGGCACACAATGCCCGGTTTACGGGCATGGTAGATCCTGTCGTGAGGCAAGTTGTGGAGCCCACTGGGACAGGGTACTCGGTACCTGGACCGGGGTACTGCTGGGAATATCATGGCGGTCTTGGTCCGGACCGTGTCCCGGGTTCTCACAAGTAAATGGGGGGAATATTTACAGGGGATTTTGTCGTGACGCCACCCACCATGTCCCCTGTGCAGAACCTCTGGGTATGATGTTTGACAGCTGGAGATGTAACGGGCTCTTGGCGGGTAGATCCTGGTTCCCCGGGGCAGTGGTAATTAAAGTCTATAGATGGTGCTATGGATGTTGCAGGATAGGGGTAGTGGTAGAGATGTAGCTGCTTGTGGGGAACGCAGGATTTGAGCACAAGGGTCACACAAACTCACGATTTTGAAGTTTTCCAAGTCTTTACTGCAGATGATGTTGTTAGCAGAGTACTGTCCACGGAGTCTGTCCCAGGGCTGGTTTGCTCCCACCATGTCCTCAGCTTCCCTCTCCTGCGCTGTGTGTGTGGCCCTGCTGCTGCTTCAGCTAGGCTGCTGGCCTGTCTCTCCTCAAGGTACCCCCTTTTGCTAGGCAACTTCAGTCTTTCTTCTGTATTTCTGACCCCGCCGTGTTGACTTCACTGAGGTACAGTGTAGATATATAATCTCCACTAGTCCGGTGTTTACTGTGCTGCGTGCGTCATTCATCAATTTCGGATCTGGTATCCGGTCTGTGGCTCCTCTAGGGCAGTTATGAGGTAACTCAATCTCCAGATGTGTTCTCCTGTTTCTCTTACTCCTTCCCTCAGACCCTGGCTAGGCCTGGAAGTGGGTAGCAGGCTGTGGAGAGGCCTAAGGCAGCCCCTTTACACCAAGTCTTTCTTCCTCAGTCCTCCCAGGAACTGAACTAACTCCAACTGACTAACTGTCACTGCCACTCTGAGGTAAACAACATTAGCTTCTCCCACCACTCTGCTCTTCCCCACTTCCTCTCCACACCAGAATATATAGGGAAGCAACTTTAGCTCCCCCTTCTGACCTGGAGGCCTAGTGTAGTGTTGTGGGTTGTGTGGGGAGTTAACCTTTGTGGTGTTACTGTGGCACATTAACCCCTGGGGTGCCACACCCAATTCTGCTGCTCTTAGATTACATAGAAAAAATCTGGTGACAGTTTTTCTTTAAGTATGGTCAATGAATGTCAAGAATAAATGTTGGCAACACAATCCAAATAGTTCTGGCTTGCCTGATATTTGTGCATTTATCTTACAAATCCAATGACAATCCATTATATTGCTTCTCATGTTCAAAGTCGGCACTAGCAGATTGTCCATGTGCTGGGTTAGGTTTCAGAATTATTAATAAATGTATTAAATCAGCTTCTGCGGTTTAGGTTATTTTTATCCTACCAAGAGTAATAAAAACAAAAACTTTCATTCAGCTAACAGATGAGGCATAGAGAGGAATATTTCTGACAGCGATGACATTTCGGTATATAAAGAACAACTTGGAGCTAATGCTGCAAGCTATTAATTAAAACCACATTTCCTACCAGATATGATTGTACTGGAAATCCATTACAGCTTCTTTCATTCTACCTGTCACTAGTTTCATATGTGTCTGCGCAAGACAAGTAATTTCTCCCTTCCACAATACGTCCATTCTAAAGGAACCTCCGTAGTGTGGTGTTTTTGGGTTCATTTTGAGTTTTCCTGTCCTCTTTTAAGTTGAACAAACAGAAAAATAATACAACCAAATAACCAAGAAGACACTTACAGTGGGCATGGAAAGTATACAGACTTCTTTAAATTTTTCATTGTTTGTTTCATTGCAGCCATTTGGTTAATTCAAAAAAGCTCATTTTTCTCTCATTAACTCTGCACCCCATCTTGACTGAAAAAAACAGAAATGTAGAATTTTTTTCAAATTTAATAAAAAAGAAAAACTGAAATATCACATGGTCATGAGTATTCAGACGCTTTGCCACACACTCATATCTAAGTCTCATGCTGTCCATTTACTTGTGATCCTCCTTGAGATGGTTCTACTCCTTCATTGGTTCCAGCTGTGTTTAATTAATGTGATAGGACCTGATTTGGAAAGGCACACACTGGTTTATATAAGACCTCATAGCTCACAGTGCATGTCAGACCAAATGAGAATCATGAGGTCAAAGGAACTGCCCAAGAGCTCACAGATAGAATTTTAGCAAGGCTCAGATCTGGCCAAGCTGACAAAAGAATTTCTGCAGTACTCAAGGTTCCTAAGAGCACAGTGGCCTCAATAATCCTTAAATTGAAGAAGTTTGGGACCACCAAAGTCTTCCTAGATCTGGCCATCCTTCCAAACTGAGCAATTGTAGGAGAAGACCCTTGGAGAGAGAGTAAAGAAGAACCTCAAGATCACTTTGCTGAGCTCCAGAGATGCAGTAGGGAGATGGGAGAAAGCTCACCAAGATTTCACCACTTTTCATACCCATTGCACCTAGCAGGAGGCTGCTGGCTCCTCTGAGAGGTAACACATGTGTCTGGACACCGGTGCTCAGTGTCCTGCAACCCAGGCATGGGGACGATTGTAGCACCTGCGACCAGCCATGCTGTCAGGGAGGAGACTCGTGGTGTTTAAAGGCACATGGCTGCCATAGCGCATCAGCCACATAGGTCTATGTGATATACAGTATGAGAGCAGCCTATTGGTCAGACCCAAGCTATTAGATCAGGCGGGCTGCTCCTCAACAAATACATGCATCACAAATGACTGACGCCCCCAGCTTCAACTGCAAGCAGCTAAAAAGATGCGACAAAACACCATAGATAAAAATGTTAGGTGTTTGTAGGTATTTTGGGCCAAAATTACGTACGCTCATAACCCACCGGCAAGGGCCCTCACGCTTACGAGTCCTAACCATATGTTTGTCCATATGTTTGTTTGGTGGGTAAACCACCAAACATTTAAAGATTC
Organism: Allobates femoralis; assembly: GCA_033576535.1. Lineage (NCBI taxonomy): Eukaryota > Metazoa > Chordata > Amphibia > Anura > Aromobatidae > Allobates > Allobates femoralis. Next base: position 81,721,123 of record JARQOC010000005.1, read on the forward strand.
ACTGAAAATAAGACATAAATTAAAAAAAACTCACCAAGATTTCACAACTTTTCATACCCATTGCACCTAGCAGGAGGCTGCTGGCTCCTCTGAGAGATAACACATGTGTCTGGACAGTCTCCAGTCTCCAGGCATGGGGGCGATTGTAGCACCTGCGACTAGCCATGTATTACATGTCAGCCATTATGCTTTTTTCTTGTTAGAATTTTTAGTGTTGGGGTGCAGCGGATATTTATCTAGTAATGTTATGTATTTTTACAGCTAGCACCCAACATAGAGGTGTGCCAGCCATCTTTAATATATACATATAGTTAATTTTTTGGACTGTGCATCCTCCCCCCGCCCTGTAGCCACAATGAGACTCTGCATTTTATTTGTAGCTTTGGTCCCAGACACACCCTTCATAGGCAGGTTTTAATTGCATTTAGTGGCATATACCCATACACGCAAGTTCACACTACAGACATAAAGCAATTAGAGTAGGACCCGGTAGAATGGAGAACCTTGCCACGGTTACCGGACTAGGATGCCATGGCCATCACATCAGCTAAGTTCTCATGTTATTCCTTATATAAGCTTTGAGTAGTTTTCTACTGTGCCTTTGGCTCCAGTTCACACTGTGCGGTAATACATGTCAGCCATTATGATTTTTTCTTGTTAGAATTTTTGGTGTTGGTGTGCAGCAGATATTTATCTAGTTATGTGATACACAGTGTCAGAGCAGCCTACTGGTCACACCCAAGCTATTAGACAAGGTGGGCTGCTCCGCACCAAATACATGCATCACAAGTGACTGATGCCCCCCAGAGGGCCCAGCCAGAAAGCTTCACAAAGTTAACTGTCACTGCAGCCCTCCACCAGTCAGGCCTTTATGGCTGAGTGGCCCAACAGAAGCCTCTCCACAGTGCTAGACATATGAAAGCCCGCTTAGAGTTTGCAAAAAAACACATGAAGGACTCCCAGACTATGAGAAATAAGATTGTCTGGTCTGATGAGACGAAGATAGAACTTTTTGGTGATAATTATAAGCGGTAAAAGGTGTAAAAACCAGGTACTGATCATCGCCTGCCCAATACAATCCCAACAGTGAAACATGGCGGCGTGTGAAGAGGCGAGGGAAGTCGGACTTATTGGTTCCGCTGTGGGTGAGGCGATTTCCGGGGCGACACATCGCCTTAGGTTGAGGGCAAAATTGCGGCATGTAAGAGCGCCATCGGCGATCTGAGGCAACCATGAAAAACGTGCACACGCACATTAGATTGCCTCATATCGTCAGCAGATATTGCAGCGTGTAAAGTACACTAACAGTTGCGGGTAGATCAGGGATCCTTACATAGCTGTTAAACAGATAAATCTTGCTGTCAATCTGACAGCGGGATTTACCATTGGGGAAGCGTCATTTCCATCTTCCATTGGCGCATTCGTGATATGATCAGGGGGCGCTAATGGGTTGTCATGACAGCCAGGGTTCAGCAGATGATCTCTATATCTGCCATTAGGATCCTCCTGTGAACGCCAGCTGGGAGCATTCAAAGGAAATTGTGATTTCTGCTGTACAGAGCAATGCGAATGCTGATGCACTGCTCTGTACAGCACAAGCAATCAGATGATTGCAGCTTCAAGTCCCTTAAGGGGATTAGTAAATACAGTAAAATAAAACAAAAAATGTTTTTTAAAATTATGAAACAGATAAAAACACAGGTTTTGCCCAGTTGAACATAAAACAATATAAAAAAAAAATCAATACCCATATTTGGTATCACTTTGGTATTTCATTTCGGGATGTCCAATCTATCAAAATATAACAAATTAATCCGATTTGTAAACTGTGTAATGAAAAATAAGTTGAAAGTGCCAGAATTACGTTTTTCTATGGCCTCTACAAGATTGAAATAAAATACAATAAGAGGCAATCAAGACAGTGTACCATATTTTTCGGACAATAAGAATCACTTAAAAAATGTTTGGGGAAAGTGGGGATGCGTCTTATAGTCCAGATGTACGGTATCTGGCTGTGGTTGTGGGGGGCAGAAGTGGTGATATCAGAAGTAGGAGCGGTAACCAGAGGTAGGAGCAGGCTACAGAGGTAGATGGTGGCCACGTAGGCCCGCTGTTTAGGCTAACGTAATAATTACTGCATCCCCCTGTCCATCACCTCTTAGCACTGACGTCAGTGGCTGAGAGATGGGCAGTGGGAGCAGTGCATAAAGCTCTGTTGAATTAATAGAGCTTTGTAAGTGAATATATTATTATTATTAATATTATTATAATGTATTATTATTATTAATAATAATAATGATAATTAATAATATGTTAATTAGCCGGCACACGTGATCAGTGGCCGTAGCTGCAACCCCGAGTGATCATGTGTGTAGATATTCACTGCTTCCCATGCATCATCACTAGCGTGTGAAGCAGTGAATATCCCAGCAATGAACAATCATATTCACCTCTCATCGCTCCCAGCACCGCAACGTCCTCCTGTCTTGTGCCAGCATCTGACGGTGTGTGCAGTGGTGCAAAACAGTGATGTCATCATTGCGCACCACTCACATGATCAGATGACGGGACAAGAAGACAGGAGGATGTCTCAGTGCTTCCAAGGGAGTGTTGGGAGGTAAGTATAATTGTTTCTTTTTTTTTTTAAGTGTGCGCCTGGATTGTCTCTTCAGTCATTTAAATAGTCTTGATTTTTTTTTTCACTGCAAACAATGTGTGCTCTTTAAAGAGAAGTTCTTTTTATTCCTTTAAATTGTGCCTGGGAAAACCTGGGAAAACCTATTGACTCGTGTATAATCCGAGGGTGGACCCCAGCACAGGTATACAGGCCCCCCCATTGGTAGTATACAGCAGCCTCCGCAGTGGTAGTATACAGCAGTCTCCCCAGTGGTAGTATACAGCAGTCTCCCCCTGTGGTAGTATACAGCATTCTCCCCCTGTGGTAGTATACAGCAGTCTCCCCCTGTGGTAGTATACAGCAGTCTCCACCTGTGGTAGTATACAGCAGTCTCCCCCTGTGGTAGTATACAGCAGTCTCCCCCTGTGGTAGTATACAGCAGTCCCCCCCCTGTGATATATACAGGCCCCCCTGTGGTAGTATACAGCAGCCCTCCCCCTGTGGTATATACAGGCCCCCTGTGGTAGTATACAGCAGTCCTCCCCCCTGTGGTATATACAGGCCCCCTGTGGTAGTATACAGCAGTCCTCCCCCCTGTGGTATATACAGGCCCCCTGTGGTAGTATACAGCAGCCCTCCCCCCTGTGGTATATACAGGCCCCCTGTGGTAGTATACAGCAGCCCTCCCCCCTGTGGTATATACAGGCCCCCTGTGGTAGTATACAGCAGTCCCCCTCTGTGGTATATACAGGCCCCCTGTGGTATAATACAGCAGCCCCCCCCCCCCCCCGTGCTATATACAGGCCCCCCCGTTGCTGCCGCCGCACACCTGTAAAAGAAGAGCTTTCATACTTACCCTCCTGTGACCGCGCGCGCATCCCCCGCTCTCCTTCCTGCTTCTACCCGGCGTCCATCCACGTGACCGCGCACAAATAATGACGTCATTACCGGCGCGCGGTCACGTGGATGGACGCTGGGTAGAAGCAGGAAGGAGAGCGGGGGATGCGCGCGCGGTCACAGGAGGGTAAGTATGAAAGCTCTTCTTTTACAGGTGTGTGGCGGCAGCAACGGGGGACCTGTATATAGCACGGGGGGGGGGGGCTGCTGTATTATACCACAGGGGGGCCTGTATATAGAACAGGGGGGCAGGCTGCTGTATACTGACTTGTGTATAAGCCGAGGGGGGCACTTTTCAGCACAATTTTTGTGCTGAAAAACTCGGCTTATACATGAGTATATACGGTATGTTGATTTTTGGAGACCTGAGTGTGACTCGCCACAGCAGGGGCCGTGGGGAACTCGGAATCGGGCCCTCTCGATGTCATCGGGGCAGTGGAATATCACCGTGGCGTGACACGGTCTGTGTCCCCTTGTCGGGTGGTCAGTAAAAAGGGGAGTTTGAAAAAGGGCTGAAAAGAAAAATTAAAGTAAAATAAAAGAGTTTGTGTTGTGACGCTACCCATGGAAGGCGACCGGTAGAGCCGCCGCTGCAGTCAGGACCTCTGGGAATGATGGGGTAGCAGCTGTGAAGGTTTGGCTCTTCACGGGAAGAGCAGGTCCCCAGGGCAACCGTAAAGTCTATGGAGGTGATAGGTTCGTTGGGGGTGCAGGACTGCGTGTACGAAATAACTGACAGACACAGGGGTGGCAGTCTTCTTTATCTTTACTGAAGAAAGTAGCAGGTTCATCCAGGGCACTGTCCACAATCGGTGTTGGGAGACTAGGAGCCTGGAAGCAAGTCGAGGTTCTCCACACCAGGCAAGTCCTAATGGCCTCCCTACTGCTCTGCTCTCGGTAGGTCCTGGCTGCCTGAAGCTATGCTGTCACCCTCTCCTCTCTCGTTCCGTCCCTGGCCCGTATGACAGGCGGCCTGAACTGTTTTACGTTACTCTCTTCTGACTGCGTCTCCTTGAGCTCTCTAGTGCTGCTGTGTCTCCTGGCCTTGTGGTGGGCGAGCGACTTGGAATCACCAGCCGTCCGGTGTTAGTTGCTGGTGATGAAGTCCCTCACGGGGCCCTTGGTGCTGGGGATAACTGGCACTGGCTCCACTCCCCAGACCTACTGTTCCACCTCGTCAGACCCTCACCTACAGGTACCTCACACTGGTTAGTCAGTATCCTCTGACGAGCCTGACACCACTCCAGTCTGCAGGATGTCTTCCATAATCCTACTAGGAACTGCACTGCCTAACCCCACCCCTAGACTAGAATTTATAGGGGACCTCCTCTGAACTTGGGTTTCAGAGCATCCCCTTCTGGCCTGCAGTTGGGAAGGTGTTGTGTGTGTGTTTCACCTGGCGTGGGTACCTTCCCTTGCAGAGCATCATGGCAACCAGATCCTGTGGCGCCACATTCCCCCTTGGTTAAATTCAGTACTCCTGGACTGAGGAAACACATTTTTGTACATGCAAAAATATAACATTGACAACACAGTAAATAATGAAAAGGTACAAGAACCAAGAAAAATTGATGAAAAACAGTCACTACGGCGCATAGTCCTTCCACCGATGGCCGAAGAAAAGTTATTCTTTGACCCAACCAGTTCTGTGACTAATGGTCCCTAGTTAATTAAAAGTTCAAGAATTTGCAAACGTTCATACAGAGAGTCCTGTAGGCACAGTACGCTTGGTGGTTTTATTGTTGCTTAGTTACTCGAAAACACACACATTCACACAGTGCATAATAGGAAACAAGACATATTTACATTGTAAACCTTGTTACACTTGTCCATTTCTCTGGCTAGCTATCCTTGTAACTGGCTGGAGCCTGACCTATGTTGCTACATATGGACTTATGTAACACAGGTGTTTCTGTTTGGTTAATCTGGTCTGTAGTGTCTGCTACTGGTGGAGTGTGTGCATGTGTGTTGTTCTGGTATGGCTGCAGTTTTAATTCTGACTCACCATGGGACTGAGAGGCTCACCAATTGGCGAGGGGCTGACTCTTTTGTTCTGGTCTTGGTGCTGGCTCTTCAGCTCTTCTTAGAGTCCTCCGTACAGGCGATTGTGCTGCCTCTAGGGGAAAGTTCAGTACGGGAACCACAATAGCTCCATTGATCTGGGTCCAAGTCTTGGGGAAGCCTCCTAGCACAGTGCGGAACCTCTCTTCCTTTTCTGGTTGGAGTTTAAATCTTGTCAGGGACTTTGTTTCAGGTGATCTCTAGAGATGGTGGTAGCGGTTTCTCCCCCGTCTTTGCTGATCAGGCAGACCTGTTGGGGATCAAAGTGAGAAGACATCACGGTGTAGGGCTCCACTTCACACTAGTCATCTAATCTGTGAGTCCGCCTCTTTCCCTTTAGGACCTGTTCTCCTGGTACTAGGGGGGCTGCGGGTGCTTTCTGGTTGTATGTCCTCTCCTGTTTCGCTCTAGCCTGAGTCAGGTTTCTCTCAATGCATTCTTGCACCTGGTGATACCTCTGTTGGCACTCTGCATCGTGGTCTGTCTCTGGAAGGTTGACATCTGGTGCCAGTACTCCCATTTCCAGGTCAATAGTCAGTTTGACGGGTCTTGCTCTCATCAATTAGGCGGGGCTGAAGTTGGTGGAATTCACTTAGATGTGGTTGTACAGGTCCACTAGATCTGGCAGCTTCTCTGGCCACATTTTCCTCTCTTCTAGTGGGAGTGTTTTCAGCAGATCCATCACTACTTGGTTCATCTTTTCACACATGCCGTTTGTCTGGGGATGATACGGCATGGTTCTGATCTTCTTGCATCCTTATAGGCTGCAGAACTCCTAGAACACTTCAGCCTCAAAGGCCGGACATTGGTCTGTCAGTACCCGTTTCGGGTAGCTATGGGGTCTGCACAAGTGCGTCTGGAAGGCTCGTGCTGTGGTCCTCGCTGTCAGGTCTTTCATGGGTACCACCACCAGGAACAAGGAGTAGTGGTCCACTATCGTGAGGGCATATACATAGCCGGACCATCTTGGGGTCAACTTCACATGATCCAAGGCCACTAACTCCAGGGGCTGTTTGGTGACAATGGGTTGCAGTGGGTCCGCTGACTGTCACTGTCCTTCCTGTGAAGGCTACAGGGGCCACAACTCCTGCACCACGCTTTGATGGTTGCCCTCATACTGACCCAGTAGAACCTCCCACGTAGTATTACTTCCAGCTTCTTCCACCCGAAGTGTCCGGCCCCATCATGGTAGGATTCCAGGACCATATAGGTGTCCCTCTTCAGGACCACTATCTGCCACGCTTTTTTATAGGTCCTATGGTTGATGTGCTGCCTGCACAGTTTACCTGCATAGATGAACAGTCTGCCCCTCTCCTTCCACAGCTGCAGTGTCTGTATGGGCCTGGGTGCATGTCTGATTTTTGCAGCAGCCCCTTTACCAGGCTAACAGCGGAGTCACTGTCCTGTTTCTCTGCCCAGCTGTGGTGGGGCAACAGGTCTATGGTCACTTCCTGCCCCCCTGGTCGCTTGTTTTTCACTTCATGGGAACACTGGGACACATTTTTACGGAGGAAAGCCGGTAGCTCTACTTCCTCCAGCTCTTCTCGACCTTCCCTCTCGTCTGGTACGGTAGATGGAGCAACCTGGACAAGACAGGGTGTCAGAGTTGGCATTCTTGTGCCCTGCCCGGTATTTGATGGTGAAGTTGTAGTTGGAGAGCCATCCAGTGCTGTTCCAGCGTGCCCATCCTCATGGTCTCCAGGTGGGTCAGGGGGTTGTTGAAGATGGTAAACTTTGCAGCTGCCAGATAGTGCTTGAAACGTTCTGTCACTGCCCACACAACGGCCAGAAACTGTAGCTTGAAAGAGCTAGAATTGTCAGGATTCCTCTCCGTAGGTCAGAGCTTCCAGCTGGCATAAGCAATCACTCTGTCTTTGCCTCTCTGCACTTGTGATAACATGGCTCCCACTCCCACATTGCTGTTGTACAATACAAACAGCTGGCTGTAGCCAGGGTAGGCCAGGATCTCCTCCTGTCAGGGCTCTCTTTAAACTGCTTGAAGGAGTCTTCCATTCTGGTCTCTCATTTCACTGGAGAACTCGGGCCTCTGGCTTTCTTGGGCTGGCCTACCAGAAGGTCTTGAAGGGATGCGGCCATCTTGGTAAAACTTTTGATGAACCTCCTGTAGTAGCCTACCATTCCCAGGAACTGCCGCACCTCTTTGAGGGTGCTGGGTCCAGGTCAACCCTGGATTGCAGTGACCTTGTCAGGGTCTGGGGCCTCGCCTTCCGTGCTCACCACGTGGCCTAGCTACTGTACCATGGGTTTGAGTTGAGGAAGTGGCACTTGGCCGGCTTCACCTTCATGCCAAACTTAGATAGCTCCTCGAAGACTTCTGCTAGATGCTTCAGGTGGTCTTCATACATCCTTGAGTAGACTATGATGTCATCTAGGTACAACAGCACAATCTCAAAGTTTCTATGCCCCAGGCAACACTCCATCAACCTCTGGAACGTCCCTGGTGCATTGCAAAGCCCAAATGGCATACAGTTGAATTCACAGAGGCCCATTGGGGTCATGAAGGCGATCTTCTCCCTGTCACCCTCTGCCACGAGAACCTGCCAATACCCACTGGTGAGATCTAGAGAGGAGAAATAGTTAGCGGTTCTCAGTGCAGCTAATGACTCCTCTATCCTGAGTAATGGATAAGCATCTTTATGTGTAATGCGATTAATCTGTCTATAGTCAACACACATCCTCATTATAGCATCTTTCATCTTTACCAGGACTAGTGGAGCTGCCCAGGGGCTACAACTATCTCTGATCACCCCAGCCTCCTTCATCATCCATAACATCTCCTTGGCACATTGGTAGTGGGCTGGTGTTATAGGCCTGTACCTCTCTTTGACCAGTGGATGGTCCCCTGTGGGTATGCGGTGCTGAACCCCTTTTGCCTTCCTAAAGTCTAAAGGGTGTTTGCTGAAGACCTGCTCTTATTCTCAGACTACCCAGTACACTCCATGCTTCTGGTGAGGGGGGTGGAGCTGGTGCCCACATGTAGCTTCTGGCACCAGTCTTCCAGCTGCCCTTCAAAGCCATTGTCCTCTGCCTGTTCTGACGAGTCCAAGGGCTCTGCAGCTGTGATGGCATTGTTACTGGATGTGGAAAGCTTGGCAATGGTAGCATACCGTGGCAGTTTGGCCTCCTCTTCCCCTCAGTTTAGGACGTGTACAGGTACCCTCCCCTTGCGGACATCAACTACACCTCTGACTGTCAGGATGGTGGGCCTATTATCTGAATACACGGCTCCATCAGCGCCTGGTAATCCTACCCTCTGAGGCCTATGGCCGCCCTGCACCAAATCAACATTTCACTCAGCGGAGGTATTACAATGGGGATCAGGTCACTTACTCTTACGCTGCCGACTTCGCCTCCAGACAGCTCCACCTGCTGTCTCTGCATCAGTGCCCTTATCTCTTTCTGCAGGGTCTTCTGCTGCCCAAAGTTGGCAGTTTTAGCAACCTGTTGTAACAACACAATAACCTCGCCCAAACAATTTTCAATCACATTTGTACCTATTGTCAACATTGGTTTACTGGCTCGCCGGTCAACATCAACTTTCTGTCCCCAACTTAATATACTTGGGACAGAGCCCAGTTCTTCCACCTTTCTGTACACTACTTTTTACAGTTTCTGAAAACAGGTACTATTCACATTCACTAACAGGTAATATGGTTCCACTACATTTTAAACCCATTCTCCAAATTTGTTTGGGGGTTGTCCTAATGTACTACATGTGGATTTGCGTAGTGTGGGTGTTTCAAAAGCTGTTGGTGTAGTGTACGAAGTGGTTCTTGCTCTACTTCTGCTTTGTGTAATGCCATAGTAAGTACGTAACCTATCTACTGGACTATCATCTGTAGGTAGTTGTATAGGAATGTCTTCTCTTACTGTGGGACCAGCAGGTTCACCGATTACAGGAATCTCAGGTTCCAAAATAACAGGCTGCATATCCTGCACTTGAACTTGTTCTTGTTGAACTGGTTGAATTGGTATTGGTTGATTTTCTACAGGTTGGTAGAAATGCATAACTGGTATGATGAATGCACCATTGCATTGTGGCCAGTCGGCTGGTAAGTATCCAATGTCTGTATGGACTAGATTTTCTTTAGGTTTTTCTACTGTAGTTACTGCAGGGTAACTGGTTACTTGTGGGATTAACTGTGTTGGACATTTCTTCAAATGATCCCTTGATACAGTTGCAAAGGTTTTCCCTTGATCTTTGCTGATAACACAAGTTTTTGCATTGTCATATTGTGACGGCATGATTGTGTACGGTTCAGATTCCCAATTGTCATCCAATTTGTTAGTTTTTCTCTTTTTTTTTAGCACTAAGTCACCTGTAGCTAGAGGTTCAGCTGAGGCGTGCTTGTTAAAGTCTTTTTCTTGTTTGGTTCTGCTGATGTTCAGGTTCCTTTCTACGCTCTCTTGTACTTTGTGGTACTGTTCTTGGCATTGACTAATCCAGTCTTCATCAGAAGAATCTTGTGTGGGTTCGATGGTACCCATCTGTAAATCAATTGGTAGTTTACCTGGTCTTGCTCGCATCAGGTAAGCAGGGGTGTAGTTAGTTGAACTAACTGGTATGTGGTTGTAGATATCCACAAGGTCTGGAAGTTTTTCAAGCCATTGGTTTCTCTCTTCAACTGGTAAGATTTTGAGCATGTCAATGACAATGTGGTTCATTTTCTCACATAAACCGTTGGTTTGGGGATGATAAGGCGTGGTACGGATCTTTTTACACCCATATAGCCCTAAGAATTCTTGAAACAGGGCTGATTCGAAGGCTGGCCCTTGGTCAGTCAAGACTTGGTCTGGATACCCATGGGGGCGACAGAAGTAACTCTGGAACGCTTTGGCTGCTACCTCCGCAGTTAAGTCTTTAACTGGAACTACCACCAGGAACCTTGAATAGTGGTCAACAATGGTGAGAGCGTAAGTGTACCCGGTGCGACTTGGGGTAAGCTTCACGTGGTCGAGAGCAACTATTTCAAGGGGTTTTGTGGTAACAATCGGCTGCAACTGAGCTTTCTGAGCTGTGGTCTTTTCTTCGAAGGTGACATGGTCCACAGTTTTTACACCACTTGTCAATTGAACCTCTCATACCGACCCAGTAGAACCGATCCTTCAGGAGTCTCTCCAGTTTCTTCCATCCAAAGTGTCCCGCATCATCATGGTAAGCTTCAAGGATCATTTGGACTTCAGTCTTGGGAACTACAATCTGCCAGATGAGTTTGTGTGTTCTGGGGTTTAGGTATCTTCTGCAGAGTTTACCTTGGTAGACAAACAACCTTCCTTTCTCTTTCCATAGGCGTTTAGCATTTTGTGAGGCATCAGGGTCCATGCTGGCATGCTCTTGAGTTATCAGCTCTCTTACTAGGCTGACATCTGGATCGTTGGCTTGAACCTCCTTCCAGTCATGGTGAGGTAAAGGGTTCACGGTCCTCTCTACACGTCTCTGGTTCGCGTGATGACACGTTGCTGTACTCGTACGGTGGAAAGCAGGTAGTTCAATCTCCTCCAGGTCATCTATGTCTTCTCCCTCTTCAGGGAGGTTAGGCATTCTGGACAGGGCACCAGCATTGCCGTTCTTGTGACCTGCCCGGTATTTTACAGTGAAATCATAGTTTTAGAGTCTTGCTATCCAACGCTGCTCTAGGGCTCCCAGCTTTGCAATGTCTAAGTGGGGTAGAGGGTTGTTATCTGTGAAAGCTGTGAACGGGGCGGATGCCAGGTAATGCTTGAAATGCTCTGTGATTGCCCAAACCAGGGCCAGGAACTCTAGCTCTCTAGCTTGAAAGAGCTGTAGTTCTCTGGGTTCCTTTCCGTGGGACGAAGCTTTCTGCTGGCGTAGGCTATCACCTTTTCCTTTCCCTGCTGGCGTTGAGCTAGGACTGCTCCTACACCTTCATTACTTGCATCAGTGTACAATAAAAACGGGAGATTGTAATCAGGATAGGTCAGGATTTCTTCTCCAGTTAAAGCATCTTTTAGCTTCTGGAAGGATTGTTCCTGTTCTGGTCCCCAGTGGAACGGGGGTCCCCTGATCTTGCCGTTTTTGAATTGACCTACCAAAAGATCTTGCATAGGTGCTGCTATCTTGGTATAGCCTTTGATGAATCGTCGGTAGTACCCGACCAGTCCTAGAAATTGACATACCTCTTTGTGAGTAGTTGGCGCTGGCCAGTCCTTGATGACGGTTACTTTATCCGGATCCGGTGCTACGTCTTCGGCACTAACCACATGTCCTAGGTATTGGACCTTGGGTTTCAGCAGGTGGCACTTGGATGGTTTCAGTTTCATCCCGTACTTGGACAGCGCCTCGAACACTTCACTCAGGTGTTGCAGGTGGTCTTCATAGGTCTGGGAATATACAATGACATGATCAAGGTATAATAGCACAGTTTCAAAGTTTTTGTGGCCCAAACAACACTCCATCAGCCTCTGAAATGTTCATGGGGCATTGCACAACCCGAATGGCATACTGTTGAACTCGCATAGTCGCATAGGTGTCGTGAAGGCTGTTTTCTCACGATCCTTCTCTGCAATGGCAACCTGCCAGTACCCACTAGTAAGATCTAATGTGGAGAAGTAGTTGGCAGATTTGAGTGCAGCTAGTGACTCTATGCGGGGTAACGGGTAAGCATCCTTGTGCGTGACTTTATTGATTTGTCTGTAGTCTACGCACATCCTCATACTACCATCTTTTTTTTTTAACCAGGACTAGTAGTGCTGCCCAGGGACTACAGCTATCCCTAATGACTCCTGCATTTTTCATGTTTTGAAGCATTTCTTTTGCTTTTTGGTAGTGTGTGGGTGGTATAGGCCTGTACCTTTCTTTGATAGGAGCATGGTTGCCTGTGGGGATATGGTGTTGTACCCCTTTAATCCTCCCAAAGTCAAGTGGGTGTTTGCTGAACACTTGCTCATACTCCCGAACTACCCAGTAAACTCCATTTTTCTGGTGAGTAGGTGTATTGTCAGTTCCTACCCTGAGTTCCTGACACCATTTCTCTAACTGATCTTTGGAGTGAGGGGGTTCATCAGGGACTGTTTGGGAAGAGGATTTTACATCAATTACAGCATTATTGTCAACCTGGTACAATTTTGCGACAGTTGCATATCTTGGCAGTCTGACTTCGTCATCACCATAATTTATTATACGTACGGGGACTCTCTTTTTTCTCACGTCGACCAACCCTCTGGCTGTCAAGAGCGTAGGACTACTATCAGACATTACAGGTTCTACTACAGCTTGGTAGTCCTGCCCTCTGAGGCCTATGGCTGCTCGACACCAGATCATCATTTCACTTCTGGGTGGTACCACAATTGGAATGGGATCTGTGACCCGTACTCTGCCAATTTCACCATTTGACAATGTTACCTGTTGTTGATAAACCAGAGCTCGGATCTGCTTTTGAATAGCTCTCTTCTCTCTGGGTCTACCAGCTTCAACACTCTGTTGGAGTAAGAACAACACTGCATCGATGTATTTAACCATAACATTAGTACCCAGTATTACATGTGGATCCCTGTCGCTTGGTTTGTCCTGAACCACTATGATACCCTGGTTCTTCAGCTGCACCCTCCCCACCTTTACTGTAGCCTCCCATTGTCCCTCTACTGTAACATATTATACCATTAGTGGCTTCAATGTTCAGATCAGGGTGAGGGGGTTCTAGCTTAACATCTGTCTAGACCTGCTTGTAAAGGATACTCGGGATGGTTGTCACCTGGGATCCAGTGTCTATCAAGGCGGAGGTAGCGATGCCATCAATGACGATTGGTAGGTATGGACAGTCTCCTACGTACTTGTATTCCCAGTTGGTCGGGCTCGGATAGTCTACTCCTGGGGTTGGCCCTTCTCGCCCAGGGGTTGCTCGTTTAAAGGACGGGATTGTTGAGTACGCCCTCCTCTGTCACTCTGCTGACTGGCGCGGCATCTGTCAGGGCTGCGACGATCTGCAGTTTTTCCTTGCGGCGGCTGTGTCTTTCTCTTCATCCACGGTACGTCGTCGGGGCTGTCGGCAAGCTGGATCTTGTTCGATGACCTTGCATCTGTCTTGGGTTTTCTCCCAGCTTGAAGCTTGGCCATGTCCTTCATCAGCTGCTCTACATTAGCACACAGTTGTTCAAATCGGTCAGGTGTTGTAGTCTGTGCACTAGACTGGACCGCAGGGATGGAAGATGCTGCTGCCGGCACGGAAGGGGTGTCAGTACACTGCGGCTGTGATGCGGGATCGGGCACTGCGGAGAGCCCTTGTCCCCACACTGTTAAGTCTCTCAAAGTGTCAAACTCTGCGACAGGATTTTGTATGGACCACCAGCTTGCTTGCTTTCTATCCTCAGATAGTCTGAGTCCCACAATAAACTGTCCAATTAACGCTTTGTTCTCATCTCTGACACCATCAGGATCGACTTGCTTTAACAGTCTTAGTGCCTCTTGTAATCGCAGTGAATAATCCAGGACACTTTCCTGTGCCCCTTGGTTAAAGTGGTAGAATGACAGTCTTAACTCAGCCTCAGTATGACGTTCAAAAACCCGGGTTAACTTAGCGAACATCTGCTCCACTGATTCCTGAGTTTCTATAGACCAGTTTCGGCTCTGCAGCTAGGCTGCGCCTGTTAACTGTCCCATAATAACTGAAGCTCTCTGCTTACCGGTTATAGCGTACATGTCCATCGCTTGGCATATCTTCCTCTGGAATGTCTCCAAGGTACTGGGTGTACCGCTGTACTTAGGTAACCAGGCCACATTCGGAACGTAAGGCAGGGATATCGGCATAATCGGAGCGGGTTGTTGTGGCATACCACCGGCGTGTTGCTGTCCATCTGGAGGTATGTTTAGCTGTATGTGCGGGGGTACTGCGTTGTCGGGATCCGGGTTACTCATCCTCGCTCCCCCTTAGTTAAGCGCGGCCAGTCCTTTCGGTTTCAAACGGAAGTGTCGGCCTCGCGGTCAGGAGTGAGGCACCACGGAAGTTTCCGGTTCCTGCTGCGTTAAGGGGAAGTCGTCAGAGCGTGGGGGCGGCCCCTATCTTCACGCCCTTTGCCTAGGAACGCCCCTTCTTTTCCCGCCTTCTGCGCAGCAATGGCGGTTCAAATTTACAGTTCGATATATACAGTCATTAAATAGCACACAATACCCGTTAGGGAACAGGTCTGCTCGTATCCTGTTCGTGACCGCCAAATTCTGACTCACCGTAGCCGGGTTCTGCACGTCGCAAGCGTCTGCTTCTCTTTGTCACGGAACCGCTCCTGCGGCTGTGGGGCCCGGTGGTCCAGATCAATGGGGAATGGCTGAACAGTTAAGGGGTTAAATCTTTCATGACGCCACCTGTGAGAGTTCCGGTGATGTCCACCGGCGCTGCTTGGGCCCCCGGGGGATGGAATGCAGCAAGATGGGACACTCCCCACAGGATGAGCGGGAGTCCCCGGGGCCTGGAGCTGCACAAGATGTTGTGAGGCAGCTAAGTAATACTGCTGTTAAGTCCAGGAATCAAACGCAGACACATTAAAGTCTTTTGAGTACCTTTACTGATGGAAAGCAGGTACACTCGGACCGGGAAAGTGAGGTTAACACTTCTGGGGTTTCACAGCACGCAGTGTTAGGCTTCCTTTCTCTGTCTTCTCTAGTGAGGTCGGGCGGATGTGAAATCCTGCCCGGACTGGGTAGTGCGTTCAGTGGAACGTGCTTCACCTGGGTAACTGCACTGAGGGCACTGTTAAAGAGTTAAGCAGGATCAATACTCTTCCCTGGGCTCTCATCGGTAGGTGCTTCAGGTGAACAGGAGGCTAAACTCTCTGTTGAGGTGCTGGTTCTCTGTGGTGGCTGGGTAGCTTTCACAGCTCGGTTCCAGTAACCGGTTGGTGTGGGAGAGAGTTAGGGTAACTGTGGTGTCCCTGAGAGGTGCTTTCTCCTTTCCTCTGACCCCAATTGCAAGGGTCTCTCACTGGGCAGGTGTGCTGGTTTGGGCCTAGTATGGCTTCAGAACCATGGATTGCACACGTCCTGCAGCTCTTCTAGCGTCTGCACACTCTGATCTTTCTCCCTTCAAGACCCTATTTATAGGGGGATCTGGCTCAAAGTCACCAGTGGAGCTCCCCCTAGAGGCTTGGCGTGAAACCAGGTGTTAAAGGTGTACTAAGGTGTTTTGATGTGTTTGTGAGTGTTGCTTTGCTGTTACTGCTCCATTCATGTCCCAAGGGTTCTGTGGTGCCCAACAGGGTGACAGGGTGCCACAAGTACCCTTCCAATCATACAAAACACAAAGACCAAGCTCATGATACAAAGACCAAGCTCATGATACAATGATAACGCATCTCTGTATCTGGAGAGGAAGACAATATGCCACCATTAGCTTTACTGTCTGGTGAGTGCTATATATTATTGGCGGTAAATCTGATGTGATATATCGATGGATTACCTGCAACCATTTTAACTGTTTTATGTAATCTTTAGTTTGTGAAATAAGACACTGTTATCTTTTATAATTCCCTTAGAACAATCTTGCTGTTGGACTGGGATGTTATAAATACATTATTTTTCACTCTTGAGAGTTAGGATAATGACTATAATCAGATACATGCCTCTAAAATGTTTTTAATCAGGTTTATGAGAATGTTTATATTGATTTAAATGAGATTATCCCAAACAAATTTTTTTTTGTTCATTTTTTGTTTTTTTCAAAAACTCACTGATAGAATGAAATGGATTATTACATATTATGCAGGTTGTGTTAAAGGTTCAAAAGGTCATAAAAGAGAACAAAACATCGAAAATTGATTTGACCTCCTGGATTTGCAGTTCAAGGTTATGTGTAGTTTCTTCCTGTCTAATTTGCAACAATGTGAACTTGGATTAGGTGGTTTGGAAGTGCACCATATTTATCCAAGTTTCTTTCACATGAATATTTGGGTAAGCTATGCCTTCTTATCAATTCAGCTGAAAAAATGTAAAGGGCCCATTCACACTACGATATCGTTAACGATATTGTTTGTAGTCACAGCTTTTTGGGTGGAGCAACGTCGTAACAACGTCGTTGCATGTGACAAGTAGAAATGATCAACGATTAGTGGGCTGATCTTAGTTAGATGGTAATGAGCAGTGCAGATGGTTAACCCTTCCTAACTAGGGCTGGCTCCCAGGGTAGTTATAGTCTGTATGGTGAAGCAGAGAATAAGACAGCAGGAGACCGATCAATCAACTTTATCATTTACTGAAGTCTGCAGACAGTTCCAGAGGATGCATCACCTGCCTGGCTGGAGGTTATCCACAGCACATAGAGGAGTACAGGAGAGCTTTAAGTGAACTAGAAACTTTAAGACTAAAGACTGCAGGAAGGCCTCACTCAGCCAGAATTCTGGATCTGTTGCAACATCTCCAGTAAAGAGGTAAAGAACTTAAAGAGACTGTCTCCTATGCCTTCCATCTTCCTGCACCCTCACACTTAAAATCTCTACAACTCCTACCATCCTTCCTCATTTCTCAGGAGCCACCCCAGTTGAAGAGTTTATCCATCTCACTGCTACAACTCCTAAGGAAAAAACCTGCAGAACGGCCACCTAGTGGCTTTAAGCTTCAACTGACATCACAAACACTCTTTATTTTGGTTACTTTACTCCATTTTTTTACTTTCCCTTTTAATGTGAGCCAGGGCTACAG
The DNA here is from genome assembly GCA_033576535.1 of Allobates femoralis. Taxonomy (NCBI): domain Eukaryota; kingdom Metazoa; phylum Chordata; class Amphibia; order Anura; family Aromobatidae; genus Allobates; species Allobates femoralis. Next base: position 81,738,363 of record JARQOC010000005.1, read on the forward strand.
ATCTGGGTGCAGCCACCATGATCCAGAGCGCTGGTCTAGCTGCTGAGTACCCCAGCCATTAGTTCCCAACATAGCATGAAAACCCTAATCATGTTCTACTCTAAGGCTGGATTCACACTACGGTTTTGTTCCTGTTCATTGGATGCTGTTTTTTGCAGGATCCAACAAACAGGAATGGACAGCACCGGATTGGCACCTTCAGATGCTATTTCTGATTCCGTCCATGTGTCCAGTCCGGTGTCCGCCGGCTTTGTCGGCGCTGTGTAATATCACTTTAGCAGTGTATCTATATACACTACTAAAGTGATATTAAATAAAGTAATGATTAAAAATAAAAAATAATAAATCCTCACCTTCCGGCGACCACAAGTGTCCCACGCTGACTGCAGCTCTCCCGGCCATTCAAGAACCTTGCATGATGTCACAGGGAAGGGGGGGCAACCTGATCACATGACCACATCAGCAAATGACATCATGCAAGGTCCTTAAGCTTTGTATTCAGCGCGGGACACTGTTGCCGGAAAGGTGAGAATTATTTTTTTATTTTTAATCATCCCTTTATTTAATATCACTTTAGCAGTGTATATAGATACACTGCTAAAGTAATATTACACAGATTTACTATGGGTAAAGAGCAGCGCACCTGTTCTGCGCATGCTCTGTACCCTGGCACCGGATCCGGGAAACGATTCTGTTGTTTCCCGGATCCGGTGCCATAGGCCCCCATGATAAGTGTGCCGGACCAGACAGGATTCGTTTCTGTGCTGTTTTGTCACCGGAGCCCAAAAACGTTGCAGGCCTCGTTTTTGGGACCGGTGAAAAACAGGATAGAAACGAATCCTGCACCGGATTCAGAAAACCAGATGGCCAAATAGGGCCAATTCAGTACCATAGGGATGTATGGGGGGCAAAAACGATCCTGTTCTGTTCGTTTCAAAAACGAACAGAAAGGATAGTAAAAATGTAGGGTGAAGCCAACCTAAGCAGTCATAGCTGTTACAGTCTCCTCTCCATGAAGAACTGACCACCGTCATCCCTGATGTCGCCTCCCACATGTCTATACAATGAGTACAAGCAGCTGTCTGCAGTTTTATTGTACAATGTTGGTTAATGTCATCTGTAAAAACTAATTATATCAATTGTTATCTTATCTATCATTCAAAAAAGTAGAACGCTGTAAAATAAGATTACCTGCCTGTTTATTCGTGTATTGAAACAGTCATATAATATTATATTGTCAACAAAGAAATTTAATAAACCAGAAGCAATGAATGATAAATGTATTTAAATAGGACCTGTCACTTGCCATAAACATGTCATTTTTGTACCTGTTATAAATGCTGCTGTTCTCCTGAATCTGGTGTTTGTTGCTGCCACTCTTCAGTTCGGAGCGATGGTCACTAGTGATGAGCGAGTGTAATCATTACAATTCGCTATTCATATGAATAGTATGGTATTCATAATGACCATTACTCAGTGAGTATCACTGGTGCTCGTGAGTGATGTGTCCATCGTTATCGATCTGACCTAAATTGCCAGCTCCCTTCAGTACACAAAGTGAGCTGGCACCTCACTGAGAGCAGATTGAATGTTAGGGTCTCTCTGAGGGGCACATCAAGGTGTTCTATGGAGTAGAAATGTAAAAAAAAAAATACCCTCCCCCCCGTTCTGGAAATACTCGTTTTATGGCTGGATGTGTATGGATGGAGCCAATCACTAATTGACTAACATCATACTCGTTATTCGGACTAATATGCGAGTATCAAAAAGTACTCATTATGAGTATATCAATGTAATCTTGTTAACTAAGTGGGCTTTCTCCTCTTCTCTATGGGGGTCTTATTGAGAGTCACACCTACTTGGTAAACTAGGCTAAATTTCTCCCCAATATATATATATATATATATATATATATATATATATATAATATACAGTTAGGGCCAGAAATATTTGGACAGTGACACAAGTTTTGTTATTTTAGCTGTTTACAAAAACATGTTCAGAAATACAATTATATATATAATATGGGCTGAAAGTGCACACTCCCAGCTGCAATATGAGAGTTTCCACATCCAAATCGGAGAAAGGGTTTAGGAATCATAGCTCTGTAATGCATAGCCTCCTCTTTTTCAAGGGACCAAAACGTAATTGGACAATGGACTCTAAGGGCTGCAATTAACTCTGAAGGTGTCTCCCTCGTTAACCTGTAATCAATGAAGTAGTTAAAAGGTCAGAGGTGGATTCCAGGTGTGTGGTTTTGCATTTGGAAGCTGTTGCTGTGACCAGACAACATGCGGTCAAAGGAACTCTCAATTGAGGTGAAGCAGAACATCCTGAGGCTGAATAAAAAGAAAAAATCCATCAGAGAGATAGCAGACATGCTTGGAGTAGCAAAATCAACAGTTGGGTACATTCTGAGAAAAAAGGAATTGACTGGTGAGCTTGGGAACTCAAAAAGGCCTGGGCGTCCACGGATGACAACAGTGGTAGATAATCGCCGCATACTTTATTTGGTGAAGAAGAACCCGTTCACAACATCAACTGAAGTCCAGAACACTCTCAGTGAAGTAGGTGTATCTGTCTCTAAGTCAACAGTAAAGAGAAGACTCCAAGACAGTAAATACAAAGGGTTCACATCTAGATGCAAACCATTCATCAATTCCAAAAATAGACAGGCCAGAGTTAAATTTGCTGAAAAACACCTCAAGAAGCCAGCTCAGTTCTGGAAAAGTATTCTATGGACAGATGAGACAAAAATCAACCTGTACCAGAATGATGGGAAGAAAAAAGTTTGGAGAAGAAAGGGAACGGCACATGATCCAAGGCACACCACATCCTCTGTAAAACATGGTGGAGGCAATGTGATGGCATGGGCATGCATGGCTTTCAATGGCACTGGGTCACTTGTGTTTATTGATGACATAACAGCAGACAAGAGTAGCCGGATGAATTCTGAAGTGTACCGGGATATACTTTCAGCCCAGATTCAGCCAAATGCTGCAAAGTTGATTGGACGGCGCTTCATAGTACAGATGGACAATGACCCCAAGCATACAGCCAAAGCTACTCAGGAGTTCATGAGTGCAAAAAAGTGGAACATTCTGCAATGGCCAAGTCAATCACCAGATCTTAACCCAATTGAGCATGCATTTCACTTGCTCAAATCCAGACTTAAGACGGAAAGACCCACAAACAAGCAAGACCTGAAGGCTGCGGCTGTAAAGGCCTGGCAAAGCATTAAGAAGGAGGAAACCCAGCGTTTGGTGATGTCCATGGGTTCCAGACTTAAGGCAGTGATTGCCTCCAAAGGATTCGCAACAAAATATTGAAAATAAAAATAATTTGTTTGGGTTATGTTTATTTGTCCAATTACTTTTGACCTCCTAAAATGTGGAGTGTTTGTAAAGAAATGTGTACAATTCCTACATTTTCTATCAGATATTTTTGTTCAACCCTTCAAATTAAACGTTACAATCTGCACTTGAATTCTGTTGTAGAGGTTTCATTTCAAATCCAATGTGGTGGCATGCAGAGCCCAACTCGCGAAAATTGTGTCACTGTCCAAATATTTCTGGCCTAACTATATACAGTGCCTACAAGTAGTATTCAACCCCCTGCAGATTTAGGTGGTTGACACATGCGGAATTAACTTGGCATTGTGACATTTGGACTGTAGATCAGCCTGGAAGTGGGAAATGCACTGCAGCCAAAAAGATTTTTTCATTTTTTTTTTTTTTTTTTTTAAAGCGTTAAAAGTTAATTCAGAGGTCATTTATTATTCAACCCCTCAAACCACCAGCATTCTGTTTGGTCCCCCTAAAGTATTAAGAAGTAGTTCAGGCACAAAGAACAGAGCTTCACATGTGTGGGTTAATTATCTCTTTTGCCAGCCTTTTCTGACTATTTAAGACCCTCCCCAAACTTGTGAACAGCACTAATACATGGTCAACATGGGAAAGACAAAGGAGCATTCCAAGGCCATCAGAGACAAGATCGTGGAGGGTCACAAGGCTGGCAAGGGGTACAAAACCCTTTCCAAGGAGTTGGGCCTACCTGTCTCCACTATTGGGAGCATCATCCGGAAGTGGAAGGCTTATGGAACTACTGTTAGCCTTCCACGGCCTGGACAGCCTTTGAAAGTTTCCTCCCGTGCCGAGGCCAGGCTTGTCCGAAGAGTCAAGGCTAACCCAAGGACAACAAGGAAGGAGCTCCGGGAAGATCTCATGGCAGTGGGGACATTGGTTTCAGTCAATACCATTAGTAACGTACTCCACCGCAATGGTCTCCATTCCAGACGAGCCCGTAAGGTACCTTTACTTTCAAAGTGTCATGTCAAGGCTCGTCTACAGTTTGCTCATGATCACTTGGAGGACTCTGAGACAGACTGGTTCAAGGTTCTATGGTCTGATGAGACCAAGATCGAGATCTTTGGTGCCAACCACACACATGACGTTTGGAGACTGAATGGCACTGCATACGACCCCAAGAATACCATCCCTACAGTCAAGCATGGTGGTGGCAGCATCATGCTGTGGGGCTGTTTCTCAGCCAAGGGGCCTGGCCATCTGGTCCGCATCCATGGGAAGATGGATAGCACGGCCTACCTGGAGATTTTGGCCAAGAACCTCCGCTCCTCCATCAAGGATCTTAAGATGGGTCGTAATTTCATCTTCCAACAAGACAACGACACAAAGCACACAGCCAAGAAAACCAAGGCCTGGTTCAAGAGGGAAAAAATCAAGGTGATGGAGTGGCCTAGTCAGTCTCCTGACCTTAACCCAATTGAAAACTTGTGGAAGGAGCTCAAGATTAAAGTCCACATGAGACACCCAAAGAACCTAGATAACTTGGAAAAGATCTGCATGGAGGAGTGGGCCAAGATAACTCCAGAGACCTGTGCCGACCTGATCAGGTCTTATAAAAGACGATTATTAGCTGTAATTGCAAACAAGGGTTATTCCACAAAATATTAAACCTAGGGGTTGAATAATAATTGACCCACACTTTTATGTTTAAAATTTATAAAAATTCAACTGAGCAACATAACTTTTTGGTTTGTAAGATTTATGCTTCTGTTAATAAATCCTACTCTCGTTTGCAGTTTGAAGGCTCTAACTTATTTGCATCTTATCAAACCACCTAAATCTGCAGGGGGTTGAATACTACTTGTAGGCACTGTATATATATATATATAAATGTGGGACTTATCTCAGGAACAAAGAGCTCCGTGAGCATAAGCAAAATAACAGTGGCATTTACTGCGGGTAAATAATATAGGGTAATTAGGACCCACCTGAAATAAGACCTGTGTCTTACATACCCTAAAGGGATTGGAATTTTTTTTTAGATGGGGTAACTTTTGGAATTGTATTAACATAATTAAACAAGCATTGCTAACTGACTCAATCCTTTGCCTCTGATGATCTCTGATGTCATGCAGTGATGAGGTTAGGACCATCTATTATGTGACTGTGGCACCCCACCGGTCTGGACGCCACGAGGGTACTGCACCCAATCCATGGTGTGGTTCTCCAGTAGTCAGGAGATTAATAATTATGGTTGGTGTAAAGATCCTTAACACACACATGCTTAGGACCCAGAGGGACCATGGGCAAACCCAGGGGAGGGCCCAGTGGGATAAGAGGGGTAGAGAAGTGTGAGTGGGAAGTAGAAGAGAACAGTTTGAGTTTGGAGTGGAACAGTAAGCAGCTAGAATGTAGAGCTGAGCTGGAGAAGTCAAGTGTAGTGAGGAGGAAAGAACAGCTAAACTGCAGAGAAGGGGACTTGAGCTGTGCTACGCTCGTCCTGCTATGCTCGCCCTGGGAATCCAAAAGGAAGGTGCACTGGTGGAGCTGAAGCGGCCCGTGCGCCCGAATCCAGGACTGGTAGTACCAGACGGAGGGGTTGTGATCTAGAAACAGGGACCGGACCTGAACATGGCACGAGGATCCAGACCCAAACCATTGAACCGGAGGCTACGAGCTTCATAGTAGCTGTGGCTCACACACCTGGTATATTTCCACAGAAAGTGTGGCGCCCCTGCGGATCCAGTCGCCACAGAGACGCTGCACCCCAGTTAGGCTGTAGTATCCCACTCACGGGTAAGAGGGGCAGAGACCGGTGTTGGGACACCCAGATCACACTAGGAACCATTGTAGTGGGGTTGGGTGGTGAAGGAAGTAGTTAGAGGGAACACTTGGGAAGGAGTGAGGTCAGGAAGAACACGTGTAGATGATGTGGGACACATGACTAGGGTTTTACATAGAGTGGACACGTGACAGAGGGTGGGAAAGATCTTAGAACGCAGGAGAGACAGTTGTACAGTAGAAGGAGAAACAGCTGAATAGCAGTGAGGAGAGTGAAGCAGCTAGAGTCGAGTTGGAAGGAAGCTAGAGAAAGCAAGCCTGTCACAGAAGGAAAAGAACCTGAGAGAACTGTCCGGAAGCCAGACTGAGGAGCAGAGAAGGAGAACAGGTGGCTCCAGGAGGAAGAGAGGGTCCCAAAGGCACGGACCGTGACCATTCCACCCATGAGACTCGTATCCATTGGCAAGCGCAGGCAGTGGAGGGACTAGGCCGAAGAACAGGGGCACCGGGACCCCAAGACTAGTGGAGAATACCCGGAGATTGTGTGGCACTTCCAAGGTGACACAGTCGACAACCATGCACATCTGCTGAAAAAGTGACAACCATAGGGCTAAGAGGAGACACTGCAAATTAACCCCTAAGAAAAGTCCTCAGTCACTGGCTCAGAGCTCTGTGTGGCAAGACAAAAGACAGGATGGGCGAGACAAGCGCAGTGTAAAGAGGCTGAGAAAGGACAGAGAAGGGGTGCTGCTTATGTGTCATCCTCCTACTCGGGAGTAGCTGGATCCTTGCATCCAAGAACCCAGTACTTAGCGTGCTGTTACACAAAGATTGTGAGTAAAAGAACTGAAGACTGCAACCCGCTGTGTCTGTGAACTTTCTTACTTGCCCAAAAGCACCAGAAACACTACTACTAACTCAGGTACCTCAAGCTGACTTAGGGGTCATCCCTACCCGTAGAGGGCTCAAGAACATTGCTGCCTTCCAACCATCGGCCCGTAGGAGAACTGACGAGCAGCTGCAGCCATCTATAGGCATAACCTGAGGGTGGGGTCACGTAAAATTAACAAGTATCCCCAGGTCTAGTCATCCCTTCCAGAATGAACTCTAAATGCCAGACACCCTTCCCAAAGAAAGTGAGCCACTCACACCGAACTTTTAATGACACCGCCGAGATGGGTCTCTGTCCCAGTGATCCCCATGATGAAGCCTCAAAATAGCCCGATTCCGAGTATCCTAAGGCCCTGGAAGGGCGTGTCAAAAGCATCCGGACAAGGGTCCAGAGACAAGATGCCGGTCGCCCACTAATACCCGAGGCTGCCGGATCAGGGCTCTGCGCGCAGACGTGCTGTCAAGCACAGGCGCTGAGGGACAGGACCAGAGGGAGAGGCAAGAACAGGCACACCACTGAGGATCTTATATCTGCTGCCCCGATCTCTTAAAGATTACACAGGCCGGAGCTTAACCAAGAGAGTGTGACAGTTAAGACCTGTTGAAACTTGAAGCTTGCTGTGAGTAAACTCTGCAGAACTGTGTGAGGCTGTGTTATTTTGTGGCAACCCACTGTGAAGGCCACTGAGACAGGTAACGAGCCATAACGTTAACCCCCTCCCTGCCAGAGACTACCAATTACTCCATCCGCTGCCCTGGGGACCCGCTCCACCCGTGGCGAGCCACTACATCCCAACTGCCCGTCTATCATCCCCAGAGGTTCTGCAGCAGTGGTGGCTACCCATAGCCGCAAACCACGGGTGGCGTCACAAACAATTCTCCCTTTTAAACCACCCAATCCCTAAGAACTTTTTGACGCTGAACCCAGAGTCACGGAGCCGGGTCTCGACCCCTGTGATTCCCCAGAAGCATTAAAGCCCTGTTCCGAGTACACCATGGCCCTGGGGTGCATCATGACCACTGCAGTCAATCTCTGCCCTCAGCAATGCCATTGCCATGTACAGTCCTGCTCATCGTTCTTGGCACCCATGAAGTTGAAGTATATAGTGTGGAATATCTTCTGAACAAAATTAATTAAGTGAAACAGCATTTTTTGTATAGAGCACTTGTGTTAATTACAAAAGGGCAAGTGATAAACAATTATTTAAAACAAAAAACAATGGGAGGGAAAAATAGAAAAACCTAAAGGTGCTGTGACACTGATATTGGCACCCTTCATATTAAATTATAATGGAAACACAATTTGACTCTCCTGTTGTAAATCAAAAATGAGAATCACCTGTGATAAATTGTCAGTGCCCATGTGACATGAATTAGTGAATTATTTAGTGAATAAAAAACCCCATGTTATGCCCTGTTTCTTTGTCACAAAATGGTGGAGACAAAGGAGCTGTTTGAGGACATCAGAACTGCTATTATGAGCAAACGCAAGAATTCCAAAGGATACAACACGATCTCCCAAGACTTTGGAATCCCAGTTTCAACAGTGCACAATGTTATTAAGACTTCTGCCAAAGCATAAAACCGTAAGGAACCTCCATAGATGTAGGGGAAAGAGGAAAATTGACAAGTGATGTCTTCGAAGTTTGGTGTGAATGGTGTAAAAAACACCACGTCAAAGATCCAAAGACCTGAAGGCCAACCTGGCACAGTCTGGAGTCATGGTTTCAATAAGTACTATACACCGCACACTAAACCAAGCAGAGCTTTATGGGCAAAGGCCAAGAAAGAAACCATTGCTGAAGAAAAAACATAAACAGGAATTAATAATCTTTGCCAAAGAGTACCTTGACAAACCACAATCCTTCTGGGATAATGTTCTGTGGACAGATAAAGCAAAAATAGACCATTTTGGCAATGCAAAGCAACAGTTTGTTTACAGACGGTGCAATGAAACTTATAAGGGAAAGAACACCTTACCAACAGTTAAGCATGGTGGATGAGTTATAATGCTGTGGGGTTCTTTGCTGCATCTGGTACTGGAGGCCTTTACCGTATCACAGAAATCATGAAATCAGAGATATGTTAAGAGATTTTAGAGCGAAATGTCCCACCCAGTGTAAGAAAACTTAGTTTGCGTCGAAGATCATGGGTCCTCCAGCAAGACAATGCACACATTCAAAAGTACACAAGAATGGTTGAAAAATAAAAAATTGTTATGGCCGCTTTACACGTCCCAATATCGTCCTGATATTGGATACAACGGCACAGGAGCGCGCACATTTTTGGCAGAAATCCAAGATCGCATAGGAGCTTGTCACACAGGGAGATATCGGCAGGCAACGCCACTGCGATGTATACGCCCCCTCGTACGAGCGGCCCAGGGAACGATCATTTAACATGGGAGTGAATAGGGGCTGTTGGGCTGTTACACAGCATGATCCTGCCAGATCGTCCATCCAATATCGGGCAGTTGGAGAGCCTGCGCAATTCTCCCCCGATATCGTTTTGGCATCGTTCTTGCATCGAATTGGTGATTTACACCACACAACGCACTAACGATATCGGCGCCAACGCACAAACCACGTGACTTTTTATCGGGACGTGTAAAGCGGCCATTAGGGTATGTGCCCACAGGCAGGTTTTGCTGCGTTTGAGATCAGGTTTTGCCTTGGTTTTATGTAAATCTATGTAATCTAATCCTGAGTTTTTGGTTTCCATCAAAACCTATGTGATCAGGGAAAAGCTTTCACACACACACTTTTTTTTTTCTCTACAGAAAATAGAAATACCACAGGTGTTTCCACTTTAGCAAAAGTTCAGCAAAGAATTGACATGCTCATTCTTTCTAAAACACAGCAAAACCTGAGGTGTTTCCACTTTCTTCACCAAACAAAAACCAATGTGTTGGGACAGCTAATCCTTGAATCATAGGTTTTGCTGGAAAACAAAAATGTAGCAAATCCTGTGGTGTTTGGTTTTTGTTCTCTGGAGACCGTGTAATGTGTGTGAAAGCTTTTTCTAATAACATAGGTTTTGCTGGAAACCAAAAACTCAGGATTAGATTAGCAAAGATTTACATAAAACCAAGGCAAAACCTGATCTCAAACGCAGCAAAACCTGCCTGTGGGCACACACCCTAAGGCTAGGTGCACACTGGCCGGCAGGTTGGTCGGCGGCGGCTGGGCGGACCCGCCAGGATGCTCCGGAGCCGTCCACCGGCATCCTGGCGGGTATGTGCGGCGGGTGACGGGCGGGTGCCGGGTGGGTGGCCAGCGGGTTAGCGCCGGCGGTGTTGCGGCGGCTGGAAGCAGTACATGATTCTGCTTGCAGCCGCTGCAGAACCGGCCGGATTATAGAACAAGCTCATTCTTTGCTAACCCGCTGGGAACCCAGCGGGTTAGCAACGGATGAGCATGTGTAAACCGCCGGTGTGTGGACACCGGGTGTCGGTTTACATAGGTTTCAATGTTAATCCAAACGCCGGTTTGGATTAACATAAATTTACATGAAATTTATGTAAACCGACCGGCGGTTTACACACCTAATCCGACCCTAACTCGGCCAGTGTGCACATACCCTCACCTGCACAAACAGATATGCTACTAAGATAGCCAAATCTAAAAAAAAAAAAACATTCCAACTTCCAGAAATATTAAGCTTTGATATTTATGATTCTTTTGGGTTGATTGAGAACATAGTTGTTGATCAATAATAAAAATAATCCTCTAAAATACAACTTGCCTAATAATTCTGCACACAGTGTATAAGTTGACAAACAGTATTTTATTATTGTACCCTGAGGATATAACTTTTGTATACTTTCCTTTATTTCTGAAGATATTGAGTCGCCCAGCAGACCGTGGTGTACTTGGAACTGGGCTGTAGTTCTGCTGAGGGAAGTCACGGGGGTCCAGACCCAGCTCCGTGGCCCTGGGCGGTCAATAAAAAGCAGGGTGTGCGGCTATGGGTAGCCGCTGCTGTAGTCGGGACCTCCACGGATGTAGTATCAGCAAGGATGTTGAGCCCTCCACGGGTAGGGCTGGTCCCCAGGGCAACCGTGAAGTCTTTGGATAAGTAGGAGTGCAGTGTTCACAGTCGCAGGCAGCCTCAAGCTGCTGGATTCCCAAATCAGTTTTCCTTCCCTCAGGCTCAAGAAATACAGTCTCAGACAGCAAAGAGCTTTTACCAGGTTTACTCTCTTTTCTCAACAGTTGGTGCAGCTTACAACAGTTCAGCAGCGGCTCCGGTGTAGTCTAAGCAGCCGGGATGGTTTGTCTGCGTCACCCCCTTTCGTGTCTCTTTCTGACCTTTTTGGTCTGTCTGCATACTAGCTACAATCCAGCGGTCACAAACTTTCTGTGAGTGACTTCCCGGGTCCCCTAGCCCTAATGCATCGGCCTTCTCTTCACTGCATCGGAGGTTGGGTCTCAGCACATAAAGATCCCCACCAGGGTTTGTGGTTGGGGCATAAAGCTTCCTGGCCATTTCAGCAGAGCCGGCATCCTGGTTCCAGCCTAGTCCCTCAGTGTCCCCGCTACTCCTCCTGTCTTTCACCACGGTCTACAGCCTTGGACACGGGCAAGCCCCATAGTGGCATAAGCCACTGGGTCCATGTCCTCTCAGTCCTGTATGATGGTTTCGCCTCTCCTTCTGACTGAACTTGACTGGTCTGGGGTCTCTCTGCTGACTCGACTTGACTGAACTCCAGTCCACTCTCGCTCTGGTCTCCTCCTGCACTTTGTATTGTCCTTTTATTAACTCCCCTAACCGGGTTCCTCTCTAACTTTCCGCCCACCACCTGGCTCCTCCCGCTATCCCATTGCTGGGCATAGATTTCCTTAGAATTGGTAGTGTGTTAGTTGTTTGTGTGGGGAGACCGATTTACCAATCCTGGCTGGTGCGCCATCTAGTGGTGACTGGTCCACAGGGGTGCCACAATATTGTCAGTCTAAAAAATGAAGGAGTTCCAATAATGGTGAGCAGCACTGCATGTGTGGTAAACCATGTGGGGAGGCACCAGATGCTGCAGAGGGGCCAACTGGGACATGTAGCTCCACTGGCAACATATGTTAATGTCACAGTAAGTGAAGTTAGCTGCTGAACCTCTAAACACTTCCTTCATGTGCACAACTATTGTCTACTGTGAACAAATGATAGCTCTTATGGAGATGGTACTCCTGTAGAGGTGATGTCTCGGGGCAGGTGATGGTGCGTCCATAGCACTAAAACAATTAGGAAGCAACCAGATACACGTGAGAACCTGCAAACATAACACTTTTTTACTCAAGGAAATAACATGTTGCAGTCTCACTTAAAGGCACAGTTCACACAATAGGATACACAGTATTTGTTGCATGGGAGGAGCTTTTCTCTCCTTGTGAAGCAGCAGATTTAAGGCCTTAAGGCCTCGCAGGGAGGCTGGACCATAGATTACAAATGCTTCATGGGTTGGCTCCCTGTGGGGACACACTAGTGGTATAGACTAGGGAGGGGCGAATGTACTCGCTAGGACTCGTTACTCGGCGAGTAGTAAGGGACTCGCAGGACTCGGTGCTCTGCGAGTTTCCCAGCGTTTACTCGCACGAGTCCAATGCAAATCAATGGCAATCCTAGTTTTGTCAGAGAGCTGACAAAACTAGGATTGCCATTGTCTTGCATTGGACTTGCTACTGTGCCAGTGATAGCAGGGAAACTCGCAGAGTAGGAGCTGTCTGCTCTGTGCAGCTCCAGGGTCCTAGAGCCCGCCTGCTGCCTGATGTAGCAGAGCTGAGATTGTGCTCAGTCTGCTCATTCCCTGTGCATAGACATCTATATCTATGCACAGGGGATGTAGCAGAGAGGACATCGCGTTTTGGACTACGTCGGACGGAAGAGGATTTTTTTAATTAAAGATGGAGTCCCTAATGGCTTTTTTTTTTTATTTCTAATAAAAAATTTTCTCTGTGTGGTGTTTTTTTTAACCCTTTATTGGAGATTCTTAGTGGCCGGGTCAAACCTGGCCTGACATTAAGAATCCCGGGCTTAATACCAGCTTGTATAACAAAGGTGGTATTAACTCCTTTATTACCCAGCGTGCCACCGCCACCAGGGCCGCTGGAAGAGCGGGGTTCAGCGCCAGAGGATGGCGCTTCAATGAACGCGCCATCTTCTGGGGCGGCTGCAGGCTGCAATTTGCAGCGGGGGGTGCCCAGAAAGCTTGGGCCTCCCTGCGCTGCGGATTCCAGCCCCCAGCTGCTTAGCTGTACCTGGCTAGACATAGAAATTGCACGGAGCCCCACGCATTTTTTTTTTTATTATTTCATGAAATAAAAAAAAAGGGCTCCCATATATTCTTGTGTCTGGCCAGGTACAAATAGGCACCTGGGGGTTGGGGGCAGCCCGTCGCTGCCTGCTGGATCCGGCTGGTTCCAGAAACACGGCGAAGCCCACGTCAAATTTTTTTCTGACAAATCCATAAAACAATGTAAATAAAAGGGACTGCATCTTTATTAACCCCTGGACCATGGGCGAGGGGTTAATAAAGAGGCAGTCCCTTTTTTAGGATTGGTTTATTGATTTTTCAGAAAAAAAATGACGTAGGCTTTGCCGTATTTCTGGAACCAGCCGGATCCAGCAGGCAGCGACGGGCTGCCCCCAACCCCCAGGTGCCTATTTGTACCTGGCTGGACACAAGAATATAGGCGAGCCCTCTTTTTTTATTATTTCATGAATTTCATGAAATAATAAAAAAAAAATGCGTGGGGCTCCGCGCAATTTCTATGTCTAGCCAGGTACAGCTAAGCAGCTGGGGGCTGGAATCCGCAGCGCAGGGAGGCCCAAGCTTTCTGGGCACCCCCTGCTGCAAATTGCAGCCCGCAGCCGCCCCAGAAGATGGCGCGTTCATTGAAGCGCCATCCTCTGGCGCTGAACCCTGCTCTTCCAGCGGCCCTGGTGACGGTGGCACGCTGGGTAATAAAGGGGTTAGGGCCAGCTTTGTATTATCAGCTGGCCCTAAGCCCGAAATTTATGGCGGTCACGCCAATATTAGACATGACCGCCATGAATTTCTATTAAATTGTTTTAAAAAAAACACAACACAGAGAAATTTTTTTATTAGAAATAAAAAAAAAAGCCATTAGGGACTCCATCTTTAATTAAAAAAATCCTCTTCCGTCCGACGTAGTCCAAAACGCGATGTCCTCTCTGCTACATCCCCTGTGCATAGATATAGATGTCTATGCACAGGGAATGAGCAGACTGAGAACAATCTCAGCTCTGCTACATCAGGCAGCAGGCGGGCTCTAGGACCCTGGAGCTGCACAGAGCAGACAGCTCTTACTCTGAGAGTTTCCCTGCTATCACTGGCACAGTAGCGAGTCCAATGCAAGTTGATTTGCATTGGGCTGGTTACTGTGGAGTAAACGCTGTGAAACTCGCAGAGTAACGAGTCCTAGCAGATAGAGCCTGAAGCTTCCGAGACACATCTGCAATTTGTAAATCGCACATTACTCGCTATTACGCGCTTCCCCATTCATTAACATTGGACTCGCTAGACTCGCAACGAGTAGCGAGTCCCGGGCTCGGACTCGCTAGAGTCAAGCGATTCCGAGTAATTTAGGACTCGCCCATCACTAGTATAGACTAACTCACAGTTTTAGACATATTGTTGACTATTGCAGGTGGGAGGGCGGACAAAGTCTGTGGCGTGGATGTCATGGCGCACTGGCTCTGTCTAGAAATGAATAAAGAAACCAGTATGTAGATGAGCACTTGTTCAGCTTTATCTCACCAATTGAAAACTATACTCCTTTGTGGAGTGAAACAAGATGTATCCTCAATATGGACTGGAATAGATCTTGGGAGTATAGTGCATCTTGTGAAGACATAGCTTTTTTGCAGTGCACGTTCTGGGGTTAATTTTCTTAATTGACCAGACTATTGACCTTTTGCTTGTTATCTCATGTTTGCTATGCCATTGTACATTGCCAGACTCTTCGGAGACTTCCTTTGTTCATGTTGTGTATTAATAACACTGGTCAACAGCATTTTTGGTGCCAAAGATATTTCATTGAATTTAGGGTAACTTTGGGGTGCTGATTCTGAATATGTCATCAGTTTTGCCAGATTGGCTCAAGTTTTTGAGATTTTTCGTAAAATGTGTAACAAAAAAGACGTTTTTAGCTACTTTTTTAACGAATTCTGTTATGTTTCTTCTATGTTTTGTCAGTGTATATTCACCACAAATGTAACAGAATGAGTCTGGATCGTTAAGACAACTTCTTCTTGATGAGTTCATGCTTTTCACTGGAAAACAGACAACAACATAAAGTTAGTGCAAAAATCAAGCTATGAACAAACTTTTAGAACACTAATTAACACAAAACTATATTGAGAACTGCTCAGTTCAAGTACTAATCCAAAGAAATTAATGAGATGATGCGTCGCATTTACCAACAAGTGCTATAAATAAGATACCAAAAATCTCAAAAACTTGAGCCAATCTGGCAAAACTGATAGCATATTCAGAATCAGCACCCCAAAAATACCCCAAATTCATTAAAATATTTTGGGCACCAGAAAAAAATTTTTTTTTTTGTTGACCTGTGTAATCTAATGTAAATTAATTACCTCAGCCACTATTGTCTTAATTATGTGGATTGCAGACTAAATGTAAATAGCCTCAGCCCCTTTCTGACCTCATAATTTACATGAACATTATCCAGTCAGATTGAAATTCATCCAATAAGAGAGCAGCCTTGTACAACCAATCCTAGAAGAACACAATATAGGCTCAGGTTATAAGAAGGACTTGTTTCCATCCACCTGGGGTTCATCTGCTTTGTGGCCTCAGTCCTCTAGTTGTGGCGTGTAAAGGTACCCTTACATTGTGTGTTGTGCTTGGTTATGTGTTATATGCCTGTGTATGTTGGGGATCCAATTAAGCCTTACCATTGTGTTGTCTAAATAGTGTTCTGCCCTCGGTTAAAGAGTTTGAGCGTTCAGTTGGGATGAGCCCTGGTTCATGCGGTCTTTCTAAAGGCGGCCGGGCCAGCAAACGAGAGCACTCACTGAACCCAGGGTCTCCACATTTTCACTCTTTGGACTAGACTAAACAGAACTGGTGTGTACAAAGCTTAATGGAAGGGTCACTGTCAGTGCTGCGGTGGGAGGCTTATCCCATCCATTTCTTGTGGTAAGGAGACTGAATGCCTTACTTTCATATGTATACATCAGCGGCAAAGTGATAAGCACTAGTGAGAGGGGTACTCGGACACCGGGATGGATTTGATGGCTGTGATGGGGAATCACAGATGGTTGGGTTCCCGGTTCCATGCCCTGGCTGTCATTTGTTTGGTTGGGGAAATATTTACGAGGATAAAAAGTATGTGACGCCACTTGTGGATCCCGGTAATTTGGATACCGGCGCTGCAGGCCAGCCGCTGAGGTGATGATGGGTGCAGCTCAGTGTGGTACATTTCCCCACAGGTGGAGCTTTACCTCAGGGCAGCGGTGATGGATGTTGAGGGGATGAGGGGAGTAGTTATTCTAACCCCTCTGAGGATGATGAGGCCCTCCGGGCATCGGCAGAAATGAAGACAGACATCAACTCAACTTCAACTCCACTTCACTAGTACAGGCAGATGTTATAGAGAACACGGTACAGTCTGATTTAACGGGTACTAGTTGTTGGTTCAGGGTACCCCTATGGGCTCTCTAGATGTTCCTTCCTTATTATCTTTCGGGGTCTCAATTCTACCTTCCTCTCTGTCTTTCACCACCTTTGATGGGTTATCCTTGACCAGTACGAACGGGAGCAGCAGGAACGCACTATCTCTCCCGCCACTAGAATCCGGACCATTACCCTCATAGTCTTGGACCGATTATGGGCCTGAGGAGTGATGTACCGTCTTGTGGCGCCTACGGCTACCTGGTTTTAGAGGGCTCGCGGGTCGGCTTGTCGGTTTGCAGTCAGGGATGAACCGCTGACCGCCTCGGCATCCGTGTCGCCGGTTTTACCCCAGACGTTACCAGCTGGCTCCAACCGGTGCTGGTCCATCCCCTTCTGTCCCGGGTCACTCTCCTGGAGATGGGTGATCCCACCTGTCAGAGGGCTGTCAGGCTCGTCCTGACTGACTGCCTTCCCAGCACTGCTTCTGATGCTGACTGACTGAAAATCACTCTCACTTCCTGGTTTTACTACTCCAACCTAGGCTCCACACCCATGGGACCTACTGTATGACAGTCCCCTATTCTAAGGTGGCCTAGTGTTGGGTGCTGACTTAGACTCCATAGGTTAAACCCAAACCCACAGCTACAGAGGCACTACATACTGTATACTCGCAAGGTGTAATACCTCCCTGTGGTGCCTAGCCATAGGGGTGCCACTAAAGCACAATGTACATTTAGGAATTCTCAGTGTACACACATAGAAAGCATTATACAACTGTTAGTGCACAAAGTTATCCTGGAACACTGGAACAGACCTACTGCCACATGACAACTGTTTCACTCAGCAATAATAGAGAGGGTACCGGGATACCACATATGGCCATAGACTGACTGCAGTGGTCATGTGGATGATGGATGTGACAGTCTCTGTAGGATACACAAATAACTTTTTACATTGATATGTCTCTCCAGTGAGGATGTATCTTGCACACATGGAGGGTGGGCTCTCAGAATAATTCCTTCTGGTGGGCTATAGACATCCTGAACGGACCCTGCTGGAGACTATCTATGTCTCCTCTTAGGCCAATCTTGCCACCTGCTGTACTGGACATTTTCAGGACATAACTAACAGCATTTACAAAGAACATGACAAAGCTCTACCTGTTATTACTCTCCTGTCCAATCATGGTTGTGTAGAAATCAGACGTTGCATGAGATGGAGCCATTCCTTTGTCCTGCTGGAGCCGCCCTCTCAGACCTTTACGTATCATTACCAGCTCCATAACAGAAGAGGCATTTACACCGCCATCAAGCTTGTTCCAAACAGAGATGAATACATTGGGGAGGAAATGCAGGAGCAGCTGCAGAAATTACAGTCATTACCGGATCCTTTGATGCTGCATTGTGGTTAAATATTGATGTTTTTGTTTTGTTGTATTTATTGATAACAGCTTTTCTTATCACTGAGAAACAAAAATGTCATGTTTTCTTCTAAGCTGAAGAGAAAGACTCGCCGGAAGGTTCTGCAGATCTCAGTCCGCCATTCTTTCTAGACTTGACATTCATTTTTTGGCTATTTGTAGGTTTCTGTATTTCTTTGGTTTTACTCAAAAACAATAACTTACAACTTCCTAAATTTATTAGGATTCTCTGTTTCCATATTCAATTGTATCCTTACAGGGTTTGTCTAATTTTAACATTATATTGATCATAAGACCGTATAAGTAGAAAATAACAGATATGCAATACGAGTATAATTTCTGGCGACTTTCGTGTTTCGGTCGCAGTATGACCCCATTCATTTGTATTGCACTGAGATGAAGCAGTGACACCTAGCAAAGTTTGGTGAAGTGATTTGTGCAGCCCCAACTTTACAGGTATGGTGACTGCTTAATAAGTATCTCTAACACTTCTCCAATCTTACAGGAGATACGCTACAAATAACATTTCTCACCTATTCACAGGATAATTGATAACTGTATGATCGATCGCTCAAGGTCTTACAGCTGTGGCCCCAACTGTTTAAGGGTTCTGTGACCCCCACGTAAATGGCGCTGCTGTGGTCATACATGTGCATCACCTCTCTGTTCCATCTTTGGAAATATCCAATATTGCTAAGTAACGAACAGTTTATGGTCCAACCTCTTTAAAGGGCATCTGTTACCAGGTTTTTGCCATCCCATCTGAGAGCAGCATAATATAGAGATAGAGACCCTGATTCACTTACTGAGCTACTTGTTGTCATTTTGATAACATTACTGTTTTCTCTGCTGCAGATTTTGACACGCCCCCCCTAGGGCCGCGGGGTACTCAGAATCGGGCTAACAGCTCTGCTGGGGGAGCCACGGGAGTGGAGACCCAGCTCAGTGACCCTGGCGGTGTCAATAAAAGTTTGGGGAATACAGGTTTAAGGATAGCTGTCGTGACACCACCCATGGTGTTCGGCTATTAATGGCCGGCGCTGCGGTGCTGGACCTCTGGGGATGATGAGAGTGCAGCTGTGGTGATTTCGCCCCCCAGGGGTGGGGCGGGTCCTCAGAGCAACCGGAGTGATGCTCAGTGATGAAGGGGCCAGCAGGGTTGTTCTCGGCGGGATAGGGGAATGGGAGCGGTCCTCTGGGAGGACTTCTGCGGCCTGCATGGGTCTTATCAGTCTACCGCTCTGCAAGCGGGAAATGAACAGTCTCACACACAGTGTCCCATACCCAGTTTACTTAGCTTTTACTTTGGTGGCTCACAGGGTACCGTCCTTGCACATTCTCAGTCCGGATAGTCCTCAACAACCGGGATAGCTCATCCAAGACACCCCCTTTGTGTTCCTTTCTTCTCCAGTTGCTTTCTCTCTCAGTGCTGCCTGTCTGCCTCGCACCTCCGCACACAGTGCCCCAATCCAGCAGCCACGGGTCCTGTCGGGTGACTGGCAATGTCCCCTGACCCTAGTACGGCTGCCTTCTCAGCGGATGTGTCGGCAGTTGGCCACAGCCTTCAGGGCCGGTCCCCTGGTTTTCAACTTGCCCTTCCGCTTCACTTCAGGTTCGGGTGCATGGGTGGATTGCTCACTGCCCGTGCCCCTAGGGCTCCCTTTGCCTCTCTGCAGTCGGCTGCTTCGGGACCCAGGACTAGCCTAATCTCCACTCAAGTCCCCAGGGTCTTCCTCCTTCCACTGCTCCCTCTCGACTCTCCTACGACTTCCTTCCGACTGACTCCAACTAACTTCCCATCCTCCACCTTTCTCTCCGCCGTGCCACTGACTACCTGGGCCCTCCCCCTATCAGGTCCATCCGCTGTTTCCTGGAATGGGTGTGTTGGGTGCTTTTGTGTGTGTCTGGCCTTACCATCCCATTTACTGAGAACAGGAATACCACACCCATGGCATGGGTGCAGTACCCCCCTGTGGCGACCAGACCACAGGGACGCCACAATTTACCAGTTTATGGATATGCTGGATTACCTGTCAGCAGGCAAATTAGTCTTCTAATGATAATCTCCAGTAGATTAAAGGGAACCAACCACCAAGATTTACCCATCTGTAAATCGGTGCAGCTGGTGATTGGTGTGTGCAGCATGACATCACTGTTTGTTTTGATTTATTCCCCCCCTTTGGGCTTGTCTTTCTGATGTAAAACGAACCCCCTTTCCCCTGAATGAGTCTGGATGAGGGGATGGGGTTTGGCTTATAGCAGAAAGGCAAGCCCACAGGGGAGGAATAAAAAAAACAAAAACAAATAGTGATGTCATGCTGCACAGATCAATCACTGGCTGGTGGGTAAATCTTGGTTGTTGGTTCCCCTTAAACAGTGATTTTATCAAAGTGACACTAAGCAGCTCAGTAAATGATACATCACTGGAATCAGGATCTCTGACTCTATATTATGCTGCTCTCAGATTAGATGGCAAAAACCTGGTGACAGATTCCTATAAGCTTTACGCATACAAGGTGTACATGAAATCAAACAAAAAGCCCTTTGCTTGAAATATTCACCAGTCTCATCTTTTCCAATGACATGACGATGCTGCTGGATTCTGTTCTAATTCTATTATAAATATTCATGCTGTTAAAACTTTAATAGAGAAGAATGAAGAATAAATGGTGTCACCGGCTAGAAGGGCACACGAGGATCCTCGGCTGTCACTATACAATATGTTCAATACGTTCAAATAAAATGAGAGAATGCAAATAGGGAAGTGATCTGAGAGATTGTCTGCCTCCGTCCACTAGGTGGAGCCAAAGCAGTATTAGAGCAAAAAAGGGCAAAAAAAAGCATAATCCAGGTCGCACTGGTTATACTTCTTATTTTTGATTCACTTCTGTAGCAATATCCATTTAGGTATAAACATGTGTGTTATAGGGGAACTTTTAGGTTATATTTATTATCTTACTGAAACACACCGTAACCAAATGGGCAAATCCAGTACAGTACAACTACATAGTACATCACAGTATAACGCTAGGTTCACATTAGATTTGTGCTGTCCATTTAATGGATTCATTTGACTGTAGCACAAATGCGATGTAACGGACATGTTAATGCATCCACAGGCTTCCATTCATTAAATGCAAATAGATTGCGTTTGCAAGTATGCGTTTTTTGAAATGGACCACCACGTTTTTCTGTCGGCTTAAGAAAATAAACACAACATAACATCATGCAACAGGTTTGTACATATCTGCAGCATGCATTATATTGTGTTTCTAGCTAGATAGCTAGATGGATAGATAGATGACAGGATAGATATTACATGATAGGAAAGATAGAATAGATGATACCATAGGTAGATCGATCTTACCAGTCTCCCGCTGCTGCTTCATGCATATTCACTGCACTGACCGGCAACAGCCAATCACAGATGCTCTGTGATTTCCTGTTGCAATCAGACTGCATTTCTACAATCTGGATGGTGATTGTGCTTGGTTGCAAAAATCATTAGTGTATGGCAGCTATACTACCGCCCTAGTGTGTAAAATAAATAAATAAATAACAAAAAAAAATGCAAAGGGCTTTGCAGTATTTTTCAGTCTCAGCACAGAAAAAGCAGACAGCTGCGAGCTGCCACCCTCAGCTGCTTAGTTTTATCTTGGCTGGCAAAAAAAACAGTGTGGGTTGTGCCACTGCTTACATTCTTTCAGAAAGTCATTTTCAGATGCTTTATCTAGATCTTCCAGTGGACCTGGAGGCACGCTGGGTAATAAGGTGTTAATGTCAGCTTTGTATTGCCAGCTGACAATAAGCCCAAGATTCATAATGTCGGGCCAATTTTACACATGGCCATTACGAATCTCAAGAAAATAGTAAAGAAAACACAACACACATACAATTTTTTTTTTATTAGAAATAAAAACAAGCATATCTGGGGAATCCATCTTTATTACTCCCTCACACCCATCCTCATTCATTACTCCCACATACCCATGTCTTCTCTCCACTGTCCATGATGCAATCTCAGCACTGCTTCATCACAGGCCGCGGTGACGGACAAACCATCCTATCTCCGTGGTCTCAGAACACTGAATGAATGAGCCACGAACTGTGGCCAGGTAAGCGGGGAAGCATTGATGTCACCCGAGAACAGCTCAGTTAACTATGGTAACTGCTAACCATAATTATTACCGTATATACTCGCGTATAAGCCGAGTTTTTCAGCCCAAAAATTGGGCTGAAAAGTCCCCCCCTCGGCTTATACGCGAGTCAATACGGCGCCCCCACCTCACTGGCACCCCCACCTCACTTTCTGGGCCCCCCCGCATGCAGCGCTGCGCATATACATTACCTGTCTAGCAGCTGTCACCCTCCGATGGCGGATCGCGGCTCCCGGCTCCGGGCTCCATCTTCCTCGCTGACTTCCTGCTTGTCAGGTGACCGGCCGGCGTCGCGATGACGTCATCGCGCTGAGCCCCGGTCACAAAGCAGGAAGACAGCGAGGAAGATGGAGCCCGGAGCCGGGAGCCGCGATCCGCCGTCGGAGGGTGACAGCTGCTAGACAGGTAATGTATATGTGCAGCGCTGCATGCGGGGGGCCCAGAAAGGGAGGTGGGGGCGCCAAATTATGAGGGGGGCCCTGCTGGGGCCATGTATACTACCACTGGGGCTATATACTACCACTGGGGCTGTATATATACTACCACTGGGGCTATATACTACCACTGGGGCTGTATACTACCACTGGGGCTGAATATACCACTGGGGCTGCTGTATACTACCACTGGGGCTATATACTACCACTGGGGCTATATACTACCACTGGGGCTGTATATATACTACCACTGGGGCTATATACTACCACTGGGGCTATATACTACCACTGGGGCTATATACTACCACTGGGGCTGTATACTACCACTGGGGCTGAATATACCACTGGGGCTGCTGTATACTACCACTGGGGCTGTATACTACTACTGGGGCTGTATGTATACTACCACTGGGGCTATATACTACCACTGGGGCTATATACTACCACTGGGGCTGTATACTACCACTGGGGCTGAATATACCACTGGGGCTGCTGTATACTACCACTGGGGCTATATACTACCACTGGGGCTGTATACTACTACTGGGGCTGTATGTATACTACCACTGGGGCTATATACTACCACTGGGGCTATATACTACCACTGGGGCTGTATACTACCACTGGGGCTGAATATACCACTGGGGCTGCTGTATACTACCACTGGGGCTGTACACTACTACTGGGGCTGTATGTATACTACCACTGGGGCTATATACTACCACTGGGGCTATATACTACCACTGGGGCTGTATACTACCACTGGGGCTGAATATACCACTGGGGCTGCTGTATACTACCACTGGGGCTGTATACTACTACTGGGGCTGTATGTATACTACCACTGGGGCTATATACTACCCCTGGGGCTGTATACTACTACTGGGGCTGTATGTATACTACCACTGGGGCTATATACTACCACTGGGGCTGTATACTACTACTGGGGCTGTATGTATACTACCACTGGGGCTATATACTACCACTGGGGATGTATACTACCACTGGGGCTGTATACTACTACTGGGCTGCTGTATACTACCACTGGGGCTGTATACTACCACTGGGGCTGTATATACTACTGGGGCTGCGTGTATACTACCACTGGGGCTGTATATACTACTAGGGCTGCGTGTATACTACCACTGTGGCTGCTGCTGTATACTACCACTGGGGCTGCTGTATATACCTCTGGGGCTGCTGTATACTACCACTGGGGCTGCTGCTGTATATACCACTGGGGCTGCTGCTGTAACACTGCTGGGGCCTGTATATACCACTTGGGAGGCTGCTGTATACCACACTGCTGGGGGCTGTATACCTGTGCTGGGGTCCACCCTCGGCTTATACACGAGTCAATACATTTTCCCAGGTTTTGGGGGCAAAAGTAGGGGGGTCGGCTTATACACGGGTCGGCTTATACACGAGTATATACGGTATTTATATAAACATATGAAAAATATACAGAGACCAAGGTTGGATTCTTGAAATAGGGGGCACATATTGTGGTTATTATTATTATACATATACAACAGTTACACACAGCAAATAGGATCATTATGCTGGATTTTGTATTAAATCACTAGTTGGATACTTTCTAAGCGTCTAGGACTGCATGATATATCGGCGAATGATGCGTGCAGAGCCTAGTAAGGTGGCCTTTTGCAGATTGTTATTTTGTCAATTCCAATTGTTTTCAAGTGCTGGCCAAGGCTTTTAGGCACAGAACCCAGTTTGTCAATTACAGTACCAATGGGACCACCTTCACTGGCTTGTGTCAGTCTTTGCAGTTTGATCTTTAAATCCTCATATCCAATAGCTTCTCCTCAATCCTGCTGTTGCCTCGTATTGCCACATTGCCATTGTATTGCCACATCGACGATCCACACTTCCTTTTTTCTTACAATGGTAATGATGCGTCTCTTCAGGGCCTTAGGATACTCAGAACCGGGTTTTCTTGAGGCTTCATCACTGGGATCACAGGGACCGAGACCCGACTCCGTGACCCTGGCAGTGTCATTACAGATCTGTGTGGTTGGCTCTCTCTCTTACGGATAGGGATCTGGCATGCAGGGTTCATTCTGGGCAGGGATGACTGAACTTGGGGATACTTGCTAATTTATACGTGACACTACCCACAGGTTGCAGCTATAGATGGCCACCATTGCTCGACAGTCTTCCTAGGGGCCGATGATTGGGTGGCAGCAATGTTCTTAAGCCCTCTATGGGTAGGGCTGACCTCTAGGGCAGCTAGAGGTACCTGAGTGAGTTGGTAGTTCTGTTTCTGGTGCTTAAGAGACACGTTAAGAAAGTTCACAGACACAGTGGGCTGCAGTCTTTAGTTCTTTTACTCACAATCTTTGTGCAGCAGCCCGCTGAGCACTGGGTTCCCGGAGGCAAGGATCCAGCTACTCACTGGTAGTAGGATGGTACGTAACCAGCACCCCTTTTGTCCTTTCCAGGTCGTCTCACACAGCACTTGTGTGACACCCCTAGGTCAAAGTGCCACAGTGTCATCACTGCCCCCGGGTGGTGGTGTCACGACAGAGCAACAAAATGGTATTCTCATCAGGTAACACACACACAACATTTACACCTTCAGGCCAGAAGGGGGAGACCAAGCCCTGATTCAG
Organism: Allobates femoralis; assembly: GCA_033576535.1. Taxonomy (NCBI): domain Eukaryota; kingdom Metazoa; phylum Chordata; class Amphibia; order Anura; family Aromobatidae; genus Allobates; species Allobates femoralis. The sequence continues at coordinate 81,763,636 of JARQOC010000005.1, forward strand.
GGTGAGCTTCCCTATAAATTCTGGTTTGGGGAGGGGCGAGTTAGTGCAGTTCCTGGGAGGACTGTAATAAGGACCTGGGTGTAAAAGAGCCGTGCTAAGCTCATCCCAGAGTGGCTAACTAAGTTCCAGGCCTAAGGTTAGGGTCTGAGGAGAGTTGTAGGAACACACCTGGGAGGCTGAGCAACCCCGTGCTTACCCCAGAGGAAAGGCGCAAATGTGGCGCCCCGCAACAAGTGGAAGGTATTGCATCCCTAAAGGAAGATGCGATATCGTCCGTCTCAGGGGCGAACAAGTTAAATCCAGAGCTCCATGTACTACATGCACCACTCAGAGGTAGAGGACCAATCAGGTCCTGGTGGGAGGAGTGTAAGGTGTAGTGTGGGGGAAGTTAGAGAACGAGGAGAGGTACGAGGAGGAGAACGTGGGAGAGACAGGCTCAAGGACGGAGGTCCAGTCCAGTCTACCCGGGAGGGCACCAACAAATGGTGACCCAGACAAGGAAGCGGGCAAATAGCAAAAAGCAATGAGTCCAAAGTCACCCATGCCCAGTCCTACCGGACACCGGTTCCGAGGCAATCAGTCGTCTACCGCTGTTCTGCAAAACCGGAGTGACGGAGTAGCTTTATAAGAGCGCCTCACTACAGCCACGATCCCAGCAGTCTTACCAGCAGGGTACCCACCATTGGGACTCAGGACCCTTTACAGCCGGCTAAGGTAATCCAATAGAGGTCCCCCCAGTACCCCGACCTGGTGCAACAAGGCAGCGATAGTAACAGAAGGAACACTGTGGAGCTCTGGACAGAGACTGTTCACCACTGGGACCACCCGGTCCGTTACCTAAAGAACTGTGTTACCATGTACCGTGTACCACTCAAGTAAAGACCCGTTACAGAGGAGCATTGTGTCAGTGCATTTCTTCCAGAACTGTTATTAACCCTTGCTCTCATCAAACTACCCGGGCTGCCGTATTCCATCCAGTGCAGCTCCTGGCTCCGGGGACTACTGCTCATTCTGTGGGGAGCATTCCATCTAGCTGCCGCACATCCCCCGAAGGCCCAAGCAGCACCGGTGCCATCATCGGACATCCACAGGTGGCATCTCGAGACAATCAACATTTAATCCCAATTCCCAAGCCCTTTCATTTGACCACCGGGCCCCACAGCCTCAGGCGCGGAACCGTGACAAGTGAAGCATCGCCTGAGACCTGCGACCCTGGCAATGGTGAGTCACAAAGAACGGACACCGGAGTCCGAGACTGTGTAGGGTCTCATTTCCCGGCAGTCAGCAGCGGAAGGTGGGGATTCCAGATTCCTCAGCCACACTGTACCCACATATACAGCAACACAGAGAGTTCAGGAGCTGGACCCGGGAACAGGGTACAAATAAAGGACTCGAGTTGCCTGTCATACCGGTACCTCGCAGGACGAGACAGGGCCGGCAGGTCGGCTTATGCAGCTGCAGGAACCAATACACTGGGCGCAGTAAGGGAGCCAAAGACCCAACTGGATTTGAAGAAACCCCGAGTTGCTCTCAAAGACTCCTTGGACAGCTTGTTAACATCTGCTCCAGTAAAGGACTGCGAAAACGACAAAACAGTGACTTTGCCTATTACTTTTGCTCATCGTCCTGCACCCAACACCCCAACTACCTTCACTGCCCCGGGTAAGCTGCTCTGCCTGTGGAGAGCCACTCCATCCCAGCTGCCCGTTCATCACCCCGGAGGTTATGCAGCAGCAGTGGCCCTCTTTAGCCACACACCCAGGGCCGCATCATCCATGAGGCGACTTGAGCCGGTCGTCTCAGGCGGCACAACCTAGTAGTAAACAGAGAGGCGGCATCCGCGCGGTTGCCCAGTGTTAGCGCCGCGGATCCCTGTGGATGCCGCTCCTGCTCCTGAAGTCCCGGCAATACCTGGCCTTACATAATATGTGTGAGACAGTGATCCCCGCACAGGGCGCCAGCCGGCAGACACAAGAGGGTGGATGTCGCAGGGAGATAGCAAACTCATTAGTATGAGGCTGCCACCCTGCACAGGCTCCAGACTGCAGGGGCGCGCCCTCCCCTCCTCTGTGTTCTATCCTGTCCTGCCGTCTTCACCACAGAGAGGAGGGGGAGGGCGCCTGCAGGGCCGGAGAAAGTGAAAGTACAGCTCCTAGTCCGAGCCCCGCTGCTACATGCTGTAAGTGATGATGTGTGTATAATGTGTGTTCACTGAGTGTGTGGCTCCCTCTATCCATCCATCCATCTATTCCTCCCTGCCTCAATCCATCCCTCTATTCATCCATCCCTTCCTCCATCCCTCCCCTCTCTCTGCCTCCATCCCTCTGTCCGTCCATCCCTGTCTGTCCATCCATACCTCTGTCTGTCCATCCCTCTGTCCGTCGCTCACTCTATCTGTCCATCCCTCCATCCGTCGCTGCCTCTCTGTCCATCCATCCCTCCATCTGCCCGTCCATCTGTCCCTCCCTCTGTCTGTCCATCCATGCCTCAGTCTCTCCATCGCTCTGTCTGGCTGTCCATCCCTCTTGTCTGTCTGTCCATCCCTCCGTCTGTCCCTCCCTCTGTCCGTCCATCCATCCATCTCTCTATCCGTCCATCCCTCTGTCCGTCCATTCCTCCCCTGTCTGTTCGTCCATCCATCTGTCCCTCACTCTGTCCGTTTGTCCGTCTGTCTGTCCCTCCCTCTATCCATCCGTCCATCCATCCCTTCATCCGACTGCCTGTCTGTCCATCTGTCCCTCCCTCCGTCCATCCGTCTGTTTCTCCATCTGTCTGTCCCTCCATCCGTCTGTCTGTCCCTCCATCTGTCTGCCCCTCCATCCATCTGTCCATCCGTCCGTCCCTCCCTCTGTAAGTCCATTAGTTCTCCCTCTGTCTGTCCGTCTGTCCCTCCGTCCGTCTATCCATCCGTCCCTCCCTCCCTCTGTCTATCCATCCCTCCCTCTGTCTATCCATCCACACCTCCCTCTATCCATCCCTCCCTCCTTCTATCCATCGCTCCCTCCCTCTATACATCCATCCATCCATCCCTCTATCCCTCTCTCCATCACTGTTTCCTTACCTCCATCCATCCCTATGTCTATCCATCCATCCCTTTGTTCGTCCATCCCTGTCTGTCCGTCCATCATTTCGTCCGTCCATCCATTCCTCTGTCCGTCCGTCCTTCCCTCTGTCCATCCGTCCGTCCATCCATCTGTCCCTCTGTCTGTCCCTCTCTCTGTCTGTCCGTCCGTCCATCCGTCCATCCCTCACTCTGTCCGTCTGTCTATCCATCTGTCCATCCCTCCGTTCGTCTGTCCGCCCATCTGTCCATCCATCCGTCCGTCCATCTCTCCATGCATCTATCCCTCCGTCTGTCCCTCCCTCCGTCCATCCATCCGTCTGTCTGAACCTCCGTCTGTCTGTCCATCCATCCCTCCGTCTGTCCCTCCGTCCGTCCCTCCATCCGTCTGTCCCTCCCTCTATCTGTCCGTCCATCCATCCATCTGTCTATCCATCCATCCCTCCTTCGCTCCTTCTACCCATCCACCCCTCCCTCTATCCGTCCATCCCTCCCTCCATCCCTCCCTCTATTCATCCCTCTCTCTATCCCTCCCTCTATCCCCTCTATCCATCCATCCCTCCCTCTATCCATACATCCATCCCTCCCTCTATACATCCCTCTATCCATCCACCCCTCTATCCATTAACCCATCCATCCCTCCCTCTATCCATCCACCCCTCTATCCATCCATCTATCCCTCTAATAAACAAAAACAGGCAGCAATGCAAAATATAGGATGCAAAATTGTGGATTTAATGATCCATCAGGCAGTGTTTTTTGGCCAATCTAATGCTTTCTTCAAACCAAGCGGTAGATCCAACGAAACGTTGCCTGATGGATCATTAAATCCACATTTTTGCACCTTATATTTGGATTGCTGCCTGTTTTTGTTTATTGGACGATTTGATGAAGGTTTGGACACGACCTTACAGGATTGTTTGCACCCACATTTGATCTTTGATTTTGTGCTGCCCTATTTTTAATTTTTAATATCTAATCCTCTATCCATTATCTATCTGTATCTATCTGTCTGTCTATTCATCTATCCAGCCCTATCTATCCCTCCTTCTATTCCTCTATCCGTCTACCATCTATCCATATGTATCTAGTCATCTATCTAACCCTATATCTATCCCTCTGTCTATCCCTCTACCTATCTATCCATATCTATCTATTCATCTATCCCTCCGTCTATCCCTCCTTCTATTCCTCTATCCCTCTACCATCTATCCATATGTATCTAGTCATCTATCTAACCCTCTATCTATCCCTCTGTCTATCCCTCTACCATCTATCCATATGTATCTAGTCATCTATCTAACCCTCTATCTAACCCTCTACCTATCTATCCATATCTATCTATTCATCTATCCAGCCCTATCTATCCCTCCGTCTATCCCTCCTTCTATTCCTCTATCCGTCTACCATCTATCCATATGTATCTAGTCATTCATCTAACCCTCTATCTATCCCTCTACCTATCTATCCATATCTATTCATCTATCCCTCCTTCTATTCCTCTATCCCTCTGTCTATCCCTCTACCATCTATCCATATGTATCTAGTCATCTATCTAACCCTCTATCTATCCCTCTGTCTATCCCTCTACCATCTATCCATATGTATCTAGTCATCTGTCTAACCCTCTGTCTATCCCTCTACCTATCTATCCATATCTATCTATTCATCTATCCAGCCCTATCTATCCCTCCATTTATCCCTCCTTCTATTCCTCTATCCCTCTGTCTATCCCTCTACCATCTATCCATATGTATCTAGTCATCTATCTAACCCTCTATCCCTCTACCCATCTATCCATATCTATCTATTCATCTATCTAGCCCTCTTATCTATCCCTCCGTCTGTCATTCTACCTATCTGTCCATCCATCCATATCTATCCATATCTATCTATTCATCTATCCAGCCCTATCTATCCCTCTGTCTATCCCTCCTGCTATTCCTCTATCCCTCTGTCTATCCCTCTTACCTATCTATCCATATCTAGCTATTCATCTATCTAGCGCTCTTATCTATCCCTCCGTCTATCCGTCTACCTATGTATCCATATCTATCCATATCTATCTATTCAGCTATCCAGCCCTCTATCTTTCCCTCTATTTATTTCTGTCTACCATGTGATGCCTGTGCGCTCTGTGGCATCTGTCCCTAGGCTGTAGAGTACCAGATGCAGACATGTGTAGGGTGTAATATACTAGATATAGGTTTATTTTAGCCCCCACATGTGCCCTGCGGCTGTCATGTATAGGGTGTTATGTATATCTGTGTATGATATTGGTGTAATTTACACATTTGTAATTCTGCACTTTGACCTGTAGAACATTCGCTCTACTATGATTCTACCAGTTCAAGTAGTCGTCATACTGTATAATTACTCACGTGATTTACTGATTTGTGGTTATGTGATGACTAACGTCTCCTCCTGCTCGCATTGTAAGGCTGCATGCCTATGATGAGTAAATGCAGTGTCTTGCCGCTGTGTAGTACAGTAGCAGCATAGTGGATGGGATTTATAGAAATCCTATCTTCACTGTACTTCTCCCCTCCGAAGCGTTATGTCACTTGTAGTGCGGGTTGCTGGCATTTCGCTCATGTTCATTTGATGCTGCGGAGATGGAAGCGGCTGTCATTGGGTGCACGGAGGGAGAAGCCGCCCTGCACCCATTGCACATGGTGAGTACAGGGTGGTTGTGGTCTCCCTGCGGCCACTCACGGATTCCTGCATGTCCGGAGGAGCTGCGTCTGAGACACAGCTCCTCTGTATCGTGAGCACATACCCTTATAGTTTTAAGTTGATAGAAGCAGGAGGAGACATCAGGTAAGTTTTGCAGCAAATAAGGTGTGCAGCATGAGGTTCTGCAGTAGCTGAGGTGTCTATAATGTTCTGTAGCAGCTGAGGTACTTGATATGAGGGTCTGCATCAGCTGAGGTGTGTAGTGTGAGGTTCTACAGTAACTGAGGGGGTTCTATGTATATATATAAATCTTCAATCTCTCCCTCTCTTCTGGCATCTTCCCCTCCTCCTTCAAACACTCGATCATTACTCCATTATTAAAAAAACATCTCTCGACCCATCCTGTACTAATAACTACAGACCAGTCTCTACTCTCCCCTTTATCTCTAAACTCCTGGAGCGACTGGTCTACTCCCGCCTCACTCATTACCTCTCCAGTCACTCTCTTCTAGATCCATTACAGTCTGGCTTCTGCCCCCTTCACTCTACAGAAACTGCTCTCATTAAAGTGACCAATGACCTTCTGACAGCAAAACGTAATGGTGACCACTCTCTCCTTATCCTTCTTGACCTCTCTGCATCTCCTACTCTCTATGCTGTTCTCCATCGGCATCAAGGACACCGCTCTCTCCTGGTTCTCTTCCTATCTTTCGGACCGCTCTTTCAGTGGATCTTTCCTGGCTCCACTTCCTCCCCTCTTCGTCTCACTATTGGGGTCCCTCAGGGTTCAGTCCTTGGACCTCTTCTCTTCTCTCTCTACATGGCCCCGATTGGACGCACCATCAGCAGATTTGGCTTCCAGTACCATCTTTATACTGATAACACACAACTATACACCTCTTCCCCTGACCTTACTCCCGCTCTAATACAGAACACCAATGACTGTCTAACCGCAGTTTCCAATATCATGTCCGCTCTCTATCTGAAACTCAACCTTATCCAAAACTGAACTACTTCTGCTCCCGCCCTCCACTAACCTCCCTAAATATGACATCTCTCTCTCAGTGTGCAACACCACAATAATGCCTAGTCAGCAGGCTCGCTGTCTGGGTGTTATGTCTGACTCTGATCTTTCCTTCACCCCATATATACAATCTCTCGCCCGCTCTTCCCGCTTGCACCTGAAGAACATCTCTAGAATTCCATCATTTCTCACCTTGCAAAACACAAAAACCCTCACTGTGGCCCTGATTCACTCCCGCCTTGACTATTGTAATTCTCTTTTAATTGACCTCCCTCACACTAGTCTCTCCCCTCTCCAGTACATCCTTAATGCAGCAGCCAGGATCACCTATCTGGCTAACCGTTACTCAGATGCCTCTGCTCTTTGCCAGTTATTGCACTGGCTGCCTATACACTATAGGATCTATTTCAAACTGCTTGTTCTCACCCACAAAGCTCTTTACAGTGCAGCACCTCCCTATCTCTCTACCCTCATCTCTGTCTATCACCCCACCCGTTCTCTTCGCTCTGCAAGTGACCTTAGACTCACTTCTGCATTAATCCGAACCTCCCACTCCCGGCTCCAAGACTTCTCCTGAGCTGCACCAATTCTCTGGAATGCTCTACCCCAAAAAACTAGGTGTATCCACAAGTTACATAGCTTTAGGCAATCCCTAAAAACACATAGGGCAGCCTATCATGATCCCTAGTCAAAGTCATCTAGATATAGCCTATCCGCTCCACCAGTCTCAAGTGGATCACAGATAATGGTTAGTGGCCACTTATACTGCTCCTAACTGTTCCCATCTCCTCAAGTTGACTATACCATCATTGTAAATAAGCCCCTGTACTTTGTCACCCCACCTCATTGTTAGATTGTAAGCTCTTATGAGCAGGGCTGTCATTTTTTTTGCTCTAATTATTGTATTGTATCATGCTTCATATTGTATTGTACTGTCTTTGGTATTGTATTTTCTAATTGTTTCTTATGATTGTTTAAAGATGAACTACTGTATTGTGAAGCGCTGCGGAATATGTTAGCGCTATATAAATAAAGATTATTATTAATATATATAATATATATATATATATATATATATGGAGTGCCGTACGCGGTTGCTATATATACATATGTATAGAGGAGGGGTGCTGTATGTATATATGGGGGAGCTGTATAAATATATATATAATATATATGGGAGCTCTATATATCGGGGTGCTGTGTATACAGTATATATATATATGGGGGAGATATATATAGTGCTGTGTATATATCTGGGGAGTATATGGAGGACTAAGCGGGTGCATTATAATATTTGGAGGGCTATGGGGTGCTGTATAGTATATGAAGGCCAAGGGGGATCCATTTTAGTATATGGGGGTGCTTTATAGTATTTGGAGGACTATTAATGGTGCATTATAATATAATGAGGACTATGGGGTGCATTATAATATAATGAGGACTATGGAGGTGCATTATAATATATGGAGGACTATGGAGGTGCATTATAATATATGGAGGACTATGGAGGTGCATTATAATATATGGAGGACTATGGAGGTGCATTATAATATATGGAGGACTATTAGGAGCATTATAATATAATGAGGACTATGGGGGTGCATTATAATATAATGAGGACTATGGAGGTGCATTATAATATATGGAGGACTATGGAGGTGCATTATAATATATGGAGGACTATGGAGGTGCATTATAATATATGGAGGACTATGGAGATGCATTATAATATATGGAGGACTATTAGGAGCATTATAATATAATGAGGACTATGGGGGTGCATTATAATATATGGAGGACTATGGAGGTGCATTATAATATATGGAGCCAATTATACTATATGGAACACATTATAATTTTTGGAGTGCTCTGTGGGAGGCATGATAATACTTTGATGTCTATGAGGGAGCATTTATACTTTATGGAGGGCTATTTGAGGGCTGTGTTGGAGGCCATTATACAGTATGAAGAGGTGTATATACTGAAGGGCCATTATACTTTATGTGGGTCAATAACACTACATGTAGGGCTATGTGGGGGTCACAGTTGGGGATCATACTGTGCCGGGGTAGTTGAGGGGGGTACAGTAGCATTATGTGGAAGGTACTGTGGAGGAATCAGTGTGGGGGTGGTGTATAGTGTTAGGGGGGTACTTTTGTTGACATCATACTGTATAGATGTAATGAAAGGGGAATCATGGGGCTTCAATAAAAGAAAAATTACTTTGTAAGGGCTGCACAGTTATTAGACACTAGATTGCGGCCCGATTCTAAAGAATCGGGTAGTCTAGAATACATATATAGTCTATTTACTAATAGTTAGGGGAGTGCGGTGAAATGAATTGTGTGTATACAGGTGGCTCAGTGGTTAGCAGTGAGTGCGGTGGCTCAGTGGTTAGCAGTGAGTGCGGTGGCTCAGTGGTTAGCAGTGAGTGCGGTGGCTCAGTGGTTAGGAGTGAGTGCGGTGGCTCAGTGGTTAGCAGTGAGTACGGTGGCTCAGTGGTTAGCAGTGAGTGCGGTGGCTCAGTGGTTAGCAGTGAGTACGGTGGCTCAGTGGTTAGCAGTGAGTGCGGTGGCTCAGTGGTTAGCAGTGAGTGCGGTGACTCAGTGGTTAGCAGTGATTGCGGTGGCTCAGTGGTTAGCAGTGAGTGCGGTGGCTCAGTGGTTAGCAGTGAGTGCGGTGGCTCAGTGGTTAGCAGTGAGTGCGGTGGCTGAGTGGTTAGCAGTGAGTGCGGTGGCTGAGTGGTTAGCAGTGAGTGCGGTGGCTCAGTGGTTAGCAGTGAGTGCGGTGGCTCAGTGGTTAGCAGTGAGTGCGGTGAGATTGGTCAGCACAGTGGCGTGGGCAGAGTGGCCAGCGCAGCGGCGTGGGCAGAGTGGTGAGCGCAGCGGCGTGGGCAGAGTGGTGAGCACACACATACATACATACACACACACACTCCGCTATAGTTAGCACTGACCCTGCATCTTCCTCGCCGCTTGGATCCTGAGTTGACATGTCGCCACCTGCGGACGACTGGATCCAATATGGCGTCCGGGAAGTTTGGCGACACTTCTTGGACGCTCTATTGGATCCAGTAGTTGGGGGGTGGCGACATGTCGACTGAGGATCCAGGCGGCTGATGCAGGGCCGGTGGTAACTATAGCGGAATGTGTGTGTGTGCGTGTGTGTATGTGTGCGGACAAAGTGAGGGAAGTGCGGACAAAGTGAGGGAAGTGAGTATATACACACATATATAGACATACTGTACATTGCATATGGAGGGGTGAGGAGAGCGGCTGGAGGGGTGAGGAGAGGTGAGGAGAGCGGAGGCTGGAGGGGTGAGGAGGGCAGAGGAGGGTGGAGGGCAGAGGAGAGGAGAGGCTGGAGGGCAGAGCAGAGGCTGGAGGGCAGAGAGAGGGGAGGCTGGAGGGCAGAGGACAGGGGAGGCTGGAGGGCAGAGGACAGGGGAGGCTGGAGGGCAGAGGAGAGGGGAGGCTGGAGGGCAGAGGAGAGGAGAGGCTGGAGGGCAGAGCAGAGGCTGGAGGGCAGAGCGGAGGCTGGAGGGCAGAGCAGAGGCTGGAGGGCAGAGCGGAGACTGGAGGGGAGAGCGGAGGCTGGAGGCGAGGCTGGAGGGCAGAAGACAGGGGAGGCTGGAGGGCAGAGGACAGGGGAGGCTGGAGGGGAGAGCGGAGGCTGGAGGGGAGAGGGGAGGCTGGAGGGCAGAGGAGAGGGGAGGCTGGAGGGCAGAGGGGAGGGGAAGCTGGAGGGCAGAGGAGAAGGGAGGCTGGAGGGCAGAGGAGAGGGGAGGCTGGAGGGCAGAGGAGAGGGAGGCTGGAGGGCAGAGGACAGGGGAGGCTGGAAGGCAGAGCGGAGGCTGCAGGGCAGAGCGGAGGCTGGAGGGCAGAGGACAGGGGAGGCAGGAGGGCAGAGGAGAGGGGAGGCTGGAGGGCAGAGGCTGGAAGGCAGAGCGGAGGCTGGAGGGCAGAGCGGAGGCTGGAGGGCAGAGCAGAGGCTCAGGGGAGAGCGGAGGCTGCAGGGCAGAGCAGAGGCTGCAGGGGGAGGGCAGAGGGGAGGCTGGAGGGCAGAGGAGAGGGGAGGCTGGAGGGCAGAGGACAGGGGAGGGTGGAGGGCAGAGGACAGGGGAGGCTGGAGGGCAGAGGACAGGGGAGGCTGGAGGGCAGAGGAGAGGGGAGGCTGGAGGGCAGAGGACAGGGGAGGGTGGAGGGCAGAGGACAGGGGAGGTGGAGGGCAGAGGACAGGGGAGGCTGGAGGGCAGAGGCGGGAGGGCAGAGCGGAGGCTGGAGGGCAGAGCGGAGGCTGGAGGGCAGAGGACAGGGGAGGCTGGAGGGCAGAGCGGAGGCTGGAGGGCAGAGCGGAGGCTGGAGGGCAGAGCAGAGGCTGGAGGGCAGAGCGGAGGCTGGAGGGCAGAACGGAGGCTGGAGGGGAGAGCGGAGGCTGGAGGGGACGGAGCTGGAGGCGGAGGCTGAGAGGCAGGGACAGGGGAGGCTGGAGGGGAGAGCGGAGGCTGGAGGGGAGAGCGGAGGCTGGAGGGCAGAGGCTGGAGGGAGGAGCGGAGGCTGGAGGGCAGAGCGGAGGCTGGAGGGCAGAGCAGAGGCTGGAGGGGAGGCTGGAGGGCAGAGGAGAGGGGAGGCTGGAGGGCAGAGGACAGGGGAGGCTGGAGGGCAGAGGACAAGGGAGGCTGGAGGGGAGAGCGGAGGCTGGAAGGGAGAGGGTAGGCGGGAGGGGAGAGCGGAGGCTGGAGGGGAGAGCGGAGGCTGGAGGGGAGAGGGTAGGCGGGAGGGGAGAGCGGAGGCTGGAGGGGAGAGGCTGGAGGGACAGAGGCTGGAGGGCAGAGAGGAGGCTGGAGGGCAGAGCGGAGGCTGGAGGGAGGCTGGAGGGGAGAGCGGAGGCTGGAAGGGAGAGGGTAGGCGGGAGGGGAGAGGGTAGGCTGGAGGAGAAAGCGGAGGCTGGAGGTGAGAGCGGAGGCTGGAGGGGCAGAGGCTGGAGGGGCAGAGGCTGGAGGGCAGAGGCTGGAGGGCAGAGGCTGAGGGGAGAGCGAAGGCAGGAGGGGCTGAGGCTGGAGGGGAAGAGGCTGGAGGGGCAGAGGGGAAGCAGGAGAAATGTGCTGTGAAGAAAAAAATTCAAATTTCGCGCCTGAAACAGTATTTGCCCCAATCAAGATGGCGGGCGCGACCTGAGGGGGCGTAATTGTGGGCGGGGACTGGGCGGGGACTGTGGGCGGGAACTGTGGGGAATAAAGAATGATTGCGGCCGCCATCTTGGTTGAGGCATTTTGCGGGGAAGATGCCGGCAAAGAGGAAGCAGGACGTGGAGCTCTCGGCCGGAGTAAGAAGAGGTCGGGATCGGAGGGAAGACGTCTGGATGACCCGGAGATCGGGACGATCGAGGAAGACCGGGTGGTATGTATGAACTACGGGTGGACGCTGACAGTGTGTGTGTTTTGTGTGGTGTGTGAGTGTGTATGTGTGATGTGGTTGGGATGGTATGTGTGTGTTTGGGAGGACTGTAGTGAGAGGCTGTGTGTTTGATGAGACAGTAGTGAGGGGCCGATGGGTTACGGCGAATGGCGGAACTTGGGCGAGCGGAACGTTCAAACGCCGGTGCCTGTAGCTGCACGGAAAGTTCGGCGCGGCTACCCCGCACTGTGACGTCAGCAGCATGGTCTAAGGCCATCACGGAAGTAACCTTCGGGTTCTCCGGAAGTGGCCTTCGGCTTTTATATAATAGATGTATCTATGTGACCCAGACAATTTTTTTATTTGGGGGGGGGAGCAATAAGAACTTCTGCTATGTGACTCCATGATCTCTATGTCCGCCCCTGGGGCAGGATGCATTGTCCCTCTGCTGCAGGACTGATTGACCATAACTTACACACCAGCTCCAGTGCAGCCCCTTGGTACATACAGGCATTCAGCAATGTTACTCCTGAGCGGTGGTTGGTCAGTGGCGCTCGTCCCCCTTCTTGCTCCCATATCTCAGCCCAATAGGAAGGCCCCTGCTATTAGTTCTGGGCAACCCTGAGTACTGCGCTTTTGATTGGCTAAGCTTTCCAGGAGGAGGTGTGATCTGTTGGAGGAGAAGCGCCATTTTCCCAGCTTAGTGCAGTGGCGGCTTGTTGATACTCAGACTGCAGATCGCTGCATGTGGTGTGTGGATGGTGCTGCATGGTGACATGTCTGACTAGTTAGTGCCAGGTAGCCGCCATATCAGAACTGCCCAAAGTATTGTAGGTGTGTGCCAGAGGATGGCAATCAGTGCTGCCCCCTGTGCTATAAGGATGCAGAACTGTGTCTGTTTACAGGACCACCGCTCTGCCGCCATCATTGCGTGTCTGTATGCTTGCGCCAAGCCTGCCATTGCCATTAATGATCCTTAATGTGGATTTTTCCGTGTGGTTCTTGTAAATGCGTATGACGGCACTGACATCTTTATATTTGGGGGGGGCGCCATCTTGAACTTTACCTCAGGCAGAAGAGAGGCTCGGTTCACCCCTGCTCCTGCATGTATGGTTCCTATGTCGGTTCTGTCAGAGGTATCTACTCCCAATACCCTACCTGTAGAGCCGCCTTCCCCTGGTCGTTTTGAGGAAGGTGACCGGGTGTCTGTTTCCTCTGTACTTCCCTCTCTTCCGGTTGATGTATAGGTGCAACTGGAGAGAAGATGCATGATGTCTCCCTCTATACCGGTTCCTTCTAGACCATTTATTTCCCCCCTGGAGGGTGGTGGAGGGTGGGGGTGGTCATCAGTCCTTCTAGGTGCTGTTCATATTCTGGAAGATGGATGCTTGGTAATAAACATTCAGGTGCGGACCTGCATGTGAATGACTGTGTATGGGTGTCCACTATGAGCAAGTAGTGAAATATTTGGACTCACTATTCTCGTAACGAGTAGGTCCTAATACTCGGGTACTCGTTAGGAGAAGCGAGTCCAATGTAAGTCAATGGGAAATGCGAGTACTTTGCAGTGTATCTATATACACTGTGAAAGTGAAATAAAAGTTAATATAAGGTGTTAAAAATAAAAAAATAACATACCGGATCACCCACCCCCTGATAGTTACCGGCCATCCGATTCTCCATCAGACTTAAGGTCCTGGCAGCCCATTGGATGTGTTCTGTTCAGGTCCCAGAATAGCCGTCGGATAGGTATGTCATTTTTTTTATTTTTAACACCTTTTATTAACTTTTATTTTACTTTCACAGTAAATATACCGTATATACTCGTGTATAAGCCGACCCGTGTATAAGCTGACCCCCTACTTTTGCCCCCAAAACCTGGGAAAACATATTGACTCGTGTATAAGCCGAGGGTGGACCCCAGCACAGGTATACAGCCCCCAGCAGTGTGGTATACAGGCCCCCCCAGTGGTAGTATACAGCAGCCTCCCCAGTGGCATATACAGGCCCCAGCAGTATATACAGCAGCCCCAGTGGTATACAGCAGCCCCCAGGGGTACACAGCAGCCTCCAGGGGTACACAGCAGCCCCCAGGGGTAAACAACAGCCCCCAGGGGTACACAGCAGCCCCCAGGGGTAATCAGCAGCCCCCAGGGGTACACAGCAGCCCCCAGGGGTACACAGCAGCCCCCAGGGGTGCCCCCAGGGGTAAACAGCAGCCCCCAGGGGTAAACAGCAGCCCCCAGGGGTAAACAGCAGCCCCCAGGGGTACACAGCAGCCCCCAGGGGTAATCAGCAGCCCCCAGGGGTAAACAGCAGCCCCCAAATGCTGGCACTCGCCGCCCCTGCTGCTTAACTTACCATCCGGTCTTCTGCTCAGCGCCGGTCTTCTGTGCTCCGTCCTCGCTGCATCCGGGATCCCCGGCCGTCGCACGATGACGTCACATGCCTGCGACGGCCGGAGATCCCGGATGTAGCAGGATGGAGCACCGAGGACGGCGCTGAGCAGAAGACCGGATGGTGAGATAAGCAGCGGGGGGGCCCTTACACAGCGGGGGGGGGGAATTACACAGGGGGGCGAGTGCCAGCATTTTGGGGGCCAGATATGTACTGCTTCCCCCTGCCGCTGATTGACAGGGGGAAGCAGTGCATATATAATGAGCGGCCCCACGTGACGGAGCCGCTCATACAGTAGTCTCCCCCCGCCTCCTCCAGCCTCCCCAGCCCCGGACACAGCCCCCACCTACCGTATTGACCCGTGTATAAGCCGAGTGGGAGACTTTTCAGCCCAATTTTTGGGCTGAAAAACTCGGCTTATACACGAGTATATACGGTAGATATATATTGAGTGTCCTGAGACCCCTCATTAAAGGATGGGGGGTACTGTCACGATGGTCTCTCTTACTTTGGAGACTTGTGACAGGCTTGTGACCTGTCTCATTTCTATATTGAGGCTTCATATTAAATGTATTTCTTTCCTGTGGCAGTGTGGGAGTTAATGTCAGTTTCTGTTGCAAAGATGCTATTTAGTTCTCTTTTAATGTGTGGCAACTTTGTGATCACTCCTATCCCCTTTGTATTGTCACATGAAGAAGTAAGTTCTGGACCAAAGAAATGCAGTGGATGTGGTGTATATGGACTTTTCAAAAGCTTTTGATACGGTGCCACACAAAAGGTTGATACATAAAATGAGAGCAATGGGGATAGGGGAAAATATGTGTAAGTGGGTTAAGAACTGGCTTAGTGATAGGAAACAAAGGGTGGTTATTAATGGAATACACTCAGAATGGGTCACAGTTAACAGTGGGGTACCACAGGGGTCAGTGTTGGGCCCACTTCTTTTTAATATATTTTTCTCCCAACGCCTTCCACGACAGCATTGGAGGATGTCGTCCACGCCCTATTGGGGGACAGGAACACAGAGAGGTTAAAAGCCCCTCCCCTTCCTCCGTACTCCAGTGTCTTCCTGTCCCCCTTGGGGCATGGAGAGGTTCCAGTGCTGTCAGGCCGGCAGGGGCAGCATTTGGGTGAACTTACGGCCGGGCCAGAGATGGGCGTCGGGGGCGTCCTCCTCCTCCTTCTCGGGGCTCCCATATGGGACCTGGCGGCCTTCCTGCGTCCTCCGGGGCAAAGCAGGCCGTTTTCAGAGCGCCGGAGGCCTGTCTCAGCTCTCCGGCGTCTCCCTCCTCCAGCTGCGGTCCCGGGAGCGCGCGCCGAGAGTGCCGCGACGTCACTTCCGGTTTCGGGTGACGTCACTTCCGGTTTTCGGCCGGCGGCTCCTGTGCGCGCGGTGACTGCTTGGGCGCGGCTCCAGGGACCCAGCAGGCCTATCGCACGCATTTTGCCTGCGGCCAGTGACCAGGAGGAGGGAGGGAACAGCTGTTCCACGTTGGGGGCACGGTGCTTAGAGATAAGTACCCGCCGGAAGACTACACCCAGGTAAGGAGATCCCTGAAGATGGAGGGTGGTAGATCTTCCTCCTCTGCCTCTGCAGAGCCCAGCGTTCCCCCAGCTCCTGTAAGTGTATTGGGGGTGGTCACTGCGGTCAGGGGCTTAGATCCCTTCACTCACTCTGGGTCCCCTTCTCCCCCTTTTTCTATAGGGAGACAAGGGCCCCCCTGTTAAAAGCAGCAAAACCCCATCCAGAAAATGTGGCATCTGCGGCATGAAACTTCCTTCTTCCTACAAAAAGAAGTTGTGTCAGCCATGTACGGACGGTGTGGTCAGGGAAGAATCCCCGTCCCTGCTTGAGGAACTCCGGTCCATGGTTAGACACGAAGTTCAAGCGGTTAGACAGGAGGTACAGGCTTCTATCTCAGCCTTGCCAGGTTTTGCTGCAGCATCCAGGCCTTCCCCTCCAAAAAAGAGGAAGCTCCAGGACTGTGAGTCGATGGCTTTCATGGCAGCTGTCCAGAGCTCTGCGTCTGAGGACGGCGAGGATGTTGCCTCTGTTGCCTCTGCACAGGCACGAGATTCTGGACACTACTATTTTTCCTCTGAGTCCATGGGAGAATTGCTGGACGCTGTCCGTAGCACCATGGGAGTTGAGGAGGTCGAACCCCCTTGTTCAGTGCAGGACGCCATGTTCGGTGGCTTGAGGGCTAAGCGGCAGGTGGGCTTCCCTGTCCATGAGGTCATCCGGGAGCTCATCCAGCGGGAGTGGGAGTTGCCAGAAAATAGGCTGATCACCCCTTCCGAGTTAAAACAGCGGTTCCCCTTGGAGGGTGCTGACTTTCTCGGGGACGTTCCGAAGGTGGACATCCAGGTGGCCAGGGTGGCGAAAAAGACCGCCTTACCGTTTGAAGATTCCTCCCAGTTGAAGGACCCCCTCGATCGTAAGATGGAGAGTGTTCTCAAAAAATCCTGGGAGGCGGCCGCTATGTCTTTGAAGGTGAACATTTCATCGACATGTGTGGCCAGATCACTCTTTAGGTGGATCTCCCAGCTGGAAGATCACATCCTGCAGGGTACTTCCAGGGAGGAGCTGTTGGATTCCGTTCCACTTCTAAGACGTGCTACAGGCTTCCTGGCTGATGCCTCAGCGGAGTCAGTCCGCATTGGCGCCAGGTGCGCAGTGTTGTCCAACACCGCTCGCAGAGCTGTGTGGCTTAAGATGTGGAATGGGGATGTCACGTCTAAACTTAAGCTGTGTGGCATCCCTTTTCAGGGGTCTTATGTCTTTGGTCCGGCATTGGATGACATCTTGGAAAAGGTGTCAGACCGGAAAAAGTGTCTCCCGGAACAGAAGCCCTTTCGGAAGCAGTCCTTTCGGGCCGAGCGTAGCCAGCCCTCCCAGTATAGGGGGAAGGGGAAGTCCGGTCGCTGGGCTTACCAGAAAGGTGACAAAAACCGTAATATCTTGCTCCCCCAGCACCGCAGTCAGGGGGCGGGGGGCCAGCCGGGCTCTAAGCAGTGACGCCGGGCCCATTGCGGGGCGGCTCTTGAGGTTTCTTCCCCAATGGGAAGCAATCTCCTCATGCCCGTGGATCCTCTCGACCATTCGGGAGGGTCTGCGGTTGGAATTCGAAAGTCAGCCCCCTCAATGTCTGCGGATCACTCCCCTTCCTCTAGGGGACTCTCGCACACTGTTTTTGTCGGGTCTGCAAGACCTGTTAGGTTCCGGCGTGGTGTCTCCGGTCCCTCCGGGAGAAGTGGGCCAGGGGCACTACTCCAGGTTGTTTGTGGTACGAAAACCCTCCGGGGCGCCCCGTATCATCTTCAATCTGAAACTTCTCAATCGTCATGTTCTTTACAGGCGATTCAAGATGGAATCTGTCCGCTCGGCGATTCCCTGATCGGTCAGGATTACATGATGGCCACCATCGACCTCCAGGACGCGTACTATCACGTCCCATTCACCCGTCTCACAAACGCTTTCTGCGCTTTGCGATCTCCGGGGCAGGTGGGACGGGCCATTATCAGTTCAATGTGCTGCCGTTCGGGATCTCGTCAGCCCCCAGGGTTTTCACCAAACTCATGGGGGAGGTGATAGCATTCATCCAGTCCCAGGGCTTATGCGTGATTCCCTATCTAGACGACATGCTGGTAGTGGCGCCTTCGGCAGAGGTCCTGCGCACACCCATGTGTCCAGAACTTTAGAGATTCTTCAGGGTCTAGGGTGGGTGCCCAATCTTCGGAAGTCGGAACTGGTTCCGGCGACCCGCCGCCAATTTTTGGGAGTCTTGCTGGACTCCTCCAAACAGACCTCGTTCCTTCCTGTCGCACACCGGCTTCTGCTCCGCGACAAACTGACCCGCTTCCGGGCTCGGGAGTCTCCCACCTTGCGGGAGGCGATGTCCCTGTTGGGGTCCATGACGGCCTGCATTCCATCAGTGGCTTGGGCTCAGGCTCATTCCCGTCTGCTTCAGGAACACATTCTGTGCTCCTGGGACAGGCGCCAGGATTCCCTGAACTCTCGGGTCCAGACCCCGGGGCGGGTGGTGGCCTCCCTTTCCTGGTGGATGAATCCCGGGAACCTCCGGACGGGGGTGGCCTGGCTGCAGGCTCCAGTGACCACCGTAACTACGGATGCCAGCGGGTCCGGTTGGGGAGCGATGGTGGATCGCGTGCCGTTCCAGGGGTTTGGAGTCTCTCAATCAGTCGTCAATCTTCGAACTTCCGGGAACTTCTAGCGGTGGAGGAGACTCTTCATGCTGCAGTTCACATCCTACAAGGGCGTCACGTCAAGGTTCTGTCGGACAATGTGACTACGGTTGCCTTTTTGCGCCACCAAGGTGGTACTCGGGGCATCCACTTGCAGGTGCTCGCAAGACGAATATTTTCCTGGGCAGAACGCCATCTTCTCTCCTTGTCAGCTGTTCATCTGAGGGGAGCGGACAATGTACAGGCAGATTTTTTGAGCCGCACGGAGGTCCACCCTGGCGAATGGAGCCTCCATCCGGCCGTGTTTCGCTCTCTTACGGACAGGTGGGGAGTCCCATCAATCGACCTGTTTGCATCGGGAGCAAATGCCAAAGTGCCAACATATTTTTCCCTGAGTCGGTCGGACCATCCTCTGGGGCTGGACGCCTTCGCCCATCGCTGGGACTTCCGGTTGGTGTATGCATTTCCTCCGATCCCGCTGCTCCCCAAGACGTTGCAGAAGATTCGGGTGGAGGGGGTGACGGCTATCCTGGTGGCTCCCCTGTGGCCCAAACGGGCATGGTACGGCGCTATCCAAGACCTGTGCCTGGAGGGTCCGATTCGGTTGCCCCACAACCTCGACCTGCTATCCCAGGGTCCTCTGTTTCACCCGGACCCTCAGTGGCTCAATCTGGCGGCCTGGCTGTTGAGGTCGAGATCCTGACGGCCAAGGGCCTCTCCCAAGCAGTAATCCGCACGCTTCAGCAGAGCAGGAAGCCCGTGACGAACGCCATTTACGGGAAGGTTTGGAAACGCTTTCTGTCCTGGTGTGCTCCTTCCGTTCCGGATATCCATCATCCTAATGTGGCTCTCATTTTGGATTTTTTGCAGCGAGGCTTGGATTTGGGCCTTCAGCCGAGCACCCTTAAGGTCCAGGTTTCAGCTCTCAGTGCCGTATTTGATCAGGATCTTGCTGCCCATCGATGGATCAAACGATTTTTTACCTCTGCTTGTAGACTGCGTCCCAGGCTTCGGCCTTTCGTCCCTTCGTGGGATTTGAACATTGTTCTTCAGGGGCTTTCTCAGGATCCCTTTGAGCCTTTGTCTACTGCTTCCCTTCCATCTCTCTCGCACAAGACGGCATTTTTGGTGGCCATTACTTCGGCCAGGCGAGTTGGGGAGCTGCAGGCGCTCTCGGTCCGGGCGCCTTACCTCGTGGTTTCCGATGATCGCATTACGCTTCGGTTGGATCCGTCCTTTCTTCCTAAGGTTGTGTCGGATTTCCATCGGTCCCAGGAAGTGGTGCTCCCGTCCTTTTGTCATTCTCCTGCTAACGCGGCTGAAGCCGTGTTTCACACCTTGGATGTGCGTCGGTCTGTCCTCCACTATCTCCAAGTGACCGCTTCCTGGAGGTTGGATCAGAACCTGTTTGTTCAGCATTTTGGGAAAAACAAAGGGAAGAAGGCTTCCAAGGCTACCATCGCTTCCTGGATCAAGAAGGCGATCTGTTCGGCCTACGTCGCTCAAGACCTTGCTCCTCCGGTGGGGTTGAAGGCTCATTCCACTCGGGCTGCTGCTACATCCTGGGCGGAGCGGGCTGGAGCTTCATCTGAGCAGATATGCAGAGCGGCTACATGGTCGTCCCTCCACACCTTTTCTCGCCACTATAGGTTAGATCTGTCCTCTAGTCGGGATCTGTCCTTTGGTAGGAAAGTCCTACAGGCAATTGTCCCACCCTGAGGAGTATCGGTGGTATTCCTCCAATGCTGTCGTGGAAGGCGTTGGGAGAAAACTGAATTAGTCCTTACCGGTAATTCCTTTTCTTGGAGCCTTCCACGACAGCATCAGTTCCCCCCCTTATTGTCGGTATTTGGATCCGGTTATATCAGGTAATCCATGTCTTCAGGTGATCTTGGTAATACACTGGAGTACGGAGGAAGGGGAGGGGCTTTTAACCTCTCTGTGTTCCTGTCCCCCAATAGGGCGTGGACGACATCCTCCAATGCTGTCGTGGAAGGCTCCAAGAAAAGGAATTACCGGTAAGGACTAATTCAGTTATTAATGACCTTGTAGGGGACATACCGAGTAGAATCTCAATATTTGCAGATGACACTAAACTCTGCAGGGTAATCAATACAGAGGAGGACAATTTTATATTACAGGAGGATTTATGTAAACTAGAAGCTTGGGCTGATAAATGACAAATGAGCTTTAATGGGGATAAATGTAAGGTCATGCACTTGGGCAGAGGAAACAAAAGGTATAATTATGTGCTTAATTGTAAAACACTGGGCAAAACTGTCACTGAAAAACACCTGGGTGTATGGGTAGATGACAAACTCACATTCAGTGGCCAGTGTCAGGCAGCTGCTGTAAAGGCAAATAAAATAATGGGATGCATTAAAAGAGGCATAGATGCTCATGAGGAGAACATAATTTTACCTCTATACAAGTCACTAGTGCGACCACACTTAGAATACTGTGTACAATTCTGGTCTCCAGTGTATAAGAAAGACATAGCCGAACTAGAGCGGGGCCAGAGAAGAGCGACCAAGGTTATTAGAGGACTAAGGGGTCTGCAATACCAACACAGGTTATTAGAGGACTGAGGGGTCTGCAATACCAAGACAGGTTATTAGATGACTAAGGGGTCTGCAATACCAAGACAGGTTATTAGAGGACTGAGGGGTCTGCAATACCAAGACAGGTTATTAGAGGACTGAGGGGTCTGCAATACCAAGACAGGTCATTAGAGGACTGAGGGGTCTGCAATACCAAGACAGGTTATTAGAGGACTAAGGGGTCTGCAATACCAAGACAGGTTATTAGAGGACTGGGGGGTCTACAATACCAAGACAGGTTATTAGAGGACTGAGGGGTCTACAATACCAAGACAGGTTATTACACTTGGGGTTATTTAGTTTGGAAAAACAAAGGCTTAGGGGTGATCTTCTAATAATGTATAAATATATGAGGGGACAGTACAGAGACCTTTTTAATGATCTTTTTACTCTTAGGGGTGAGACGGGGACAAGGAGGCATCCTCCACAGAGAGGGACAAGGAGGCATCCTCTACAGAGAGGGACAAGGGGGCATCCTCTACAGAGAAGGACAAGGGGGCATCCTCTACAGAGAAGGACAAGAGGGCATCCTCTACAGAGAGGGACAAGGGGGCATCCTCTACAGAGAGGGATAAGGGGGCATCCTCTACAGAGAGGGACAAGGAGGCATCCTCTACAGAGAGGGACAAGGGGGCATCCTCTACAGAGAGGGACAAGGGGGCATCCTCTACAGAGAGGGACAAGGAGGCATCCTCTACAGAGAGGAACAGGGGGGCATCCTCTACAGAGAGGGACAAGGGGGCATCCTCTACAGAGAGGGACAAGGGGGCATCCTCTACAGAGAGGGACAAGGGGGCATCCTCTACAGAGAAGGACAAGAGGGCATCCTCTACAGAGAGGGACAAGGGGCATCCTCTACAGAGAGGGACAAGGGGGCATCCTCTACAGAGAGGGACAAGGAGGCATCCTCTACAGAGAGGGACAAGGGGGCATCCTCTACAGAGAGGGACAAGGGGGCATCCTCTACAGAGAGGGACAAGGAGGCATCCTCTACAGAGAGGGACAAGGGGGCATCCTCTACAGAGAGGGACAAGGGGGCATGCTCTACAGAAAGGGACAAGGGGGCATCCTCTACAGAGAGGGACAAGGGGGCGTCCTCTACAGAGAGGGACAAGGGGGTATCCTCTACGTCTGGAGGAAAGAAGGTTTAATCATAATCACAGACGCGGATTCTTTACAGTAAGAGCAGTGAGACTATGGAGCTCTCTACCACATGATGTTGTAATGAGTGACTCACTCCTGACATTTAAGAAGGGACTGGATGCCTTTCTTGAAAACTATAATATTACCAGTTATATATACTAGATTCTTTGATAGGGCGTTGATCCAGGGAATTAGTCTGATTGCCGTATCTGGAGTCAGGAAGGAATTTTTCCCCAACGTGGAGCTTAGTGTTGCCACATGGGTTTTTTTTGCCTTCCTCTGGATCAACATGTTAAGCTATGGGTTGAACTAGATGGACTTAAAGTCTTCCTTCAACCTTAAAAACTATGTTACTATGTTACTATGTACATGATCCAGCATTCCTTGCTGGTGATTGAACTCATTCCTGGCCTGTCTACTGTACCTGAGGTGTAGGTGGTATTCCGGAGAGCTGATCGCTACCAAGCCATCTGCTGCCTAGGAGTGTGGCAGCAGGCGTGAAGTTGTCTTGTTTCCATGCCTGTCTTTCCTTCCTCTCTTGTTACTTGTTTCTTTTTATAACTTAGCAATTTGAATAACCCATACATTTATGATATATTTTACATATATAGTAACTTTATATTTACTATATTGTTCATCATAAATATATGTTCATTTGATATTTGCATATATTATTTATATATTGAATATACAGAAAAAACTGAGTCAGAAGAGACATTACAGGCATGTTCACACTGACCCCCAGACAGGCTAAACCAGGGGTGGGGAACCTTTTTGTTGTCGAGGGCCATTTGGAAATTTCTACCATCCTTCGGGGGCCGCACAAAGTTATCCCCTTAAAATTTACCCAGCTATGTCACACAATTCGTTAACTCACCCGTACTGTGGTGTATGAAGCTGCTGCACTTTGGTGCGGTTGTGATGTTGGGCAATACTGATTTTGTTGCTGCTCACAACTGCCTTTCCAGGTTTATTTCAGCCTGGAGCGCAGTCAATTGTTCGTGATAATAATTTTTGTAAATAATATACATCACATAGGAGAAACTGGGACTGCTATATATACATCATTGGAGACATGGGGGCATACACATAACAGGAGACACTGGGAAATATACATCACAGGAGATTCTGGTGGCATATACAGAAATAGGGGGCACAGGCAGTACTGGGGAGCAAAGGCAGCACTGGAGGGTAAATACATCATTGCTGGG
Source organism: Allobates femoralis (assembly GCA_033576535.1). Taxonomy (NCBI): domain Eukaryota; kingdom Metazoa; phylum Chordata; class Amphibia; order Anura; family Aromobatidae; genus Allobates; species Allobates femoralis. The sequence continues at coordinate 81,787,350 of JARQOC010000005.1, forward strand.
CACATACAGTATTGGAGGAAATATACAACACACATACAGTACTGGAGGCACACACATCACTGGTGGGCACATACAATACTTCGGATGCTGTGGCAGCTGCTCCTCTTTTGTGTGACCGGGGCACATTTTTGCGCTGACCCCAACTACAAAGTGCGCCTTCATCTCATGCTGGTAAGCATACAGCATTCAGCAGCGAACACATAGCCTGAGGTATACAGCACATGGGTGGTACACGGAGCCTGAGGTATACAGTGCATGAGTGGTACACGGAGCCTTAGGCATACAACGCATGAGTACATGGAGCCTGAGGCATACAGCGCATGAGTACACGAAGCCTGAGGCATACATCGCATGAGTACACGAAGCCTGAGGCATACAGCACATGGGTGGTACACGGAGCCTAAGGCATACAGCGCATGAGTACACGAAGCCTGAGGCATACATCGCATGAGTACACAGAGCCTGAGGCATACAGCGCATGAGTACACGAAGCCTGAGGCATACAGCGCATGAGTACACGAAGCCTGAGGCATACAGCACTTGAGTACATGGAGCCAGAGACATACAGCGCATGAGTACACGGAGCCATAGGAATACAGCGCAGGAGTGGTACACGGATCCTAAGGAATACAGCGCATGAGTGGTACACAGAGCCTAAGGAATACAGCGCATGAGTGGTACACGGAACCTTAGGCATACAGCGCAGGAGTACACGGAGCCCGAGGAATAAAACGTATGAGTGGTACACGGAGCCTGAAGAATACAGCGCAGGAGTACATGGAGCATAAGGAATACAGTGCATGAGTGGTACATGGAACCAGAGGCATACAGCACATGAGTACAAGGAGCCAAAGGCATACAGCACATGAGTACACGGAGCCTGAGGAATACAGTGCATGAGTACACGAAGCCTGAGGGATACAACGCATGAGTACACAGAGCCTGAGGGATACAGTGCATGAGTACACGAAGCCTGAGGCATACAGCGCATGAGTGGTACACGGAGCCAGAGACATACAGCGCATGAGTACACAGAGCCAGAGGCATACATCGCATGAGTGGTACACGGATCCTAAGGAATACAGCACATGAGTGGTACACGGAGCCTGAAGAATACAGCACGAGTGGTACACAGAGCCTAAGGAATACAGCGCATGAGTACACGGAGCCTGAGGAATGCAGCGCATGAGTACACGAAGCCTAAGGGATGCAACGCATGAGTACACGGAGCCTGAGGAATACAGCGCATGAGTACACGAAGCCTGAGGCATACAGTGCATGAGTACACGGAGCCTGAGGAATGCAGCGCATGAGTACACGGAGCCGGAGGTATACAGCGCATAAGTACACGGAGCCTGAGGGATACAACGCATTAGTACACGGAGCCTGAGGGATACAGTGCAGGAGTACATGGAGCCAGAGGCATACAGCGCATGAGTACACGAAGCCAGAGGCATACAGCCAGGGGTGGATTAAGGGTAGCCGGGGCCTGGGGCTGTTCAGACTCTGTGGGTCCCCCGGTCATGTGACGGGTCATCATATACCTGAAACAGATTAGCTGTGTTCCATTTAAGTAAAAAAAAATAAAAGCAAATGAAATCATGAAAAACCATAGAAAATAAAATGCTGCAAAAACACCCTGTGTGAACGCATTTAGCGTCATAGCGGCTATACCGCCCATGTAATGTGACGCGGCGGCTCTCTGCTGATTAGCACGCCCATTGGGGCGTGAATAATTAGCATGCAGGCGGTACGGAGAAGCACGAGGCAACACCTTTTGCGGTTTCGAAGCCACAGTGGGTGCAGGTAATAAAGTCACTTTTATGAACTTTACAAATACACTTTTTTAGCACAAAGGAATGGCTAGAAATGTCTAAGAATGGTGCAGGGACAGGTCTTAAGAGACTGGGGGCTAATTTTTAGGGGTCAGGATACCTTTAAATACTGAGGTAAAGAAAACTCACCAAATACTCAGCGTGTGCACGAGGCCTTACAGATACTGAGGTAAAAACTCACCAAACACTCAGCATGTCCACGAGGCCTTACGTATACTGAGGTAAAAACTCCCCAAATACTCAGCGTGTGCACGAGACCTTACGGATACTGAGGTAAAGACTGACCAAATACTCAGCGTGTGCACAAGGCCTTACAAATATTGAGGTAACAACTCACCAAACACTTAGGCCATGTGCACACGCTGAGTATTTGATCAGGTTTTTACCTCAGGATTTGTAGCCAAAACCAGGAGTGGATAATTAAATACAGAAGTGGTGCACTTGTTTCTATTATGTGGTTACACACACCAATCATTGTATCCAATATCTGAACAGATCTCTGGTTGCAGTGAATCATGGATAGATTCCTCTATGTTGTACACAGCCACAAATGAACTATGTGTCCATGATTTCACTGCAACCAGAGATTGTTCAGATATTGGATACAATGATTGGTGTGTGTAAACCACCATTAGACTTTTCTCTGATTGCTCCACTCCTGGTTTTGTCTACAAATCCTGAGGTAAAAAACTCACCAAATACTCAGCATGTGCACATGGCCTCAGCGTGTCCACGAAGCCTTACATATACTGAGGTAAAAACTCCCCAAATACTCAGCATGTGCACAAGGCCTAAGGCCACGTGCACACGTTGAGTATTTGATGAGTTTTTTACCTCAGGATTTGTAGACAAAACCAGGAGTGGAGGAATCAGAGGAATAGTCTAATAGAAACACCTGCACCACTTCTGGATTTACGGTAATCATCCACACCTGGTTTTGGTTATAAATCCTGAGGTAAAAAACTCATCTAATACTCAGCATGTTCACGTGGCCTTACAGATCCTGAGGTAAAAACTGACCAAATACTCAACGTGTGATAAGTCATATGATTAGCACACAGGTGCAGATCCATGAAAGGAAAACAAGGAAAAAATTGTGGCACGCTAAATACATAACATAGATAGAACTACGGTATATATAACAGAGTAGGGGTGGAAAATTAAGGTAGCAGGACCTCACACATAACACCCAGTAGGAGCTCACAAATAGCCCCCTGTATGCAGCAGGAGCCCACAAATAGCCTCCAGTATGCACAGGACCCCCCACACAGCCCCCTATATACAGCAGGAGCCCACACATAGCCCTGTGTACACAGGAGCCCACAAATAGCGTCCTGTATGCAGCAGAAGCCCACACGTAGCCCTGTGTATACAGCAAGAGCTCACAAATAGCCTCCTGTCTGCAGCAAGAGCCCACACATAGTCCCATGTATACAGCAGAAGCTGACACATAGCCCTCTGTATACCACAGGAGCCCTCAAATAGCCTAAAGTATGCAGCAGAAGCCCACAAATAGCCTCATGTATGTAGGAGCCCACAAATAGCCCTGTGTATACAGCAGCAGCCCACACATAGTCCCTTATATACAGCAGGAGCCCACACATAACCCCCTGTATGCAGCAGGAGCCCACACACAGCCCCCTGTATACAGCAGGAGACTACACACACAAACGCATATAGGCACACTCAAGAAAGCAGACAGGACGCATGCGCAGGCACAAGAACGCAAACACATACATGCACAAGAACACAGACAGGCACGCACATGCACAAGAACACAGACAGGCACACGCATGCACAAGACCTCAGATAGGCACATGCATGCACAAGATCACAGGCACACGCATGCAAAAGAACACAGACAGGCAAATGCATGCACAAGAACACAGACAGGCATACATGCACAAGAACACAGACTGCACACACCACACACATGCAGAAGAATACATGGGGCAAATGCTGGTCCCTCACACTGTGCCCCTCCTTCTAGATATACTGCTTGTATCATCATGTATGGAATAGATATATAAATGCATGATGTGAGCAAAATATCCAGATGGAGCAAACACACAGTGTGCTACAGGCACACACATGCACAAGAACACAGACAGGCACACACATGCACAAGAACACAGACAGGCACACACATGCACAAGAACAGACAGGCACACGCATGCACAAGAACACAGACAGGCACACGCATGCACAAGAACACAGACAGGCACACGCATGCACAAGAACACAGGCACACGCATGCAAAAGAACACATTCACACGCATGCAAAAGAACACAGACAAGCATACATGCACAAGAACACAGACTGCACACACCACACACATGCAGAAGAACACACGGGGCAAATGCTGTTCCACATACTGTGCCCCTCCTACTAGATATATTGCTTGTATCATCATGTATGTAAGGGTACCTTTACACGCCGCCACTGTGGCAAGCAACAGGTATCCACCGCATGTGCACGCACACGTTTTTACCGGTGGATACCGATCGCTGATGCCGCATATACACGCCGCCATTGCGTGCTCCACTGAAGGTATCTTTGTTCCCCGGAAGTGCCGACGGGTGCCGCGGCTAACTTCCTGTGGAATACCTTAGCTACTTCACACGCCGCTACCACAAAGGAATATGGGCGTACATATTTCGGGCCGTAAGTACATAGGCGTGACAGAGCTGTGTATTCCGTGATGCACAAGCGTTGACTGGACAACGCAATAGCGTCATGATTGCCCAGCCTGCGCAGGAAGGCTGGCTAATACATGACGCCATTGCAATTGCGGATTGTGAATAGATAGCTCTTTAAATATGGCACCCTCTGAAGGGACAGCCAATGGTTACACAGTTGCCCCCACCAATGATCGCTGATGGGGCGTGGTATCCATGACGCCGTGGCACGCCCCTGGGAGTTCACTAGGCGACGCAACATCCATGCTTGTGCCCGTTTACACGCCACCACCATAGCCATTGTGCCTTTCTGTTTTTGAGCACGGCTCAGCAACAGGTATTCGAAGCAACTGCTGGACACCGGGAGGAATTGCCCTATTTACACACCGCCATTTCGTAGCAATTTCATGGCAACTGGCACAATTATCCCCAGTGCCCGGCAGTTGCTGCCCTCCTGTGGAGGCGTGTAAAGGTACCTTAATGGATATATAAATGCGTGATGTGAGCAAAATATCCAGATGGAGCAAACACACAGTGTACTGCAGGGGCCTGGAGCATTTGAAATGATGCATCATTTCGAACACACCAGCCCCCCAACACAAGTATGCACTTCACCCCTCCATCTTGGATACAGTTGCATGATTGCATGATGCATCATTTCAAGTGTCCCAGGCCCCTTGTTGCACACTGTGTGTTTGCTCCATCTGGATATTTTGCTCACATCATGCATTTATATAACCATTACATACATGATGATAGAAGCAAAATATCTAGATATAGGGGCACAGTGTGCAGCACCAGCACTTGCCCCATGTAGTTTTGGACAGTCCTAGGCTCCTCCACTGCCTGTAGTCTCCCCATACACTGACCCCCGTTATGACTGGATCATATTAGATACGGAGCTTCCTGCTGCTGCCCGTGCATTGCTGTGAAGTGCAGGCACAGCAGCAGGAGTAGCACAAATATACAATAGATCAGGCTGAGGCAGCCTGGGCACCTTCTCTTCTTCCATCGCCGTCGGGTCTGTGCATGTAGGCTGGGCTCCCCGCCTCCCAGCACACTCAGAGGAAGCAGCTCCTCTCTGGCAGGGAGGTATGCTTAGATGGTGGCTCCAACAGCTGCACGCACCCGCGCTCTGCCCTGCCGGCAGCGGTGCCGCATGTCAGTAAGAGGGCGGCCCTGCCCCCAGCATCTTTTAAATCAGCGTCGGCGCTGCGATGCTGGCACTGCTGAGGATTATAATGGGGACATTGGGAGCTATTTACTTTTTGGATCTTGGGTCCTCCTGGAGACCTGGGCTCGGGGCGGTAGCCCCATTTGACCTCATTATAATCCGCCACTGCATACAGCGCATGAGTACACGGATCCTGAGGAATACAGTGCATGAGTACACGGAGCCAGAGGCATAGAGCGCATGAGTACACGAAGCCTGAGGCATACAGCGCATAAGTACACAGAGCCAGAGGCATAGAGCGCATGACTACACGGAGTGTAAGGGATACAGCGCATGAGTGGTACACAGAGCCTGAGGCATACAGCGCAGGAGTCGTACACGGTGCTTGAGGAATACAGCGTATGAGTGGTATATGGTGCTTGAGGAATACAGCGCGTGAGTGGTACACAGAGCCTGAGGAATACAGCACATGAGTACAAGAAGCCTAAGGGATGCAACGCATGAGTACACGGAGCCTGAGGAATACAGCGGATGAGTACATGGAGCCTGAGGGATACAGCGCATGAGTACACGGAGCCAGAGGCATACAGCGCATGAGTACACGGAGCCAGAGGCATACAGCGCATGAGTACACGGAGCCAGAGGAATACAGCGCATGAGTACACGGAGCCAGAGGCATAGAGCGCATGAGTACACAGAGCCTGAGGGATACAGTGCATAAGTACATGGAGCCAAAGGCATAGAGCGCATGACTACATGGAGTGTAAGGAATACAGCGCATGAGTGGTACACAGAGCCTGAGGCATACAGCGCAGGAGTCGTACACGGTGCTTGAGGAATACAGCGTATGAGTGGTATATGGTGCTTGAGGAATACATTGCGTGAGTGGTACACAGAGCCTGAGGAATACAGCACATGAGTACACAGAGTGTAAGGAATACAGTGCAGGAGTGCTACACAGGGCCAGAGCAAAAAGGAGATGCATTAAGCAACACATTCAAGGGAAGGTGGATAAAAATCAATATGGTCATATATGATTTTAACATGATTTGTATCTCCCTCCCTTGGCTGTGCTTAGTGATGAATGAGTACTGAAGTAATCGGACTCGCAATACTCGCAACAAGTAGGTTCCGGTACTCGTTGCGAGTATAGTGAGTCCGATTGAAATGCGAGTACTTTCACAGTGTATCTATATATACACTGCGAAAGTACACTAAAAGTGAAGAAAAGTTGTTAAATAAAAAAAAACATCATACTCACCTTCCGACGCCTGCACCGGGACCCGAAAACCTTCACCTCCGATGTGCGGCAAGGACCTGCCAGTCTGATAGCCAATCAGATGGCTGGGAGCGATCTTTCCAATCAGATGGCCGGACGTCACAAACCACGTGATTGCTACCAGCCACTGATTGGCCAGATTGCCAGGTCATTGATGCACGTTCAAGACCTGGCAACCTGGCCAATCAGGTGGCTGATAGCGATCACATGGTTGTGACGTCCGGCCAACTGATTGGACAGATCACTCCCAGCCATCTGATTGGCTATCAAACTGGTAGGTTCTTGCCGCACATCGAGGTGAGGTTTTCGGGTCCTGGTGCAGGCGTCGGAAGGTATGATGTTTTTTTTTTATTTTTTTAACAACTTTTCTTCACTTCTTAGTGCACTTTCGCAGTGTATATATAAATACACTGCGAAAGTAAAAGGACTACTCGCTACTCCCGAGTAATCACAAGAGACTCGGCAGAGATAGCCGAATATCGTTACTATTCGGTGAGTACCGAATAGTAACGATTATACTCGCTCATCCCTAACTGTGCTGCTTTTGGATGCATCTCCCTTTTGCTACTAACACTCCTTGTCCCTGCACTGCCGGGAAATCATCATTCAGCACAGAACACAAAGCTTTTATTTATTTTGTCACCTAAATGTTTACTGACCTCCTGGAGGTGGAAGGACTTGTGATCAGGATGGCGGCAGGAGATGATTGCACAGACTCCTGCGCTGTATGTCTCAGGCTCTGTGTACCACTCATGCGCTCCTCCCACACAGAACTCTCACACACTGCTCATGTTGCATGTAGGACATAATTCCGACCCCCACCTCCGAGGAATTAAAGAGCCCGTGGTCACAAAATCAGCAGAGTGGCCGCGAGCCGGATCAGATCACATCGCGGGCCGAGTCCGGCCCGGGGCCGGACGTTCCCCACCCCTCGGCTAAACCTTAAGGAAAAAAAAGTATATAGATAAAACATGTGAAAATACTCTGCAATAAATAAATAAATAAAAAGCAAGTGGTATAGAAACACAGGGTACTTGGTACATACCTTTTTTGCAAAAAGGTACAAAGCCATCCCACCACGTCAAGGTGTACCCACGTCGGGATGGTCCCTACTCTAACTATTTTAAAGCCTGACCTTGATTCTACTGACTTCATTAAAAGCAGGATTTAGAGTGCGACCTGGGTCCCAAAATGGGCACACAGCACTGAGAGCCAATATAAATATACATACTGATGTCTTGTCGGAAGTGAATCTTCCCACTTGGTAATAATGGTAATGCACTAGTGCGCCCCCTATATTTCTTTTGTCTTTCACATTGTCGGAAGTGACGACTTCTTTAGGGTCTGGTTCAGACTCGTCTCTGAATTCTCTTTCAGGATCTTGACTGGGATTATCTGTCAAATGGAGATTAAGTTGGCTGTGATTCACCACTTTGGTCTTTTCTTCCCCTTCTTCCAATCTCATAGATATGCGCTCCAGGTCGAGGAAGAGCGTGAACAGTATATGGTTCAGATCCCCATTTTTAATCTAACTTGGTGGTCTGATGATTCTTCTTCAACCAAACACGATCTCCAATGTTCCAAGGCCTTGCTCTGGCATCCATGTTGTAGTTCTCTTCTTGTTATTGATGTCTTACCTTCATGCGGTCCTCCACAATGGCATTGGCTTCGTTCAGGCCGCATCACTGATGGTCAGTCGGAATGTGGACGAGGGTTAACAATCTCTCTGGCGTGGACTTACAGGGCAATGTTAGGTGGCAGTCTTCCTTGACGGCCGAACATTAGCAAATAAGGAGTGCATCGTATAGAACAAGTAGATCAATTCCGACAAGAGAACTGTCCAGTCTGCTCTCTGATGGGCAGGTACAGTGCATAGCATATCAATTAACGTTTGGTCCATTTTCTCACAAAGTCCATTGCACTGTGGATGGTATGCAGTTGTCATCAACTTCTTACATCCATACAGGAAGCAAAGTTCTTGGAACAGTTGCGACTCAAATGCAGATCCTCTATCAGTCAGAATCATTTCTGGATGTCCATAGGGCTGGACAAAGTTCTTCCAGAAAGCCTCAGCAGTGGTTTTAGCTGTTAAGTCTCTCACAGGCACAGCTACTGCAAATTTAGTATAGTGCTCAATGACAGTGAAGGCATAAATAACTCCAGGTATACTGGGCTGTAGTTTCACATGAAGAACGGTAACTAGCTCCATGGGTTCGTGACTGATGATGGGATACAGTGGAACATTTTGATCAGGACGTACAGTACATGCAGTACATTCTCTGCACCACTTCTCAATGTTGTTTCGCATGCTGATCCAGAAAAATCATCTTCTTATGATATTCTCCATCTTCTGACATCCAAAGTGACCTGATTGGTCACGATAGGCCTCCAAAATTATGCTGGCATCCTGCCTGGGCACTACCCTCTGGACCACACGCTCATGGGTAATCGGGTCTATAATTCGACAAACTATCTTGTCTCTTAACAAGAACAGCTGTCGCCTATGATTCCAAAGTTTAATCAGTTCAGGATCTGCTTTTCTGCGCTGGTCAGTATTGAGTTTTCTTCTGATCCAAGAAGACTCCAAGTCTCTGAATACTTCACTGTCTCCCTGAATCTGAGCCCAGTGAACTTTGTCTAGCTTCAGGTTTTATCCTGCTTGTGTAGGTGGAGATCCGGCATCTCTTCTGGCCACAAGAGCATTTTGGCTGGTGGCGTTAAAGTAGAAGGTAGGTGTTACGATAGTCTCTCTTACTTTGGAGACTTGTGACTGGTTTGGGACCTCTGTCTCACTTCTGCATCGATACTTCATTTTAAATGTGTTTCTTTACTTTTGCAATGTTGGAGTTTGTCTGTTGCTAGCAAGCTCCTTGGTTCTCTATTCAGGTGTGGCTACTTTGTGATCACTCCCATCTCCTTTATATGCACACATTATCCAGCATTCCTTGCTGGTGGTTGAACTTATTCCTGGCCTGTCTACCTTAGGGGAAGGAGCAACTCATGAGCAGTTGACTCTTGCCAAGCTGTCTGATGCCTTGGAGTGGGCAGCGGGCGTGAAGTTGTCTTGTTGTTTCTCCTTGTTGTCGTTTTTATTGCAGTGGTTGGAATCAGTGCTCCCGTCGGCTATCTCTCTATTCAGGATTTACATCAGGCCTGCGTGGGCCTAGGTATCCTCCTGGTAGCTCCACTTTTCATAGCTCTGCCCTTCATAGCGCCGTCCTTACACCTACCTATGCCCACTCCATATAGCTCTGCCCCTACATGTAGCTCCACCCCTACCAGTAGCCCTGCCCCTTTCATAGTGCCACCCCCATGTATAGCCTCATCCCTTCATAGTTCCATCCCTCCATATAGTCCTGGGGCGTGGATATGCACAGACACTCACCTTTGTGCAGTTGGCGTGGCTATGTGAAGTGGGCATTGGATGTGGCTGTGTGGAATGGGTGTGGCTGTGTGGAGTGGGTGTGGCTATGTGGAACAGGTGGAGTTATGTGGAGTAGGCGTGTCTATGCTGTGTGGGCAGGCCTTGATACATACACACACACTCAGCTTTTCGGCTGTCCCTAAGTCATAGGCATACTACAATTGATTAAAACACTCACTAAGTAGCCACGCCGAACCCCAAATCACTTGTGCTGCACATGAACTCTAATTACAAAGTGTCTGCACCTTAACTCTTAGAAAACGTATGTTACATGGAAGCGTTTTATACAGACCAATGTACAGGATGCGGGTCAAGGAAAGGATGCATACTTATATCCTACAGAAACTGTTTTTCTAATATTATCCATTCATTTGTTGAATTCTTTTCATCATTTAGCAATTTGAATAACCCATAAATGTATGATCTATCTTACATATATATTAATTTTATATTTAGCATATTGTTCATCATAAATATATGTTAATTTACTATTTCTTTCTGTGGCTGTCTCTCCCCTCTGTGGCTGTCTCTCCTCTTTTGTGGTTGTCTCTTTTCGTCTGTGCCTGTCTCTTTCCTCTGTATCAGTCTCTCCCATTCTGTGGCTGTCTCTCCCCTTCTGTGGCTGTCTCTCTTCCTCTGTGGCTGTCTCTCCCCTTCTGTGGCTGTCTCTCCCCTTCTGTGGCTGTCTCTCTTCCTCTGTGGCTGTCTCTCCCCTTCTGTGGCTGTCTCTCTTCCTCTGTGGCTGTCTCTCCCCTTCTGTGGCTGTCCTCCCCTTCTGTGGCTGTCTCCCCTTCTGTGGCTGTCTCTCCCCTTCTGTGGCTGTGTCTCTTCCTCTGCGGCTGTCTCTCCTCTTCTGCGGCTGCGTGGAGGTAGGGGCTGCGTACCCCACTAATGCTTTTAAGGATGTTGAATAAGATCTGAATTTTAACTGCACAAGTCTGGTTGCCGGTTCCTTCAATATCTTTTCCTCTGCGCCTGTCTTCCTCTGTGCCTGTCTTTTCCTCTGTGCCTGTGTCTTCCCTTTTGTGTCTCTTTTTGTATTTTATAACCGTGTACCGGATATTTATTAAAATTATTTTTATCAACATTTTTTTTATATAAAATGCTTTAAAACATTAAAATCCTAATGTGTGTATATATATACAGTTATTTCTATAACTTCAATAAGTTTCTCGTTACTCCTCTGGACAGGGCTCTGTTCCATTAGTGGGGGTGATGTCTATATATATATACGGTATATATAATATCTTTCTGTTGGCTATTATTGTATAATAAGCTCGGGTTTTTTCTCTTACCTCTATATATTGCGCTATATGTTATCTTCTTGCCGGGCTATATATTGCTTGATGTGGATTTCGTCCTTTTTGCTGCGTGTGCTTCCTTATTAAAGTATGTTTGTATTAGTATGTTGTTGTACGAGGGGTCAAAATATTGTTGTGTTTTTGTGCTCACCTGTTTTTTCCTTCTTGCAGGGGTGGCTGTGGTGTCTAAATATTCTGGTTTTACTTGTGGGGTCTATATTTCTTTTCTGTTACGTCCCTTAAACCTACAACAATATATATGTGTAATGTGGTAGTATTATTATACAGTCTTACAATATTCCTTTTGAGTCTATGTCTATAGTATTAGGAAACTTTAAACTAAAGAGCCTCCAAGTTTCAGCTTAGATGTAATATGCATTTGCCATCTGTATGTTCTATGGCCCCTACTTTACATTCATTATGTTCCCCCTCCCCCATTGTTCTGATGCCCCTCTCTGTACAGTTACTGTGTTTTGGCTCACCTGTTATATGGTGTGTCCTCCCGCTCTGTGTCCTCCTTCTCTGTGGGCTCTGCGGGTCTCCTCCGGGGTAGACACCCGTTCACATTGTACTCTGGCTCAGGTGCAGTGTTCTCATATATACTTTCCCCTTGCTCTGCTGTCAGCATCTCCTTCAACTTTGCTATGCAGCTAGCTCCTCTGGCATGATGGAGCTATTGCTTCCTGGTGTGTCTTACTGAAGTGTCAGTAGGGCAGTGCTATGCTAATGCTAGGTGGAGTCCATTATGCTAGGCTGTCTGATCGGTCACAGGCAGTGTAAAGTCAGGGCTGGTGCTCTCAGGTAACCTGGCACCCCATATGGATTCTGAGAGACATCACCCCCACTAATGGAGCAGAACCCTGTCCAGAAGAGTAATGAGAAACTTATTGAATTTATAGAAATACCTGTATATACCGTATATACTCGCGTATAAGCCGAGTTTTTCAGCCCAAAATTTGGGCTGAAAAGTCCCCCCTCGGGTTATACGCGAGTATGCCGCCCGCCCGCCACCCCCATCAGTATACAGGCCCCCCATCAGTATGCAGGGCCCCCCCCCTTGCTCCGCAAACCTGTAAAGTAAAATCATTATACTTATCACTGTCCTGTCGCCGCCATCCCCGCCGCTGCCGACATCGCGCTCACCCGCCCTCATCCGTCTTCTTCCGGCTTCCTCTGGTCGGCCCAGGCAATGACGTTATTGTCTGCACCAGAGGAGGAAGCCGGAAGAAGACGGATAAAGCCGGGTGAGCGCGATGTCGGCAGCGGCGGGGTTGGCGGCGACAGGACAGTGATAAGTATAATGATTTTACTTTACAGGTTTGCGGAGCAAGGGGGGGGGGGCCCTGGATACTGATGGGCGGGCCTGTATACCTCTGGGGCTGCTGCTGTATATACCCCTGGGGCTGCTGCTGTATATACCCCTGGGGCTGCTGCTGTATATACCCCTGGGGCTGCTGCTGTATATACCCCTGGGGCTGCTGCTGTATATACCACTGAGGCTGCTGCTGTATATACCTCTGGGGCTGCTGTATACTACTACTGGGGCTGCTGTATACTACCTCTGGGGCTTCTGTATATATCTCTGGGGTTGCTGTATACTACCACTGGGGCTGCTGCTGTATATAGAAGAGAGAGCAGTGGAGATAGCAGCGCGGTACGTGAGCGAATGTCATAGACTGCGAGAAAATGAGCTATGATGCCATGGACTATAGTCTCCACATTGGATCTGCCCCCATCCACCTTCCCTATGCCATGGACTATAGCCCCCACCCTGGACTTGCCCCATCCACCTTCCCTATGCCATGGACTATAGCCCCCACCCTGGACTTGCCCCATCCACCTTCCCTATGCCATGGACTATAGTCCCACCGTCCTGGATCCGCCCCATCCACCTTCCCTACAGCTCCTACCCAACATCCCCACAGTCCCTATCCCTAATCCCTTTATACAATTGCTTTGGCAAAGCTGAGGTGTATTTGGTCCTGCCAATAAAGCTTCTTTGAATCTTTGAATATACCACTGGGAAGGCTGCTGTAACACTGCTGGGGCCTGTATGTACCACTGGGGAGGCTGCTGTATACCACACTGCTGGGGCTGTATACTACCACTGGGGAGGCCTGTATACCACTGGGGGGGCCTGTATACCACACTGCTGGGGGCTGTATACCTGTGCTGGGGTCCACCCTCGGCTTATACACAAGTCAATAGGTTTTCCCAGATTTTGGGGGCAAAAGTAGGGGGTCGGCTTATACACGGGTCGGCTTATACACGAGTATATACGGTATATATATATATATATATATATATATATAATATATATATATATACATACATACATATATATATACATTAGGATTTTAATGTTTTAAAGCATTTTATATAAAAAAAAATTTGATTAAAAATACTTTTAATAAATATCCAATACACGGTTAAAAAACACATATTTGTGATTTTATTTAAGATTTTTTTTAGCATACATAATGTGAGTTATATTGATATACAGTAGACATAAGCCATTGATAAAAAAGAATTGTGCTGAGCCAACACACATTTTCATTCATTGCCTATTGTACAGGGCAGTAGCGTAGCTAGCGGGGTGGCAGGGGGGGTGAGCGCCCCGGGCCCCCCCGGCATGAGGGGCCCATTGTCCGCCCTCTGGGTGGGCCCCATGCTGGCAGCCGGCCACCGTGCCGGCCGGAGAGGAGGGAGGACGGGACTTCCTGTCTTGCAGCTCTGCCCGCCCCTCCTCACCTCCTCCTTACAGCAGATGCACGGCGGCCGCGATGAGTGTGCAACGACCCCCCCCCCCGGTCCTCAGATGATGGGGTGCCATGAGAATTCTCCGCCAACACCCAACTTCCCCCCCCCGGTCCTCAGATGATGGGGTGGCACGAGAATTCTCTGCCAGCACCCCCCCTTCGGTCTTCACATGGGGGACCTGGGTGCAGATCTCGCCACCGGCCCCAGAGCAGGCTAGCTACGCAACTGGTACAGGGGGATATTTGCATGGAAGATCCCCCGCAGGTTTTCAAGCAGCATTCCCACAATTAATACAGTTTGCCCCAGTGTACCCAACAATCCTGATATTTTACATATATAGTAACTATATTTACTATATTGTTCATCATAAATATGTTAATTTGCTATTTGCATACATTATTTATATATTGAATATACACAAAAAACTGAGTCAGAGCAGACATTACAGACATGTTCACACTGACCCCCAGGCAGGCTAAACCTTGACAAAAAAAGTATATAAACAAAACATGTGAAAATACTCTGCAATAAATAAATAAAAAGCAAGTGCTATAAAAACACAGGGTACTTGGTACATACCTTTTTTGCAAAAAGGTACAAAGCCATCCCACCACGTCAAGGTGTACCCATTTCGGGATGGTCCCTACTCTACCTATTTATACTCTACCTATTTATACTCTACCTCTGTGCCTGTCTCTTTTTTTTTTTCTTTTTGTGCTTCCCCCCACCCCACCCCTACTCTACCTATTTTAAAACTGCCCCTTGTTACTACCTGTCTCTCCCTCTCTGTGCCTGTCTCTCCCTCTCTGTGCCTGTCTCTCTCCCTCTGTGCCTGTCTCTCTCCCTCTGTGCCTGTCTCTCTCCCTCTCTGTGCCTGTCTCTCCCCCTCTGTGCCTGTCTCTCCCCCTCTGTGCCTGTCTCTCCCTCTCTGTGCCTGTCTCTCCCCCTCTGTGCCTGTCTCTCCCCCTCTGTGCCGTTCTCTCCCCCTCTGTGCCGTTCTCTCCCCCTCTGTACCTGTCTCTCCCCCTCTGTACCTATCTCTCCCCCTCTGTACCTGTCTCTCCCCCCTCTGTACCTGTCTATACCCCCGCAAAGCGGGCATTGCTAGTCGTTGCCCCGCGAACAAAGCCACAGCATGGGGCTGTAGTGTACACCGCTATGGTATACTACAGCCCCATGCCGCTGGCGCTATCCCCTAAACCCTGCCGCCCCTAAGCCCCGCCTCATACTAAACCCCGCCGCCTAAGCCCCTACCCCCTAAGCCCGCCTCCTAAGTCCCTACTCCCTAAGCCCCGCCGCTGCCGCTATCCCCTAAACCCCGCCGCCCCTAAGCCCCTACCCCCTAAGCCCCGCCGCATACTAAACCCTCGCCCCCGCTGCCGCTATCCCCTAAACCCCGCCCTCCGCCCCCCTAAGCCCCTACCCCCTAAGCCCGCTGGCGCCCCTAAGCCCCTACCCCGCCGCCCCTAAACCCCTACCCCCTAAGCCTGCTGCCGCCCCTAAGCCCCTACCCCGCCGCCCCTAAGCCCCTACCCCCTAAGCCCCGCCGCATACTAAACCCCCACCGCCGCTGCCGCTATCCCCTAAACCCCGCCGCCCATAAGCCCCTACCCCCTAAGACAGCTGGCGCCCCTAAGCCCCTACCCTAAGCCCGCCTCCTAACCCCGCCGCATACTAAACCCCCGCCGCCGCTGCCGCTATCCCCTAAACCCCGCCGCCCCTAAGCCCCTACCCCCTAAGCCAGCTGGCGCCCCTTAGCCCCTACCCCGCCGCCCGCTGCCGCCCCTAAGCCCCTACCCCCCGCCCCTAAGCCCCTACCCCCTAAGCCCGCCTCCTAACCCCGCCGCATACTAAACCCACGCCGCTGCTATCCCCTAGACCCCGCCGCCCCTAAGCCCCTAACCCGCCGCCCCTAAGCCCCTACCCCCTATGCCCGCTGCCGCACCTAAGCCCCTACCCCGCCGACCCTACTCCCTTAGCCCGCTGGTGCACCTAAGCCCCTACCCCCGCCGCCCCTAAGCCCCTACCCCCGCCTCCTAATCCTAAGATCTATCCTCTAAGCCCCTCAGCCCCCTAAGCCCCCGCCGATACCCCCTAAGCCCTATCCTCTAAGCTCCGCAGCCCCTAAGCCCCTACCCCCGCCGTTACCCCCTAAGCCCCGCCGCCTCCTAAGCCCCCGCCGCTACCCCCCGCCGACTAAACCCGCAGCCCTAAGCCCCTACCCCCTAAGCCCCTACCCCACGCAGATACCCCCTAAGCCCCGCTGCCTCCTAAGCCACGGCGCTACCCCCCCCGAATAAGCCCCGCAGCCCCTAAGCCACTACCCCCCGCCGATACCCCCTAAGCCCCGCCGCCTCCTAAGCCCCCGTCGCTGTCCCCCGCCGCTGTCGCTACCCCCTAAGGCGCTACACCCTAAGCCCCCGCCGTCCCCTAACCCACCGCCGCCGTCGATCACTTACATGTCTTCTTCATCTCATCGTCCGTCCGTCCGATCCACAAGTCCTCCGTCCGGCCAGGCGTCCTCTTCGTCCGGCCCCGGGGGTCTTCTCTCTTCTTTCCGCCATCTTCCGCTCCGATCTCCTCTTCTCTTCTCATTGCCATAGAATGGACGAAAAATCCTCCATTCTATGTCTATGAGAAGTGAGGCGCTCTTCTGATTGGTCGCGGTCTACTGCCGCCAGCCAATCAGAATCGCGCCTCACTTCCCATAGACATACATTAGCGGCGTGTCGGCAAATTTATGGCCGGCTCCCTGGTTCTCTTTTGCGGCCATAAAATCGCGGACACACCGCTATGTATGTCTATGGGAAGTGAGGCGCGATTCTGATTGGTCGCTGTGTGCTGCCGCGGACCAATCAGATTCGTGCCTCACTTTTAGCGGTAAATTTGAAATGTGGACTTTCAAATTTACCGCTAAAAGTGAGGCGCGATTCTGATTGGTCCGCGGCAGCACACAGCGACCAATCAGAATCGCGCCTCACTTCCCATAGACATACATAGCAGTGTGTCCGCGATTTTATGGCCGCAAACGAGAACCAGGGACCCGGCCATAAATTTGCCGACACGCCGCTAATGTATGTCTATTTTTATCTATTTTTCTATCTTTTTTCTTATATATCTATTTATCTATCTAATAATAGACATTGCTCGCGCCTTACCAACGACTCGCAATCATTGCGAGTCGTTGCTGATACGCTAGCTATCGGCGCGAAGCGCTGATTGCGAGTTTGCGGCCCCGATGGGGGTGCATTATAATATATGGAGGACTATGGACGTGCATTATAATATATGGAGCCAATTATACTATATGGAACACATTATAATTTTTGGAGGGCTCTGTGGGAGGCATGATAATACTTTGATGTCTATGAGGGAGCATTTATACTTTATGGAGGGCTATTTGAGGGCTGTGTTGGAGGCCATTATACAGTATGAAGAGGTGTATATACTGAAGGGCCATTATACTATATGTGGGTCAATAACACTACATGTAGGGCTATGTGGGGGTCACAGTTGGGGATCATACTGTGCCGGGGTAGTTGAGGGTGGGTACAGTAGCATTATGTGGAAGGTACTGTGGAGGAATCAGTGTGGGGGTGGTGTATAGTGTTAGGGGGGCACTTTTGTTGACATCATACTGTATAGATGTAATGAAAGGGGAATCATGGGGCTTCAATAAAAGGAAAATTACTTTGTAAGGGCTGCACAGTTATTAGATATGTATCTATGTTACCCAGACAATTTTTTTATTTGAGGGGGGAGCAATAAGAACTTCTGCTATGTGACCCCATGATCTCTATGTCCGCCCCTGGGGCAGGATGCATTGTCCCTCTGCTGCAGGACTGATTGACCATAACTTACACACCAGCTCCAGTGCAGCCCCTTGGTACATACAGGCATCCAGCAATGTTACTCCTGAGCGGTGGTTGGTCACTGGCGCTCGTCCCCCTTCTTGCTCCCATATCTCAGCCCAATAGGAAGGCCCCTGCTATTAGTTCTGGGCAACCCTGAGTACTGCGCTTTTGATTGGCTAAGCTTTCCAGGAGGAGGTGTGATCTGTTTGAGGAGAAGCGCCATTTTCCCAGCTTAGTGCAGTGGCGGCTTGTTGATACTCAGACTGCAGATCGCTGCATGTGGTGTGTGGATGGTGCTACATGGTGACATGTCTGACTAGTTAGTGCCAGGTAGCCGCCATATCAGAACTGCCCAAAGTATTGTAGGTGTGTGCCAGAGGATGGCAATCAGTGCTGCCCCCTGTGCTATAAGGATGCAGAACTGTGTCTGTTTACAGGACCACCGCTCTGCCGCCATCATTGCGTGTCTGTATGCTTGCGCCAAGCCTGCCATTGCCATTAATGATCCTTAATGTGGATTTTTCCGTGTGGTTCTTGTAAATGCGTATGACGGCACTGACATCTTTATATTTGGGGGGGGCGCCATCTTGAACTTTACCTCAGGCAGCAGAGAGGCTCGGTTCACCCCTGCACACACCACGGGTGGCATCACAAAATCTCCTTATATATAAATCCCTCTTAACAACGCCAGAAAAGCCCCTACCCCTTTTCATCTGAACCCAGGCCACGGGACCAGGTCACGACCCCCGTGACTTCCCCTCTAGAGACAGCAGCGGCCCAGTCTTGAATACCCCACGGCCCTGGGGGTGCCTCAGCCTCTGCGTCACAAACAGAATTCCGCGCCCGGTAACCGGGTACTGTGTGCCGAGAATTGTGTGAAATATGTGACTGTCGCCATTACTAACGCGTGCAGTGTGCGGGTAACAGAGTGGGCGTATCATCATGGGCGGCACCCTCCCAAGAGCGCGAAACGAGGCCCAACCTGCGCTCTGACGACATCCGGGGGGGACGGGAAACCCTGTCCTATTGCGGAACGAGAATTGTACATCCCTACCGAAGTGAAAGACTGGAAGGCTCAGGATTCACTAAGGGGGCGGAAGGATGTCACAGCCAAGAGATCCCATGCAAGGGGTTGGCGCAGTCGGTCCCGCGCTACAAGGTATTGCAGACGGAGTACCCGGCGCTGCTGCAGTGCAAGGTATGTCCCCGACCATGCCGTTCCTAATGCCGTATACTCCGGGAGCGACATGGTTGCCGCAATTCTCAGGGGAACCAAACACCCTGACAGACTTTAAAGAAAAGCTGGATAACTATTATAGTCTCTATCCCCTGACAGAAGGCCAGCGCGTCAGAATACTTATGGGACAGTTAGCTGGTAACGCGCAGCGGGAAACCAAGTCGTGGCCTGACACTGACAAAGATACTGTATAACATGCAATCGCCAGGCTAAAGGCTACCTAAGGCTGGTTCTCCACAGCAGGTACAATCTGGTAATATTATTGTGATGAGACTCAGATGTACAGGCTGAAAGCCTGAAGATGGGAGCCAAATGCTCCCTCTCCTCCACCATTGTGTCTTTTATTATGCAGATACAAGTGTGCTAATTTTAACCCAATTAATATAAATAGATGCACACATGTGGACCTATCAGCATTATTTTTGGTGCCATTTTTATGTCTAGCAAAAGGTAGAGACTGACTGGCGACACCTGTGTGTAAAGGTGCTAGCTGGAAAAACATATTATAAAATAAGGTAAACTGCTGCACACTGAACACTAAGAAAAATCATGATGTAGCATAATGGCTACAAGAATGAATGGCAAGGCAAATATGTAAAGCTCATACAAATGTGTATGGGGAAAAGAGACATAGCAAAAAATTGCTTACGAATACTGAAAACAATTGAGAAAACTTAGCTGATGCATTGGCCAATTCATGAGGGCCCGAAAACAACGTCAAGGTGTTCTCTATCGGGTACCTAACCTTATGCCTCTGCTTGCGATTTTTTTTATCTTTAAGTCTAAATCTGGACTGTCTGAAGGGTCGTACTCTGCTGGGCTCGTCTAAGTTTGAGGCATCTACATGTTCTACATGTTGGGTTTTTGGCCTTGTTGCATGCGTCTCAAGAGACCATATTTGAGAAGCCGTGACCTAAAAATGACACGTACTGGTCCGGTGATGGATTTGTCAACAAAGCTCACAATAGTGATCTGATGGACACCCAGTATAGGGCTAATCATTTACTGCAAAGAGCTACATATCAATACAACCACAGCTACAAGCTACAAGAGCAGTCGGGACAGGAACATTTTAAAAATGGTTGTCCAATTGTAATAGACTTCCTTTAAAAAGGTTTTCACAAAACACATTAGATTTATATACTAACATTAGAATGGTAATATTGATGTGGTTGGAAATTCACAATCAGAATATTGCAGTATTATTTCCATATACATATGTATAGTGATCCACTATACTGGCCAGGAACGGGTCACAGGAAACATGGATTACTGCTCAAGACGTCTCTGCAGGTTTATATCTTGAATCATCAGGATAAAAGAAGCAGTCTATAAAATGTTATTACTGCTGAGAATAAAACCTCTCATCTTTGCAAAATAATGATAATATCATAAAATTGTATATTGTCCCTGCCATGCACATACTTCAAAGTAATAATTTATCTTCATAACCCCTTAGGATAATGCTTAGTGTCAGCTCCCTGCAATCTCATTGAAATGACAGTATAACTAGAGCCTCGGGATGTTAAGCATATTATTAGATCAGTGCGACATTCATGTAAATATTTATATGTGTTTAATTATAGAGAATAATTGTAAATTCTCATCTTTTATTCCATTATATATCATTTAGTCTTCTAAAAATAAGTCTCAGCATTCTCATATCTTACCATAGCTCAACTTAAATAAGGCTGATATAAGGAAACTCCGCAAGACGTGATGAAACTGTGCCCTCTGTATTGTGCGCCGAGCGGATAGGGACCAGACCAGAAACCAGACGATAGCAACAGTTCATAAGAGCTTTATTTACAGAGGTTCAATATGGAGGCACTTGGACTTTACATACTGAACTATTATTTATTTTTATTTACTCGTTTATATAGGGTCCTCATATTCCACAGCACTTTACAGACACCATTATCATTGTATCCATTGGTACTCATCTAAATTCAGTATACACTTAGAGTGTGAAAGGAAGCCATACGAGGAGAACATGCAAATTTCTTGGAGATGTTGTTCTTGCTGGGATTTGAGCCCAGGACCCCAGCATAACCACTATGGCCAGTTTCACACCACGGTATGATCAGGTACGGGGCGGTCCGGTATGAATCTGACAGCCCCGGACCCGATTTTGTACTAATGCATGCCTATGGTGCCGGACAGGGCCGGATGGCAGCTATTTGCCATCCGGTT
The DNA here is from genome assembly GCA_033576535.1 of Allobates femoralis. NCBI lineage: Eukaryota > Metazoa > Chordata > Amphibia > Anura > Aromobatidae > Allobates > Allobates femoralis. The sequence goes on from JARQOC010000005.1 coordinate 81,809,086, forward strand.
TTGTCCCTGTCCAGCAGCATCAGGCTGCATTCGGTTTGTGTCCCAGACACAAAAACGCATTTTGCAGCGGTTTTGTGTCCAAGGAAAAAGTTTAGCAAAACTGGATCCGGCGCGATCTGGCGCCCCCTAACATGGAAGTCTATGGGGCGCCGGATAGCGCTGGACCCGACAGAGAATCTGTCAAGTTCCCGGACGGTGGGTGCTGAAGCTCAGCGCTGGCCACACTGAACTTCAGCACCTAGAGCTGTCCCCTGCTGACATTTCAGTACCGCAGCTAGCTCCCACAAGCCGTGATCCTGACATTTCAAAAGGGACAGCTCCTGAACCCTGCGATCTGCCGAATCCGATAGCTATCAGGTTCTGTCCGGTGTGTCCAGCAAAACACCGGTCAGAACCTGATACACCACAACCATGGTGTGAAACCGGACCATGCCACTATGCTGCCCTTTTTACAAAAGTACCATATATATATATATATATATATATATATATATATATATATGATCCAAAAAACAAGCAGCACTCCTTCATTTAGTGAAGTGGACGTTTTATTTCACCACCCCATGTGATGCAACGTTTCGGAGCAATTGACTCCTTTCTCAAGCATAGTGCATACACATATCAGACAACCTTATATATAAAAAAAGCTAATTATCAATCATCTATACTTTTAAGAAGATCACACTATAAAATATGATCTATCAATTATTCATATCAGGTGCTATAGTGCCATAGTGTAAAGTGCTTCAATAGTGCATACATTAGTATAAGAACCCTGAGTATTACTCAGTTACAGTATCTTGATATTTAATTGCCAATTTATGACACCTCAGTGCAGCTGTGCATTAAAAGATTTAATTTTACCATAGACAGTATTGCAGAGCTCTCCCCCGCCATCTCCCTCGTGCAGAGACCATCGGCGTTTTCCGGGTTCTATTGCGCATGCGCGCACTATTCCGCGTCATCTGACGCTTCAGAAAGAGATAGAGTGCCATTATTAAAGATACGGGAATTAGAGTGGATTTTTAAGCTTAAAACCCTAAGACCAGATGGTCTAAATGTTGATTTTAAAATTCATAATTTAATATAAAGAGGCAACTTTTCCCAGAAGAACATTCTTTCCATGTACTCCATTTCATATTTATGGTGTATATGATGTAATTTTATAATATATCTAATATTACTATCATTAAAGTACTAAATACTTTTATTTTTCATAGGCAGTGGACCAGTAGCAGACCCGTGAGAAAAAAACGCCATCCATTGCAGAGAATCTCTAGTAAAACTATTATTTTTATATTAATAAAAGCATGATAAAATTCTAAAATGCCTCAACTATGTTTCTTTGTGGGACCAGAATGAATGGTAATTCTGTCTATACATGGATAATTGGTCTGGGGATACGGACTGACTGTCTAAGTCCCTAGTGCTGATTCCTATGGGGGAACGCAGGCTCCCCTTAGGGGGAAGCAAGTGTTTCTCATGGCACTATGCTAGCTATGATTGAGGAGGTCCGCTAGAACATTGGAGACTGTTGGGCTTACTTATAAATAAAAATATTAATAATAATAGTGTAGTAAGAGGGATCAGGGCAAAATCACCGCATTTGCCAGTAAGTAAAATGGCGGCAGTGACCGCGTGCATGGGCATTAGATCTGAAGCGTCAGAAGACGCGGAATAGTGCGCGCATGCGCAATAGAACCCGGAAAACGCCGATGGTCTCTGCACGAGGGAGATGGCGGGGGAGAGCTCTGCAATACTGTCTATGGTAAAATTAAATCTTTTAATGCACAGCTGCACTGAGGTGTCATAAATTGGCAATTAACTATCAAGATATACTGTAACTGAGTAATACTCAGGGTTCTTATACTAATGTATTCACTATTGAAGCACTTTACACTATGGCGCTATAGCACCTGATATGAAAAATTGATAGATCATATTTTGTAGTGTGATCTTCTTAAAAGTATAGATGATTGATAATTAGCTTTTTTTATATATAAGGCTGTCTGATTTGTGTATGCACTATGCATGAGAAAGGAGTCACTTGCTCCGAAACGTTGCATCACATGGGGTGGTGAAATAAAACGTCCACTTCACTAAATGAAGGAGTGCTGCCTGTTTTTTGGATCTTCTGTTTGGACAGCTGAGCACCGTATACAGGACCTTGTACCAAATACTACTTATAAGATTGTGCTGATTCTATTTTTTTACTATATATATATATATATATATATATATATATATATACATATACAAGTACCCCGTAACTGAAGACCAACTCCTCTCCTCCCTCCTGTCGAAATCACACCTCACCACTAGCGCCCACGACCTGCTCCCATCCCAACTCATTCCCAACCACACCTCCATCTTCATTCCAGCCCTCACCCACCTCTTCAACCTATCATTTACCACTGGCGCCTTCCCCTCGGCCTTCAAACACGCCCTAATCACGTCCATCCTTAAAAAACCCTCCCTCGACCCCACCTCTGTCTCTAACTATCGCCCCATATCTCTTCTCCCATTCGCCTCTAAGCTACTTGAGCAGCACATCCACTCCGAACTGTCCTCTCACCTCTCCTCCTGCTCCCACTTCGACCACCTACAATCCGGCTTCCGACCCCTACACTCCACCGAAACAGCCCTGACCAAAATCACCAACGACCTACTGACCGCCGAGAACAAATGCCACTTCTCCATCCTCCTCCTCCTTGACCTGTCTGCCGCTTTTGACACGGTTGACCACTCCCTTCTTCTCTGGATCCTGGAATCCCTCGCATCACCCACCTTGCCCTCTCTTGGATCTCCTCATACCTAGCGGACCGGACCTTCAGCGTCACCCACTCCCACATCTCCTCCTCGCCCTACCCCCTCTCTGTCGGAGTCCCCCAATGTTCAGTCCTTGGACCGCTACTTTTCTCCATATACACTCTCAGCCTAGGACAACTCATTGAGTCCCACGGCTTTCAATACCACCTCTACGCCGATGACACCCAAATCTACCTGTCCGGTTCCGACATCACCTCCCTACTCTCCAAAATCCTACAATGCCTTTCCGCCATCTGTTCCTTTTTCTCTGCTCGCTTCCTTTACCGCAACATGGACAAAACTGAATTCATCATCTTCCCCCCAAGAAATTCCCCCCCACTTCCCAACCTATCCATCTGCGTCAATGTCTGCACTCTCTCCCCAGTCCCTCAAGCCAAGTGCCTCGTGGTAATCCTTGACCCCTCCCTATCATTCAAGCCCCACATCAAGGCCCTCACCACATCCCTCCAGCTCCAGTTTAGAAACATCTCACGGATCCTCTCCTTCCTTAGCCACGACACCGCTAAAACATTTATTCATGCTTTTATCATCTCCCACCTTGACTACTGCAACCTCCTCCTCACTGGCCTCCCGGCTAACTCCCTTACACCTCTTCAATCTATCCTCAACTCCGCTGCCCAACTAATCCATCTGTCCTCCCGCTACTCCCCTGTCTCCCCCCTCTGCTAAGCCCTTCACTGGCTCCCCGCCTCCAAGAGATCCCAGTTCAAAACACTAACGATGGCATACAAAACCATACACAACCTGTCCCCACCATACATCTCCGACCTGGTCTCCCGATACCTACCCTCACGCAACCTCCGATCCTCCCAAGAACTCCTCCTCTGCTCCCCCCTCATCTCCTCTTCGCACAACCGCGTTCAGGACTTCTCCCAGGCATCTGCCATACTCTGGAACTCCCTGCTCCAACACGTCAGACACTCTCCAACCCTGAGAACCTTCAAGTGTCACCTGAAGACTCACCTATTCCGTCAAGCCTACAACCTGCCACGAAACCCAGGCGACCGCCCCATGGCTGACGTTCCCCCATCATACTGTATCCCCACCCTCCCCTCGTAGACTGTGAGCCCTTGTGGACAGGGTCTCCTCCCCTCCTGTACCTGTATGTCCTGATTGTCTAGAGTTAGTGTACTTGTGCTTGTCTCCCTTATCCTCATGTAAAGCGCCATGGAACCTAATGGCGCTATATAAATAAATAATAATAATATATACAAACTGGTCTTTCACCTTCCCCAGCACACCTAAGCTCAAGCTCATGTCGCAACTTTAACATAACTGAATTTATAACCAACACTTATGTATTTACTTATTTATTGGCCAACACTTCAGGCCCTCTAGGACCACATCGGTTCTCTCTGTGAGGCTCACTCTCCTCATCAGTCGCTCTCTACTCTCCTGGCACAATCGGATGGTCGCATTCCTGGATGTGCAGCCAAGACCCTCATACTCATAGCATAACTGACACTAGCTTTATTGATCACATAGCTCTGCTAACTACTGTTGCCTGCTCTGGATACTTCTTGCAGAGTCGCCCGTCTCTGCTGCTTTTTGCTGCACTCACTTGGCTTTGGCTGTGGCAGTTACTTCAGGTAACACACGTTTGCGTTCTCTCTCATCTCTGCTGACTTGGACTTTGGCGGGTACTATCACACTCCTGCCATCAATGATCACTCAAGATGTAGTGATGACACCGGAATTCAATGGGAGAATTGCTATGGGAAAATCCACACTGAAGTCACTGGTTTGTCAAATTAAATTTCCAATTACACATATGAATATGCTTTGGTCTAAACCACTTTTGCAGCATATTTATGGTCGTTATTAGAGTTGTGACAAACTGTAAACAGAGCTTCCTATGGCTTATAGAGAATAGCTTCGAATACTGAATGGGGACAACTTACTGAACTACCAAAGAGTAAGGAAAAATTAATAAAATACCAGATATACGGATTTTAGACCCACAAACGTAAATTAATCTGCACAACTCTATCTGATCTATAACATGCAACTTCTGGCTCATACATCATGTCAGACATGGCAGATTTCCTTTAGGGTTATCATTAGAAAACTAAATCATAATTCAGTTTTTGTTTTAAAAATACAAGGAACAAACTAACAGTGACAGACTTGTACAGAGTAGAGAGAAGACCCTTCCCTTGCGGGCTTACATTCTACAGGGTAATAGGGAGAGAGATAGTAGGTTGGGTCTGCTCTGGTGGTGGTGGAGCGCTGGGTCTGGTGGTGGTGGAGTGCCAAGTCTGAGGGTGGCAGTGTCATTGTAAGTTGTTGGCTGTTCTAAAGAGATGGGTTTTCAGGTTCAGCTTGAAAGTTTCAAGTGTAGAGGATGGTCAGATGTTTTGGGGTGCAGAATTCAAGAGGATGGGGGATGCTCGGGTGAAGTATTGCAGCCGGTTGGATGAGGAATGTACAAGTGTAGAGGAACGAAGGAGGTCTTGGGAGGATCGAAGATTACGAGTTGGATGATATCGGGAGATGAGATTAGTTCAGAGATATATGGGGGAGATATATTGCAGATGGCTTTGTCAGTCAATGTTAGTAGAAGTGAGCAGTGTATTGCTCTATATATTTTCACATAGGAGTAACTGGCTGATAACTGGTAGGTGCCACATCCATTCAGTTAAATAAATGTAGACATTCATTTTTTTCTTAACATGGGATCCTATCTTTGATGGATGCCCTATGCATGTTATCCATTAAGGTACGATTAGACATATTATTTTTTTTAATGGTTAATATCTTACACCATACATTTTAAGATAGTTCAGGTTAAGAAATAAGGAAGGATATGCCCGCAGTTTGTAGAGCATTTCCTAGCTGACAAGTGCCCTTTCATTCAGTTCAGATAAATCCTCAAAATATATGTTCCTCCAAGGTAACACTCAGCACTCAGAAGAATTTATTACATTGTTCCAATGTGAGAGAATAAAAGCAGTTACGGCGTTGTGGAGGGCATAAGCCAACAAAGAAGCTACTCTGTTTTTTAATCAATGGTAATTACACTTTACATAGCCTCATTATTGACTGCTGCTTATTGCCTACAAATGTAACTCTTTCTAAAGTAACCAGTATTGGCAGCCGATAGCATGCAATGGAGGCCATACATATCAATCACTGTTGAAAAATATAAATAGTGGTTATCGAGTAGCTGTGCCTTTCATCAAATATGAGCAAATACTTTCTTAGTTTAGTAAATATTACTTTATACTAAAAATACATCAATTTTGTTAATTGCATGACACAATCCCTTTTACAAGGGTTCGGTGGGAGTGTCTGGCAAACTGGGATCCTATTGAAGCGATGGCTGGGAGGACCACCGCGGTGCAGAATAATGTACGATACACAAGATGGGAGTGCAAACCACAAGGGTGAATTTATTAACAGGCGGGGAAAGGAGTGAAGAAGGCAGGTTCAAGCAGGGGTAAACAGTGGCAAACGAGATTTAACAAACTTTTCGTTTTCTCTAGCTGGTCCGCTCAATAGCACGGTTCTCCAACTATCACAAGTTGACAGCACACAGGTAAATTCACAAAAGCAAGTACAATACTACTCTACGTATAACCTTTCTGGCCGTGCTACACAGGCCACACGGCTGCCGTGTTCTACCTACTGAAGCCTATTCTAAACCCTGAAAGGTGCACAATATTCAACTCACAGTGATGCAGGGATTTGGATGCAGTCCCGGGGGCCCCCAACAACAGCAGTCCGATCCGAAGATGCACACGGTTCCTGTCTCGAGTCGATGAGCTGCAAATCTTCTCCTTGCTTCTGACTCTTACTGGATTCCAGGCATGTCTCTGTGTCTCACTTTCATTTCACAAGAAAAACTGCTGTCCTGTTCCAGTCACACAGACGGTCTCCTTCTCTTCACACATCCACCGACTGCTCCAAAAACACACTCTCCGAAGGGGGAAAACAGGACATACCATCATCCCACACCTGGGGGGTTTTCTGTCTCTTAAAGTGGCAGCGTGTTTCTTACTGTCCACCACAGGCACAGTTTTCTTAAAGTGGCAACGCTTCTCTTACTGTCCATAGCAGTAGCACCCCCAATACTCTCGTGGGTGTGTCACATTGGACATAAGCTGACTCCCTCCTGGTCACATGGGTGGTGAGGTCAGCACAGGTCCTGTTCCTCTGGGTTGAGGGGAACCTTGTGGCCAGACACGGAGGATTTGTAGCTCCTGAACATGGTGAGGAGACCTTGGGGACGCCTTTGAGTAACCCACAGCTCAGGAAGCTTGAACCTGGTCTGGGCCTGGATCAGGCCGGAGTCCATGTGGCCTGTGAGAGGCAGCAGCCTCTGTAACCGATGGATTAAGAAAAGTGGGCATGGTGGCACTGTCATGGACTAGATGTAATGGGGCATGTGGGGACACTGCCATTGAGAGAGACTGAGAGTATCTCAAGTGTCCCGTTTATCAAGGACTATGCAAACACTGCCGGGCAGGCGTATCTGCCATTGGAAACAGGTCGGAATAATTCCATTAATGTGTGAACTGTGTATTACTATGTGGACTGTGCATTACAAGCGGTTTATGACATTTATTAATAAACTGCTGGACATTGTGTTATTTTAAGAACACGACTGGTTGCAACAATTTTGCTGCCAAGCATGTCTTCCATGTACTCCGGCTTGTGCTACCTCACAACACATACACATATATATACGTACATATACAAACACACACATACATATAATGTATAAGAAAAAGAAACTGCACTCACCGGATCTTCTGTGCTCACTTTATTTATACTGAACGGGGTACATAGTTGCAGGGAGGGGGTGCTCAAGAGCCGGTTCTTGAGCACCCTCTCCCTGCACCTATGTACCTTGTTCAGCATAAATAAAGCAAGCACAGAAGATCTGGTGAATGCTGTTTCTTTTTCTTATACATTATATATGGACTTTTTCTTTGGAGACGCACCTCAGACACCCGGCAGCCTGCAAGAGACTGTGGCCGCAAAAGTCGGCCCCGAAGATTTATTAGTGTGGGGCATGGCTTTTGTTTTTTGTATTTGAAACACATACATGTACACACACAGACATGTACACACTCATACATGTATACATATATACACACATGTACACACATGCATATACATATACATACATGCATATACACACATACATGTACACATACACACATACATGTACACACATGCACATACATATACACACATACAAGTACACACATGCACATACACAAACACACACATACATACACGCCCATACATGTACATACATGTTTATAATAATAATACTCTTTATATAGCGCTAACATATTCCGCAGCACTTCACAATTCAGAGGTTCATATTCGAACAATCAGAAGAAACAGTTATCAGAAAATACAATACAATACATAAAACAATACAATACAAAATACAATACAAAGCATAATACAATAATTCAAGCAAAATAAGGTCTGTTTGGCGAGGTGGAGGGCAGAGTTGTACGTTTTCAGCATAAATTTATAGTGAATGAAGTTTTCTGGAGTGCGGGTTTTGCTCCATAGACGTTCAGTACTCCTAGAGGATCGCTGGAGGAATTGAGTTTGTGATGTGAGCCAGGGCTGTTTAACTCTGTGTTTGGAGGTTCTGAGGGTGAGGGGTGCTACTTGGTCCAGGATGCTTCTGAGAGTGTCAATGTAGTGATTCACCGCCAGGTCTAGACAGGAAAAGGAGGAGATGAGATGAGAGAGTCTGTGAGTGTATGAGGGTTAATGGTCTGTAGATTTCTGAATGTGTGATAGGGGTGTGCTGGGGTGGGCGAGGGTTAGTGAGTGAGAAGGAGAGAGTGTTGTGATCAAAGAGAGGAAGAGGCGAGTTATCTAAAGAGGAGGTTAAACAGAGCTGGACAAAGATCAAATCAAGGGTGTTACCATCCTTGTGTGTCTCAGAGGTTGAGAGCTGTGAGAGGACAAGAGAAGTGGTTAGAGATAGGAGCTGGGATGCAGATGGAGAAATGGAGCTGTTTATGGGGATGTTGAAGTCTCCCACAATAAGGGTTGACAATTCTGAGGGCATAAAGTGAGGCAGCCACGCAGAGAAATGGTCGAGGAACTGGGTGGGTGACCCTGGCGTGCGGTATGCCACTGCTACTGAGGGGGAGGAGGTGGAGGAGCCCAATGGTGTGGACCTCAAAAGAAGGGAATGAGAGTGATGGAGCTGGGGAATGACCTGGAAAATATATTGTGGGGACAGGAGTAAGCCAACTCCACCACCATGTCTGTTCCCAGGTTTTCGGGGAATGGGTGAAATGTAAACCGCCGTGAGGAATAGCGTCAGGGGAAACCATGTCTGAGTCCTGGATCCAGGTTTCAGTGAGGGCCAGTAGATTAAGAGAATTAGTGAGAAAGTAATTGTGGATGAAGGGAAGCTTGTTGCATACAGATCATGGATTCCAGAGAGAGCAATTAAAAGAGAGAGATGAAAGTGTGCAGGTAATGTTGATAAGGTTAGTATGGTTTCTATGTGTGGTGGGGAAGGGGTTGAAGTTGGCGGAGGGTGGACCAGGATTTGGAGAGATATCACCTGACAGGAGCAGCAGTAAAAAAGAGAAAAAGCAAATAGTTTTTGTAATTGTGACATTGTTTATGTTGTAATACCCTGGAGTATGATGGTCTGAGATTATTCAGTACGTTGAAGAGAGTATGGGAGCTCAATAAAGTAGAGGGAAGGAAAGAGGGTCTTATGTAGATGAGGGGTGATGGAGGGGGGATGGGGCAGTGGAAGTGAACAGCAAAGGCACATAGGAAGACATGGTTTAAGAAAAAAATGTAAGAGAGTGGGTTACCTGACTCCTGCCCTGACAAACAGCCATGAAGTAACAACAAGCCACTTAGCATTCAATGCCACTTTGCATGAGATGCCACGCGTGTAAAAAACCCCACGCGTGTACCCCTTAAACAAAACTAAATTTATAGGGCACATTAAAAAATCAGGTGAGGGGGGGATTGTGGGAAATCACATGGTATCAGGTAAATTAGCAGCTGCTCCTCCCAGCAGGGGATAAATAGATGATGAAAGGCCACAGATCAGACATTGGGCAAATTTTTCATTGCTCGTGAAAGTAACATCAGGCAGCGTGATTTGGCAGCCAGTAACTGCCAGGTTTACCTGTGCTGGCAAGAAAAAATACAGCAAAGCCCTACACATTTTTACCAGGAAATTAAACACTTTAGTAATAAAAAAAAAACACAGAAACAGGTTTTTAAGTAAAAATGCATTTATTTGCATACATTGGGAGAGAATACAGGGGGAGAGAGACAGCAGACATGGGCCACCAGCGCCACAAAGCTCGCCTCCATCGTGATGTCACCACCCTCCTGATGCGATATCATCAGGTCCACATCTAGCATTCTGATAATCTTGATAGCAATTACAACCCATATACTCTTTTATTTCTATATAACATTTAATTCAAATATTGCTGAAGTGAAAGAGTTGAAAGAGAGATCGAATGAACTGAACACGTTACATCAGTACTATAGGAGTTTGATACAAACGTGTTTGAGAATTCAAAGATAGGCTCTAAAAATAAGGATAAGACCTTGAGTCTGAAGATAGGTTACATCATGTCAATTATCTAAGATTTAGCAGTGTTTGAAGAAAAAACCTTCAAAGGTATAGAAGTAGGTAGATAACCACAACTAACCAATGCTTGATGTTTCTTTAGATATTCCAAAGATAATGTCATGTTTGAACTATGGTGAAGAAGATATAGAAATACAGTAGTACATCTACTATGTAATACACAATACTGGGTCCATCAAACATAGCTAAAGTATAGAGAACAGAACATGTATAGTTTTGTGGTGGTGGAGAAGCAACTACAAAGTCTGGGGCTTACATTTTCCATAGTCTTTTTAGTAAAATGTTATTCTGAGTAGATGCTATGAGAATCTTCTCTATTTTTGTACTTGAACTAGTTTTAATAAAGTCCCTTATGAATTTTAGAATAATCTTATGGTAGAGATCAAAGGAACCATATCTGAAACTAGACTCAAGATCTCTAGTAAGAGGAGAGGAGCCAAGACTAAGGATAAATTGCCTAAAGTGAGAAGCCAGGAAAGAAAAGAACAGCTTCCTGAATGTCTGATGCATGAACCTTGAGGAAACCTATAAGGGTATGTGCACACTGGGCGGGTTTTCGGCGGTTTACCTGTGTAAACCGCCGTTTTGCATACATTAGTTTTATTTAAATTTATGTTAATCCAAACCGGAGTTTGGATTAACATTAAAACTAATGTAACCCGCCCAATGCTGTGCACACACCGGCGGTTACCCAGCGTCATCTGTTGCTAACCCGCAGGTTTCCCAGCGGGTTAGCAAAGAATGAACATGTTGTAAAAACCGGCGGTTCTGCAGCGGCTGCAAGCAGAAACATGTGCTGCTTCCAGCCGCTGCAGAATCGCCGCCGAGAACCCGCTGGGCAGCCGCCGGATACCGCCCGGCTCCCGCTGCACATACCCGCCAGGAAGCCGGTGGACGGCGCCGGAGCTTCCTGGCGGGTACCGCCGAGAAACACGCCGGGTAATGTGCACTTACCCTAAGGGCTACAACAGCGAATTATTTACCATTGTAAATCAAGTGTCAAATTCTTTCTTACCACGCCAAGCAACCAACATGAACTGTTGAAAATAGCAACCAGTAGGACATTAGGCAGAGATTAAAGGAATACATAATAGAACTATTTGCCAGCTCCAAGACTGACCATCATGAGAAGCCAAGATGATCCAGAACCATACCTATTCGAACATAAAGTAGATTGGACTCTGAGGCACTTACCAAACAACAAAGAATCTGGCATTGGTAGTTTCCCCTTAGTGCTGCTCAAACCATTCCTAAGAGCCGCACTGATGCCAGGAGATCTGGAGGACATGACCTTGACCAAATGACTGGAAAGGATCAGTTTTTATCCAACTGCCGAAGAAAAGCAATACCAAGGATTGTGCAAATTAGAGAACGATCACCATTTCCTCATTCCAGCAAAGATCATTCAGAAATAATTATGAAACTTGCATTGTAGAGAATTCTGTATTTCCTGACACCCAAGTTGGATTTGACAAAGTAAGTGGGACCTGTAATCACATAAGATGGATCGCAGAGTGAGTTAACATCAAAGACACAAGATAAAGCATGTGTCCTTTCTCCTTTTCTTCTCAACTTCTATGTAGAAGTAATCATGAGGAAGCTAGAATTAGATGATACAAGTGTTGGGGTAAAAAAAGACAGGAGAAGATGTTACATGCTATCCCTAAATTGTGCTTCCTATTTAAACCTGGTAATCGACAATATATCATATAATAGTACACACAGTATATCCTGTTCTTAATGACTGATAGAAGAGGTTTCATACACCCCAGATTATGATATTCAACATTGTACAAATATATTTATTACACGGATGTTTAAGGATCCCAACTCCCCTCCTTCCCTCTTTTTTATTTTCTTTCATCTCCGTTTTGTCTGTTTTTTGTTTTTGTTTTTTTTGTTTTTTTTCCCCTCTCTTCCTTCCTTTATATTTATTTTGCTGTCAAAACACGAACCTTAATGCTTGTTTCACATCATACCTTACGTTATTTAGAATTCAATAAAACATTTTTTAAACTAAAATAGACAGAAGAACCATCAACAATCTGAGATATGATATAACCCTGCTGATGGAAAGGGAGAACAACTTGAAAAAGCAGATCTTGCAGTAATAAAAAGAACTCCAGAAGACGGGACAATGCTGGATTAACAGCAGAGATCAAGCATCAAAGAGCATTGGGATGTGAATGCAAGGAAAGTAGTAAGGAGTGGACGTATGATGTAAGTGCAAGAAGGTCTCAATCATGTCATACAAAGACTTATCACTACAACTATGTTGCCAATTGCAATGTATGGCTGTGAGACGTGGACACTCACGAAAGCAGACAGAAGAAAAATTAATTCCTTTGAGCTATGGTGCTGAAGAAGACATCTTTGTCTTTGACAGCTAGTATCACCAACATAGATGTTCTTGATTATATAAATTCAGAGATGTCTCCAGAAGGCAAGCTCACCAGACAGAAACTGACCTGTTTTGGACCTGTGATGAGGGTAAATTCAGTAGAAAGGAAATGTTACTCAGAATGGTCAGATGTAAAAGGAAATAAGAGTCTAAAGGATTATGGTTGGACACCATCAAGATTGACATGAGAAAAAATAGCATGCAATGGAAAGAAGCTGTGGAAAACAGGGAAGCATAGACTACTGAAGGGTTTATGACCTGCTGATTATCATTGGTGTAACTAGCTGCCTGGTGCAAAGTCATCTGACTTGGCCCCATCCCTTGATAAGCTCCTCACTGTCTACAGACAATGTACATACAGAGCCTACTGTAGGCGGGGTTAGCGATCTCAGCTCTTTTGAATTGTTAAATGCGGTAAACTATGTGATACATCATTAGATTCAGGGTCTCTTTGCCTACATCATACTGGTCTTCGATTAGGTAGAATAAACCTACTAACAGATCCCCGTTAAGGCTGGCTTCACACTGCGGTCAGGTCAGATCAGGTCAGATCAGGTCAGGTTTTGTGTTCCAAAACCAGGAGTGACTCCAAAACCTAGAACTAGTGTCAGTCTTTCAATTATACTTTTTCTCTGCAAGTTCCTCTCCTGGTTTTGAAACACAAAACCTGACCTGATCTGACCTGACCTGACCGCAGTGTGAAGCCAGCCTAACTTGTCCTCACAGAATAATACAATGAAAAGCCCAAGTTAACTCATCAGTAAGCATAAGATGAACATACAAACTTATGTAAAAGTTTCCTTGGTCAGGATCAAATTCATGAGCCCAGCTCTACAATACCAAAGTGCTAAACAAGAGTCTTTATGATTATGCTTCTAAAGCAAGTTAGAAAAACACTGGGGGTCAACAAAAGTCCTAGTAGGATGGACTTCCTTAAGATTAGCAGCAGATAGGTGTGAAATTAAAATTGAAAATGGAAGAAAAAAATTCCCCCCTCCAGGCAGAGGAGGGTCTGCCTGAACTAGTGCGTATAGATTAGCATCAATACCGCGCATACAGATTCATGTTCAGAGAATACAAAGGATCATTTCATTCATTATTTTTGTTCATGGCTACAATCAGTCCATACAATAAAACCACTGAATATTTTCTGGCTTACTACGATTTGCAGATATCGAATTAGTAAAAAATGTTTTGGAAAGTAATTATTTTTTGATTTGATGGTCATGATTCTGGAGGACTGTAATGACCAAGGGAAACATTCAAGAGGACTTGAGGAATCCAGAAGAGAGAGAGGTTAAAAAAATGAATCATGTCGGGGCTTACAGCTGGTGACCCAGCACGGACAGGACATGAGGGAATGAGACCAAGTGCACAGGTGGTTACACAGCAGAGACCTGCAGACACTTCTGTCTGTTCCAGGATCAAACATGAGGAAGAACATGAGTGATCATGTCAAGCATCTGAGACATTGTGTACTTAAAGTGGGAGGCCAAGTCATAGTCACTGAGATTAGTATTTTGTGACCAAGAAGTGATTACACTTAAAAGAGGTATTTGGTAAAGCAATTCATATTTTGTATGGATGAATTCATAATATGTCCAATATTGACTAGATGGTAAAAGCAAACAAATTTGTGGTCAGAACAAATGACTTCTGCTTGGCTTTTGGTGTGCTGGGGATATGTTATAGCGGGATGAGAAAAAGAACCTTAAAGGGAAGCTGTCACCTTCCAAAAACTATTTACTTGAATATACAGTGCTAATCTGTACGTATAAATCACAAAAAAGAGTCAAACAAAAGTGTAAAAATACTTTGTTGTAAAAAAACACAGTAAAAAGCAAGTGCTGCTGAAAAAGTAGTAAAACACAGGGTATTTAGTTGATACGTTTTTTGCAAATAATGTATACTAAGCTGCTCTACCACTTCAAGGTAACCCGTTTCCTACAGACATGTTCCCTGTGTGCATGGCTCATCTGTTTTTGTCTAATCTGTAGGTATATTGCATTTAAATCAAGTCTGGTTGGATTACTGGAAATCTACGAAGCACACTTTCTGGGACACACAAGCCTTGGTTCCAGGATTTAAGTTTAGCAGCAAAATTAGAAAAGAGGGAATTAAACTGCCCTCCTTAGATGAAGAGTGTGAAGAATTGGAAAACATTCTGTTATTAAGGTGCTGTTACTACAGGTTATCATAGATCAATGAATTCACAGTTATACTGACTCTGCAGGTCCAGCATTTCTCTATATCACTTGAATCTTTGGTTAGCATTAATAGATTGAGACTATAACTTTCATTTTCAATCCGCACTGGAGTAGTAAATCACAACAGATCATAACGTTTTTATAGTGTGATGTGGAGTGAGCTGTGTTTCGTGACATCTTATCCTTACACTGTACAACCATAAAAAAGTCCGGCCACCATCTTTTATACTGGATGTGATAGTCCATTTGATTGGCTGCTGTACACCATGTGATGTCTGTGACAATTGAAGGGCATTGTGGAGAAATTCGGCTGGCCGTTCCTGGCATGATTGTCCTGCTCTCATGTGTTTTCATCAGTGTGTGAAATGGTGCAGAGTAATTTTTTTTGTTGATCATCAATAATTGAACTCCAAAGTGTTCAAATCTACTGGACCTTGTGAATTTGTGAAAATTTGACCCAAATACAATCCACAATGGAGCGATCTACTGGACCTTGTGAATTTGTGAAAATTTGACCCAAATACAATCCACAGTGGAGCGATCTGCTCATATACAGCTAGTAAGGCATGGTCCTCTACTGGTTCTTTTATAAAAATAGCGAATAATAGACTGATTTTCTGTTTCAAACACTAAATACAGAGCAATTTAGAAAACCTTCTTATTCAGGCATCTGTTTCCCTCATTTTTCTTATTTAGAGAATAGCTTCAGTATGTTACTTCAATGTAACACCTCAGTCGGCTATGTATCTAGCGACAACCTGTCACTCTCTCCTGAAGACCCTGCTCTTAGTGACTCTGCCTCTCTGTCATTGACTTTGCTCCTCAATTGTCTGAGACCTTCCTATGTTCTCACTATAGAATGATCATCAGACCATTAATCATGCCTATTTTACATTCACTTGCCCTCATAGTAGTCCAACATTCTTATCTTGGTCACAGCTTAAAAAGTCCTGCTATTTTTTCACCCTTTTATCTATTCCACCCAGTCCAGTCTAGAGCATAACTGCTGAACCTTCTGGTCACCACAGTCTTCAGTTTTCCTAAACTCTTTGCAAATGAACAAGCTCATTCTTCAAAGGAGACCATTACTATAAGACTAATTATTCCACAGACCAATGCTCAGGACTAGAACGTCATGCGGTTAGTTTGTATTCTACTAGACTGGCACCACATTGCCTCCTTACATGTGGTCTCCTCTGATTAGACAGAGGTTCTGAAATGAATCAGAATTAGTAAACTCTTCCTACAACCAACACCAGCCTTATTCCAGATCTATCCAATCCATGATAATCAGTAAGGCTGGGGTCACAGTACCATTTTTCACATGCATTTTTGGAGACCTGCGTTTTCAAAAACGCATGTAAAAAACGCACCCATAGGCCCCCATGTTAAAAAACGCATGCCCTAATAGCCAAAAAGCATGTGTGACTGTCCCATGCGTTTTTGGAGCATATCCAAAAACGCATGCGTTTTTGTAGAAAACGCATGCGTTTTTTGTAGAAAACGCATGCGTTTTTATAACATGGGTTCCTATGGAAAACGCATGCAAAAACGCATGTACAGTTAGCACCTTTTAGTGCCATTCAAAAACGCATGCGTTTCCCATAGGAGCCCATGTTAAAAAAACGCATGCGTTTTTCCGGAAACGCATGCGTTTTTTAACATGGGCTCCTATGGGAAACGCATGCGTTTTTGAATGGCACTAAAAGGTGCTAACTGTACATGCGTTTTTGCATGCGTTTTCCATAGGAACCCATGTTATAAAAACGCATGCGTTTTCTACAAAAACGCATGCGTTTTTCAAAACGCTCAAAAAAATACTACAAGCACTATTTTTATGTGCAGATTCAAAAACGCAGCCAAAAACGCAGGGAGCCATCACACACCTTACAAAACTCATGCTGACATGAAAAACGCATGTAAAAAAGCATGCGTTTTTAAAAGGCACTAAAAAAATGCATGTCAACTGTGACCCCAGCCTAACATCTGAGTATTCAATAACCGGATAACCGGAACTTGGTCAGTCACAGCACAGATCCAAAATGCTAATTACCAGTAGATCCCAACAAGCCTGTAAGGAAGGTAAACTTTGTGAATGTCATTTTTAGCCTATAGACTCCCCATATATTATTTTTCTGTTATTTTGAGGTGCTAAATGACTACATAGATGTTCATGGTTATCATGAATTGGATAGGGTTCCCTGAAAAATTACAAGTAAAAATGCCCACAGGTTACCTAACCCTAAAACCTAACCCCTAAACCTCACCTTAACCCTGCGGGCATTTTTCTGGTCATCGACTAAGGTGCAGTTTTCTTTGGGGCATTTTTTTGGTCACTGACTGATCCCCCTTACTCAATTATGTCCCTGGAAAAGGTAACCGTGGTTCATCAGTGGGGACTTTAAAACTCATGAGGTCTTTTTCCATCAATAAAAGGTATATGAAGTGAGCCGCAATAGCTTTCAGTGTTTAATTCATCATTAGCCATTCATCAAGTACACTTTGTCTTCGTTTTAGCATCTTCAGAAATAAGAAAGTATTATGGAAGCCTGACACGTCCTGTGCCTCCTGTAAATAGACAGTGATATGTTCCTATTCCTAGTGAAATACTGAATACAATGCAGCAATCTTTCAGAATGAAATAATAAAGGATTGTTTCTGCTCTCCACAAGCTGTTTGCTATACGATGACCCGTGACAATGGATGTAGCTTCAGGAAATCATAAACCTGAACTGTAAAAATGTTCCTGCTGACGGCAGCGGGAGACGAGCAGAAATAATTAGATCTAATAGTATCGTTCAGATACATTACACTGTCAGGCTAAAATTTAACCTCCCACTGAGCGGTAACACAGGTTTTTTATTAGACACAAAAGGAAGCTTCTTGTTAACAGATTTCATTGATATTTCATTATTATTTATGAAGTCTTGTTAGATACAAACTATGTATTTTAAGGAGTAATAATCATATTGACCAGATAGACTTTAGGAAGCTTGGCTTCAACTAAACTGTACATTGTTGTATGAGATTCTTCTACCTTATCCTGAGTATTTCACCCAAGAGAAGAGTAGGCATCAGGGATAATAACACAAAAGTGTCATCTTTTGTATTCATATTTCATAATACATAAGAGTAAGGCAGAGAATTTAAAGGGAACCTATCATCTGAATCATGGCGGAGTGATTGCACCATATATGTTTTATTCTGAAAGCTGTGGATCTGGTGCAGGAAGATGGGTAAGAGCCCTTATAGTGTTTGGCAACATTGGCTATAGAGAAAATACATTCATGTATGCTGGTGCTTTAGGAACAAAGGGTTATGAAAGCTCACCACATCCATAGTCAATATAATATTACCTGGCTTGATGTATATGGATGCCAATACTCCATTTGACTGTCCACTTAATGAATATAGAGAAAATGAACTGCACATCAGAGGAATAAAATAACGGAATCTCCTTTATTTCAGTACAAAAATGGATAAATAGTCCTATGTAATGAACAAGGTTTACATAATAGCCATATCAGACAGACGTGTTTTTGGTGCAATAATAATACCCTTGTTCATAGTTGTTCATTTAAGAACACAAGGGTATAGGCATTTTAGACAAAATCAGCAGCACCAAAGCAGTGAAAACATGTCAGGTCCAAAGACCATAGATGGGAGCAAGGCATTGGACTCCAGGGCTCCTGGCTCCAAGACCCAATATAGAGTGAGGTGCCGACCAGAGACAACCAAGCTAAGTGGAGCGTGACCATATTACTTAATGTACATTGTCAAGGGGGTGTCAAAATGTTTAAGGAGACAAATTTCAGGAAATATTTGTAATCACTATGGTTTTGTTGACTTATTACATATGTAAGAGTTACTAGAAGTTCATCTTTATCTCACAGATGGTCAAGTAATCTGTGCTTTACAATTATTCTGTCCCTGTAGAAGAAATCAGGCCTCTTCACTCCTCGTGAGACGGGGATAGACTAGTGCTATTCACAGAAGCCAATGTGAGGATGCAGAGACGGAGCCTGAAGCAATGACCAGACAGGAGGTGTGTCCCAGACTACCCCAGACTCCCATTAGACATTGTAGATAAACTAGACACAGATAGCTCTACCTTACTGATGACTACCTAATAAGCAACAGTAAATTATAGAAAGTGATTTACACAAATCATATGAGCTCCATTATGAAACAGTCACTTTAATGCATTAGGTTAGTCTTGCCAAAACTTTGAAGTCCAAATGTCGAAAACCTTAAGAATTGCTGGAATAAAGGGTCAGCAGCACCCCCAGCAGTCGGTTGTCCACCAATTAAGAGAAAAGTTATAAGAAACGTTGGGTATAAATCATGAAGGGGTGTAACTATAATAGGTGCAGGAGCTGCAATCACATCCGAGCACTGGAGCCTAGGGGGCCCCCAAAAGTCTCCTTGGCCTATGGACAACACCAATATTATTAAAGACTTGCACTAATTAATGCCCCGTTAGAGCTTTTTCATTGGAGCCCATGAGCTTCATGTAACGCCACCGAAATCATCTATAAATGAAGTTCAATTACAAGCAATATGAAATGTTCTACACATCTCTCCATCCATAAATATGCAATGTTAATAGTCATTTTATCACTTGTTCTGGCATTGACCCTCTTATTATGTGAGATTTAAAATATTTAATCTTTTTTTTTTTTTGCCTTCAAATAGGACAACTTTTCGCCCCGTGGTCATGAGGAAGCAAACATGTTAAAAAGCATCATGGGCGTGATACTGGTATATGTTAAAATGCTATTAATTTCTTGGTAGGAGAATATTAGCCCTGTGGCTTACAATAAATTTCACCACAGGCACCGAGGATCTAGCACCCTGGTATTAACTTTAGATTAAAGCGGTGCAATCTGGACCGTGGGAAGTAAGAGGATTTAGTAAAATGCCATATTTGCTAAAGAATGTTGGTACTTGAGCAAAAAAAAGATCACACCATGAATTCTCACTGTCTGGGCACAATATTGCCTGCTCACATGTTGCTTGGGGTCAGTATTTACGGCCCAAGATAATACCTCATTATGGTAATGCTCATTCTGAGCTTTCCTGCACCTTTATTGTCATTTGGTTCCAGACTACATACAAAACAAGACATACAAAAGAAAAATGTATGTAATTTTCTCTAATTACATTCACAAATAGGTTACAGTATTTAAAGTCATTTTTTACCTTTCAACATTAGAGTTCTGCTATTGGGTCATTCCATGTCAATTGAACCAATGATTATTACCTCTATATTTTTAATTCTTTTGAGATTTTGTTATTTGATAATAGCATGTCAGACAATGCAAAATGTGAAGAGAAAATTTTTTTTAAAAATTTATTTTTTTTTTAAATGATTTTCAAAGTTCGGAAAGAGTGAGAATTTCGCTGTTGCCTGCCTTTACGTTTCTCCTCATAACTAAGGCTAGGAATAAGATAGAGAGACAAAATAAACACCATTCTACTCAGAACTATACAGGCTTTCACCAGATATGTCATAAGAGGATCTTTGATAATATTTTACCCATGTGATCGCAAGCGCGAAACTTTAAAATGCATTTCTGAAAAATCGGCGCGCTTTAAATATTTCAAAAACTGCCCATGTGTCTGCTATGCTCTTAGCCACATCTGTACCAAATTTCAAGTTGGGATCGCGATGGGATCATATTTTAAAATATTTTACTATTAATAGCGTCAATGGGTCATTCCATATCAAGTGATCTAAATATGAATTTTTTTTTTACCTGACTTCTTTAGATTTTTTTTATTTTTTTTCCTTTATGAAGTACTACTTTAGTTAATTACAAATTAAAAGTTTAGAATTTTTTTCTTCATCAGTTAATTTTTTACAGATTTTTAAAGTTTAAAAAAAGGGTGAATTTTGGCCTGGTATGACTTTACATTTTTTTATCTTGGGCTAGAAATAAGATAGAGAAACAAAATAAACACCATTCTACTCAGAACTGTCCAGGCTTTCACCAGATATGTCACAAGAGTATATTTGTTAATTTTAATTTTTTACCCATGCGAACGCAAACGCAACATTTTGAAACACATTTCCGAAAAAACGTTTTAAATTTTTTTTTCCAAAACTGCCCATGTGTCTGTTATGCTCTTACTGTAAAGATAAAATAGGGGGGGGGACAAGAGGCGCAATAGTGCCCTATCACTAGTGACACTTATATGCAGTGGTGGTGCTGTGAAGCTGCTCACCTGGTCTAGTTGTGATCCCCACAACTGGTTTGAAGGCGTTTTTGGAAACGATGTTCCAGCTGCTGCAGGACTTCCACCAACCACTGGATAGTGGTATGAATCAAAGAAATGATGGGAGTGCTGGTGTCTCACGGTTCGTGCTGCTTCAGGATTAAATAAACTCACCAAAGAGCCAAATCGATTTCCATCCTTTTATTCCTCCTCTCTCCTACACGTTTCAGCGCCTGAGGAAGGCGCCGGGAGTGGCGCTGAAACGTGTAGGAGAGAGGAGGAATAAAAGGATGGAAATCGATTTGGCTCTTTGGTGAGTTTATTTAATCCTGAAGCAGCGCGGACCGTGAGACACCAGCACTCCCATCATTTCTTTGTTATGCTCTTAGCCACATCTGTTCCAAACTATTATAGTGTCAATTCAAAAATCTTGAATTCAGATCTGTTCAACCTGTGGTCTAAAAGCGTGGGGTCTATATTTATCAAATCCATTATTTTTAGACATTACTGTATTATTTTGATATGTTACAGCTTAGAAGCAGGAGAGGACATATAGGAAAAAGCTTTGTTAGGGCTCAACCTGAGAAAGCACAGGGATAGACAGTGAATGCAGAGCAGATGATAGGCCAGCTGCTCTGTCAATCATGTTAAGTGTCTACCCACTGCATTCAGGAAGTAAGGCAGCTCGTTCAGACCTTTCATGTCCTGACATGTCTGGACATCTTCACTCCTGAACAAACAATAGTCTGTACAAAGCCATCAAGGCTGTGTACTAAAATATGGGTGAGTAAATATATTAATAGTTTAATGCTTTTATTATTAAGGGCCAGTACACACAGTGCTATTCTTAGGGATCATCATTCAGAAAAACAGCCCCATTGATTTCTATGGGGTTCACCACATGCAGTGTTTTTGGAAACACTCAAGAGTGAGTAAATCACTGCTTGAACTACTTTTTAATCGCTGCAATAAACGCAGCATTTATCATTTATATAAAAAAAGCTGCCATTTTTTTCACTAGCGATTAAAAAAACTAGCGCATATGTGGTAAAAACTTGGTAGAAAAACAAGCTGCCAAAACTGCAGCGTGTATCTGCAGACAGAAAAAACTGTGCGCGCTAGCCCTAAAACTCACTTTATAGTAATACAGTTCTATCTCAAGTGTACTGTAAATCTTTATTTTTATTACCTATCTTCCTTACTTAATATTAACTGTATTTTTCCCACACAGCAATGGCTGCTACTTCTCAAGAAACAGCATTTTATCATAGACACTGTTGCAATCCTTTTGAAAAAATATGAATATGATTGGCGCTGGTGGCTGGCTACTGTACTCTCCAAAGATTGTGAAAATGAAGAAGTAGAATTGACTTTATTGCATCCTTCTGGTCCAGCGCCATCCTTTGTGTATCCAAGAAAGCCAGACATTTTAAAAGTGCACAAAAATCAGATATTAACTCAGGCGGAGCCTAACACCGTGACAGGCCGGACATACTCTTTGACACACAAGGAAATGGCGATTGCTAGTAAGCGTTTATGGACAAGATTACATTTCACCCACTAGAAGGGACAAATTGATAAAATGCCACTTTAAAAACATACTATTAATTGTTTGATTAGTTCATAATTTATAGAACGATGATTTAACTACTGTACTATTCTTATTAAACACTTCATAAATCACATGTTTAGTGATAGAATAGAAAACAAATTTATATGTATAAATAGGGGTTAACATTTTTGGTTCTTTTAATCTTGTTTAATCAAACTTGAGGATATGATCACCTTTCTTCATTTGGTTTGTTCAATACATTCAAGTTGAAAATGCTGAGCGTTGTGTTCTGATGATTAAGATGTATTTATCCTGGCACTTATGGGATTTGTTTTTTGTGTTTCTTTTTTGTTGCATATAAATGTTTTATTCAATAAGTTGTGATACAACCATAAAATAAAAAATATATAAATTTGACAGGTCCCAAGTTGAATCTCTGCACAAATATAACCAAGAACACAATCAGTCATTTTTTCACAATTGCCCGTCAATAGTTTGAATTTGATATAAAGAAACATAGTCTTGTAACATATCAAATGAAAGCTGTTACCGTTCTGAGTAAAATGATGCCTCTCCCACTTCATTATCTTATTTCTAGCCTGAGATAAAAAAATGTAAAGTCATACCAGGCCAAAATTCACCCTTTTTTTAAACTTTAAAAATCTGTAAAAAATTAACTGATGAAGAAAAAAATTCTAAACTTTTAATTTGTAATTAACTAAAGTAGTACTTCATAAAGAAAAAGAATAAAAAAAATCTAAAGACGTCAGGTAAAAAAAAATATTCATATTTAGATCACTTGATATAGAATGACCCATTGACGCTATTAATATTTAAAATATTTTAAAATATGATCCCATCGCGATCCCAACTTGAAATTTGGTACAGATGTGGCTAAGAGCATAGCAGACACATGGGCAGTTTGTGAAATATTTAAAGCGCGCCGATTTTTCGTAAATGCGTTTTAAAGTTTTGTGCTTGCAATCACATGGGTAAAATATTAACAAAGATCCTCTTATGACATATTTGGTGAAAGCCTGCACAGTTCTGAGTAGATTGGTGTTTATTTTGTTTCTCTATCTTATTTCTAGCCCGAGATATGATAGAAAATGTAAAGCCATACCAGGCCAAAATTCGCACTTTTTTAAAACTTTAAAAACTGTAAAAAATTAACTGATAAAGAAAAAAATTCAAAACTTTTTTTTTGTAATTAACTAAAGTTGTTCTTCAAATAGAAAAAAAATTTAAAAAATCTGAGGACGTCAGGGAAAAAAAATATTCATTTTTGGATCACTTGACATGGAATGACCCTATTCTGATACAGATTTCTAAATCCCTTGAAAAATGGTTGAGTTAAATTATAACATTCTGACACCTACAACACCTCTAGGTCCCTCGTAGGTTCATAATTAAGTCGTTATCTTGATTATAGTATGTTGCTACATTTTAAATAAACAAATAAATGTGAAATACTATCCATACGGGGCAGTTTTTCTTATCACTGGAGTCCCACTTACGTCTCCCATATGGCGGCACCTACAGTCCTAACCAGGGTGTCTCTGTGCTGATTCGAGAATTGACCACGTCTATTACAGGATATGGTGAGTTAACCTTCCTTGTGTTCCATATTAACTTTTATATATTGTTTTATCTAAATAAATATATATCAATAGTTAAAAAAAACGGCGGCACTCACCATGCGTGGAGTCTTGTACTTTATTGCATCAGGTGGGGAGGGGGTGCAGGAGACGCGGACGACAGCCTCTCCCCACCTGATGCAATAAAGTACAAGACTCCACGCATGGTGAGTGCCGCCTTTTTCTTTAACTATTGAATGACATGAACTTTTCTACAAGGCGCAGCAATGCCAGCACCAGGGATTCAAGCGGAAACTCAGGGAATATACATGCTGTATCTACCGCATCAATCCTGGAGGTGCCCGGTTACTTTTCTCTTTATTGCTGAAATAAATATATATATATATTATTTTATTATATATAATTTTATTGGTCGCATCAGAGGACTGTATCACTTCTGTGATACTGCAATACTGTAGCAGTGCAGCATAGTCCAAAATTTGCTATGAAGCCCAGCCATGTGCCAGGTTACATAGACGTACAAACACAGGTGGCACAGGAGCTTTCAGTATGTTTTCGGCATCCATGATAAAACAATCAGCATGCTTCCATCACGTTGTGAGAAGGTCACAGTGAAGGGACACCTTCACCCAGTTTCAATATCTTAAATGCCATTATTACTAGAGATAAGCGGATCATTTTGCACATCTCCATTCCACAGTCCATATCCGTGGTCTCTGGCCATGGACAGGAACTGTGCAAATTTCCTGAGCTTCCAAGTACCCCAGCTCAGCATTTGATTTGCCAGCTTGGTGTGACATTATTTTGTGATGTGCGATGCACAGGTGACGTCTCGCCAGCTCAGCTACTCATAGGTCGAGCCTTGGACCTCAGAGGGTAAGGAAATATGTGCAGCTTCTGTCTATGACCAGAGAGCCCGGACCTGGACCATGGACAGAGGTTGTGCAAAACAATCCACCCAAAACTGAACAGTGTCTGAAACTGCTGTTGGAGCCAGCTACCTTTGCAGTGCTTAAGACTTAACTGACATCTGTATAGATTCTGTGCCAGCTCCATACATGCAGTGCACAAATCCGCTGTACATGTACAGCAGATGTTGCAAGTTCTAACCTGGGCAAAGTTGGTTTCCTGGCATTGTTGGCCACTGCGCTTGACTAGATACATGGATACTGCTGTCAGTCCTATCCCACCAATCTGGTATTAAGAACAAATTCATCATCAATAGCAAAAGTAGTGGAAAACCCTTCTATAGTGAGATCAGTTTGGTGTAGATTTATATTCTACTAGGAATAAATACCATTGCTGGATTGAGGTGCTTCATGAACCTTTTTCTCATTTGAATTTCCTACTATGGCGGCTGAGCCCACCATACTAGGGTCACCGGGTTTCCGCAGCAGGACTAATTTGTTGACCGCAGGAGGTGGTGAGCCCTTCCTTTTTCTCTATGACTTATCTACCAAGAATAAGTTAAGAATAGCTTCTTGCACCTTTCGATATCAAATCTGCCAATATGTCAAACAAATGTAGTTTACCTTAATGTCATAAGTACATTACTTTACTAAGATGTTCTAAATGTTCTATGCTATGAAAGCTAATGGTATTTAGTTATTTCGTAAACCTGCTTTATGCAAGCAAGAAGCAGTTAATCTATCGGCCAGGAGAGGACAAGAAAGGACACAGGAGTTAAAGGTCATTGAGAACTGGCCAGGGACTCCCAGCATTAGTATAATCTGTTTAGAAGATATTGAAGACTTTGTAATCCTGAAACTATTCGTAACAGATAAGGATCCTGAAATCATGTTTCCTGGTGCAACTTTATCAATGCAATCAGAGAAAAAGAAGGAAGCTTAGCATAAAAATATATTTTTATACTTTAAACCAACTTTGCTTCATATTAATGCCTCATACCAAGGAGCAACTGCAGACACCAGAGGTATCCACCAGTTCTTGTAAGAATCATCACTGTTATTTTTCCCTTTTGCATGTAGGGCCACTATGCAAGTGTAAGAAGGTCTAGGGTTCTGTGAAATGTGTTATAATGCTGTTATGTTGATGATTATTGCAATATCTAAAGTAATTATGCAATTGAAAAATGTATATTGTGGGTTACTTGGTCAAGCATGACCAAGGTTAAAGAGAAGGGAGGTATAATAAGCTCTAGGGTTCTGCCTCTGCCCCTGCTCTGGAGCACACAGTCTATACATTTATCTGTTGTAGTGTTATACATTTATGTGTAAAGTAGTGCAATTACATATTTGTGGCCACTAGTGGTCAAGGTGCAGACTGCTCCCAGTGCCCGTTAGTTATGGAAGTTATTAATAATAATTAATTATCCTTTGGAGTGGGGCCTAGTCAATAAAAAGGGCCTGCAGTGTAGTTTAAAAGGAGAGTCCCCCTGTGTAAAGCAATACAAAGAGTGGGCGATTTGAAGTAGAACCCATGATTAATTTGGCCAGACCTTCTGGGCCACCCTGAGATTTAAATATAGAAGCGTAGCATGTGTGGATACAACACTTTCCTCATTGATACTCTACCCCAGCCTTGGGGCGGCCTTCCCTGGAAGCAGCTGACCTTACAGCACTGTTCAAAGTGGACTTGAGCATAGACTCGGGTGAACAGGTCATCACAGTGCTGGCAATGAAAGTACTGTTATCTAACAGTGGCCCTAAATGTTCCTCTGCATGGATCTCTGTGGGTGGGAAAGGGCTGGAGCCAAGAGACACTAATGAGTTTGCAGCAAGTTACCTTGGTGCTGAAGAGAGATGGTGAGGGCCTAGAGGTACTGGGACGACAGTAGCAGTCTGCAAAAAATTGCATTGAAATAGCTACCCCTACAAAAGTAACATTTAAGTGTGAAGCCCGTGTTATACCAAACTATGTAAGTAAAGAACTGTTGTCAAGCATCATTGCATCTGTGTCTGCTTTAGCCTTTACTGAGGGTGGTTCTGAACTGGACTGTTGCACTGGAGTGCCGGCCTGGGTGCAAGCTGCAAACTCAGGACTTGTCTGTCTCACCTGTGACTACTGAGGCCTCATGCCAGCCCGATTGCCTACCGGTGGAGCTAGCAGCCATCTGCTAGTGCAACGGATATTTTACCTGGCTGAATTTTGGTGAGTTTTTTTGTAATAATATGTCCTACTTCGGGGAGGAGTGATAAGACCCAATCTGATGCTGCAGTTATATCGAGGAGGATGGGACTGGTCACTGTGCACCTCTGCAAAGAGACGCCCGGATGGGCCTAGAGTAGTTGGGCACCCTGTTGTCTTCCTCAAAGTGGATGACCCTTGATGTTGAAGTGCGGCAAATGTAATTCAGAAGTGCTTTACTTTCACTGATGGGGACCATGGTGAGGGCAGTGGGTAGGGGGAGTCATAGCTCATCAAGATTACTTGTACTGCCTGGTCATCAGGTTTGGCTTCTGGCCCCATTGAGAGGTGATGAAGCAGTTTTGTCCCCTATTGGAAGTTTCTACTGATCCCTGTTGCACTTGTTTCACCTTTGACGGGATAGTTCCACATCACCAGTGCATGCTAGACCAGGAGACCTCCTGAGTTACGCGACCAGTGACAGTAAAGGTACCGTCACACCAGGTGACATCGCCGGAGATATCGGTGGCAACGCACGGGAGCGCACACATTTTTGGCACCCCACCAGCATTTCTGTCGCGTGTTTACATGCGGCGATACCTCCGGTAACGCTTTGGCGATGTTACAGGCGGCATCGCCGTTGGGGTGTCTACAAACCCCAGCGGCCATCCTGTAACATGGGAGCCTATGGCTCCTATCACCTGTACCATCACCAATCGCCATGTTACATGCATGTAAAACCAGGCGACCACTCTCAGACACTCTCGCCGGCAATGACGCTGACAATAGGCCACGCCCCTGAGTCACCTGCGAAATCGCCGGCGATGTCTCCTGATGTGACGGTACCCTAATGGTTGGCCCAGCGTTTGTCATTTTCCTCTCCCTTTTTGTTACTCTTGTTGAGCTTTCCCAGTCTTGGATTGTGGTTGGATGGGCTTCAAAAGGATTTTAATCAGTATAGACTGCCATGCCCTTTCCTATCCCCATGAACTGCCCAGCTTGTTTGATGGACTGTGGTCCTATGAACTGTCCTTTTTCCTATGGACTGCCCCCTTTATCCTTGTGCCCTGGCAGCTGGATATAACAGAGCTATGTAGTTCGGCTTATGAAAAGAGGACGCATGAAATGCAGGGGTAGTCGAACTCCTGAACTGTTGGAAGTGTTTAAGGAAGTACCAAGAAAATGGACTGTTTGTAATATTCTAAGTATGTGCCCAAGAAATGGACTCAAACGGGACTTGAGCTTCTTGTGTTTATTCGCAACATTTTTAACCCCTTAGTGACGGCCTGCCGTATATATAAGTCCTGCACGGAGCTCACATCAAAGCTCGACATCTCAGCTGTTCTCAGCAGCTGAGATGTGGGAGTAACAGCACCGATCGGTCCCGCCGCTGATCGGCACTGTTTAACCCCTTAGATCCCGCCATCAATCTCTGAGAGCGGGACCTAAGGGAGCAAGAGCGTGCAGCGCGCACTTACCCGGCTCCAGGGGAGATCTCGCAATAGTATTGCGGGACCTCCCATGCTGACGTGACAGGCTGGGGTCCTGGCTTGACCCCTGAGACTGTCACGGAGCACTTCCGGGTTGTGGTTGGCAGGGGCTGCCAACCACAACAGGACCGCGATTCTGACAGATGCAGATGAGCTGCAGCTCATCTGTATGTGTCAGAAGCGATCGGACTGTGCAGCTGCATGCCTCTCACAGGGGCTGTGTAAAAGTAAGAATCAATAAGCAAATAAAGTTTTTACAAAGTTGAAAAAAAAAAAAAAAAAAAAAGTTAAATCACCGCTTTTCTCCCATCCACAATAAAAGTATTAAAAAAAAAATAAATACACATATTTGGTATCGCCGCGTTCAGAATCGCCCGATCTTTCAATATAAAAAATCAAATAATGAGAGCCATAAACTGCATAGCGCAAAAAATGGTTCAAATGCCAATATAAATTTTTTTTGGTCGCTGCAACAATGCTAAAAAAATGCAATAACGGGCTATCAAAACAGCGCATCCACCCTAGTATGGTATCATTAAAAACATCAGCTCGAGACGCAAAAAATAAGCCATCACCCAGCCCCAGATCCCGAAAAATGAGGACGCTACGGGTCGCAGAACATGGCGCAAAAAGTGCAATGTTTTTTTTTTTCATGCTTTTTAATTTTTTCCACCACCTAGATACCAGTAAAGGTATACATGTTTGGTGTCTACGAACTCGTACTGACTTGAGGCATCACACGGTCATGTCGGTTTCACCATAAAATGAACACGGCGACTACAAAACCCAAAAAACAAACGTGTAATTGCACTTTTTTTTGCAATTTCACTGCACTTGGAATTTTTTTGCAATTTCCCTTTACATTATATGGTAAAACAAATTATTGCATCTGAAAGTACAACTCGTACCGCAAAAAACAAGCCGTCATATGTTTGTGTCGACAGAAAAATAAAAAAGTTATGGCTCTTGGAAGCCGAGCAGCGAAAAAACGAAAATGAAAAATGACAAATTTCTTCGTCACTAAGGGGTTAAGGAGTGTGCCTGGGAGAAATGACTTACACAGAACTTGAGCTCCCCATGTCCTTTTGTTTTTCTTTCTGACAGTCGATAGTATTTTATTTCTTTGATTCATAAAGAAGTGAATAAAGAAAGGTGGCACTCACCATAGCCGACAGGCTGTTAGCAGAGCTCCACGTGTGTAGTGCCCGGTCATTGGACTTTTTTCTGCACGAGTATTTTATTTCTTTGTTAACATAAGGTTCGAATAATGATTATGTGAAATGTTTTATAATGCTGTTTTATAACACTTATGAACTTTACACATAAGTGCATAACACTACAACACTGTATACACCGTGCTCTCCAGAGCAGGGTCAGAGGCAGAACTCCAGACACCCTTAATGTATCGTCACACGCGGCAATATTGCTAGGTAATTTCACTGGCAATTTGCTGGTTGCAGTGAAATCATGGACACATTGTGCTATTTTGTTGCCGTGTACAAATGGAACAATGTGTCCATGATTTCACAGCATCCAGCAAATTGCCAGTGAAATTGCTAGCAATATTGCCGCGTGTGACGGTACCATTACATCTTCCCCTCTCTTTAAGCTTGGTCATCCACGACTATGTAACCCAGGATATACACTTCTCAATCACATAAATTTATCATTAGCAATATCATTAACATTAGCAATATCTAATTATGTGATTGAGACATGTATATCGTGGGTTACTTAGTAGTGGATGACCAAGCTTAAAGAGAGGGGAAGATGTAAGGGTGTCTGGAGTTCTGCCTGTCACCCTGCTCTGGAGAGCACAGTGTATACAGTGTTGTAGTGTTATGCACTTATGTGTACAGCTCATAAGTGTAATTATTTGCAGCTACCTAGTAGTCAAGGTAAGACTGCTCCCCAATGCCCATGAGTTATGGAAGTTATTAATAATAATCAATTATACTCCTTTGGGGTGTGGCCTAGGCTATAAAAAGGGAATGCGCAGTGTAGCTAGTTGGAAAATTGCCCTGTGTAAAGCAAGAAAAAGAGCGGCCAGACCTTCTGAGTCAACCCGGGATTGGAGTAGAGGAGCGTGGCATGTGCGGATACAACCCTTCCCTCATTGATCCTCTACTCCGGCCTTGAGGAGGCCCTCTCTGGAGCCAGCTGATTCTCACTGTACTGTTCACAGTGGAATTCAGCAAACACTCAGGCAAACGGGTCTTCATGTTACTAGCAGTGAAGGAACTTTGTCTAACATTGTCCACAATTGTTCCTGAGTCGATCCCTGTTGGTGTGATAAGGTTGGAGCGAAGGGAGACTATATGAGGTTTGTAGAGGGTTACCATAGTGCTGAAGGGAGATGACTCCCTACAAAAGGAGTGAGAAGTTAATAATTTAGTTGGAAGGTTTGCATGGAATTGGGTAACAGATGATGCTACCTTATACACAGTGTGTAGGGTCCCTCCAATAAGGCATCATCCTCTTTTCCAGCAACACCCAGAAAAAAGAAGTGCTCGAGTGATATAATATGTAGATTATTATAAATTATAAATATTAGTATGTTATACTGTATATCAGTACATGTACATACAAACACTTACAACATGCTATTAGTTATGTTTCACTTGGGGAGCTTAATCCTCAAATTCCTGAGTCCAAATAAGCATGTGTTAGGCAACATGAACGAACTGCATTGGAATCCAGTAGAACAGAGTTGAACTAATAACAACAGAGATAGTAGAGGTATAACCCAGGAAGAACTCGAGTAGACTCGGCAGTGTAGCAGAGCAGAATTTGCAGCAGAATCCTATGTAGAGAAGTTACAGCAGAGAATCCAAACCAAACTGACTCACCGTTATAGCAAAGTTGACAAAGCGGCAGAGCTAAATTGGTCACATAGTCCAAAGATAACTGACACCACATTATTTCAGGGTCCCATTGGATGTTCAGAAATACCTTTCACAGTTGTATGGAAGCCAACTACCAGAATACTCAGGCGGCAAACTGACATATGAGCCAGCCTAAAAAGCCTGGTGGCATGATGGTATTCGCATTTGCTGATTTAGCAGCCTAACAATGCCAGGTTAGGAGGAGACAATTCAGATGACATTCTTAGAAATCACTTAAGAATTCATTCTATGATCTGATTGTCTTTCTTTTCCATCTTCTTACATGAAATGTATTATGATTTCCATAGATTAAATGCCATGGGTTCTTCAAAAAGGTATTTCATTAAGGTTCTTTCTAATGAGTACAATACAGCTGTCAACTAATTAATGTAGGCAAATATCGGGTCCGCACATTACACCACATCAGATATAATGCTTCAATTAATCTTCTGTAATTTGTTTCTAGCCAATAACCAGGATAAATCTATTTTGCTCAGCAGGTTTTTACAGTTTATGGAAAAATCATACAATTAGGCTGTGTTCACACTGGGCGTTTTTTGGGCTGTTTTTGCTCAACAGTTTTTGTAGCCAAAACCAGGAGTAGAGCAATCAGAGGAAAAGTCTAATAGAAACACGTCACCACTTCTGGATTTAATCACCCACTGCTGGTTTTGGCTACAAAAACTGTTGAGCAAAAACAGCCCAAAAACGCCCAGTGTGAACACAGCCTAACACGATCTGTGTGCTGTAAATGATGTGTAACCGGTTAAGGGAATATTTATACAGATACATTAAGGTTACATTTATAAACCATAGTGAACAGCAGTTTTGGTTTTCGGCTTGTCTAATATAAATTTCATTATTCATTTTGCAGATAGAGCCATGAAGAGAAATACATAGAAGAGATGAGACCCAATTTCAAAAATCAAAATGAGTCTCCCATTGTGCCATTTAAGACATAATTCCTGATATTTGTTTACCATATTTCATAACCTCATGGTTAATTCATCACCTTCCCCCTCTTTTTTTACCTAACAATGCAGCTCATTTCCATCCACAAGAAGAGGTTATAAGGCTAGTCAGGGATTGGACCTCTGTACGCAGGGCTGTACGGCCATCAAATTGTCAACTCTATGGAATATACACCTGTGGCTTCTCATAAATTAACTATAATGTACTATTCTTTTAGCATAGTTGGTTTTACTTTATTTTAATCCAAAAAAATATATAATCCATCATGTAATGTCATATTTAACACCTTTTGGTTGGAATGTTTTTACAAGATAGGTGATAACTGTTAGATCTTTGATGGTGACCACTGAGACTCCCAATGAGTGCCAGAGCGAGGGCTTTAATCTCCATTATAAAGGAGTGCATCCTCAACCACCAGTCATTCATACTATATCAGGGCGCTGTACTTCCCTTTTTTCTGAAGACGTATAAATAATAAATAGAGCAATAGTCAAATATATGCACTGCCCTACATTCCTTTGGGAATTATAGTTCCCCAATCTGGTTCTCAGTGGGGGTTCCAGTGATTGACACCCCTCCCCAGTGATCTTGAAGTTATCACTTATCCATCTTGTGGATAGGAAATAACACTAATGTCTTCCACCTGGAACATCCAGTTAACAACAAGCTAGGGGCCCAATTGTACTATGGCTCCTCCAGTGATCGCCAATCAGTTGTAAAAGTTACTCATATGAACATACTTAGTGCAAGCTACTCCACTTACCGGATATTAGGGGTACACATACAAATGTATCCCTGGGTTGGGACCACAGAGATAGCTGCTGGCTGGTGGTGCAAACTGAAAGGGGTAGTCAGGTAGCCAGATCAAAACCATGAGGATAGTATGGTACAAAATTAGAAAGGAAAAGAAGAGTTAGGAAGCGGGCCGTGGTCTGTCAACAGGGATACAACAAAACAAGAGTCTGAATCAAAGTAGACAAAACTACATCTGGCTGTTTTCAGCAGTCAGCTGGGAGATTTTGTAAGGTGTGGTGCTGTCCAGTTGGCCAAGGCAAGGAGCACACTACCCGAACTAAATAGCAAACTCACCCATACCACCAATACTGTCAAATAGGACAGCACTACAGTTCCAAGCCACCTTAATCTCTGTGGCTGGACAGAGCTTCTGGTCCTGACATCTCCTCCATCACCA
Source organism: Allobates femoralis (assembly GCA_033576535.1). Classification (NCBI taxonomy): domain Eukaryota; kingdom Metazoa; phylum Chordata; class Amphibia; order Anura; family Aromobatidae; genus Allobates; species Allobates femoralis. Next base: position 81,843,133 of record JARQOC010000005.1, read on the forward strand.
TCGCTACTCAGAAAACAAATATGGCAGCGCCTGGTGACAAAAGAATTTATAGAAGAATAAATGACCTGGCACACGCAAATAGTAATGAGTATACAAAAAAATCTTATATGTCCTTTTATTTGTGGAAATTCAGGTTATTCTCATACACAAAAAGAAAGTCTTATCGGACAGTGAAGTCTTTCCCGACGTTTCGACCCACCCGGGCCTTCATAAGGGGTTCAGCAGACTAATGCATGATATGCAAAATAAATGTAAAAGAGCAAAAGATCAGTGATATGTACTTTCAACATAGTGATAAATATAGTGCATTAGTCTGCTGAAACCCTGATGAAGGCCCGGGTGGGTCGAAACGTCGGGAAAGACTTCACTGTCCGATAAGACTTTCTTTTTGTGTATGAGAATAACCTGAATTTCCACAAATAAAAGGACATATAAGATTTTTTTGTATACTCATTACTATTTGCGTGTGCCAGGTCATTTATTCTTCTATAAATACTTTTTTGCACCTGAGCACCCCACTATAAAAAGGTGGTTGAGCCAGAACTATTCCGATTAAGTGGTGACAAAAGAAGACATCACAGAGGCAGATCGTGGAGGAGATGTAAAACATTAGGCCCTCCATATCAGGAGAAAAAGAGGCAAAAATTATTAAAAAGGGACTTGTCAGCAGGATTCCACTCCCCTACCCCAAAATATCCTATTTGACCAGTCTAGCAGTGCCATTACATGGGAAGGCTTTTTCTATGTTATTGAGAAATCAGTGTTAGAATTAATATGCAAATGAAGCTGAAGAGCTATTCATAGATCTGAACCCACTGTCACTCCAGCTCTATTCCCCTTCCAGCAATGCCTCCTCCTTGTCTGATGGCTCTTTTGCCTGAAGTCATGTAGCAAAGAAGCTGTCAGTCAAGCAGGAGGAAGCGTTGCTGGGTGGGCAATAGATCTGGAGTGATAGAGGTTTCAGATCTCAGATCTTCAGACTCCATTACATATCAATTTAAATGTTGATGTCTCAGCAATGGAGGATCACGCCGGCCTTGTCTAGATATTGGTAGATTTGTCTTTGAAAAGAGCTACATGCAGATATAAATAATTTTGGAGGGGGAGGGGGGCTAATTCTGCTGACAAATTCCCTTAAAGGGCATAAATAATAACTGTGGTTTGAATTTCCATTTAATAAATCAAAATTAGTAAATACTTTAAATGGATCCTGTCACCTCCAGAACGCCTCCTAAGCTACCAAAACATGTCCCTGCAGCATCCCATCACTAATCTCACACTCATTTTGTCTCCTAAAAGCATCCTGTGAAAGTGGATAAAAACGTTTTAATACTCACTCATTAGTGATTATAATTAGCAGGGGCTATATTCTTTAGTCACCAGGGGGTGTTGTTTTGCAGCCTGAATGATCCACCCTCTCTGTGCAACTTCTGCTGTGACGTGATGCAAATCATTAGTTCTGCCTTCAGCTCCACATTACAGCAGCACAGAGAGAGAGAGGGTGGATCATCGAGTCTGCAAAACAACACGTGGGCTAAAGAATATAGCCCCTACTGATTATAATGCGAGATTAAGATTGCAATGGATCGTACGGCAATGACGAACATGGAGCAACTGTGGAAGTGCAAGGACATCTCGATCGCCACCAAACAACAATTGGTTACAGCCATTGCATTTCCAATCGCGTTGTATGGGTGTGAAACATGGACCTTGATGAAGGGTGATCAAAGAAAGATCGATTCCTTCACACTGTGGTGCTGGAGGAGACTCGTATGAATCCTGTGGACAGCCAAGATCACAAATAAGGCTGTTCTGGAACGTGTTAATCTATAGACTTCCCTGGTAGGAAAATTCATAAAACAGAACCTGTCGTACTTCGACACGTGATGAGAGCAAATTCCTTCGAGAAGGACACGATGCTTGGTATGGTCAGTGGCAGTAGAGATTGCAGAAGACCTTAGACCTGTTGGTTGGACACCATCATGGCAGAAACGGGAATGAACTTCAGAGAACTGAAAGACACTGTGACAAATAGAGAAGCTTGGAGGAAAATGGTTCATATGGTATCCAATAGTCGGACATGACTGAATGGTTGGAGTTGGAATTGCAATTGTACCTAGTAAGGCAGAAGAACTGACATTCTCTCCCAAAGAGATCAAAGGAAATCACTGATGGTCCAATCAGTGGGATACACACACTGTGATCAGGTTAGGATTGGTTAACCCCTCTAACAAGAAGGGATCACCACAACAAATAAACCTTTTGCTTTTTTGATTTGCGCACATAATTTCATGTGTTATATATCGTACAGACATATTACATTGTGCTACAATTAAACTGTATAATTTTCCGTTTTATTTAACTTATTATAACATTCCAACATTGTAACAAAGTAAGATTTATTGCTGGAAGCCCGTGTCATGGAAATTTCACATTTTACACCTATAATAAAAATCTTACCTGGAGACTTTATGGCACTTGGTGGATGTTTTCACCTTAGTCATTGGATATTCTTTTTCCATTCTCGATAAACTTTTAAATAAGCTTTAGAACATGAACACTTTATATGTTATGTCATGTTGTTCCAATATTATGGAAAAACATTAGAAAATGGCATGCACCACTTACCGTATATACTCGTGTATAAGCCGACCCGTGTATAAGCCGACCCCCCTACTTTTGCCCCCAAAATCTGGGAAAACCTATTGACTCGTGTATAAGCCGAGGGTGGACCCCAGCACAGGTATACAGCCCCCAGCAGTGTGGTATACAGGCCCCCGCAGTGGTATACAGGCCTCCCCAGTGGTAGTATACAGCCCCCAGAAGTGTGGTATACAGCAGCCTCCCCAGTGGTATATACAGCAGCAGCCCCAGTGGTAGTATACAGCAGCCCCAGAGATATATACAGCAGCCCCAGTGGTAGTATACAGCAGCCCCAGAGGTATATACAGCAGCCCCAGTGGTAGTATACAGAAGCCCCAGAGGTAGTATACAGAAGCCCCAGTAGTAGTATACAGCAGCCTCAGTGGTATATACAGCAGCAGCCCCAGTAGTAGTATACAGAAGCCCCAGTAGTAGTATACAGCAGCCCCAGTAGTAGTATACAGCAGCAGCCCCAGTGGTAGTATACAGCAGCAGCCCCAGAGGGTATATACAGCAGCAGCCCCACAAGGTATATACAGCAGCACCCCAGTGGTAGTATACAGAAGCCCCAGTAGTAGTATACAGCAGCCCCAGTAGTAGTATACAGCAGCACGCCCCAGTGGTAGTATACAGCAGCAGCCCCAGTGGTAGTATACAGCAGCAGCCCCAGGGGGTATATACAGCAGCAGCCCCAGGGGGTATATACAGCAGCAGCCCTAGTGGTAGTATACAGCAGCAGCCCCAGGGGGTATATACAGCAGCAGCCCCAGGGGGTATATACAGCAGCAGCCCCAGGGGGTATATACAGCAGCAGCCCCAGGGGTATACAGACCCCCCCCATTAGTATACAGGGGCCCCAGCTGTATACAGCAGCCCCAGCTGTATACAGCCCCCCCGTGGTATCCAGGGCCCCCCTTGCTGCACCTGTAAGGGAAGATGTCAGTATACTTATCGCTGCCGCCGCCGCCGCTTCGCTTCTCGGTCACCGCGATGCTCCGGGTCTTCATGTTTCCTGTTCCTTCTCCGACGCTCGAACAATGACGTCATTTCCTGAGCGCCGGAGAAGGAACAGGAAGCATGAAGACCCGGAGCATCGCGGTGACCGAGAAGCGGAGCGGCGGCGGCAGCGATAAGTATACTGATATCTTCCTTTACAGGTGCAGCAAGGGGGGCCCTGGATACCACGGGGGGGCTGTATATACGGGGGGGGCGGGATACCACCGGGGGCTGTATATACGGGGGGGGCGGGATACCACGGGGGGGCTGTATATACGGGGGGGGGGGATACCACGGGGGGGCCGTATATACGGGGGGGGCGGGATACCACGGGGGGGCTGTATATACAGGGGGGGCGGGATACCACGGGGGGGGGGCGCTGTAAAGCTATTACCGTATATACCCGTGTATAAGCCGAGGGGGGACTTTTCAGCACATTTTATGTGCTGAAAAACTCGGCTTATACACGAGTATATACGGTATATAAACCGTATGTGCATATACCCTGAAACTGAAAAAAAGAGAAAGGTATACCGTAGAAAGGCACTAAGATGGGTCCAGAATATTAATATTATGAGCATTTGAGGCTTAAGGGGTTTATTTCGTGAAAAAAACACATGTACAAAGTTTATCTATCCAAGACAAAAGGTACATACAAAAAATGATCATGTTTAAAAGTAATTAAAAAACACAACCAAAACCCCCTTTCTCATTGGGGATGGCTGGGACACAGACTACAGGATGGAGCCCTTTGCCCTTGACTACAGCCCCAAGCCACCCTCACATATGAAATGCATCTATGACTCTGCTAGAAGTTTCATCTGAATCCTTAAAGAACCTCCTACATAGAGTCACATAGTGCATTGACACAAAGTTCAAATGTTCTCCATTCATGCTTATTTGCAGCAATGTCTGTCTTTCCAGCAGTATCACAAACTACCTATGCACTTAAATATCTGATAAGTGTTTCATTGAAAACTGGGCATATGGCAATAGAAAAGACAGCCAATGTTTCAGTCAGTATTACTGTCTCCTAGCTATGGGCGCTGACCAGAAATGGCACAAACAGTAGACTACTTACCGTATATACTCGCGTATAAGCCGAGTTTTTCAGCCCAAAAATTGGGCTGAAAAGTACCCCCCTCGGCTTATACGCGAGTCAGTGCTGTATACCGATGTATACATCGGTACATACCGATGTATACATCGGTATACAGCAGCCCCCGCATCCCCAGTAATGCAGGGCCCCCCAGGGTCTCTCCGGTCACCTGTAAAGCAAGCTATACTTATCAGTGTCCCGCTCGCACCCGCCGCTGCCGACATCCACGATCCTCCATCTTCATGCGACTCCTCTTCCTGTTTCTGTGCGCGTCGCCGGCAATGACGTCATTCCCGGCGACGCGCACAGGAAACAGGAAGAGGAGTCGCATGAAGATGGAGGATCGTGGATGTCGGCAGCGGCGGGTGCGAGCGGGACACTGATAAGTATAGCTTGCTTTACAGGTGACCGGAGAGACGCTGGGGGGGGCCTGCATTACTGGGGCTGCCTGTATACTACCGCTGGGGCTGCTATATACCTCTGGGGCACTGTATACTACCACTGGGGCTGCTATATACCTCTGGGGCCCTGTATACTACCACTGGGGCTGCTATATACCTCTGGGGCCCTGTATACTACCACTGGGGCTGCTATATACCTCTGGGGCACTGTATACTACCACTGGGGCTGCTATATACCTCTGGGGCCCTGTATACTACCACTGGGGCTGCTATATACCTCTGGGGCACTGTATACTACCACTGGGGCTGCTATATACCTCTGGGGCCCTGTATACTACCACTGGGGCTGCTATATACCTCTGGGGCACTGTATACTACCACTGGGGCTGCTATATACCTCTGGGGCCCTGTATACTACCACTGGGGCTGCTATATACCTCTGGGGCACTGTATACTACCACTGGGGCTGCTATATACCTCTGGGGCCCTGTATACTACCACTGGGGCTGCTATATACCTCTGGGGCACTGTATACTACCACTGGGGCTGCTATATACCTCTGGGGCCCTGTATACTACCACTGGGGCTGCTATATACCTCTGGGGCCCTGTATACTACCACTGGGGCTGTATATACTACCACTGGGGCTGTATATACTACTGGGGCTGCGTGTATACTACCACTGGGGCTGCTGTATCTACCTCTGGGACTGGTGTATACCACACTGCTGGGGCTGTATACTTGTGCTAGGGTCCACCCTCGGCTTATACACGAGTCAATAGATTTTCCCAGGTTTTGGGGGCAAAAGTAGGGGGGTCGGCTTATACACGGGTCGGCTTATACACGAGTATATACGGTACTTTTGCCTGTCTAAAAAGATGGACACACTGTTAGATAAAAGCACAAACTGAGTATTTTTGATCTCCATTTGTGTCTTTGCACTTTATGGCTCCATCATGAAGTCATTTTTTTGCCATTATTCTGGGACTGAGAAAGAACTCCAGCAGAGTTAGGCTAGGGTCACATTTAAAACAAGAATTGCATTCACCGCATCCGGATCCGGATGCGGTGAACGCAATGGCGGGCACACACATTTTTTGACAAAAATGTGTGCATAATACCGCACTGCAGTAACCGGATGGCTCAGGATGTGTAATCCTGAGCCATCCGGTAACTGCATAGTTTGCTGATCCCGGCTATTGTCGGGATCAGCAAACTGTAGTATGTGTAGTAAAGAGTTAAATTAACTAACTAAAGTAATGTTTCAGGTCTATAGGGGGGGCTTAGACCCCCCTATAGACCGGCCGCCCACTCTGGTGGGCTTCTACTACAATATCCCCGATGGCACGGGCTCCTCGGAGCTCCGTGCAAGTTCCCCTACCTCCCGCCCCCCGTATCTGTACAGAGGGGTGCATGCACCCCTCTGTTAGCATTATCCCTAAATGTGGCATCCACAGATTACTTATAGTAATAAAGGTCTATAGTTACGTCATTCTTCATGTTCTTTCACCATCCCTGTATGGGCGGGGCTTTGTTCTTCTGCCGCTGCCCGTGAAATGATGATGCCTGCCTCCTCTGGCCTTCACCCTGTCTTTTCAGGGCGGCCGCGTCATGAAAGGGGCGGGGCTACGGTCGTGTCATTCCGTAGCCCCGCCCCTTTCATGACGCGGCCGCCCTGAAAAGACAGGGTGAAGGCCAGAGGAGGCGGGCATCATCATTTCACGGGCGGCGGCAGAAGAACAAAGCCCCGCCCATACAGGGATGGTGAAAGAACATGAAGAATGACGTAACTATCGACCTTTATTACTATAAGTAATCTGTGGATGCCACATTTAGGGAAAATGCTAACAGAGGGGTGCATGCACCCCTCTGTACAGATACGGGGGGCGGGAGGTAGGGGAACTTGCACGGAGCTCCGAGGAGCCCGTGCCATCGGGGATATTGTAGTAGAAGCCCACCAGAGTGGGCGGCCGGTCTATAGGGGGGTCTAAGCCCCCCCTATAGACCTGAAACATTACTTTAGTTAGTTAATTTAACTCTTTACTACACATACTACAGTTTGCTGATCCCGACAATAGCCGGGATCAGCAAACTATGCAGTTACTGGATGGCTCAGGATTACACATCCTGAGCCATCCGGTTACTGCAGTGCGGTACAGGGAAACGCTGCGAAAACTGCTGCCTGCATGATTTTTAACGCAGGCAGCAGTGCCGGATACGGCCACCGGATGGCTTGTGAAGCCATCCGGTGTTTTGCATTGGCTCCTATGGGGAGCGTTTCCTGGTCCGGTTTTGAGCTCTTTGAAAGCTCAAAACCGGATCAGGATTTTATAAAAAAAACGCATATGTGACCCTGGCCTTACTGATGACTGCCAAGCACTTGTTCGGCTCACAGATACCCAATTTAAGAGGAAAAGTGGTATAGGTAGTATCTTCTGCGCGAACAAAGAATGAGCAATACTTAAATCCAACAAACTCAAACTCCCTTTGAAAAATAGCTGACATTGGTTTGTAGGCAGTTTCAATTGAAAGGGAGTGTCCATGCTTGGGATAAAAGTCTGCAGTCACTCTGTGTCTGTCAAGGTTCCCCAGTATTGAGAATGGGTGGTCATGTGCAGGGGTGTAACAATGGCGGTTGCAAGGGTCGTAACTGCGACCAGGTCCTGGGGTACAGAGGCCCGCTGATCTCACTGCCTGTTTCAGCTGGATGTGCATCCCCAAGGACTCACAACTAGCTCACATGACTTTATATATGTGATTTGCATACTTGCAGTCACATACCAGCTAGATGTGTATGTTATCTCTCAATGGAAGTTCACAAAGAGAGAATGAGCACATCAAGTTGAATTGTGTGCGAGTTATGCAAATCAAAAACATGTGGTCACATGACTGCCTGCATTTTCCAGCATGCACTTGCATTTATCAGAATTCATGTATGTAGTCATAGGATGACTGCAGACGTTCACCCAAACCTGGACATCCCCTTCAAGGGGTTCTGCAATCAAGAAACCCCTTTTTTCTTTGTGTTGTCCAATATTTTGAAGTTTTGAGCAAATATTCTCTGGAGGATCTACAACTCTTGGCCACAGGTGGGGCACCGTCTCTCACTCTGGAGGATTTATCCTGTCTTGCATTACAAAAAATCATACATTGATTTGAGTGGGCATTGTGTAATGCTTTATTTTCCATGTAGTGGCTGCCGTAGGGAAAACAAACACTTATCCCAGGTTTGCTCATAGATTACAGCTTAGATTACAACTGATTGTCAAAGACCCTCCTAACAAGTAGTAGAAGTTTTCAATCTTAAATGAATGCCCTTTATCACCCTTCACATAAATTATATTTATTGATATGCCTATGGTATATTGAATATATATAACCGTATATACTCGTGTATTAGCCGAGTTTTTCAGCACAAAAAATGTGCTGAATAGTCCCCCCCTCGGCTTAAACACGAGTCATATACCATCAGTGGTGTATACAGGGGCCCCCCATCCCCCTTGCTGTCAGCCACCTGTAAAGAAATAGATTATTATACTTATCCCTGTCCTGTCGCCGCCGCCGCTCTACGACACCGCGCGCTCCTCCGTCTTCTTCCTGCTGTGACCGGCGGGCGCAGGCAATACGTCATTGTCTGTGCGCCGGTCACAGCAAGAAGAAGACGGAGGAGCGCGCGGTGTCGGAGAGCGGCGGCGGCGACAGGACAGGGATAAGTATAATGATCTATTTCTTTACAGGTGGCTGACAGCAAGGGGAAGGGGGGCCCCTGTATACACCACTGGAGCCCGCCCTGTATACACCACTGGGGCACCGCCCTATATACACCACTGGGGCCCGCCCTGTATACACCACTAGGGCCCTGTATACAGCACTGGGGCCCTGTGTACACCACTGAGGGCCCTGTATACAGCACTGGGGCCCTGTATACAGCACTGGGGCCCTGTATACACCACTGGGGCCCTGTATACAGCACTGGGGCCCTTTATACACCACTGGGGTCCTGTATACACCACTGGGGCTGCTGTATATACCTCTGGGGCTGCTGGGGCTGCTGTATACTACCACTGGGGCTGCTGTATACTACCACTGGGGCTGCTGTATATACCTCTGGGGCTGCTGTATACTACCACTGGGACTGCTGTATACTACCACTGGGGATGCTGTATATACCTGTATACTACCACTGAGGCTGCTGTATACTACCACTGGGGCTGCTGCTGTATATACCACTGGGGAGGCTGCTGTAACACTGCTGGGGCCTGTATATACCACTGGGGAGGCTGCTGTAACATGCTGGGGCCTGTATATACCACTGGGGAGGCTGCTGTATACCACACTGCTGGGGGCTGTATACCTGTGCTGGGGTCCACCCTCAGCTTATACACGAGTCAATAGGTTTTCCCAGATTTTGGGGGCAAAAGTAGGGGGGTCGGCTTATACACGGGTCGGCTTATACACGAGTATATACGGTATATTGAAAAGAATCTATTTTTTTTTAGAATTTAGTTACAAAAATGTTATTCACAAAACCAAAAAGTCATTCATGGACAAGATCCTAGATCTACAGTATTCCGATAATTGTGGTTCTATTATATCTTGGTAGATCCTGTAATTCTTTGCCTTATCTTAGATGATGGTCTTCTCCAAATGTGAGGAGCACCTGACTGCAGAAACTAATAAGTTAGTTATGAACAATGGGGATGGATAAGTATAATGTTAACCTATGTGTCCTGGAATGATATCATTATACACAGACTTTTTCCAGACTACACCTGTAATTTCCGAATGTACATTGTAGCCAGAACTATTCCGAAGTTAATGGTCTATAATCACAGCTCAGGGTTTCCAATCTGATAAGGTTAAGCTCTTATTTAGAGCACAAGTCAATATAATGTCCTGATGGAGTAACTGCTCAGGAACTTGGGGAATCAAGTTTCCATATTTATTCCAAGATTTCTTTTTTTCTATAGAACTCATCATGTATCCACTTGTTAGTTATATTTGGACCAGTCGATCACATTGTAACTTTATTTTACTAATTGCTAGAGTCTCTGTGGCTGCATCAGTCTCCCTCATAGTGCTAATGTCCGATCTACAAGTTTTGTTCCCCTCAATGCAGATACAGTAGCGACTAAGGCTGGCTTCACACTTGCAGATGCATCTGCAGCGTTTTGCAGATGCATCTGCAAGTATCAGCATGCAGACCGCGGCCGCGGTCTGAAAGCACTCATGCATTCCTATATGTGAACCGTCCGCAGGCGGATGCCTGCTTACAGATCACACACTCCCGCCCGCACCATGGACGCGACATCTCGCGTCCATGGTGCTGGCGGGAGTGTGTGATCTGTAAGCAGGCATCCGCCTGCGGACGGTTCACATATAGGAATGAATGAGTGCTTTCAGACCGCGGTGCGCCCTATTATAAACATAGGGACCGTGGTCTGCATGCTGATACTTGCAGATGCATCTGCAATACGCTGCAGATGCATCTGCAAGTGTGAAGGCAGCCTAAAAGTTAAAAAAAAAAGTGTGATTCCTTCTGTATGATTGTTGTGATGACATTTTCCTGGTGATGAATTGAAAGTGCATGACGTTGTCATCATAAAAGACCTTAATCTTAACCCAAATGCTTTTTAATATAGTTCTGACCAATTAATTAAAGAAAACTGAACTGCCAAAAGCTTTGCATATACTATTTATTGATCACAACAATTAATTAATTAGAGTAATTCATTGTACAGCCATAACTGTGAAGTACCTCTAAGTGTTTTGTAGCATTACCTCTTACTTTAATTATTGCACTGACGAGCATTGAAGCCACTCGGGTATTGCAGACATCTTGAGGGATCTTGCTATATTCCATTTGCAACTCTACAAACAATTCATCTTTAATGCTCTGTGTACAGGCCCCAACTCGTCACCCTAATCTATCCCAAAGGTGCTCTATAGGGTGTAAATCAGGGGATTGGCTTGGCCTTTGCAACAGATGAATGCTTTTGTTTGCTAACCAATTTTTGACTGAATTGGATGTGTGCTTAGGATCATTGTCTTGAGGGAATTTCCAGCCCCTGTCTACTTTGGTTTTAGCATGTGGCAGCATTACGTTCTCCAGTATATCCTTGTACATTGTAGCATTGATATCTCCATTAATTATAGGTAGAGGGCCAATGGCAGATGAAGAAAAAAGCAGACCCAAACCATGACATTGCTACCACCATGTTTCACTGTAGGTGTTTGGTACATTACATTCATTACGTTTTCCAATTGGGCGGTATATATAGTGCTACTATGACTACCAAATAGTTGAACTTGTATTCATCCAACCACAACAGGCTTAGACCAATCTGTCTCTATCCATTGTTCTTTGGCAAACTCAAGTTAGACCATCCGGTTTCTTTGCAGATGAAAGGCTTCTTGACTGAAACACGTACATTCAACCCTACTGATCTTAGCCGTCGCACCACTCACTCCATATTCTTCTATCATTTCACACTTGACTCTGAGAACACATGAATTCCATTGCTTCTCTTTTGGCTTTTCCCTGACTTGACTCTCAGAATAATAAGCCTCCTGACATTTGCTGATAAATGTGGCTTTGTCTTTGCCATGATTTAACCAAAAAACAGACAGACTTAAAAAAGAAAAATATTTTTAGGCAAAACTAGACTATTCATAATAAAGTATGCAAAACATTAGGCCTACATACAGAGATAAAACAATGTCAAACACAAATGTCATCCTTAGAACTGACAACCATTTGCTTCCGGTTTACTAAAATCACCAGGAGAATGACATCAGAACAACCAATTAGAAGTAGTCACACTTTATTAAAAAAAAAGCTAAACTTTTGGTCGTGACTGTAATTAGGTTATACTGGTTATTCACAATAGTAACATCAGTTCTCATTCACACAGTCAATTTTTACTATATTCCATTATATGTGAGACATTTCCCGCAGATGTAGCAAAGGTTCTCACAACCTCAACAATCTGTCACAGACGCTTATGTTATTTAACTTCACATTGCACAAGCCATTGACCAATGTCAACTAAGGGCATGTGGTCACAGTAACCATTTTTCACATGCTTTTTGGAGACCTGCGTTTTCAAAAACGCATGTAAAAAACGCACCCATAGGCCCCCATGTTAAAAAACGCTATGCCCTAATAGCCAAAAAGCATGTGTGACTGTCCCATGCGTTTTTGGAGCATATCCAAAAACGCATGCGTTTTTTAATAAGGGGCCTTATGGAAAACGCATGCAAAAACGCATGTACAATTAGTGCCATTCAAAAACGCATGCGTTTCCCATAGGAGTCCATGTTAAAAACGCATGCGTTTCCGGAAACGCATGCGTTTTAACATGGGCTCCTATGGAAACGCATGCGTTTTGAATGGCACTAAAAGGTACTAATTGTACATGCGTTTTTGCATGCGTTTTCCATAGGAACCCATGTTATAAAAACGCATGCGTTTTTCTTTAACAAAAAAATACTACAAGCACTATTTTTAGGTGCAGATTCAAAAACGCAGCCAAAAACGCAGGGAGCCATCAGAGACCTTAAAAAACTCATGCTGACATGAAAAACGCATGTAAAAAGCATGCGTTTTTAAAAGCACCAAAAAAAACTGTGACCACAGCCTAAGGCTGGTTTCACAACTAAGGTGGTTTCAAAACTAAGGCTGGTTTGCGTTTTTGAACACAGTGTACCAAACGCATGCGCACTGCGTTCCTATGGTTAACATGGGAATGCATGGTACCTGCGTTTGGCTGCGGTCGGTTGCGTTCAGAGGTGCATAATTTGTGCACCCTCCGAATGCACCATTTTGCATTTTTTGTGCGTTCACTGGCGCTTGTTTTATCATCAAGCCTCCATAAATGCACAAACAATGCTTGGAAGTCAATGGATCCACAGTGTCCTCCACATGACAGCATAGGGGAACATTGAAATCCCCCCCAGTGACTGCCGCTGATCTCCCGGTGGCCACTGAGAAATCAGAGGCGACCATCAGGAGATCAGAGGCGGCCGCTGGGAGATCAGCTGGGGCAGCCGCTGATTTCCCGGCGATGTCGGCGCAGGAGATTTAAACAAACAGCTTATCTGACAGCTGTTTAAAACTCCCACGCCGACACCGAATAGGAAGCCACCGAGACAGCTGATTGGCTGGCTGGGCACCATACTATGTGAATGCATGCGGAAAATCCCTGCTGCGTTCACATGAGTATGACAGCTTATGCACTGCGTTTGCGTCAAGGTAACCTTTGTATGTCTGTATGGCTCATTAAGACCATGAGAACAATAACTCATTTATTTCTCAGCTGGGCCCCGTGTTCTCATTCTCAGTTGAGTCACCGCTTCCAGCTAACTGGGGCATAGATAAATTGTTATCAATGGCTAGGCCTGATGTGCTGGTGTAGTATGGATACACCAAAACACACTAGATAGCAGTTTCTGTGTGTATACAGGGTGGCTTATATAGTCATCCAATAAGTCCTTCTGGCTCCAGTTGTCTGAAGGTTTGGGGTGCAGAGGAGCCCTGAGAGTGGTAACCCCTAAGGTGCCATAACTCATTGGGCATAAGAAACCCTCTGAGCTTGGCACATCTGCAGAGCACCTCAATTTTAATTCATTTTAAGCCTAAACACCCATTTTGGATCCCCTGACGGAGGGATGTGGATTTTTTACACAGAGCACATTTTTTTATTTTTTACCTGTGTACTCACTTTTGTACACGTTTGTCACTAGAATACAAAGTTTCTCTTTTGATAGTCTAGGCCAGTGATGGCGAACCTATGGCACGCGTGCCAGGGGTGGCACGCAGAGCCGCTTCCCCTGGCACGCGGCCTCGCCACTACACTGCCACTTTGATCTGCCGACCGCGCCGCGGTGCCGGCAGATCAAAGCTGTGTCGGAGCAGAGGAGACATTTCTCCTCTCTCTGACACTCTTCCTAGCCCCGCCCTCCCGGCCAGCGTCATGTGACAGCGGTCATGTGACGCGCCCGGCGTCACGTGACCGCATTCAGCGCGGGTCGGGAGGAGAAGACACAGCAGAAGAGGAAACTGCAGCAGGAAGGTGAGTATGACTTTTTTTTTTTTTTCTACAGCAGGATGGAGCATTACTAAGGGGGCTGATGGGGCATTACTAAGGGGGCAGGATGGAGCATTACTAAGGGGGCTGATGGGGCATTACTAAGGGGGCTGATGGGGCATTACTAAGGGGGATGATGGGGCATTACTAAGGGGGATGATGGGGCATTACTAAGGGGGCTGATGGGGTATTACTAAGGGGGATGATGGGGCATTACTAAGGGGGCAGGATGGGGCATTACTAAGGGGGCTGATGGGGCATTACTAAGGGGGCTGATGGGGCATTACTAAGGGGGCTGATGGGGCATATTACTCTGCTGGGGGCAGGATGGGGCATTACTAAGGGGGCTGATGGGGCATTACTAAGGGGGCTGATGGGGCATTACTAAGGGGGCTGATCGGGCATTACTAAGGGGGCAGGATGGGGCATTACTAAGGGGGCTGATGGGGCATTACTAAGGGGGCTGATGGGGCATTACTAAGGGGGCTGATGGGGCATATTACTCTGCTGGGGGCAGGATGGGGCATTACTAAGGGGGGCAGGATGGGGCATTACTAAGGGGGCTGATGGGGCATTACTAAGGGGGCTGATGGGGCATTACTAAGGGGGCTGATGGGGCATTACTAAGGGGGCAGGATGGGGCATTACTAAGGGGGCAGGATGGGGCATTACTAAGGGGGCAGGATGGGGCATTACTAAGGGAGCAGGATGGGGCATTACTAAGGGGGCCGGATGGGGCATTACTAAGGGGGCAGGATGGGGCATTACTAAGGGGGCAGGATGAAGCATATTACTCTGCTGGGGTCAGGATGGGGCATTACTAAGGGGGCAGGATGGGGCATATTACTCTGCTGGGGGCAGGATGGAGCATTACTAAGGGGGCAGGATGGGGCATATTACTCTGCTGGGGGCAGGATGGGGCATTACTAAGGGGGGCAGGATGGGGCATATTACTCTGTGCTGGGGCAGGATGGGGCAATAGTAACAGGGGGCAGGATTTGGCATATTATGTGATGGGGCATATTATTATGTGATAGGGGCTGATGGGGCATATTGTTATGTGATGGGGGCTGATGGGGCATATTATTATGTAATGGGGCTGATGGGGCATATTACTATGTGATGTGGGCAGGATGTGGCAGATTAATATGTGATGGGGGCAAGGATGGGGCATATTAATATGTGATGGGGTCAAGGATAGGGCAATACTACCAGGGGGCAAGATGGGGCATATTACTATGTGATGGGGACAAGGATGGGGCACATTACTGCTGGATGGGGCATATTACTGCAAAGGAATAAGGATGGGGCATATTAATGGCAAGTGGACAAGGATGAAACACATCACTGCAGGATGGGGCATATTACTTCAAGGGGACACGGATGGGGCATATTACTGCAAGGGGAGAAGGATAGGGCATTACTGCAGGATGGGGCATATTACTGCAAGGGGACAAGAATGTGGCATATTACTGCAGGATGGGGCATATTGCTGCAAGGGGACAAGGATAGGGCATTACAGCAGGATGAGGCATTACTACATGATAGGGGCAGGATGGGGACATTACCACAAGGGACAAGGATGGGACATTACCGAAGGGGACAAGGATGGGGCATACTACAAGGGGATAAGGATAAAGACATTACTACAAGAAGGGGTCAGGATAGGAACATTACTGCCAGGAGAGGGTCAGGATGGAGCACAACTGCAAGGAGAGGGTCAGGATGGGGCCATAAATGCATGGAGATGGTCAGGATGGATCATATAGCTAGGAACAGATCAGGATGGAGCACATTGCTACAAGGAGAAGATCAGGATGGAACACATAACTGCAAAGAGAGGGTCGGGATGGAGCACATTACTGCAAGGAGAGGGTCAGGATGGAGCACATTACTGCAAGGAGAGGGTCAGGATGGAGCACATTACTGCAAGGAGAGGGTCAGGATGGAGCACATTACTGCAAGGAGAGGGTCAGGATGGAGCACATTACTGCAAGGAGAGGGTCAGGATGGAGCACATTACTGCAAGGAGAGGGTCAGGATGGGCACATTACTGCAAGGAGAGGGTCAGGATGGAGCACATTACTGCAAGGAGAGGGTCAGGATGGAGCACATAGCTACAAGGAGAGGGTCAGGATGGAGCACATTACTGCAAGGAGAGGGTCAGGATGGAGCACATTACTGCAAGGAGAGGGTCAGGATGGAGGACATTACTGCAAGGAGAGGGTCAGGATGGAGCACATTACTGCAAGGAGAGGGTCAGGATGGAGGACATTACTGCAAGGAGAGGGTCAGGATGGAGCACATTACTGCAAGGAGAGGGTCAGGATGGAGCACATTACTGCAAGGAAGGGTCAGGATGGAGCACATTACTGCAAGGAGAGGGTCAGGATGGAGCACATTACTGCAAGGACAGGGTCAGGATGGAGCACATTACTGCAAGGAGAGGGTCAGGATGGAGCACATTACTGCAAGGAGAGGGTCAGGATGGAGCACATTACTGCAAGGAGAGGGTCAGGATGGAGCACATTACTGCAAGGAGAGGGTCAGGATGGAGCACATTACTGCAAGGAGAGGGTCAGGATGGAGCACATAGCTACAAGGAGAGGGTCAGGATGGAGCACATTACTGCAAGGAGAGGGTCAGGATTGAGCACATTACTGCAAGGAGAGGGTCAGGATGGAGCACATTACTGCAAGGAGAGGGTCAGGATGGAGCACATTACTGCAAGGAGAGGGTCAGGATGGAGCACATTACTGCAAGGAGAGGGTCAGGATGGAGCACATAGCTACAAGGAGAGGGTCAGGATGGAGCACATAGCTACAAGGAGAGGGTCAGAATGGAGCACATAGCTACAAGGAGAAGGTCAGGATGGAGCACATTACTGCAAGGAAAGGGACCAGGATTTCAGCATGAAATCTGCTTGCATTCCATGATAAAATCTATCTCCTATCTGTCTAATATTCTGCATTTTTTCCATACAGATCAATCCACCTGCTGTTTCTAGAAAGGGCTGTGGCAGCGGCTCAGCTTCAATGTGCAGTACACATGAGCTGGATGACCACTGCTGAAGAGAAGAGAAGACTGCAAAGGTAAGTTTAAAATCAATTAATTGTTAAAATAATTGAATTGATCATTAATGTTTCAGGACTACAAGCCCTGCACAGGGAAGAGAGTTAGCATCTGCTGGCTCTCCCCCCTGTGCAGCGCTTGTGATTACCACTGCTGCAGTAATTTAGGTTACATTACCGTATTGGCACTTCGCCATAAATAATTTCGTTTTGGGTTGCGGTTTGGGCACTCGGCCTCAGAAAGGTTCGCCATCACTGGTCTAGGCCAACATGTTCCACACCCTCCTGCAGCCCTTTGCTCTCCTCCTTTGGGACATTGGGGTGGTTACCCAAGTACTGTGGATCCTGGGTGCAAGTGTGGGCTCTCTTAACTTTGGTGAAAGACCACCTGATCCCTGTTGTGGCCTTCTCGTCCAGAGAGATGGTGAAAAGTTTGGTGGGAACTCTACTCCTCATGAGCAATAGACTGCATGCATGTGCGCCTTTTGTTGCATGGCACGCTGCACAATTTTTTGCACTTGAGTAATGAGCTCAGCCTTTAAAAAATATATGTCATAGACAGATCTGAATTTATATTTACAGAGGGAAGAAATGTACTAGTGCATCTCAATGAATTAGAATATCATCAAAAATATAATTTATTTTAGTAATTCAATACATAAAGTGAAACATATATTATATAGAGTCATTACAAACAGAGTGAGCTAGTTCAAGTGTTTATTTCTGTAAATGTTGATGATTATGGTTTACAGCCAATGAATACCCAGAGGTCATTATCTCAGATAATTAAAATAGGGAGAATGATGGGTTAAAACCATTCATAAGCATGAGGTCCCTTGACGGGGATTACAAGCTTTTTGTATTTCGGCCAAAATATCCCCCAATACCTCACATTATCATTCAGCAGTTTTTGGCACTTTTTTATCCTTATGCAGGACACAGCGGGGCCCTTTTTGGCATCTGCCCTGTGTGGTGCATGTATATAGTGCTGAGCAGCCCCCTGATCTAATAGTATGGACGTGTATACCCTCATGTGTGACTGACACCCTATGGAAAGGTCATCAGTGTGCATAAAATAAAATACCACCTTTATTAGGTAGCATTAGAATTTGTCTACTTCCTCACTGAAGTGACAATTAGCATATGCAATTTCCCAGAGGAGCATTGTGGTTATAAGTCTCCTCACTGCCGGCTGGCAGAATACTCTCCACAAGGAGAATACGTGTTCCCCAAGACCTCGTCTCAGCTTCTCATACAGCCAGATCAGAATTCCCACATTGCACTGATGAGGGGCAATCACCCGGAAATGCAGCTGATGAGGGGCAATCACCCTGAAACGCATCATCTGCAGTTTGGGGTTCTGATCTGGCACAAATCCTAAGTCATACTCAAAGGCTTGTTAAAGAGTTAATTATGACTTTTAGGAGTGCTACCTTTATTAGGTGGCATTAGAGTTTGTCTACTTCTTCACTGAAATGACGATTTGCATATAAAATACCACCAATCACCTCCCCATGTTCTGTTCAGTTGAGAGTGATTGCTGCACCAGTATTATGCACTTGGCTGCCTTTATCACTGGGTTTACTGTGTCCTGCTGAGTACAATGGATATCAGAGTTTTGGTAAGCTTTTTGAAGCATTTTTGATTGAATAGTTAGAAAATGCGCTGCCATATTCTACAAGACATTAAAGGGTAAATATAATAATGATTTAATAGTCAAAGCATTTCAGGGCTCCTTGAAACATGTCAATATGATATTACTTTTTGATGATATTCTAATTCATTGAGATGCACTAGTACAACTTCATATTTATCACTTATATTTGTATACACTTGGCTAACCAGATTACCAGCCAATCCTCCAGTTAGTCTAGGCATTGACATAAAAATGTTTCCCAAACAGTTAGCAATAGATAATCCCAGTTGGAGCTGATATTAAAGCCATCACTTATCATCAGGCTGTATTTCAGAGGGGTTGATTCACAAATAGTTATTATATCAAGATATGTGTTCGACAATAATAGCAGCAAATTATAAAACTGAGTTAATCACAGTTACATAGACAGTGGAGCCCTCAGATTCATTAACTCCTCTGAGCCTAAGTGATACATACTCAGGGCTGCCATCAGGGCCTGAATGGACTTACTCCTGTGAGGGGCCCAATGACTGGCGGCAAGCAGAGAGGGCACAAGGAGGAGAGAGCACACAGGGGGAGAAGAGAGTGCATGGGGAGAGGCGCACATGATGAAGAGAGCTCACAGGTGGAACTGTGGAAAATTTGAAAGGTGGATGCAGAGCTAGGGGTGGAGGCAGAGCTAGAGTGAAGACTGGGTGGAGTCTCAGGTGGGCCCCAACATTTTCTAAGTAAGAAGCATAGAAATTCCTAGTGGCAGCCCTGTACATACTCACAAATTAACAGCTGCTCTTTGGACTTATTCACATGTTTGCGGATTTTTTGTTTTCCGGGGTGATTATTTCCACAGAATAACAAAGCGTTTTTCAGTACCAGCAAAGTGAAGGCGATTTCTGATATTTCTGATGCCCACAAGTATGCAGCATTGGAATATTTTCAGCTTTTGCGCAGTGCTTTTCACCGAATCAAATGAATGGGAAATAAAAACATAATACGGTATTGGTGCCTGGTGTCCCCTGTAAAGTTGTTTGGGTTATAATATCTATAATATCTGCATTGTCTTGGTGACTTACGGTATAAATGTAATCCTTTGTATGACTGACAACTCTTCATACAGGGTCTGATGGAAATCCTCCTTTACTGGATGTCCCTGTTCTGATAAATGTCAGCTTTGTTATGTTTCCAGCTCTCGTGATTGTTTTAATCTTGTGATATAACATTCGAGCACTGCATTGACATTTGGAGGACAGGAATATACTGAGGCTCGTTCTTATGATACAACTTGTTTTTAGTTGCTCAAGTAAATTAATAAGGATATTTAGTGATAGCCCTACAAGGGGACATTATTAATAAGGCCGTTCAGTGTAATTTTTACACTTCATGCCGCCCTATGCGCTATAAGTGATCACACCAGCTATTGGTGATAGCAGTTAGTCAAAAGCCCATGTGGCTGACAGCCATCTCTCCTGACTCTCCCATATAGATGTAAATTTGGCTGAAACTCAATGAAGTTTAAAAGAAAGACAGCTATAAGCAGCTGGCACCCAACTCCGATAATAATTTTTTTCCATGTTTTACTCCTTTTACACACACAAAATACCCCAACATGTGCTTTAAATTTTCATATTTTGAGAACCATAAATTGTATATATGTTTTTTTCTATTAAGGGAATCTGTCATCAGGTTTTTAGTACTCCATCTGAGAGAAGTGTGGCACCCCTGCAGGTAAGTTGCCACAGGAAGACCTGGTGCAGGGAGGAATTTCCACATCAGGTAAACTTACATACAAAACCTTCCACCCCAGACCTGAAGGGGGATCTCAACTTGCCGACTTGAGGCAAGATCCCCTAAAAATTCAGGCTCGGGGGAGGAGTTAGGCAGTGTAGTTCCAGGAAGGGCTCTGAAGACATCCTGGTGAACGGAGCCGCGCCAGGCCTGTGCCAGAGGGAAGCCTAGCCAGTGTAAGGAACTCTAGGGTGAGGGTTGGAGGCAAGGCGAGGAACAAAGTAGGGCAGAGGAACCATACCGGTTCACCCCAGCAACAGACAGAAGCAACCCGGACGCCGGAGTCCGAGTCTGTACGGGTCCAGTTAGCCCAACGGAGAGTACCGGAGGACCAGGAAGACTTCAGTCTCCGGTGACACTGGAAGCAACAGCTACTAACAGAGCCAGGGACCGCGGAGGAGCAGCGGTGCCCGTCAGACGGTTCTCACAGCCTGCTATACAAGTGAGGAACACAAGAGAGGTCAGGGCTAGAATTCAGTCAGGCCAGAACTTAAACGCATACACAGTACAGAGGAGGACTCACAACTCATTGGGTGTGGAAATCCTGAACTGCCACCTGACCACCTGGACTGTACCCTGGATGATACCTTGCATCAACACCAGTAAAAGGTAAAGTAACAACTCCAGTGTGTGTGTGTCCATTATTGTGGCCCCTGATCCTGCCCTTAACACAGACTGCACCAGCATCTCCACCTGCAGAGCCGCCTCTCTGTGTAGAAATCCCCTATTCATCATTCATCTCTGCCCCAGGGATCCCGCTCCACCTACGGGGAGCGTCACCATCTAGCTGCCCCATCCATCATCCCCGGAAGTCTGCAGCAGCGCCTGTATCATTAACGGACACCATGGGTGGCGTCACAAACTTTTATTTTTATCTTTTACTTTTATTTTCCCATTTTTCAGCAACCACCAGGGCCACGGGCCCGGGCACAGACCGCCCGTGACTACCCCTTTAATTAACACCCTTGACCAGGTACCCCACGGCCCTGGGTTGGGTCAGAAGCATGATATATGGGCAGAGACCCTGATTCTAGTGATATGTCTCTTACTTATTTTTGATAAAATCCCTGTTTTATCTGCCTCAGATCTACCAGGATGCTAAATGCTGAGGTCTGCACTGCCCACACCACTGATTGGCAGCTATCAGCCTATATACAGTGTACACAGAAAGTTACCAATCAGTGGTGAGAGTAGGGTTATATAGAGCTCAATAATATGTATGACTACATGGCAACAGGTTTACTAGTCCTCTAAGGATAATCTCCTGCTGATAAAACTGTGATGTTATAAAAACTAAAGCAAGCAATCAAGTAAGTGACACAACCCTCTGTCTCTACATTATTATGATCTCAGATTAGGTGGCAAAAACCTGGTGACAGATTCCCTTTAACTGAGCTGTGAGCTTGTATAGTTTTCATTGGTTTCATTTGGATCCATGCAAGTTTTTAATCAGTTTTTATTGGCAAGGTGAGATGGTAAAAATCTGCAAATCTGGGCTATAATATCCAATGAGGAGTAACAGAAATTGTGACACGGTGCAAAAAAGGTTTAGATATTATTTCTTTCTCTCTGTAATTTTTTGTATAAATATGTTTTGAATATGTTATTTCTCCTTTTCACAAAATTATTTTAATCCAACCTTACCAGATGCCCACTTGGTTGGTTATACGATGCACTGCAGTACATCTGACAGTAGCCCAGTATGTCTCAGGTAGTGCCTAACATGAGTGCTTAAATGGAGACTATCATTAGACTCCAGCTGAGAGTGGAAACACACAAGATGAATGGTAGAAACTCACATGAGTCTCGCATGACTCACCCCGAATGATTGCCGCCTCTCTGAACAAGAGGGAGTCAGCTGCTTGTGTTTCTATGCAGCTCAGTTTTGACATTCAGAGAGTCGGTGGTTGTTCCGGATGAGTCAGGCGAAACTCATGCGAGTATCTTGCATGCATCTCACATAGTGTTTTTCCACCCCAAGTAACCCAATAAGATGATCAGGCAGGATAGGGGTTATTTGATTTCCCTGTTAGAAACAAAAGAGTTAGGTTAGGGTTACACAACCATAATTTTTCCTTCCGAAAAAACAGTTTGATTGTTACTTAGGGGGAAACACACTATCCTACTTACATGCGAGTCTATCGGACGAGACTTGGATCAGTGACCCTAAACGGCCTCTTCCTCTCTGGATGGGAGTGTCAGCTGCTTGTGCTTTTCTGCAGCATCACACTGATCCAAGTCTCGTCTGAGAGACTCGCATGTAAGTAGGATAGTGTGTTTCCTGCCTTAGACTCTGATCTGAGTTTGATCAGAATGGGATCCGGTTTTCTCAATTGTGTAGAATAATAATAAAAACAAATTCTCATCGTCTCCATCCTTTTCAGTCTATGCAAATCAGGCCACATTTGGATGTCATCCAAGTGTGGTCTGGTTATTTTAATGGATCCAGATCTGAATAGCCGAGTACATTCTTCTTCAAGGAGGCAAATCCTGCATACTGCAATTTTTCATGTGTCGGGCCCACAAGGGTCTGGGGTACTCAGATCTCAGGAGGTCGGGTGGAGGGATGTCACGGGTGGTCGGTGCCCGAGTCTGTACCTTTGGGTGACAATAAAAAGGGGAATATATACAGAGATAAAAGTTTATAGAAGTTGTGACGCCACCTGTAGATTCGGTGATGGCACCGGCGCTGCTGGGTCCTCCGGGGTGATGGGCGGCAGCAAAGTGTTGTGGCTACCTACAGTTGGAGTGGGGTCCCCGGGGCTGTAAGGGTATGATGGTGGAATAGGGTAGCACAGTCGTTGCAGTGTGGGACAAACTGGAAGGATGGACACACACACAAGAAAGTATTTTTCTGTACCTTTTACTGGTGTTTTGCAGGTACACTTCCAGGGTTGAAGGGTGCACTTTGGGATTTCCACACCGAGTGGGCTATAGGCCTCCTTGTCCTGCTCCTGTCGAGCCCACTGGGACATGGTACCCGGTACCGGACCGGGTCTGCTACTGGGGAAGTCACGGGTGGTCCTGGTCCGGACCGTGCCCCGGGCCCTGGCAATAGTACGGGGATATTTACAGGGCATAATGTCAGTCGTGATGCCACCCACAGTGTGTGGCCAGTAGTGGGGCCACCGCTGCCGCAGAACCTCCGGGGATGATGTAATGGCAGCTGGGATGGAATAGTTCTCCGTGGGCAGAACTGAGTTCCCTGGGGCAGTGATGATATAGTCTGTTATGTAGGGTATGGTGCAGGCGTGTGCTGGGTGTAATGCACTTACTGTCCTGAAGCTGCAGAAATCCTCCTTCAGTGTTGGAGCTGACAAGCTGTGGCTCTCCAGCCGGGGATCTTCTGCAGACCTGTTTGGAGGGAGTCATATGCAGGCAGACACATGCAAGGGAGTCAGATTCAGGGTTCACCGTGTTTACTTCTCAAAGTTCTCTCTCAATTACAGTTCCAGTACAGTTCACAGTTTACACTCTTTACATGGGCACACTCTCCCTTCTGAGTTCCCTTATTCTCTGCACCAGGTCTTTCCTACTGTGACCCCTCACTCTGTCTCTCTGTCCTTTCAGGCTGTTACTTCGTTTTCTGTTGTTCACTTAGTGTGTGTGACTCCGGACAGTATGGCGGTGGCTCGGACCCCTGTGGGCCCTCCGGGTTGCCACTGAGCTGCCTGTCCTTTGGGGGTAGGTACCCTCACGTGTAGCTGAGGTCTCCCGTCGGTTGTCTGGGGATACCGGGTAAAGCAATGGTCCCCTTAGAGCTGACATTCTACTTCCAGCCTAGCCTCCAATAGTCTTTGGTGGTGAGGCTCTACCAGGCTCTCTCTAACTGTGTCTTCGGGCTCAATAGGAGGGCTACTCCGCCTGCAGTCTGCCGTCTTGGCCGTGGTTCTAGGGCTCAGTGTCACTGTGCCTCTCGTCCCTCACACTCCTGGGGTGCTGGCTCCGGATGGGCTTTCTCTCTGTGGCTCACACTGGCTCTCCAGATTCTGCGCTCCTTCCACCCCACTCTTCCAGGACCTGTGATTCCATCTTTGCTGCTCAGCCTACATCGGCCTACTGCTGTCTCTCGGCCTGTGTCGTGCTCCTCAGCCTGTTGCTGGTCTGTGTCTTTGCTGCTCGGCACCCTGTGCCTACTGACTCCTTTCTCCTCCCCCTGCTCTATATCTACCCTCTGTCACCTGACTTACTTGCTGGCCCACCCACTGTCTCTAAACCCACCACCCCTTGCCTGCCTAGAGTT
Source organism: Allobates femoralis (assembly GCA_033576535.1). Taxonomy (NCBI): domain Eukaryota; kingdom Metazoa; phylum Chordata; class Amphibia; order Anura; family Aromobatidae; genus Allobates; species Allobates femoralis. The sequence goes on from JARQOC010000005.1 coordinate 81,868,093, forward strand.
CCAGGCTCCGGGTTGGGTGCTGCTTTCTACTGCTATGTGGGTTGTGTGGGCTATAAGGGTGTTGGTGTTCAACTGTCATTCCTACCTTCCTGGCTGCAGTTCCCTTTGTGGCCTCCTGGTCGCAGGGGGGCCACACTCCCTTGTCCTGAAGTCTGACGTGTGTGAAACCAGGCCTGACCTCTCTTCTCTCTCACACCCGTGTTGCTGCACTGAAGGGTCTAGCTTGGCTACCGCTATCTCTCTGCAAAAAAAGAGAGGGGAGGGGGACAAAGGTGCAATAGTGCCCTTATCACTAGACACTAGTTTGTGCAACGGTGAGAAATACAATCCACTCACCTACTCCAGTTGTGTAACCCACAACTGGCTTGAAGGCTTGTAATAATGTCCTGATGGCTGCTGCTGGATTTCCACCGGCCACACTCACGTGGAGATGCAACGAGATGCTTGGGGAAGAAAGGTGTACTACAGTCCGCGCTGCCAGGGTGCCTCACATCAAAGAAAACGAGTAGTCGATGTTTAGTGCAAAACCTGATGAAGGTGCCAGGAGGGCACCGAAACGCGTAGGAGAATAAAAAGGATTGCACTGAACATCGACTACTCGTTTTCTTTGATGTGAGGCACCCTGGCAGCGCGGACTGTAGTACACCTTTCTTCCCCAAGCATCTCGTTGCTATCTCTCTGCGGCTCCTGGCTCTAAATTGGTGAATGGTGCGGGTGTCTGGGAAGCTAAACCTCCGCGGTGTACTGGGATTCTCTGCTGGGTTAATCTCTCTCCCTTGCAGACTCGGACTCCAGTGACCAGTGTTCTCCTGGGGTGAGCCGGCATAACTCCTCTGCCTCCGCTGTACTGTTCCTCGCCTCTGTCTTTCGTCCCCACTCTCTGGACCTCACACTGGCTCTGGCGGTGCATCAGTTTTGGGCCTAACATGGCTCACTAGGCTCTGAGCTGAACTTCACAGTTCTCCTAGCGACTGCATACTCTGGCTAACTCCGCCCCCAGCACCTGTATTTATAGGGGATCTGGCTTAACAGCAACCAATGGTCCTCCCCCTACAGGCATGGAGTGGAAGGTGTTGCATGTAAGTGAATACCAGTTGTGGAAATCCCTTAGGGCCCCTTTACACGCGGCTACATTTCTAGGGTGGCTACAGGTAACTGACTGGTTGCAGTGAAATCATGGAGACAAGGTTCTATCTTGTTGCTGTGTACAAATGGAATAATCTCTCCATGATTTCACTGCAACCAGTAAGTTAAATGTAGCCACCCTAGAAATGTAGCCGCGTGTAAAGGGGCCCTTAGTGTACTAGCTGGTTCTGTGGCTTACCTGGCACAGGGTGCCACACATGCATGGTGCATTGTTTTTAAAAATGGTGTGATTTATTGTGGTTTGTGTCTCAAAATTCAGGGTCTTCTATGATTTTTGGTTTGAAAGATTAGCAACATAGGACCAGTAGAGGTGCCTGATTGGCACGAAACGACTTGTTGTCCATTTCCTTTGTTCCCCCTCCCTGAAATGTCACCGCAATAAATCATCAGTGCATCGTACCAGGTGAGTGCACCTTTCCTTATTTTGCTTATTTCTGAATATAAACATCCACCGAAGGGAGCACCCCATAAGCACAGAAAAAACAGCCATATATTCAAGCCTTTTTTAGGTTTATGGCCCATGATTGGAATGTGCCCGGCAATTTATGCTTGCTGGACTGTTTAATGATTTTTGGTTTGCTTGTCCAAAAAAACTGTAAGAGACCTTCTTTGCTTGGCAATGCAGAGTGCAGCAATTGGGATGAGTTTGTCTACTGCTGTGCTCTAATTAGCAGTGAAGAAGGTGACAAAGATCAAAATAGTGAATCTAGGGTTATGGCCAATGCTATTACCATGCAGATGTAGGGTTAATCTGCATATTTATAGTGTTGGGAAGGTGGCTGGATACCATAAAGAAAAGTTGGAGAAAATTAACTATATTTCTCATTGGGAGCCGCCATCTTTCAGTCATGCAGGTGTACTGGTGCAGAATAAGTCATCACTAACTGCACTGACAGTGATAGGTTTGTTAGTGTGCCTTGTTACTGATGGACAGCCTATAGAATAGGCTGGTTTCACACCACGGCAAGATCAGGTCCGGGGCTGTCTGGTGTGAACCAGACAGCCCCAGACCCCATTTTGAAACAGAACCGGAGGGCAAATATGCGGTCTGGTCCGGTTTGCAGCCAGATTCGGGAGATTGCAGCTGCTGAAATTTCAAGATCGCGGCTAGCTCCTGAAATCTCTGGTGCTCCTGGTGCTGACGTTTAGCTAGTCACTGCTAAACTCTAGCAGCCGGCATCCAGCTCCCGAATCCGATTTTTTGTTGGATTCGGCGCGATACGGCACCATACTCTGCCTGATTCAGGAGGATATAGGAGGATCGGATTTTGTCCGATTTTTGCCTCATACACAAAAACATTGCTTACAGCGTTTTTGTGTCTGAGGCAAAAACCGGACAAAAAATCCGAATTCTCCCGGATCCTCCCGGACAGCTGGAAACCGGATGGCAAATGTTGAGCCCCAGGCCCTGGGGTACTCGGGTACCAGGCTCGGTGGTAGTTCTAGGAATGTCACGGGTGGCAGCGCCTGATCCCGTGGCCTGGGTGACACTTCAAAAAGGGGTTATTTACAGAGGAAAAAGACTTTTTGTCATGTGACGCCACCTGTAGTGTCTGGTGATGGGTCACCAACGCCGCCACAGTCCGCCAGAGGTGGATGGTAGTGCGGCTGAGTTGGCAAAGCCCCTACAGTTAGGGATGGACCTCCGGGGAAGCGTTCCTGCAAACAAGCAAGTTCATAAAGATAACAACACAGAGGCAAAGTCACTTTCTCCCGGGTACTTTACTGTCAACTTGTAGCAGCATCAGACACAGTTCACAGTTCAGCAAGATGTTATAAATAACAGGTAGCTTTACGGGTGGCTGCAAGTGGATCCAGGTATTATGGTGGAACTTTTGGTGTACCTTCGTTGACAAATCCGTGTCCTTTCTTCCACGCCTAGGATGGGCCTATACCCAGTAGCTCTGTGTAGGTAGTACTGGGGGTCCTCTCCCTTGTGGTGAGGAAGCAGGCAGACCGCTCCATCTGGCAGGATGCTGCAGCTGATAAACAAGCCACAGCAGCCAGTTGCCAACTGCAAAGATGAACTCTGGCTGGATCCTCGGGACCAGTGTTCCCGTGGTGGACTGGAGTATCCCCTGGAGTATTGTCGCTCCACTCTGAGGATCTCCCTTTCTCTCGTCGGGCGCCCTCTTTCAGGACCTCCACAAGGTCCCTTCTTCTTCCCTCTGGTTCGACATGAAACCGCCCTGGGTCAACCTTCCGCCTCGTTCCACTTAGCCAAAAGACCTCCTTGAACCCTCTAGAGGTGAATATATCCCCTCCCGGGTAACCTCCCACCGCTCAACTAATGTGGGAGTGCTGGGAATGGGTTAATGTGGGAGTGCTGGGAATGGGTCCCACCCACCAACCTAGGGTCCACCTGCAGCTGGAGCAATTACATTACTTTTACAGGTACAATACCCCTCTGTGACACCTGCTTATGCGGGGCGCCACACAAATAGCTGCCATCCAACTCCATCCTGCCACATCCGGCCCCAAAGGGCTGCATTAGTGCAAAATCAGGTCTAGGGCTGTCTGGTTCACATCGGACAGCCCCGGACCTGATCTTGCCGTGGTGTGAAACCGGCGTAAGATAAACACTGTATACTCGCTGAGTTGTGATGCAAAGAAAAGTTTATTCGCTTTACACATGCAACTTTGTGAAATTGCAACAGTTTTGACGTTTCAGCTAAACCATAAAGCCTTGTTCACAGGAAGTCGTTGGGAAAAGAAAAATACTAGTGAAATTTTTTTTGACACATATTTACAAGATATTTACATAGTAACAGGAAACAGTGTTTACATTGACATGTCATACAAATCGTTTTGATGAGAGAAGAAGAGAGAAATATACCAAGGACAAGGAGAAGTTTAGAGAAGAGAAAGATAGAAAACTCAAGATATATAGTGAGGACAGGTTTGGGCAGACCTGTATTGCAAGCTGTTGCCAAGCTTTGGTATAGAGAAGATTATGTATTTCGTTAGGACAGTTTGAAATGAATTATAAAATATTAGCGTCCTAATAGCCCATGTGATATCCCTTAAATATGTTGCACATGTATCATATCCTGAGTTGCTTAATCTCATCAATAGCTTCAAAGCGTGTCATATATGAGAAATGGTATTGGTGCATCCACTCACTTGCACCTCAGAACATTATAATCAACCGAGGTCACGCCAAATAAAAAATTCTAAAGGCCCCGTTACACAGCACGACATCGTGCACGATATCACTCAAAAGTCACATGTTCAATGATGTTGAAACAACATCTTTAGTGCGTCGTTGCGTGTAACTGAACGATTCAACTACGATAATTAGTCAAGTTGGAGATGACAGGTGTATGAACATGTTCAAAACCTTACAATGTCGTTCAAGCGATCTGCTAGCATCGTTCTGTGTGACACCGCGATAACGATGTCATGGACAACTTCGCCCATTCACAGCAATGAGCAGGGATCGTTCGGGGGGTTGGCGAACAATACCTGCTCACTACATCGTTGCTGAGTGTTATAGCCATTACTCTGTGTCTACGGAGTGTTGACTCTTTTTGTCTTGTGAGCACTGCAGCCCAGCAGCGGCTGTTGGTGTTCTGCAGCCTTCATGTTCTGTCAGGATGAACAGTTCCCTTACTATGTCACTTCATAATTGATTCTTTGGAATTATTCTCTGGACTACTTAAATCGTGAGAGTCCTTAAAGGGAGAATGCTTTTTTAACAAAAATGCATTTCCTAAGTCACAACCCATCTAAAGCACATTTTACATCAGCATTATTGCCCGTTTGCGGCAGATCTGGAAGCTTTGTCGTGTCTGCCACATAATGACTCACTTGCGGCAAGCCTGTGGCAAGCTCCATTCATTCCCAGTTTCGGTTTTGCCGGATCTTGCTGCAAGTCAAAAAAACACTGCTAGCAGTTAGTGATGGGCGAATCCTAAATTACTCGGAATCGCTTGACTCTAGCGAGTCCGAGCCAGGACTCGCTACTCGTTGCGAGTCTAGCGAGTCCAATGTTAATGAATGGGGAAGCGAGTAATAGCGAGTAGTGTGAGATTTACAAATCGCAGATGTGTCTCGGAAGCTTCAGCCTGAAGCAATCCTAGTTTTGTCATTTATTTGCATTGGACTCGTTTACTTTGTAAGTAATCGCTGGCTGGGAAACTCGCACAGATAAGAGAAGAGTCCTGTCTTCTTTGTGTGCTGGCTCCAGGGTCCTAGAGCCTGCCTGCTGCCTGATGTAGCAGAGCTGAGATTGTTCTCAGTCTGCTCATTCCCTGTGTACAGACATGAATGTCTGTGCACAGAGATGATGTAGCAGAGCTGAGATTGTTCTCAGTCTGCTCATTCCCTGTGCATATACATCTATATCTATGCACAGGGATGAGCAGAGAGGACATCGCGTTTTGGACTGCGTCGGACGGAAGAGGATTTTTTTAGTTAAAGATGGAGTCTCTAATGGCTTTTTTTTTTATTTCTAATAAAAAAATTTCTCTGTGTTGTGTTTTTTTTTAAAACAATTTAATAGAAATTCATGGCGGTCATGTCTAATATTGGCGTGACCGCCATAAATTTCGGGCTTAGGGCCAGCTGATAATACAAAGCTGGCCCTAACCTCTATTACCCAGCGTGCCACCGCCACCAGGGTCACTGGAAGAGCGGGGTTCAGCGCCAGAGGATGGCGCTTCAATGAACGCGCCATCTTCTGGGGCGGCTGCGGGCTGCAATTTGCAGCGGGGGGTGCCCAGAAAGCTTGGGCATCCCTGCGCTGCGGATTCCAGCCCCCAGCTGCTTAGCTGTACCTGGGTAGACATAGAAATTGCGCGGAGCCCCACGCATTTTTTTGACTCCGACTCCGAGACGACTCCGACTCCGAGACGACTCCGACTCCGAGACGACTCCGACTCCGAGACGACTCCGACTCCGACTCCGACTCGACTCCGAGACGACTCCGACTCCGACTCGACTCCGACTCCGACTCCGAGACGACTCCGACTCCGAGACGACTCCGACTCCGAGACGACTCCGACTCCGAGACGACTCCGACCCCGAGGCGACTCCGACTCTGAGGCGACTCCGACTCTGAGGCGACTCCGACTCTGAGACTCCGACTCTGAGGAGACTCCGACTCCGAGGCGACTCCGACTCCGAGGCGACTCCGACTCTGAGGCGACTCTGACTCTGAGGCGACTCCGACTCTGAGACTCCGACTCTGAGACTCTGACTCTGACTCTGAGACTCTGACTCTGAGACTCTGACTCTGAAATTCATTAAATAATAAAAAAAATGCGTGGGGCTCCGCGCAATTTCTATGTCTAACCAGGTACAGCTAGCTAAGCAGCTGGGGGCAGGAATCCACAGCGCAGGGATGCCCAAGCTTTCTGGGCACCCCCCGCTGCAAATTGCAGCCCGCAGCCGCCCCAGAAGATGGCGCGTTCATTGAAGCGCCATCCTCTGGCGCTGAACCCCGCTCTTCCAGCGGCCCTGGTGGCAGTGGCACGCTGGGTAATAAAGGGGTTAATACCAGCTTTGTTATACAAGCTGGTATTAAGCCCGAGATTCTTAATGTCAGGCCACGTTTGACCTAGCCACTAAGAATCTCCAATAAAGGGTTAAAAAAACACAACACAGAGAAAATGTTTTATTTGAAATAAAAAAAAAAGCCATTAGGGACTTCATCTTTAATTAAAAAAATCCTCTTCTGTCCGACGTAGTCCAAAACGCGATAACCTCTCTGCTACATCCCCTGTGCATAAATATAGATGTCTATGCACAGGGAATGAGCAGACTGAGAACAATCTCAGCACTGCTACATCATGTCTGTGAGCAGGCGGGCTCTAGGACCCTGGAGCTGCACAAAGAAGACAGCTGGACTCGGCTCGCAAAGAAACAGCAGTTATCTGCGAGTTTCCCTGCTATCCCTGGCACAGTAGCCGAGTCTAAAGCAAACAATGGCAATCCTAGTGTTGTCAGCGTTTCTGACAAAACTAAGATTGATATTGATTTGCATTGGACTCGTGCGAGTAATCACTGGGAAACTCGCAGAGTACCGAGTCCTGCGAGTCCCTTACTATTCGCCGAGTAACGAGTCCTAGCGAGTAGATTCGCCCATCCCTACTAGCAGTGTTTATTTTCCTTCGCTGTAAATGCCACATCTGACTGCAAGTCCTATAGGGAATGAATGGGGCTTGCCACGGGCTTGACGCAAGTGAGTCATTATGCGGAAGATGCGGCAAAGCTTCCAGAGTTGCCGCAAACAGGCAAAAACAGTGATGTGAAAGTGCATCGGCCGCAAGGGCTAGGGATACTCAACCATCTGGATCAGTCAGAGGGATGTCACGGTGGCAGTCTCGGTGGTTGTGGCCTTGACTGAGCATGGAAAAGGGGGTTTGTATTTACAGGGGAAATAAAGTTTTTAGAGTTTTTTGTGATGCCATCCAATGGTTTCTGATCAGAGTGACCAGGGCTGCTTGTAGTGACCATGGCGAATAGGTGTTGTGGCAGCTAGGTGGAACACTCCCCACAGACAGAGCGGGTCCCCAGGGTTTAGTATAAATATCTCCAGCGCCTTCGTGCTACTTGTTCCAAGGCAGGCGATTGTGGGTCTTGTTGAACGACAGTCAGCACATCTTTGACATCTATAGCCTATGACGGAGAGTCTATGTAGGTGACCATTGCACTGCAGTCCATGGCTCGGTTTCCTGGTTTGGTCAATAAGTTCCACACCAAATTGGAGCCCATCCCTCAAGCAGCCAGTTTCTCTACCACAATGAAGTCAGCTGTAGAATTTGGTTCTCTGAACTCGGTTCCCGGCGACCTACCATGTTTCCCGTTAGCACCGGCTTCCATGACCCCTAGAACTCACCTTGCGCTCTGCTCACTCTCACTCTTCCAATACTACTAACTTCTTCTTCCCACCCCTAATCAACCTTCTCACAGCAGATGAGATCTTGCTCTCAGGGGAGTTATCTGCCCTTCATATCCCTGTGGGTCAGGATAGGTGTTGGGTGCGTGGTTGGGGTCTCAGCTTGTGTCCCCATCTCCTTGAGAGCAATGGTACCACTGTGGATAAGTGCCGTACCACGTGGGACCAAGACGCGGGACGCAACAAAAGCAACCTAAATGGCTCTCAAGTAAACAACATGCCACTATGTCACGCTTGCATAGGCTGGTGTCACAACACTAGGGTACGGGTTACTGTTCTCTGGGGGTGTCAAGGTCGGCCTGTTCCGTTGTCAAGATGCGGAAGTAAAGGAGTATTTACAGGGGATTTGTTTGATCGCCCATCCTATTGGTCAGTAGGACACCGCTGTGTATTCTGCTGGACGAGGTGAGGGGAAGCATGGATGATAAGCCCTCCTGGGTTGGTGCTGACGGTCCCCAGGGCAGGTGTAGTAGTGATGGAGGCTGGTGAGGATTGTGCTCTGTGTCAGACACTTACTTCATGTGCAGCTTCTCCAGCAGTGTAGTGTGTAAAAGCAGTCTCCAGCTCCTCAAGTGGACTTGCTGCGATACTGAAAAGAAACAGTCTCAGCAATTGTGAGCTTACCGTTACTTTACTTGGTTCTTTAGCAGCGTCACAACAGTTACAAGTTACAGTTCTTTCATGATCTTCCAATGTTACAGTTCTCACACTTTAGCACTGCTCGGGTACTGGGTTTGCGCTCATGCATTCTTGGTTGTTCCCTAAGTCCTTCCAGGCCTTTCTTTTCTCTGTTCCTCACTCACGGTTTGGTCGGGCTAAAGTACTTTATGTGATGATTCCTCTCATCAGGGTATACCTTTGATCGCTGTGTTCTAGGCCGTGGTGGTAAGCTACAGTCATAGAGTCTGCCACACACAGTCTCGTGATTAGGTCTAGTATCCGTCACTTTTACAGAGCCGGCTCTCTGGCTGTAGCTGCCTAGCCTCTAGTGTCCCAGGTATGGCTGTGGGATCACCAGGCTCCCTTTTTCTCACTATCGGGTGTCTCTGATTCCGGCTTCTTTCCCTCGCCTCCAGCTATGGAGCGAAGCTTTCTCTACTAGGAATGTAGTGTCTATTATTCTGCATCCTCCAGGGAACCTCTCCTCCTGGGAAGTAACTGCCTCTAACTCAATATTGTTCTCTTCTCCTGCTCTAACTGTGTGTTCCCGGGTCTTTATTGTCAGTGTCTCCACCCATTTGTTCAGTGCTGCTCTAACCCCAACCACACTACTCTTAACCCCTGCTACCCCTTGCCTAACCTAGAGTCCTAGGTGTAGGGTTGGTGTGTGTACCTGTATGGATGTGTTTTAGTCAACCGTCTCTACCTTTCCTGGCTGCAATTCATCCTATGGCCGCCCTGCAGGGACTCCACACTGGAAAAGCTCAATCTCTCTTTTGCCGCACCTTCATACATCTAGTTCCTGTACAGACTAGTACTCCTACTGCACAGTCCTTAAAGGCACCTGCACAGATAGGAATATCCATAACCACGGGACCAGAGTATGACTGTTCAGGCCTAGCTTCCTGATCAGCCATTGAGAGTTTCAAGTGCCTTCTAAAGAATCAGGGAAGAGGTTGCTGAGCGCAACAGCTACACCAAAGCAAGCATACAGAGATAGGATAAATGCATATGACTGTCAGGAAGCGGGGACAGTGTGCACCTGAACTTTTCTTTAAGCTAGGTGTCCTTAGGTTAATCCCTGTCTTTAAAATTACTCCTTAATATAGGGATACCTTGGTCTTGTGCCTTGCTATGCTCCTGAATGTGACTCATCTAGATGACCCCTCTCGACCTCCAAGGGACTGAAGGGGCAGGAGAGCGATGAAACACTGAGGGAACTCAGGCAGGACAACAGGCATAAAATAATTTCAGTGATTTCTCCAGACAGTAACTTTGCTTCTGAAAGAAGTAACGACACCTCTGCTATATAGGAACGAGCTCAATCACTATGGAGTGAATATAAATTCTATGTCTGGCATGGAATGACGTCAGAAGCCAGTAGATATAGCAGAAGGGGGAGGGTAATCACAAGCTACAGCTGGAAAGAAGGCTAAGAGAATACTCATCCAGCAGTGAAAAGGTCCTTAACCCCTTCAGCATAGAAGGGAATGTAAATCAGTAAGACTGTATCACATGAGCTCAACAGAAGACCTGTGATTGATCAAACATTGAGACCTTCTGACCTCAGGTCCCCAGAGGTGACACTAGGACATGCACACTTATGACAACCTATAAATGTGTGGTCATTGGAGGTAAGAGCACTGAGACCTCATATATCATGAGAACTAGGGTCCCCTGTGTACATTAAGCTTTAGTGAGCATGTGCAGCCATTGTTCCATTAACTATAAACTGTGTATAGGAACTTGGGGCACACGCTCATCAACACTTCAGTCTCAACAGTAATACCACCTGTAAATGTACATTTATTCCCCCGGAATCATACATTTATCATCTATGAGAACCATTTAAAGCCAGAATAAGATAAATGAACTTGTTTTTTCAGCAGTAATAGGGGATGATTCTGTTGTAACATATCCATTTCTAGATGGATCAATACATTTTATACACTAAGCAGATTCCCTATGTTTTATATTATAAAGCATACTTTCCATAGCTTTTTACATTGAATTATTACTTTTTACTTTTAATAAGGATTTAATAAATGCCACTTCAGAATATGATTTTCCCTTTACTCTTAGTTAGATGCTGGTCTCACAGTTGTATCCGCAGCCTTTGGGAATATCATTCGCCTGCATCATACTGTATCTATATCATCAGCAGAGGATTTCTGTTTGATTCAGAAGCTGAATTACAAGTCAGGGGAACATCTGAACCAATGGCGGTTACATAACCCTTTGAAATATCTCCTCTCTGAAAGTGAGAAATTGAGAGAAAAGTCAAAATCACATAATTATCCAAACTGTCTTATACTCGGATTCTTTCTTCAATATGGAAATGTTTGTCTGTTTTTTTATATTTCCGTGTATTGAAAACCTAAATGAATCCAGCCCCTATAAGAATAGGAGGACTATTAACTTCTTTAAAATTATTTTTGGATTCTCTCCAGTCTAAGGGCTCTTTCACATCAGCGTTTTTTTCAAATCGCGGCAGATGCGATGAAAAAACCGCATCTGCCGCGATTACTGCATACCGGCTGCACTTTTGGCACGGTTGCGACGCGGTTGCGGTAAACTCCATACAAGGTATAGGCGGACTTGCGGCAGGTGCGGCAAGTGCGGTTTTGGCACTTGCGGCAGGTGCGGGCGCGAAAAAAAACGCGGTCAGCCGCTGTTTTTTTTGCGGCCGCACCTGCCGCAAGTGCAAAACCGCACTTGCGCACCTGCCACAAGTCCGCCTATACTTGTATGCGTTTACCGCAACCGCGCCGCAAACCGTGCCGCAAGTGCAGCCGGTATTGCGGTAATCGCGGCAGATGCGGTTTTTTCATCGCATCTGCCGCGATTTGAAAAAACGCTGATGTGAAAGGGACCTTAATTGTGTGGTTCCACTGCAGATTAAACGCAGCAAAAATGCCCTGTGTGTGAATATAGACTTATAGTGGTTTGCAGTTTCAGAAAACCCTTTTTCCCAGGTGAAGATTTAGGCTGCGGTCACACTTTGCAAGGTAATTGCGGTGACTCCATCCAGATCCGGATGCGGTAACCGCAATTGCCTTCACACACAAAACTACAAAAAAGCTTGAAACCGCAATGCAGTAACCGGATTGCTCAGGATGTGTAATCCAGAGCATGAGGGGTTAATGCGCTTTTGTCGGATTTTGTCAGCTTTGTACAAATTTATGAATGAAGCCGCAGCTCCTGACAGTACAGGAGATACTGTATGTAACGTACGTATAGGATCAGCCGCTCTCCAGGGTCCTGTAAGCAGTTACATTAGGTCTATGGCAGTGCACTGCCCATAGACCTAATGTTAATGCTTACAGGACCCTGGACAGCAGCTGATACTATACATACATTACATACAGTATCTCCTCTACTGTCAGGGGAGCCGCAGCTTCATTCATAAATTTGTACAAAGCAGACAAAAGCCAGCAATAGTATAACTGCTTCATTAACCCCTCACATGCCCACAGGAGTGGACAGCATATCCCAAGGGGGGGTGGGCACCCCCTACAGACATGTTGCCCACAGCTACTATTAGTAGTTAATGTTTTAATAACATGTAACACTCTGTTCATCCCTGCGGCAGCAGGGATGAACAAAGTAATACGGTAACCGCATTGCTCTGGATTACACATCCTGGATAATGCAGTTATCGCATTGCAGCTGATAGAACCGCTCCGAAAACTGCAGCCTGCATGATTTTTAGCGCAGGCTGCAGATCCAGAGCCGGTAACCTTATTGCATGTAGAGCAATCCAGTTACCATAATGGGCTCCTATGGGGGTTCCTGACAGCTCAAAACCGGATCAGGATTTCTAAATTTCACCCCAAATATGACACCAGCCTTAAAAAAAAAATTTGAAAAAACACATAAAAAACAAACAGAATTTTACTCACCCTCACCTATAGGCTGTGTTCACACGCTGCGTATTTTGCTGCATATTTTTGAGGATGTGTATTTTCTGAATTTTGAGGATGCATATTTTTGAGCATGTCAAAAAACGCAGTATGTTCACACACTGCATTTTTTTGAGAATGCGTTTTTTAGAGGATGCTTTTTATCTGCATTGTCCACTCGGACAGTGAAGAAAGATATTTTTTTTTTAAAAAAGGGTCCCTGATGTCATTTGCTTTATTCTTATTCCAGGGGACGAGGTTACAAGGGAGCCCTTTTTTGTTGTTAAAAAAAACATGTAGGCTCCAGCAGCATTTTCTATTGCCAGCTAAGAGTAACCCGAGCAGATACTGGCTGCTAACCCACGCTGCTTGGTGTTACCTTCATTAGTAATGGAAAATACAGGGAAACCCTTTTATTTTTAGTTTATAAAAATAAACTAAAAAACAAAAACTGACGTGGGCTTCACCAGATTTTCTATTGTCAGCAAAGGTAACCCAGGCAGCTGAGGGCTGGAACTCTCAGCTGAAGGTCCAAGCATTCTGAGTCCCCAATGCTGAGAACCGCAGCAAGCAGCTGACCCAGAATTGGTGCCTCCATGAGAGATGCCAAAACTGGGGACTACCCAGTATTCCAGCTACCCTGTGGGGTGGTAGACTGAGTAATAACAGGGTTGGTGACAGTTTTAGGTGCAGCTGTCACCAAGCCCCTTCTGCTAATGTCAGCCGTCAATATGATAGCTGACCGTTAGCACTAGTGTAAAAAGTTTTTAAAAAAATAACACACTGACACCAGAAAAAAAACATTTATTTAAAAAAACACACACACACCTCATTCACCACTTTATTGTACCCACCAAATCCCTCTGACGCAGTCCACGGTCCCGCGACGTCTAAATCGGATCAAGTATCACCTGACCGGTTTACTGGCCAGTAAAGTGATCAGCTGATTCAGTCGGTTTGCCGGACGGTCAGCTGATTCAGGTCCTTGCAGCTGATGTGCCAACTGGACATCTTCCCCTCGTATCCCCTCAAATAGTTGAGTATTTTATTTTGTGTTTTTAATAACATTGTACACTTTTATTTTAATTTAGCAACATATGTACATACACTGCTAAAGCGAAACTACAGCTCCGACATCTCACAGGGGAACAGGAACACAGCATTCTTCCTGTTTTCCTGCTCCTATGTGACATCACTTCCTCCTGCACCTCCAGTTATAAGCGCTGGAATAGAGGACTGTGTGAAGAGCGATACATAATCCATGCTTATAACGAGGCCTATGGGAGGAAGCGTGCGCTATTAAGCGCAAATAATTAACAAGTTCATTCTTTTTACAGAGCGCAAAATACGGTGTGTGAAGGGCAAAAGTGAAAGTCCATTCACTTTGCTGGTAACACAGATTCAGATGCGCTTTTGGGGTTAAAGCGTTGTTGAAAAAAGCGCGTGAAATTTGATGCGTGTGAACGTAGACTTAGGCTAGATTCACATTGCATCTGTGCTGTCCGTTTAACAGATCCATTGAACAGCACCAGAAATGCAATGTAACGGGCACATAAACGCATCCACAGGCCTCCATTCCACAAATGCATACTAACACATGCCAAAATAGGCTTGATTTGCCAGTATGCATTTGTTGAAATGCACATGCAAATACAGACAGCAGGGTTTTTCAGTCCTTTAGAAAACAGATGCAATATAACACAATGCTACAGATTTGTACAAATCTGCAGCATTGCGTTATATTGAGTTTGCTATAGATGATAATAGAAAGATGATAGGACAGAAAGATAGATAGGATAGATAGAAAGAAAGACAGATGCAAAAATAGCATTACCAGTCTCTCTGCTCTGCCTGCTGCTTCCGGTGCCGCTCACTAAGCTCTTGAATATTCACCCAAGGATCCGGAAACAGCAGAGAGAGCTGGAGACTGGTAATGCTATTCTTACGTTATTTCTATCCTATCTATCTATCTATCTATTATCTATCTATCTATCTATCTATCTATCTATCTATCTTCTATCTGTATACTCTATCTATCTATCTATCTATCTATCTATCTATCTATCTATCTATCTATCTATCTATCTATCTATCTATCCTATTGATGTGCCCCAGGGCTGTAGAATACTCGAACCGGGGTTTACTGTCTCTGGGGAGTCACAGGAGTCGAGACCCGGCTTCCATGACCCTGGGTTCAGTTGTAAAAGGGGTTAAAGTTTTGGTAATGGAGTGGTTTAAATGGAAGTTATATGTGACGCCACCCATGGTATGTGGCTATAGGTGGCGTCTTTGTTGACCCGTATAGCAAACCAACCCCGGGGTCCAGCATGACGTTCATAGGAAATCTTATCCCCCCGGTACAGGTCACGGTCTGGGTGACCTTGCGGGAGGTGAGGTTCGACTTCTCTCCTCCCCACAAAGATCTCTTCCTTGAGGCCTACCTCCCAGACAAAAACGTACCCGGTGGCAAGATTAAACGCCATCACCATACCTTTCTTTCTTTGGTCCAGTGGCAGCGGGGGTTGGGCTCTGGCAACGGCGCAGGCCCTGGCGGGTCTCCATCTCATTAGCCCACCATACTTCTCGGCGCCTTTGCCTCTCCAACTTGTCATCCTGATATTGTGGTCTCCCGACGGGTTGCCATGAGTGCGGGGTCGGGGTTGGAGGCCGGTGAGAAATCTGCCTCTTCTCAATGCTGGAACGGTGCTTCGGCTGTTCCAGGCGATCGGCCCACCATAGCTCGCGAGGCCCAGACGCCTTTGCGCTGTTAGCTGGTTGTTTCTGGCGATCGGCCCACCATAACTCGTGGGGCCCGGACGCCTCTGCACCGCCCACTGATTTCTCCTCTCGGTCTCCCTCTCCGGAACTTGCCTGGTTGTTAGACCCTTCATTTTCGAACTCCTTCACAACCATGTCGGGCTCCTCAGAGAACCGGATCAGGTCTCCTGGTTCGGCAGCCTCCTCAGGTTCCACGCTGGCAGCGTCGTCCTCTGGCCCTGGCTCGGGACTCTTCAGAACAGGGTTCTGGTCGTCGACCTGGAGTGCTTTTACTCCGGCTGTAGCAGGTTGCAGCGGATCTGTGGGGGCGGCATCTCCAGCTACCGAGTGCTCGGTTTCTTGCTCCACCGACACTCCCAGGTCCAGATCTAGCATAAGCCCCTGTTGTCGTTCCATCCTCAGCTGTAAGATCATCTCAGCACTCCAATGCTGGGTGGTCCATCCCATGGTCTCTTGGAGTCGAGCTAGCAGGTCACGCAAGGCTGCCTCCAAAACGCAATGTCCTCACCCTCGGTTTCCTTGGTCAGCCCTCATGCCCTCCTCGTCTTCCCGGATTAAGTCGGCAAGCTTTAACACCAACATCGTGAACAGGCCGCTGATGGGTAACAGGTCTAGTTGCCAATGTCTCTTGATCTGGCTTCCGGCCGCACCCTGTTTCCCTTTTATAGGAGCTGTGCGGTCCGGTTTTTGACCCGTCCCCTAGGTTTTTTGATGGCAAGGGGGGCAGGAAGACATTTTGGCGCCTCTTGCATGGCTTTCCTTCACTGAGGGTCCGAAGCACGCCCCCAAGCCAGCACATAGTCTTTTACATTTTTAGATCCGCCTATCTAAGAAAGTTCAGTCAATGAGTCCTCGGGTCTTTCTGAAACCAGCCACTGCACTTCGTCAATCCTCGGCAGAGTGAAGGGGTGGAGCCTATTTTTGCAATCTTTTTTTATCCACTCTGTGACGCAGCTTAATTTCTGTGGCAATGGTGGTTCGGTTCACAGTTTAATAGTTAATAAAGTCAATAGGCACACTTTACCTGGTGTTACCAGGCTGGTTCAATCCTATTCGTTGACACCAGAAATGAATCGGTCAACAGGGTAGGCGGTACTTGGATACCGGGACAGTTTGCTACTTCAGTGGGGATCACGGCTGGTCGGGTCCCGGTCCCATGCCCTGGAAGCTGAATGGCTGAGGGGAAAACTATTTGGAATGGGGGATTATTATACGTGAAGCCACCTGTGGCACCTGGTAATGTAATTACCAGCGCTGCAGCCGGCCGCTGTGATGATGGTGATGCAGCTTTGGGCAGTACAGCTCCCCACAGGTGGAGCTTTACCTCAGGGCAGCAAGGTGGATGAGGGGAGTAGTAGTCCTCACTTCTGTGATGCTGTAGAGGCCCTACGGGCGGCAGATGAAAGGAGACCAGACACTAGATCAGCTCAAACAGTTCTTTACTTGCACCAGGTGAAAAAAGTACACGGTACAGTCTGGTTTAACGGGGGTTGTAGCCGCGGATTTTGGAGGCTTTCCCAGAGTCTGTCAGAGGTGTCTCTACAATAACTTTCTTGGTCTCTACTTCCAGTGGCTCTTGGCTCACTGCTCTCAGCCACACTAAAGAGCTCCTTCTCCGGTCCCCAGGTCTGTTACTAAGGTACTTCTGACTCCTCTCCGGTTCTAATGGGAATGGTGAGAAGATGAACTCTCTCGCCACCGGTAATTATGGTAGTCCTTCGCTTTTAGTGTCTTGGACCCTCTTTGGGACAGAGGTGAGATTTAGTCTTGTGGCAATGTGGCTCCTAATTTAAGGCCCACAGCCTGCCGGTCTGCGGTTAGGGATAAACCGTTAACTAACCACCTTGGTTATGGTTCACCGGTGTTGACCTGGACTTTCTCCAGCTGGCTCCGACCAGTCCTGGAGTGTTCCCTTCTGTTGTCTGGGTCACCTCCCTCTGAGAGATGCCCTCCTGTCACGACTGCAGGGTCCCCTGCGACCATCCTCTCCGCTCTTCTGTCACCGTCTGATTTACTTGTCAGTAATTGTCATTCTAGGTCTTCCCGCTCTCTTAGGCTCCACCCCCCTTGGACATACTGAATACCAGTCCCCTGTACTAAGGTGTCCTAAGAGCGTGTTTTAGTGCAGACTCTGGGTTTTCTCCTCAACCACAACTACAGAGGCACTCTACCTTCTGTTTAGGGTGCAGTACCTCCCTGTGGCGTCCCGCCATAGGGGCCCACACATATCTTTAAGGATCTGTATTTACTATTCGTCCTTTTGATAAATCTGTGTCCTCTTTTCTTTCAGATACAGCACTACCCCATGTCTTAGTAAGACTGAAATTCACTTTTGAGCACTCTATAAAACTCCCTGAGATAGGCAGTAGAAGAGTGTACCTGTATCCTTTTTATTCACGCTGGCACACAGCAACCGCTAGCACCGCTATGATTAGTGCTGATGTCACTCGGACAGTATGCGCATGTGCGATCTTGCGCTTTACCCATACTGACGTCCTCTGTTCCAAAGACAGGAAGCAGGACATCGTAGCTCCGCCTCCCCCGCCGTCATAAAGACGTGTCCCACACTCCCTCACTGCCACAAGCCCAGGCAAGGACACACTGACACCGGAGGTAACTAGTAAGATTCTTCACACTGCTCAGACTGGATCACCTTTGCTTTTAACCGCTAAGCTCCTGTAACACCACTTGTTTCCCTCATACAGGTCTTGCACCTCGTGTTCCCACAGCTAGTATATCACCAGGTAACCACCACAACACCTGTGTAATAGATGGGTATTGACCTACTACAAGGGACTTATTCTGTGATTAAATGTACCTACATTATTGCCCCTTAAGTTTATGACCAGTTACTTTGTGGCCACCACAAGGCAAAGTGTCCTTGTTCACTAAGGTATGTGCATATATGCACTGGCTTCATTAATCCTTGACATATACACATATGTGCTAATATCCTTATCTTTGCATTACTATAGGGGATGTGAGGTAAGCGCCCGGGGAACCCGCTTGCATAACGACAAGAACACGTGTTTATAATTTAACCAATGTCTACCGTTTATTTTATACATATTAATAACATAACCCAAGTAGCATGTTTGACACATTGCACATTGATTATAAACACCATACATAAATACATCATACATTTACATAGAACATTGCATAACACATATATTGCACATAACATCATATAGTTACCCGGGACCTGTAACCACCTCTCTGTCCCCATTGGAGCTCTACTGACAGCTCTCGTGGTGATCACGGCCTCCGGCCTATCTACACTTTACACATACATTTATAAGTTTACCATATATATACATATCAACGGGCCCTGTGGGTCCCAATGGCGGTACCCACCGCCTGACTTTAGTCACCCAGCTTGATGACTCAATATTTACCCCGTAGTCAGGATTCCTGCCTGACCGGGACCTTACATACCACATGTGATCCATTCTACAATATTCATGGACCCCATGCATCCTCACATCCGCTCACAGCCCATCATACTATATCCATGGACTGTGGCTCCTCCATGACCATAACAGGGACCTGGTCAACCGTAGAATCCGGGCTAACCACGCGTCACCCTAGCCTACTCACCACGGTACGGGCCACCAGTTGCCACCAAACCTCCATCTCATGGCAGGTCTCCAGGTTGACGACCGTACCCTGCATCTGAGTAGCACCCTTCCGGATCAGCCATGGTTACCCTTCTAGGAGCCTTTGTGACCCCTGTGTCTGGCCACAGGCACACCCACACCATTAGAGGCCGTGGTGGAGGGACAGGTACCCGCTGCAAGCAGCAAGGCAAGCCTCCCTCTCATCCCACAGGGACAGAACGCCAGCAATACCATCCACTCCAGCTGGGTCTTTCCCACAGACTCCGCACATGGCCTTTCTATCTAAGCCATAACATATACACATAGTTCAACAGGTCCCTTACTGACTATCTAGTCGTACCTAAGGGCGGCTATGCCTGCCTAGTACATTTCACGCACAAGGTGCACAGTTCACTCAAGCATTCGAGAACTGCTTTTCTTACCGGGCATGAATCCGGGTCTCGCTGCCTGGGTCACAGGTCCACCAAGCGTCCCCAAGGGCTCCTTTCCCGGACGTGTCTCAACCACACGCCCGGACCAGTACCCACCTGGGTCAGCCCCGGCCTCCCCACTCCAGGAGCTGTAACGACACCAGGCCTAGCCAGCGGTATGGAGCTAGCACACTCCCATCATGTTCTCACACAGAGCCTTGGATTGCTCTGCACTCTGGCTGATAATCCAGCCCACATGCTCTCAGGCTGCTCTCTGGCTAATAATGAATCTGATAATGATCTCTCAGTCTCTCAGCTGGCAGGCTCTTATCGTGCCTGCCACGCCCACTCTGACACATCCACCTGAGCTGCTATTACTCAGGACACACCCACACCGGCTGTTAGCATTAGCACACCTTGCTCTTTCAGCCGCTCATTGGTCTCATGAATGTGTCAGATTTACAGCACTCACTATCACATTTAACTACTTGTGTTCCGGACAGGTTCACACAGCATCATCCACTATAAAACCGGCCAGTGTGAACAGGATCATACCCTGATCCTGCATGTGATGCGCCCTGGCTATGGGGACCATGCCGGCAGTGCCTCACAGGGACAATACCTCCACCACATTGGAGACCCCTCACTGCACAGTTGTGCACAACCCTTGTAGGTAGATTACCCATCTGTTCTACTATTACTTTACTATATCTAGTCCCTTAACGGTTTCATTTTTCAAGTTTTCAGATAAATCTTTTACATTTCTTTACTTGACTATCCGCTCAGGATTAAAAGAACCTATGTCTATAGTCTTATGTGTAGCCTATGCCATTTTATCAAATATGATCGTGTTGTTGAACATAGATGACTCACCCTACAAGATGGTAGATATGAATGTACCCTTACATTGTATTAAACTCCTTTTTTTCCTTGACACCCATATTTTAGATGTATTTCTTTAAATGTAACATATTTGTTTTTATTTCTGTTTTATACTCCTATATGTTTATACAGATCCGGACACCCCAGTGAAGACCAGTTTGGTCTTCACCCCAGTGAAGACCAGTTTGGTCGAACCGGCAGGGTGGAGCACTCTCTTTTTTGGACACTGTTGACACTTGAATAAAAAAACAGATAGAATGAGCTGATGTCTCTGTGGCGTCCCGCAACGAGTGTAGTCACAGGAGGGTATTGCATCCCTGACTGAAGATGCAATATTCTCTGACTAAGTAATGACATGGTTAACCTCAGAGCTTCATACCCTACATGCACCACTAGCATAGAGGGCCAATAAGGTCCTGGTGGGCGGAGTGTAGGAGTAGAGTGTGGAGGAGAATGTAGAAGAAGGAGGAAGGAGAGAGAAGTGGTCGGGAGGAACGTAGGAGACGGGCTCTGCACAGTTCCGTGCAGCCCGGCAGACCACCTACCGGTTGACGCCATTACCCGGCGTCTCAACAACTGGAACCTGGGCGATTACCTAAATGGGTCCAAAATACACCCGCGCCCATCACACAACCGGATCACTGGTTCCGAAGCAAGCAAGTTGTTCGCCACTGCTCTGCAAACCAGAAGTGAAGGAAGGCTTTCTAGGAGCACCTCACTGCCGCCGCAATTAAGAGTTGTCTTGCCAGCGGAGTACCCACCAAAAGGACATAGGCTCCCCTCACACCGGAACGTACACACCAGCAGGGAAATTTAAGTAGCCCTTTATACCCGAACTTGGCACACTAAGGCGACATCGGCAACTCACCTAGAACAAGTTTAGAACAGGAAAACACCGCGGAGCTCTGAAACAACACCAGTCATTGCTGAGTCCACCTAGTCCGTTGCCAGTTACCTGTATACCTGTATCACCTACTGGTTGCAGTAAAAGACCGTTACAGAGACTATTGGTGTCCATGCTTTTTCAGAACTGTTAAACTCCGCATACTGAGAGTAACTAAGCTACCTCACAACATCAAGTGCAGCTACTGGCTCCGGGGACTCCCGCTCATCCTGTGGGGAGCGTCCCATCTTGCTGCATTACATCCCCGAGGCCCAAGCAGCGCCAGTGAAATCACCGGAATTCCCGCAGGTGGCGTCACGACAAGAATATTAACCCCTTATCTGTTCAGCCAACTTTATTGATCTGGACCACCAGGCCTACACAGCCTCGGGCGCGGAACCGTGACAGGGAGCAGCGACAGCCCGAGACGTGTACAACCCGGCTACAGTGAGTCATCTCTTCCTCATTTATTCACATAGAGTGTGCCAGAAATAATTTGTATCTCTAGATAAAAAAAATTTCTGAGCCCCTCGATTTGGTGAGCCAAACCTTCTACCTTACAATGGAGGGGCAGCTGAGATGAAGCGGCTCCCCACGGGCGGAGCGGATTCCCGGGGCAGTAGATGTAGTAAGGGGTTGGGATGCGGGACGACAGGCATAAAACAACAGGCAGACTCACTGTTTTGATGGTTATCCAGGCATTACTAAAGCGTCTGCATTCCGGGCAGTTGTCAACGGAGTCCTTGCTGGAGAGCAACTCGGGGTTCCCCTCACCCGGCCAGGGCGTTGGCCTCCTTATTGCGCTCAGTGTTTGGGCTCCTGCCACTGCATAAGCTAAGTTGCTGGCCCTGTCTCTTTCTACAAGGTGCCAGTATGACAGACAACTCGAGTCCTTTAGTAACCCTCGTCTCGGGTAATATCTTCTGAACTCTCTCTGTTGCTTTGCCTCCGGGCACTGCGTGGCTGGGGAACCTGGAAATCCCCACCTTCCGGTGTTGACTGCCAGGACGTTAGGCCCTGCACAGTCTCGGACTCCGGTGTCTGTTCTCTGCATTTTCCTCTGGAGTAAGCACAGTATCACTCAGCTCCCCAGGTGTTCCTTCAACTCTCCTCAGACTATAGCCTTAGGGCTGGCACCGAGTCAGCGATCCTGGGACAAGCTCAAGCAGCCTCCAATCCACCAGGATGCCTGCCTCAGTCCTCCTAGTAACTGATCGGCTGTACCTAGGATGAGCTTAGCACAGCTCGATCCTCCAGGTACTCTTAACAGTCCTCTCGGGAACTGAACTAACTGGCTGCGCCCCAGACCGGAATTTATAGGGGAGCTCTCCCTAAAGCCGGGTTTGGTCTCCCTCTTCTGGCCTGGAGGCAGAAGGTGTTGTGTGTGGTTTTCCTGCCTGATGAAAAGACCCGTTTGTTGCTCTCAGCGTGACACTGCCAGCCAGGGCAGTGTTGACACAGTGGCATTAAGACCCTGGGGTGCCACATTCCCCCTTAGTGAAAGACAGTACTCCAGGACTGTGACAATTTTTCAAAAAGATAAACAAGAACAAGTCAAGGTTAACCGCAATATATGAAGTTCAGAGTCTTCAAATATAAAAATTTAAAAAAACAAGAAAATGTAAAAGTCAAAAATTCAAAAAGCAGTCACTCCAGTGATCAGTCTTTCCACCTTTGGCTGATGAAGTTATTTTCAAGAATGTCTTTACCACAACTAGTCCAGTGGTATTATGGTCCATAAAAAAGTAAAAGGTAAAAGTTCAAGAATATGCAAAAGAGTTCTCACAAGAAAGTCTCTGTAGGTGCTAAGCTTAGTGGTTGCAAGGTTTCATACTACGCAGGACAAACATTTTAACCAATTAAATTTACTTTTCCTTACAGGCGTCTCGGCTTAGGAGTCCTGGTTTCAACCTTCCACCCCCAGGAACTTTCTTTCCTAACTTAATATTCCTGGGGTTGAATCCAGTTCCTCCACCCTTCTGTACACTACAATTTACATACCTTTACATATACAAGAAAACATATATACACTCTCTAATCATAGTACACTTTTCTTTCTGTATCGGGCTGGGATTTCGACTTTTGTACTACGATGCGATCTCCTAAGCTCTGGAGTGTCTTCTGCAGGTGTACTCAGTACGATACTGTGTGTAAAGGTGTACCTTGTGGGTATCTCTAGTCTTGAGATATTGATCTGACAGCAGGACTGGCAAGTTCACTGGGAGCAGGAATCTGTTCTTCCTGTTCTTCCTCTGCTGGTGCTATCTCTGGTTCCTCCACTCTTGGGGCTTCTCGCTGTACTGCTTCAGGTATTACCACTTGAGGGAATGCTAACATAGGTACGATAACAGCTCCATTGTAGTTTGTCCAAGTCTTTTGAAAGTCTCCGAGGACTGTATGAAACACATCTTCTTTCTTAGGTTGGGATGTTACAAGAACCGAGATCTCTGGTGTCTTCAGGGTTTCAGGACACAACTTTAGATGGTCTCTGGATAAAATTGATGTTATCTTACCTTCATCCTTGCTGACCAAGCACACTTTAGTGTTGTCAAAACTTGATGGTAAGGTGTTGTTTCCCAATGGTCATCCAACTTGTTGGTACGCCTTTTTCTTTTAAGCACTTGCTCACTTGGTTGTAAAGGAGTTGCGGGAGCTTGCTGATTGCAAGTTCTTACTTGTCTCTCTCTGGCTTGTTGGAGTATCCTTTCTACAGACTCTTACACTTGGCGATACATCTGCTGGCAAATAGAATCCCAGTTGGCTTCAGGCACTTTGACATCTGCTTTTAGGATTCCCATGTCTAAATCTATTGGCAGCTTACCAGGTCTTGCTCGCATTAGGTAGGCTGGGGTGCAGTTGGTAGAACTCACTGGGACATGGTTGTACAAGTCTACCAGGTCTGGTAACTTCTCTAGCCACAAGTTCCTTTCTGCCACACGACAAGGTCTTCATTAGGTCCATAACAATTCATCTTCTCACAAAGACCGTTTGTTTGAGGATGGTATGGTGTTGTACAGATCTTCTTACTCCCATACAAGTGACAAAATTCTTGAAAGATTTCAGCTTCAAATGCTGCCGATAAATAAATGTGGTATAATAAAAGTAAGCGCTGAGAGCTAAGACTGGATACACAATGCTCTTAAATATATTACCTTTGAGTTTTATCCATTCAACAAATAAAAGCCCTCCTGCCACAGGAGGAGGCAGGAATCTTATATTAAAAACGGTGAAGGGGAAGACTAGATCGGATATACACCAAAGATCGGAAGATCAGTGAATATAAATCTTCACTCACCACATATCTACAATCTAGTTGTGCGGATATGGCACAACTAGTAAAGGTGAGTGAAAATCCTGAATATCGCTAATCTAGATTCCCCAATGCAGCGTGGCGCAACCTTTGTTTTTTTCTTTTGCAAGCTTCAAATGCTGGACCTTGATCTGTGAGGACCTGTTCCGGATAGCCATGTGGTCTGCAAAAGTAAGTCTGGAACGCCTTAGCCACTTTTCTATAAAAAAGGATAAACAGGGAGCGCAATCCTGGGACGAACTCAAGCAGCCTCCAGTCTACCAGGATGTCTTCCTCAGTCCTCCTAAGGACTGAACTGCTGTACCTAGGATCAGCCTAGCACAGCTCGATCCTCCAGGTACTCTTCACAGTCCTCTCGGGAACTGAACTAACTGGCTCGCCCCAGACAAGAATTTATAGGGGAGCGCACCCTGAATCCAGGCTTGGTCTCCCCCTTCTGGCCTGGAGGCAGAAGATGTTGTGTGTGGTTTTCCTGCCTGATGAGAAGACCAGTTTGTTGCTCTCAGCCCGGGGGCAGTGATGACACAGTGGCATTAAGACCCTGGGGTGCCACATTTATTTAAACAAACTGCTGTCAGGGGCCAGGGGGCTTTCTGAAACCTCCTTTAAATAATTAACATTGAACTTAATATTACACCTGTGCTGCCACTACCATCTATCTCCCTGGGATCATCTGCAGTGGTGGCCACATCCTGGTTGAACATCCCAATTGGCGTCACAAATAAAACTTTATCCCTATCGCTACCCCTTTGTTTGTGCGATTAGGACCACAGCTGCTGGGCACGGCTACCATGAACCGAACTCTAGCTCATCTGCCAAGTACCCTGGCCCTTTCGACCAACACAGTAACTCTGCTTATATTAGTTTTTCCCAGTGTAAATTGATGGGCAGAAAAAATAAAGTAGAAAAATCTCTTTAAGAACATTGTTGTATTAATCTTCAGGTAAATTAACCCATTTAATGTATATAACTTGCTATGAACTTTTTTCCACTTTGGCTGTTATTTTCCTTTTTCCATTACATGTAGTTTATGGAGGCTACAATCATGTTATTTAGTTGCTTTTTAAATCACACATTATATCCTCCAGGTATTATAAAGTCTCTGGGAATGAGATCACCTTGTTTTATCACTGGCTAGTTACCGGCACAATCTGATTGTTATATGATGTACTTGCCCCATAAACAGGCTGTAATGAATGCTTTCCCAAACAATAATTATTGCATCCTTTCTTCATATAAAATGTGAACTCACAAAGTCGATGTTATTTCCGAGGTCTGAACATATTGTTGTGGAAAGGCTTGATGATAAAGATAGCTTTACATATTCCACAACAGTAGTTTCATGTATTTCCATGATGGAGGCTGATTTTCCATCCATAGTGCATGTCCTTGACATAAACTACTGATATTTTATGGATGTGTAAATCAGACACGTAAAAATAGAGACAATGATGGGGTTCAGGCAGTTGAGATATCCGCTGATCCCAAAATTCCCCTGTTATGCTTAACGTGAACCTGTCATATCTGATAATGTTATTAACCTGCAGATATAGGGTTAATCTAAGTTACTAGCATTATAAAGCTGTCCAACCGCTCTACTTGTGAACATACCTGAAGCGGTAGTCATGGGTAAATGTGGCGCCCTTCTGGTCGGTGCGCCACTAGGGGGTACTGCACCCAGACTAGCGTGTACGTATCCCTGTGGTCAGTGGATGGGGAGGTTAATATGTGGTTTTTACCCTGCATCCACACACACCTAGCTCAGGGGACCAATTGGTTAAACCTGTTACCAGGGTCCCAGTGGGAGATTATATAGGTGGGTAGTGGAGCGCGGGAACAAGAGTAGAAGAGAGAGAACGAAACACCAGAGTCGAGGAGGTATGTACCCAGGGGCGTAACTAGAACTGGCAGGGCCCCATAGCAAACTTTTGAACGGGGCCCCCTCCAAGACACACCCCCAATGACACGCCCCTCCAAGACACGCCCTCAATGACATGCCCCTTCAAGACACACCTCCTTACAGGCCCCAGCAGTATGTACAGCAGCCCCAGTGGTATACAGCAGCCTCCCCAGTGGTATATACAGGCCCCAGCCGTATTACAGCAGCCCCAGTGGTATACAGCAGCCTCCTCAGTGGTATATACAGGCCCCAGCAGTATTACAGCAGCCTCCCCAGTGGTATATACAGGCCCCAGCAGTATTATAGCAGCCCCAGTGGTATATACAGGCCCCTGGTGGTGGTATATACAGGCCCCTTGTGGTGGTATATACAGGGCCCCTGGTGGTGGTATATACAGGGCCCCTGGTGGTGGTATACAGGGCCCCTGGTGGTGGTATATACAGGCCCCTGGTGGTGGTATATACAGGCCCCTGGTGGTGGTATATAAAGGCCCCTGGTGGTGGTATATACAGGCCCCTGGTGGTGGTATATACAGGCCCCTGGTGGTGGTATACAGGGCCCCTGGTGGTGGTATATACAGGCCCCTGGTGGTGGTATATACAGGCCCCTGTTGGTGGTATATACAGGCCCCTGGTGGTGGTATATACAGGCCCCTGGTGGTGGTATATACAGGCACCTGGTGGTGGTATATACAGGCCCCTGGTGGTGGTATACAGGGCCCCTGGTGGTGGTATATACAGGCTCCTGGTGGTGGTATATACAGGCCCCTGGTGGTGGTATATACAGGCCCCTGGTGGTGGTATATACAGGCCCCTGGTGGTGGTATATACAGGCCCCTGGTGATGGTATATACAGGCCCCTGGTGGTGGTATATACAGCCCCTGGTGGTGGTATACAGGGCCCCTGGTGGTGGTATATACAGGCCCCCTCACAGTGTCCCAGCAGCACACACAGACACAGGGTATATACAGGCCCCCCCATGCTGCTGGCTGCTCACTGACACTGTCAATAAATATTGTTATTAGCGGCGCCTCTCACCTCCGGGCTCAGTGCAGCAGCAGCTCCTGCTCCTTCCAATCCTGGCTTGTTGTCTGCTCTGTGTGCTGTAAAGTGACCGGTCACTCGGTCAGTAAGTTAGCAGGACAAGTCAAGGAGAACTCGGAGCGAGGTCACAGGCCGGCCAGGGGGCGGAGATCTGCAGAGAACAAACACACAGCGTCAGGCAGGCAGGCAGCAGGCTACAGACTGGCGGCGGCAGCCCCTTGATCTCTGTGTGCGGCGCCTGCGGCCGCTTTGAATAGGAGCGGCTGCGGCATCCACCTCGCCAGGGGAAGCCCGTCGGGCGCGGCCGTCCCCGGCCGGGCCCCCACCCCCACACCTGACGGCCACACACAATGACAGGTATCGCAGGTGCAGCTGCCGGTATAGCAGCGGCTGCTATGCCGGTAGTTACGCCACTGTATGTACCGCATATTGCAAATGTACCGCTCTCTGACAGGCAGACCCGCCGGCTTTCGATACACATTACAGAAAGCCAACAAATGTCGGCTATTCAGAAATGTCCCCATTTAACCCTTGAACTACCAATGATTTTAGGCACCATATCTCTAGGGAGGGGGGCAATCCCTAGAGACATGGTGGCAACATCTTTGACACATATTAACCCTTTATTACGGGGTTCATTACAGCATATGCATCATCTTGCTCATTGCTCATTGCACAGATGCTGCATATGCAATTTAAGCCCACAAAATATACAAAATTGCCCATCAGCTGGGTGCGTAGTAATCATATTGCACCGCTGACACAGCGGTACAAGATGATTAGTTACTGCAGTGTTTCCCAACTCCAGTCCTCAAGGCACACCAACAGGTCATGTTTTCAGGATTTCCTTATCATTAGACAGATGATGGAATTATCTCCTGTGCAAGTGATTCAATTATCACCTATGCAATCCTAAGGAAATCCTGAAAACATGAACTGTTGGTGTGCCTTGAGGACTGGAGTTGGGAAACACTGAGTTACTGTACCCTACAAAGCAGGAAATTTAAACTTGCCGGCTTTGACAGTCGGCGAGTTTAAAGCGTTTTTGGCTGACCACTCGCACTGTGTGCTGTATGGGAGCGATATTTTCTCGCCCCCATACACTTGCATGGCGCTGACGCGCGTCAGAATCGCATGCAGTCGCGGCATGCTGCGACTGCACTCGCTTCTGACTCGCTATGCGAGTTAGATGCAGGGGACTCGCACCAGTGTGCCCTGCCTGATAGGGCAACACTGGTCCGAGTGCAATGCGAGTTTCCCTCGCATTGCACTCGCGCGAGTCCCTCGCCCAGTGTGCCTTCAGCCTAAGCCGCCAACACCAGTTGGACCCAGGAGACTTCAGCCTCTGGACCACCTGCAAAACAACTACACTAAGAGCCAGGACCCACATAAAGCCCCAGGGGTAGCGGTAATCCAGAGAGGGTTTTTACCCGAGTTCAACACTGCAGAAGATGTAAAGGAGGCTAGGCCTGGTTTCAAGCCAGCCGGTGCTTCAAAGACAGAAAGAACAGAGAGCGAAGCTAAAAGGGGCACTCTCAAAAACCACATAGAGACACCCCATTCATTGGTCGCTACTCAAGCCAGCTACCTGTGACTGTGTGACTGTGTACCTGTGAGAACTGCTTTTACCGAGTGACCAGTAAAGACCCGTACAGAGCAAGAAAAGTCCATTGTGTCTTATTACTGTTAACCTACAGAGCTGCTACCACGACAACTTGGACAGCAGCCACACTGCCCTGGGGATTCTGCTCCTCCTGCAGGGAGCAAGACCAACTGGCTGCAATAACACCATCCCCAGAGGTCTGAAGCGGCGCTGATGTCATCATCAGAATCTGCAGGTGGCATCACGAACAATCCATTTTATTATTTTACTTTCAACACTTTTCAGCGACCACCAGGGCACGGAACCGGGCATCAACCACCGGTGATAGAATCCAGTAGCAACGCCTGGGATCAGAGTACTCCAGCCCTGGGTGAGTCAAAAGCGCTGCCTCTTTAGCGTCCCGGCATGCCACAGAAAATGGTATTGTGTGTGGTATCATTACTCCCTTGAGCCAATACTTCTATGCCGGAGTCCTTCTTATCTTCTGCTGTGGTACAGCTGTGTTTTGCATTCACATTAAGTAGTCCCAAACAGATTTCAAAAGTTTCAGTTTCTTTGTATTAAGGTAAACTCATAGGCATTCAATAACAGGTATTGCATCCTACCGATATGTAACCACACGGGTCCATGTGTTTGGCTGTGGCTATGATACCCAAGCACTGCTATGCTTCTCAGAGGTCAATCGTAGAGCCACGGCCCCATGCCAATGTCCTTTAGCTGGGCGCCCCCTTTCTCCCTAAAGTTTCCTGATCACACTGGCCAACACTGTATCTGGACTTTTCACCCACAGCTTGCCTGGGAGGAATCTGCATCTGTAGACCTACATGTGTACTCCAAGCCTGGTATAGTCTTTCACTTTCTTTACTGGTATTCCCTCCTGTGCTTCCAGTACGCAACTCCCACTTACACAGGAACTATATCTTCCTGTATATCTCCTTCTCCGCTGTGGGCCAGCTCTGACAAAACTATCCCTGTTATTACTGTTAGACAGACTTAAACCCTCACTCAGTATTATACAGGAGCGAACAGGAAAAAGTGACATATTGTGACCATTGGCAGTACTGTAGTCAAACAGGGAATTCAAATCATTTCAATAACTTAGCAATAAAGATATATATCACACATTTGCATTAACATCATTGATGTCTTCAGGCGGTATATGACCATAGGTCCACCCTCTTACATACTGAAAGTGCGGCACACTTTAACTTTACCTCTCCTTACAGCCGCAGGCTTTCAGTCATATATGTGTGGAGACCACTGGGACGGAGTACTCGGTGCTGGACTGGGGTACTGCTGGCGGATTCCGCAATAAATGGGGGAATATTTACAGGGGAGTTTGTCATGACATCACCCACGGGTTTTGGTCAGTGAGGGGACCACCGCTGCTGCAGAACCTCCGGGGATAATGTTTGGCAGCTGGAGATGTAACGGCTCTCCACGGGTAGAGCTTGGTTCCCTGGGGCAGTGGTAGTTAAAGTCTATGATTGATGCTTTGGATGTTGCAGGATAGTAACGTAGTAGTGGAGGTGATGGCTGCTTGTGAGGGAACGTAGGGCTGAGCACAAGGATCACACAGACTCACGGTTTTGTAGTTTTCCAAAGCTTTACTGGAGTTGTTGCTCACAGAGTACTGTCCACGGAGTCTGTACCGGGGTCGGGTTGCTCCCACCCTCTCCGGGTCCTCAGCTTCCTACTGCTGCGCCTTGTGTGTGTCCCTGCTGCTTTAGCTGAGCTGTTGGCCCTGTCTCTCCTCACAGGTACCCCCTTTGCTAGGCAACTTGAGTCTTTCTGTGTGCTTCTGACCCCGCCGTGTTGTTTTGCTGAGGTACAGTGTAGATCTACAACCTCCACTATCCCGGTGTTTTCTGTGCTGCGTGTTTCAGTCACAGATTCGGATCCGGTATCCGGTCTGTGCGCTCCTCTTGGGCGCGTTATGAGGTAACTCCGTCTCCCAGATATGTTCCTCTGTTTCTTGTACTCCTCTCTTCAGACCCTGGCTTCGGTCCTGAAAGTAGTCAGTGGTCCCTGTCAGGAGCTCAGCACTGCTCCCATTTACAGGTCCTCCTCCTAGTGCTTCCTGCACTCAACTGAACAGTCAACTGTCAACTCTCAACTAACTACTTCCTCCTCAGACCAGAATATATAAGGGAGCTGCTTTGGCTCCCCCTTCTGGCCTAGAGGTGCTAGGGCAGTGTCAGGTGTGTGGGGAGTTAACCCATGGTGATGTTACTGTGGCACATTAACCCCTGGGGTGCCACATATGTATGCCAGCACAGCTGCCATCATTGCTCACACCACTGAGAGCAACAGCTGTAAGCATGCCCCGGCTCTCTGACTGTAGCACGCTCAGCAGTGCATCAGTGCACAGCCGACTGTCAGTCAGTGCCAGGGTTCATGCTTACAGCTGCCTTGCTCAGTGATGTGAGCAATGATGGTAGCAGTGCTGGCATGCATGTATGACTGAAAGCCAGGGGCTCAAAGGAAGAATAAAGTTAATTTTCTACTAGGTGCTGCACTTTCAGGCATTTTTCTAACAATATTAACCAGCAGATAAACCGTACATGTGCAGGTTAATTGCGTTAGGTGAAGTAGTAGGTTCCCTTTAAGTTTAATAATGACTGTGTTCAGGCTCGGTCTGGACCACAGAGGAGCAGGTGAATCCCCTGGTTGGCCCCTGTGCAGGAGATGGCCCCCACCCTACAATATGAGTGCTAATTGGCAGAATACACTTGATTCCATATGTTTAGACAAGCATATAATCATTCATTTAACAAACTGCCCAGTTTACTATTATATAGAAGCAGATGTAAATTTGTGAATTTGGGTAATGTAAGATTTGGCTGTAGCTGAACAGTGGGCTGCTAGAGTCAATGTTACAATTCGTGACTTGGCACCGCAGTCCAACACTGAGGGTACCTTTACACGCCGCTACTGGCGGGTGGCTACAACCAGCTACTTCACGTGCACGAGCACGCACAAACGGCTGCAAACGGTAATCGCACCACCTTTACACGCCGCAACAAGGTGCGCTACAGTAGGTTACATCTATCTCTAGATACACCGCCGGGTGTCTCAAGTTACCTCCTGCCGAGCACCTTACCTCATTTACACACCGCTACAACAAGCTAATATGGGCGGACCTGGTGCAGCAGGGACAACACATAGGCGTGCCACAATTGTGGATTACGAGACGTCCGTACGCTGATAGGACAAAGCAAGGACATCATGATTGGGCAGGCATCGCAGGAGGCTGATTAATACATGACGCTCGAGCAATTGTGTAGTGTGACTGGTCAGCTCCTTAAATATGCCTCCCTATGCAGCGACTACCAATCGTAATGCAGGAGCTTCCTCCACTGATCGCTGATGGGGCACGGTAACCCGGAGCCTGTGTCACGCCCCAGCTACATACCAGGTACATAGCCTGGTGTCCAGACATCCCTTCTGTTGCTTCTTTACCCGCCGATACAGGTCGCTACAATCGGCTGTGTAGCCACCTGTTTCAGGGCAGTGCTCGGAAACAGGTGCCGCTACTGCCGGGTGGCTACAACCGTCTTCACACGCCGCTACCACGGGTTGAATTGCCGGTGCAAGATACATTTCTCGCATGTATCCGGTTGTAGCCACCCGCCAGTAGCGGCGTGTAAAGGTACCCTGACTGTGTCAGATATTGTAAACATATTTCTCAATTATTAAATACATCTCATAGTCCTGATGAGACTGGTGTCTTTATTTTGAAAATTCATGTTTATCCAGATTGAGTAGTTTTAAGAATATTGGAATAAAGCTTTGGATTTGGATCCTGTAGTGCGTGTTCATACAATGAGCATTTTATAAATCCAGCTGTAGAATGAGGGAGCTAATGAGTGTGAATTCAGTCTTCACCTACTGAGCCTTACTGACAGCTGCAGCTTGTACTGAGCAGTGTGAGATCTCAGCAGAGAGGAGTGACCTTGAGGAGCTGTTAAATTGAAGTGAGCAGAATAAGTTATATTTTCAAAATGTATTCAAAAGCCAATCTGATGAGGATTGTCAAAGTAAGTACACCCTCCTCATCAGATCATTTGTAGATTTACATTTTTCCAATAGTCTTTTCCTACATCAATATCTTAAAGAGGGAATGCAGACGGTCCCGCTCACTTCTGACTTTGGAGGCAAACGAGCCTGATGATATTATATCTACAGATCTACTGGTTCATGTGCCCAAGAAGCAAATATTGTGTACCTGTCCTATTAGCATGACAAAGACAAATAAATTTTGCAATTTTTTTTTTAGCTTTTTATAACTTTACTGATGCATAGAAGTGTATTTTGAAGGTGTATGTACCCTTTAACGTGTTTACTCCCTACGCATTTGATTGGTGACCTTGCACTTCCCCCTATTCAGGTCAAGTTTATGCAATGCTTTAGTAAAAGAGCTTAGGTACAGTATGTGCTCAATCAATAGGCATTAAGAATAAATTCCGAATTGCTAACAACATGTAATATAATCCAAACTGTATCATAGCCAATATCCCAATAACACAATGCCTCTTAATGAATAGCTGCATCCAGATAAACCGTTCACTGGGGTTATTATCTCTCATTGTACCTGGCTTCAGTCATCTGGGATCTCTTAGGTTGTAGAAAGAAGAGCACAACATGTCTGGGCTAAATGCAAAAATGGCAGATCAATTTTTGGTAACAATTAGTTTTACAGATGCTGGAATCAGATCTAAATAACCAATGCTCTATAAGATCAGACGGTGTTCACAATCTCTAATTCTCTATGAATGCTGATGATCCAGGTGTCTGGCCGAGAGGATCATACTCATGTACTTACTTGGAGATGGGAGAGAGGCAGGGGTGCACCAAGCCCCACCGCTGCCTGAGCCGCAGCAGCTGATGACCGGGGATGGGGGGGAAAGGGGGGTTGCTGGTGGATCCCCGCACCGCCGCCCCTTGTGCTGAGGATCTTGAGGACCGGGGGGAATAATATGAGCAGCGCCGCTCGGCGGGTCTTACCTGACCAGAGCCGCCGGCGCCATGACAGGGGGACGCTGTGTGCATGTGGCGCCGCCCCCTTCTGCACAGCCGCTTCCCCTGCCTCTTGCCGCCTGAATGAAAGGGCTCACACTGTCCAATCGACGGTGCGGCCCTGGAGAGAGGTACTTACATAAAAACTCATAATAAGCAGCTCTGCCCTTTCTACTATGGGGAAAGACGACTCCAGCTGCTGGTGTCCTAGGACCACTAATGACGACAAGATTTTAGCAATATGTAAAAGACTGTGGAACTTCTCCTAAAGGCCCAGTTACATACACAGATAATTGTGCAGAGATTGTTCGCAGATCTCTGGTTGCAGTGAAATCATGGACACATTGTACCATTTGTACACGGCTTCAAAATGGAACAATGTGTCCATGATTTCACTGCAACCAGAGACCTGCAAACAATCTCTGCACAATTATTTGTGTGTGTAACTGGACCTTAATAGAAATGTATCCTGCTAGATTCACTATTTTCTGATCCATAATTAATAGAATCTTTACACTTTAAAGAGAAAGTCTCATGTAGTCTGTAATAATGGATTTAATTTAGTATTATTTATTATGTAAAGTATCAAGAAAACAGTAGAGAAGACCCTAGTGGACTTATCTAGGCTTAGAGAAGATCCTGGTGGACCTATCTAGGCTTGGAGAAGACCCTGGTGAACCTATCTAGGCTTGGAGAAGACCCTGGTGGAACTATTTAGGCTTGGAGAAGACCCTGGTGGACCTTATCTAGGCTTGGAGAAGACCCTGGTGGATCTATTTAGGCTTGGAGAAGATCTTTGTGGACCTATCTAGGCTTAGAGAAGACCCTGGTGGACCAATTTGGGCTTGGAGAAGACCCTGGTGGACCCATCTAGGATTGGAAAAGAACATGGTGGACCTATCTAAGCTTGGAGAAGACCTTGGTGGACCTAGCAAGGCTTGGGAAAGACCCTGGTGGATCTATCTAGGCTTGGAGAAGACCATGGTGGAACTAATTAGGCTTGGAGAAGACTCTGGTGAACCTATCTAGACTTGCACAAGATTATTCTTCCTACAGAGCGTTCATCCATCAAGTTATCATGGCTTGAGATTGAGTTTAAGGCTGTTAAAGAGAAAGTCTCTTTAAAGAGAAAGTCTCATGTCTCAAGTAATGTATTTAATTTAGTATTATTTATGGTTTTGTCATACCATATGCTAACATCTTGTCAGACTCGCAATACACAAACTCTAGTACACCACGTTCCACTAAGTCATGTAAGTGACGATGCTTATTGTCGATGTGCTTAGTCCTTTCATTGATCTTCTCACTGCTGGCAAGTCCAATACATCCTTGGTTGTCCTCATAGACAGAAGTGCCCCCACTGCTTGTCTGTACCTCTCATTGCTGGAGTTTTGACAAATCTTTGGTTTCAGAGGGCTCTTTTTCCTTGCCATGACTGTGGCTCTGATTTAGGAGGAGTACTGGCCATATAAGAAAGGCGTCTAGCTGGGAAACATTTGTTTGGTCTTTCTGATCTCCGGACTGGAGGTTGACTTGGTTTTTCTGCTTCTTCCTCGCTGGCTTTAGAGCTTATCCAGATTTCAGTGTTTTCTTTTTCAATGTCTGGGTTTGGTGATTGAGATTCTTGTTCTTGTTTATTGGCTCAATTGACTGGTGTAACTTAATGGACTTTGAGCGAAACAGAGTTCTCATCAATCACTACATCTCTGCTGATTGTTACTGTGTTGATCTCTGGGTGCAGGATTCTGTATCCCTTTTGAGTTTCGCTATAGCCCACCAGGACTCCTTGCTTTGCATGTGATTCCCACTTGGAACGTTTTTCTTTGGGAACATACACAAACGTTTTTTTTTCCAAATATCCTGAGGTGCTTCAGGTTAGGTTTCTCACAGTTCCATAGCTCATATGGAATTTTATTTAGGGCTTTACCTGGCAGTCTGTTTGAAGATAGCAACCTGTCTTGATGGCTTCTCCCCAATACGTTGTAGGTAGATTAGCATCAAACAACATACTTCTTCCACTTTCACAGAGAGTGCGGTTCTATTTGCAATGCCATTCTGTTCTGGGTTGTATGGAATGGTACTCTGGAACACGATTTCATTCTTTTTCAAAATGGTTTGCACCGTGACCTGGCCACTTGTATAATCAGTTTCATTATCTGCATGCAGGGCTTTTGGCATTCTTCAAAATTTGTTAAACATTACGGCATGATATTCTTCAAGTTTCTGTAGAACTTCATCCTTACTGTGAAGCAGGTAGGTGACTGTATATCTGGAGTAGTCCTCAATAAATGTGAGGAAATATCAATTCTTGCTTGGAGTTTGAACACTCATTGGATCGCAAACATCTGTGCGTATCAAATCCAGTGGCTGTGCAGATCTAGTGGTGCTTACTTTAGGAAAGGATTTTCTGGACATTTTCCTTTAAGACAGCTATTGCACTTCATCAATTGACTACATTGCTTTATTTCAACACTATTTGCTAGTTGACCTAGCTTCTTTACTGCTTCTGGGTCTTTGTGCCCAAGACGTCTGTGCCATACATTGATACAGTTCTAATGCAGATCTTGTCTAGCACTGTACACTCTTTCTTTGCATTTTAGATGATAAAGTTCATAAAGGAAAGGACTTTTCCTTCTGCAGGGTGTGACCCTTTCTTGATATAATGCATCTGTTGTCTTTAAAATTAACTACATTCCCCTGTTGTGTAAGCTACTTTACAGACAGAAGATTCAAAAGTGAGAACATAGAGAACATCCTTTACTACAGGGGTCTCAAACACGCGGCTCCCAGGCCTCATGCGACCCGCAAGGCTTCTCACTGCGGCCGGGGCACCATGAAAAGATAAGAATGCCCGCGGTACCCAGTTTATTGTGACTTCCGGGTACCGCTCAAACAAACGCCTTCACTCCTGTACATTCATTACATTCATGCAGGCAGCCGGTGGACCAATCAGACGCCGGCAGCTGACGTCGGCGTATGCATGAATGTATAGGAGTGAAGGCGCTTGTTTGAGCGGTACCCGGAAGTCACAATTAAGCGGGTACCCTGGCGGCTCCATGCACAATGGCCTGAGGCATCATTAAGGTGTGTATGAGTGAGAGTTAGAGAGAGTGTGTGTATGTGTGAGTGTGTGTATATGTGTGAGGGTATTTGTGTGTATATGTGAGTGGTTGTGTGAATATTTCTGAGTGAGTGTGTATATGTGAGTGTGTATATGTGTGTGTGTATATGTGTGTGTTATGTGTGTGTGTATATGTGTTTGTGTGTATATGTGTGAGTGTGTATATGAGTGCGTGTATATGTATGTGAGTGTGTATATGTGAGTATGCGTGTATATGTGTGAGTGTATTCCCGCGCCGCCTAGGCGGCACATCGCTGGCGGCTGGTGCCGGGTGCTGGCGGCCACCTGGTGCCGCCTAATGCCGGGTGCTGGCAGCTGCCAGCTGCCGCCTGGTGCTAGCAACTGCCTGGTGCTAGCGGCCACTGGGTGCTGGTAGCTGCCGGGTGCTGCCTAATGCCGGGAGCTGGCAACTGCCAGATGCCGCCTGGTGCTGCCCGCCCAGGTGCCGCCGGGTGCCGCCTAATGCCAGGTGCTGGCGGCTTCCGCCGGGTGCCGGCAGCTGCCGGGTGCAACCTGGTGCCGCCGATTGGGTGCTCGCGGTTGCCGGGTGCCACCTAATGCAGGTGCTGGCAGCTGCCGGATGCCACCTGGTGCCGCCTCCTGGGTGCTGGCGGCTGCCACCAGATGCTGGCAGGTGCTGGCTGCTGCCGCCTGGTGCCGACAGATGTCGCCTGGTGCCGGCTGCCGGGTGCTGGCTGGTACCTGTGCCGTGTGCTGGCTGGTGTCAGCAAGCGGGAGACTGGGAGACACAGAGGAAGAAGCTGCCGGGATCAGAAGTGTGAAGCCAGGTAAGGCGCTATTACAGCCGAAGATAGCAGCCTGGGGAGGGCGCAACTACTGAAAGTGCCTAGGGTGGCAGGAACTCCAAATATGGCCCTATGTGTAAGTGTGTGAATGTGTGTGAATATGTCTGAGTGTGTATAAGTGTGTGTGTGCATGTGTTATATATGTGTGAGTGTGTGAGTGTGTATATGTGTGAGTGTGTGTGTGTGTGAGTGAGAGAACTAAAAGAACAGAGACCAGGTTGTGGGGACATCTCTACAAAATGGTGTCAGGATGGGGGACATTACTATAAGATGACAAGGGAGGGAACATTACTAAAAATGGGGACATTACTACAAGATGAGGACCAGGATGGGGGACATTAATATAGGATGGGGACCAGGATGGGGCATTACTACACACATGGACCAGGGAGGAACATTACTACAAGATGGAGACCAGGGCGGGGGCATTACTACAAAATGAGGCCCAGGATGGGGACATTACTACAAGATGAGGCCCCAGGATGGGGACATTACTACAAGAGGAGGACCAGGATGGGGACATTACTACAAGAGGAGGACCAGGATGGGGACATTATTACAAGATGGGGATATTACTACAAGAAGGGGATCAGGATGGGGACATTACAACATGATGAGGACCAGGATGGGAGTCATTATTGTAGGATGGGGACCAGGATGGGACATTACTACACGTACAGATCAGTGAGGAACATTACTTCAAGAAGGGGACATTAGTACCAGACGGGAACCTGTATAGGGGACATTACTATACAATGGGGACCAGTATGGGGACATTACTAGAAGAGGGGGATCAGTATGGGGACATTACTACAAGAAGGCAATCAAGATGAGGACATTACCACAAGAAGGGGATCAGGATGAGACATTACTACATGATGAGGACCAAGATGGGGGTCATTAATATAGGATGGGAACCAGGATGGGGCACGACTACAAGTAGGGGGGACCAGGGAAGAACATTACTACAAGACGGGGACCAGTTTGGGGGACATTATTATACAATGGGGACCAGTATGGGACATTACTAGAAGAAGGGGATCAGGATGGGGACATTACTAGAAGAAGGGGATCAGGATGGGGACATTACTACAAGAAGACGACCAGGATGGGGACATTACAACATAAAGGAGATTAGGGTGGGGGCATTCCTACAAGAAGAAGATCAGGATTTGTACTTTACTAGATTGAGCAAAAAATTCTGGTATTGCTAAAATGTCACTTATCCTACAAGCAATGCGGCCCCCCCGATATCAATTTTTTTCTACATGTGGCCCACCAACCCAGCCGAGTTTGAGACCCCTGCTTTACTGGGATCTTTCTGCTTTGTGCTGAGGAAACTGTACAGTGGAGGTAGCCGTCTCCTACTCCTTCTGAAGTCATATAGTGACCATTAGCTAAGATTACTTTTTCTGACTTGCTTTCATCAAGGTCAGTGAAGAAGGCCTTATCATTTGTCATATGGCTACTAGCACCAGAATCTATACACCATAAATGCTTTGCAGATGAGCATGCACTGGTACTAAATACAGTTTCTTTCAACACATGCAGACATTTCTTTTACAGCTGTTTTCACCTTTTGATCACTGTTCTTCTTTTTAAGCTGACTCATTCTTACTTTCCATATTCTGCAGTTTGCTTTAAGGTGGCCAGGCTTTTTACGGACAAAACATTCACAAGTTTCCCTTAGATTGCTCTTATATTTAGGGAAGTCCTGTGTCTTTAATGCTGTCTCTGCTTTAGATTCATTACAGCTGCTTACATTGTGCGTTTTTCACTTGCATTCATCTACAAGCTTGCCTTTGGCATATTCTAGTGTGAGCTCATCATCTGGCCGTGCATCTAGTGCAGTGACAGGTGTCAATAGTGTGTCTATATAAAACCTAAGATGTAACGTCTCAGGTATTCGGAGAAATTAAGATGAATGTCTGACTACATAAAGTCATTTAATAGTAGGTCAGCAACATTACAGTCTTTAATTTCTTCTCCAATACCCCTGAGACGCTTCACAATCTCTAGGGTGTTTCTTATATAGTCCTGCATACTCTGGCCATCACTTAGCTTAGACTGGTAGAGCTTTCTCATGAGATAAAGCTTATTGCTGAGATTTGATCTTCATGCACTTCTGTAACTCATACCACATCCCTTTTGCAGTTGCACACTTACATATATGTACAATGTGATCATCATCTACACTGAGGGAGATAGTGCTTTGTGCTTTCTGATCCTTCTCTACCCAGTCACTTGGTAATGGATGAGGCACTTGTTCCTGAGTATATTTCCACATACTTTCTCTTATGAGCAGCATCTTCACCTTGAATTTCCAGGACTGGTAATTCTGATTGGTGAGACTTTGCACTGAGAACTTGCAGTGATCCCTGCTTGTGGACATCTTCTCTGTTGCTCTGTTGCTTTTACTTCTGTTGCTGTATTACTCTTCTGTGTCACTCTGTGCTCTGTATCACTCCTGGGGTTCTGTATCACACTGGAAGTTCTGTGTCACACTGGGCCCATAACCTGTTGGTAGCAGATCATTCAGGATACACTGAAAGCTTTTTAGACAACAAAACGTAGCTTTAATTAGCAACAAACAGGTACAGATATGAAGGGCTTTGTGGAAACAGGAATATACATCTTAAATGTCCCTTTGCAGCATCAGCAAGCTGCTGTGCTTCTCTTCACATGCACAGACACAGGAAAACTGGTTACAGTCACATGGTATTTCCTGTGTGTGAGAATCTGGGAGTGTTTCTTTTTTTTTTAAAACTAACTTTACTGACAATGCACAAACCTAGCAATACAACACTTACACATACAGGATTGGAGTTGTTGCATTAAACATATTCCAACACTTGTGGACCTATCTAGGTTGAGAGAGGACTCTAGTGGACCTATCTAGGTTTGGAGAAGACCTTGGTGGACCTATCTAGGCTTGAAAAGACTCTGGTGGACCTATGTGAGCTTGGAGAAGACCCTGGTGGACCTATCTAGCTTGACAAAGACCCTGGAGGACCTACCAGACTTACACAAGTTCGATCTTCCTACAGAGCGTTCATCCATCAAGTTTTCATGGCTCGAAATTGAGTTGAAGGCTGTTAAAAAAATGTCTTTAGCAGAGAAATAATGTTTTGTTCTCCTTTTTTTATTGTTGTTGTCCAGGAACCAGCATTACACAACAACCCTCCACTGACCTTGCCTCAGTCTACACAGCAAAACTGACAAGTGAACTGCAGATAACAGATCAATGTGAAAACTGCAATATTTATGGGGAGTTGTTGTCACTTAGTTAAAAACCAAAGTCATTAACAAACAAGTCATTTTCTGCCGATACATTTTCACCCTATAAATAGTTTAGAGTCAATAAAATATTTTTCTTTCCTTACATCTCGCTAGATAGTCTTGTGTCATAAACATTTCTAGAACCTTATGCACTAGACACCAATCTGGAAGGAGTTCTCTATCTTCTTTTTATCACAGCAGGAGATGACCACAGATTTTCCCAGGTTGTTTCAGTGATGCTGTAATGATACAGGTACATCTCAAGAATTAGAATATCATCAAAAGATGTAATTTATTTCAGTAATTCAATACATAAAGTAAAACACATATATTATATAGAGTCATTACACACAAAGTGATCTATTTCAAGTGTTTATTTCTGTTAATGTTGATGATTATGGCTTACTGCCAATGAAAACTCAAAGATCATTAGCTCAAAAAATTAAAGTAGGAAGGATGAAGGGTTAAAAACGTGCTGCCGTATTCCATTAGACATCAAAGGGTGAATATAATATTGATTTATTAGTCAACACGTTTCAGGGCTCTCAGAAATGTCCTGAAACATGACAATATGATATTGATTTGACCTGAGGAAGGGGCCAGAGAGCCCTGAAATGCATTGACTAATAAAATCAATATTATATTCACCCTTTGTCTGTGGAATACGGAAGCGTGATATTTTAACCCTTAACTACCTTCCTCTCCCCATTGGGGCAATAAATAGAGGGGATTTAGAATTACAGCTCTTGGACCACCTCATTAAGGTTTTATTTGTTGCAGATCTATCAGTTCTCTGAATGCGGAGCTCTGTGTAACACTGTGCACACCACAAATTAGCTGTTTCCTATGTCCACAGTGCATAGATAGAAAGCTGCCTATCACTGCGGACGAGGTTATACAGAGCAGGAGAACTACCTGGCAGCAGGTTTAATAGTTTTTACTGATAATCTTCTGTTGATATATCAATGATTTAATAAAAACTTCAGCAAGCAGCTCAGTAAGTGACATCATCAGAATCAGGGTCTCTGTCTACATTTTGCTGCTCTTTTTATTAAGTGGCAAAAACATGGTGACAGATTCCTATTAAATAAACAAATCTTGCATCTTTTACACCTTTTCACTGATTCCTGATGTGTGTAATTTGCCTGATCTCACACATGTCAGCCACACGGAATGTAAAGGAAAGCAAACCTGGCAAGAAATGCATCGTCCAAAGTTGCTGTTTTATAGTTTTACTACAGTTTTTGCATAATTGAAAGTGATCAGAGCATTTTAATGACATTGTTCATAGAAAGCTGAACTAATGCCCCAGCATGTTTTATCCACACTCAGCGGCTCCGCGGGGGCCGTCCATGGAAGCCCAGAAAAGCAGAGTCCAGAGTATCTACCATGAAGCCGTAGACCTTAATGAAGCAGATGAAGACACTGTGGCTGTCAGACCTTATTTATCAATGAAATATAAACTTCCGCACTCCCATAAGTGCATCAAAATATTTTTATTTATTCAGTATGACGGTTCCAGTAAATGAAAACATTAACGTTTCGGTCATCCTTGGCCTTCGTCAGTTCACGTAGATGGGACGGGTCTGCTTGAGGACTGGCTGTGTAAATCATGCGGTATCCGCCGTTGTATTGGTTACGTAATGTAATGTGGTGACGCTGCCAGCAGTACAGAATGGCAGCACAGCCTC
The DNA here is from genome assembly GCA_033576535.1 of Allobates femoralis. Lineage (NCBI taxonomy): Eukaryota > Metazoa > Chordata > Amphibia > Anura > Aromobatidae > Allobates > Allobates femoralis. Next base: position 81,911,048 of record JARQOC010000005.1, read on the forward strand.
AGGGCAGCTCCTGTCGCCAATGAGATGATGTTATCAGCGGCGCTAGCATGTACGCACTGGCATCAAGTAGAGATGGGGACAGGGGAAACAGGAGTGAGGGGATATGTGTTTATTTTTTAATATGTGTATGGGAGGTGTGGCAGTATATAGGGGGCTATGTGAGGGCTCATACTGTATATAGAGAGCTATGCAGGGGCTCATACTGTATATAGGGAGCTATGTGGGGGCTCATACTGTATATAGGCGGCTATCTGGGGGTTCATACTGTATATAGAAAGGATCGGGGTCATCTGTAATGGAGCTATGTGGGGGCTCATACTGTATATAGGCAGAGGGCTCATACGTAATAGGATGGGGCTCATACTGTATATATGGGCTATGTAGAGGGTCACACTGTATATAGGGGCTCATACTGTATATAGGGAGCTATGTGGGGGCTCATACTGTATATAGGGAGCTATGTGGGGGCTCATACTGTATATAGGGGTAAAAGTGCTATGCGGGGGCTCCTACTGTATATAGGGAGCTATGTAGGGGCTCATACTGTGTGTAGGGGGTTATGTGGGGATCATGCTGTATATAGGGGGCTATGTGGGGATCATACTGTATATAGGAAGTATATGGGGCTCACACTGTATATAGGGGCTATATGTGGGCTCATTCCTTATATGTAGGCTATATGGGGTGTCATACTGTATTCAGAGAGCTATGTGGGGGCTCATACTATAGGGGCTCATAATATATATAGGGGGCTATGCAGGTTTAATACTGTAAATAGAGGGATGTCAACATACTTAATCCAGCTCAATATTAAGATACAGGTACATCTCAATGAATTTGAATATCTTCAAAAAGTTAACTTTTTTCACTAACTCAATACATAAAGTGAAACACATATATAGAGTCACTACAAACAGAATCATCTATTTCAAGTGTTAATTTCTGTTAATGTTGATGATTATGGCTTGCAGCCGATGAAAACCCAAAGGTCATTATCTCAGAAAATTAAAGTAGGGAGGATGAAGGGTCTGAGAGATAAAATATTGCTATTAATTTACCATCACTGCTCAATCATGATTAGCGCTATGTCATACATGTTGGCCAAAAATGTATTGGACACCCCTGCAATTTTATGTCAGATAATATACTCATTTTCCTTCCTGAAATGATTGCAATTCCACAAATTCTTTGGAATTATTATCTTCATTTTAAATTTGTACTTTCTAATGAAAAAAAACACAAAGAGAGAATGAAGCCCAAAAAGCAAAAACATTGTATCATTTTTACAAAATCTCCAAAAAATGGGCCGGACAAAAGTATTGGCACCCTCAGCCTAATACTTGGTTGCACAACCTTTAGCCAAAATAACTGCGATCAACCGCTTCCGGTAACCATCACTGAGTTTCTTACAATGCTCTGCTGGAATTTTAGACCATTCTTCTTTGGCAAACTGCTCCAGGTCCCTGATGTTTGAAGGGTGCCTTCTCCAAACTGACATTTTTACATCTCTCCATAGGTGTTCTATGGGATTCAGGTCTGGACTCATTGCTGGCCACCTTAGAAGTCTCCAGTGCTTTCTCTCAAACCATTTTCTAGTGCTTTTTGAAGTGTGTTTTGGGTCATTGTCCTGCTGGAAGACTCATGACCCCTCTGTGAGGGAGACCCAGCTTTCTCACACTGGGCCCTACATTATGCTGCAAAATTTGTTGGTAGTCTTCAGACTTCATAATGCCATGCACACGGTCAAGCAGTCCAGTGCCAGAGGCAGGAAAGCAACCCCAAAACGTCAGGGAACCTCCGCCATGTTTGACTGTAGGGACTGTGTTCTTTTCTTTGAATGCCTCTTTTTTTCTCCTGTAAACTCTATGTTGATGCCTTTGCCCAAAAAGAGAGAACATTCTTCCAAAACATTATAGGCTTTCTCAGGCAAGTTTTGGCAAACGCCAGCCTTGCTTTTCTCTGTCTCGGGGTAAGAAGTGGGGTCTTCCTGGGTCTCCTACTATACAGTCCCTTTTCATTCAGACACCGATGGATAGTACGGGTTGACACTGTTGTGCACTCGGACTGCAGGGCAGCTTGAACTTGTTTGGATGTTAGTCGAGGTTCTTTATCCACCATCCGCACAATCTTGCGTTGAAATCTCTCGTCAATTTTTCTTTTCCGTCCACATCTAGGGAGGTTAGCCACAGTGCCATGGGATTTAAACTTCTTGATGACACTGCGCACAGTAGACACAGGAACATTCAGGTCTTTGGAGATGGACTTGTAGTCTTGAGATTGCTCATGCTTCCTCACAATTTGGTTTCTCAAGTCCTCAGACAGTTCTTTGGTCTTCTTTCTTTTCTCCATGCTCAATGTGGTACACACAAGGACACAGGGCAGAGGTTGAGTCAACTTTAATCCATGTCAACTGAAGACAAATTCAATGAAGATAATTAATACCAAAGAATTTGTGATTGCAATCATTTTCAGGAAGAAACAGAGTATTATCTGACAGAATTGCAGGGGTGTCAATACTTTTGGCCATGACTGTATATATGGCTGAACAAGGGAAAACAAATTGTGCACAGCTATCTTTCTCATCTGCAGATGTGCAGCAGAGCACCTGTGCGTTAATCACTTGACCTATTTATTATAAGGGGATCATGTGACCTGTCCACATGATATATCGGGGGATGGGGACCACACCTTCTGGACTGCCCGTGGTCCTGACCTCTCTTAATCCGCCCCTGACGTCAGTGATTCATTTCACAGCCTGAACCATTTCTGATCATGGCCAATTTTTCCTATCCAAGCTCCGTACATTTTTATTCACAAACAAAACTTTTCCCCAAACTTTTCCTAGCCACTGGACAATTTAAAATATACAGCAACCAGATGCCACCTATTCCCTTGAATGGGCAAGTTGTATCCACAAAGTGGACCAGAATACAACATATCTCGGTTTTATTTTTATCAGTTTAATCATTTAGCAAAAAAACACATGAATTTGGTATAATGTGTCAGGTGCTGTCGATGGAAGACGTGGACGTGTACAGCAAACATTGATGAATGATTGAGGTCTCACATGTAGTTATGAGCTCTGCATGAGAAGTTAAATGTTAGAAGTGACCGAGCACAAAATGAAGGAGACACTCAGGCCTGGCGCACTCCAGATTATGGGATTTGCAGCCTATTGAATTAGTGTGTAATCCATTAGTAACATGAGCAGTCAATGCAGATAACTGGATATATTGTAGAATGCACTTACATGGGTATTACCAGATAAGAATATTATTGCATATCACTAAGATGTATGGAAGGTAATGAGACCAAATAAATGAATGATCACATTCCTTATAATAAATCTACTGCATGGTGGTCACACAATGTTTCCTTGCAAGGTTGCCCATGCTAAACTGCTAACATTAATATTCATACAATAGGGTTAGGCACAAACTACTGCAGTAATTGCACCACCCAAATTGTAGGGGTACGTTCCATCTATTGTGTCCCCTATTTCCTTACAGATTGTAAGTTTATGTGCAAGGCCCTCACTTGTCCTATACCTATTGAACTAGATGTTACTCTGTAATGTCTTTATTGTCTGTACAAGTCCCAACTCAATTGTGAAATGCTGTGGAATATGTTGGTGCTGCATGCAGTTGAAGCCAGAGGTTTCCAGACACGATATAAAAAGACATAGGCTAGGGTCACATCTGCGTTTTGTTTTATAAATCCTGATCCGGTTTGGAGCTTTCAAAAAGCTCCAAACCGGACCAGGAAACGCTCCTCATAGGAGCCTATGCAAAACACCGGATGGCTTCACAAGCCATCCGGTGGCCGGATCCGGCACTGCTGCCTGCGTTTTAAATCATGCAGGCAGCAGTTTTCGCAGCGTTTCTGGGACCGCACTGCGGTAACCCCGGATGGCTCAGGATGTGTAATCCTGAGCCATCCGGTAACTGCATAGTTTGCGGATCCCGGCTATTGCCGGGATCAGCAAACTGTCCTCTGCCTATTCAAGAGTTAAATTTAGTAAGTAAAGTACTGTTTGAGGTCTGTAGGGGGGGCTAAGACCCCCCTACAGACCAGCCGCCCACTCCGGTGGGCTTCGACTACAATTTCCTATGGCTCGGGGCTCGGATGAGCCCCGTGCATGTCTCCAAACCTCCCGCCCCCCCGTATCACTATACAGGGGTGCCTGCACCCCTCTTGTATAGCGATTCCTGCATGTGGCCCTAAAGTTAGAATACAGAACACATGTAAGCTCATACTTACATGTCATCGTCGGCAGTGTAGTGTGAAATCCCTGGGCGGGGCTGTTTGCTGCAGCCTCCGCCCCCTCATTCCTTATGGCCGCCCCCTCTGTGCCTCATCCAGTGATGTGAGGGCGGCACGTCATGAAAGGGGCGGGGCTAACCGCGGCACATATTTAGCCCCGCCCCTTTCATGACGTGGCCGCCCTCACATCACTGGATGAGGCACAGAGGGGGCGGCCATAAGGAATGAGGGGGCGGAGGCTGCAGCAAACAGCCCCGCCCAGGGATTTCACACTACACTGCCGACGATGACATGTAAGTATGAGCTTACATGTGTTCTGTATTCTAACTTTAGGGCCACATGCAGGAATCGCTATACAAGAGGGGTGCAGGCACCCCTGTATAGTGATACGGGGGGGCGGGAGGTTTGGAGACATGCACGGGGCTCATCCGAGCCCCGAGCCATAGGAAATTGTAGTCGAAGCCCACCGGAGTGGGCGGCTGGTCTGTAGGGGGGTCTTAGCCCCCCCTACAGACCTCAAACAGTACTTTACTTACTAAATTTAACTCTTGAATAGGCAGAGGACAGTTTGCTGATCCCGGCAATAGCCGGGATCCGCAAACTATGCAGTTACCGGATGGCTCAGGATTACACATCCTGAGCCATCCGGTTACCGCAGTGCGGTATTCACCACACATTTTTGACAAAAAATGTGTGTGACCGGAATTGCATTCACCGCATCCGGATCCGGATGCGGTGAATGCAATTCATGTTTGCAATGTGACCCTACCCATATACATCTTTTCTCACTATCTGACATTAAATCAGAATAATGTGCTCACAAGGCCACCTACAAACTTGGCTCAGTTACACCAGTTCTGTCAGGAGGAATGGGCCCAAATTCCTACCAACTGTTGTGAGAAGCTTGTGGAAGGATATCCAAAACATTTCACCCAAGTCATCCAGTTTAAGAGTAATGGTACCAAATACTAATGAAATGTATGCAAGCTTGTGACTTTGCAGAAAGTAATAGAAATGCATTCAAACATTCCTCCTCTCTCATTATTCTGGCATTCGAGAAATAATAATAACTATGGTAATCCTAATTGACCAAAACTGGAAAGGTTTATTCTGATTTCATGTCAGGTAGTGAGAAAAACATGAATATGTGTATTTTTATAAAGTGTATGTAAAGTTCCGGTTTCAACTATAAATGAAATTATTATTATGCGTGTAGCAAAATCCTAGAGCTCAGACCCTAATGCCAGTAATAACAGTGCTGCAAAAGTAATGGTACTTACATAGTTCTATACATACAGTAGTTATTCTGACTCCTCATCCAGTGGGAATAACTGGTGCCTGAATTATCAATTTCTTAGATAATTTGTATTGACTGTCGTACTCGCATACAATGATCCTCAGATAGTTCCAACTCAGCCACACTGACTTGTAATGAGAGTCCCAAACAATAATAAGAGGTGCCTGACACTCTATAAATAGTTGTACACCAAAAAAGACAGGGATTTGTTGTTCCCAGACAAGAAGAATTTATGCAAAGGGATTCTATATAAATAAAAAGTTAAATTGTTGCGCCCCTGCGGACCAGTCTCCACTAGAAGGCGCAGCAACCAGCATCGGTAAGTTCAGTGACCCCAAACACACACCCAACACACTCCTGATCCCAAGACTAGGGACTCTATGCCCAGCAACGGGATAGCGAGAGGAGACAAGTGGAGGGTGGGAAAGTTAGGACAGGACACGGTTAGGGGCAGAAACAAAACTAGAAAACACCAAGTTGAGTAAGCCAGTCAGCCAAGAAAAGTCAAGGAGTCAAGTTCAGTCAGAAGGAGAGGTGAGAACACCAACAAACGGGACTGAAATGACAAGGACCCGGCAGCCTGTGCCACCATGAAGCTTGTCCGGGTCCCAGGCTGCAGACCATATTGAGAGACAGAAGGAGTCCTAGGGACATGGATAGTGAGCAATTCATCAGTGTACCCAAATTAGCAGGAATGCTGAGGGACTGGGGCAGAAGTGGTTCTGCTGAAGTGGCCAGGACGCTCTATGCTCCAACCACAAAAACCGGCAGGGTGCAGGGTCTTTATGTCCCACGACCCAACCTCCGGCGGAGCAAAAAGAAGGCCACTGTACTAGGGTTAAGGGACCAGGCAGGTCGCCCACCAAAAGCCCATGGAAGCTGGATCATAGCTTGCATGCAGAAAAGACAGACAGAGAGGCCCATGAAAGGGACACGAAACGGGGTAACATGGACGAGCCATCCCGGCTGCTATGAAACTACCGGAGCCGCTACTGCACTGTCTTGTAACGATCTGCCAAGAAACTGAAGTGAACCGGGTTGAAGCTCAGCACTGTGTGAGACTGTTGTTTCTGTGCCTGAGGAGAGGTAGACTGATTCGCCGAGACGGCTGCAGCAGCCTGCCTGAGTGTGACTTTGAACCCTGTCAGCAGCACACCCCGTTGGCCTACCATTACCCTTATCATCTCCATAAATGTTACGGTCACCCTGGGGACCTGCCCTTCCCATGGAGAGCTGAACCATCCTCGCTGCTACTTCCATCATCCCCAGAGGTCCCGACTGCAGCAGCGGCAGCATTCCACAGGTGGTGTCACGACAAAAACTGGGGTTTTTTTGCTTTTATTTTCATCCATTTTTCAATTCCCCTTTTTTAACTGATTGCCCGACGAGGGGATCATGGACCGGTCACGCCACCGTGACACCCCGCAGCTCCAGACGACGAGAGGGCCTGGGTCCGAGTACCCCAAGGTCCCTGCCAAGAGCGAGTCAAAATCTTTATAACAATTATTTGATAAAAGATACAAAACAGAGAGAAGCCCCTGAGAGGAAACACAAAAGTAGCCTGAGGAACCAGTGATAATAAAGGGTTAAGACATATCAGTGGAGATGAAAGGATCAAGTACAATAGACATTATTACATAAAGATAAGTATCCCAATCCAATCTCCCAGGTAGAGCACACCCAGAGGTTCATAAAACGATTCCATGAGCAATATCCAAGAAAATATTAATGGGGTAGCATTACCTTATAGGGGATAGTGCTGTATGACGGAATCCAGGCGCCGTGTTCCTCTGCCCCAACGAGTGTTTCGCACTGGTTTCTTTCACCTCCTCAGACCATTACTGTTTCTTCTCAGGAGCTGCTCCCTGTTTTGTCTCTTTTATTAAATAGTCAATATAAATAAAGATTTTACTTTTTACTATATATAAACACTTTGCATAAATTCTTTTTGTCTGGGGACAACAAACAAATCTCTCTCTTTTTTTGGTGTACTATAAAGTATAAGCTACAGTCCTTATACTAATAGTAGCCATAGAAATGCACATACAGCAGTTTCTGCAACATACAGTCATAGTGATACTGCAATGTTGTAGCAGACACATACAGAAGAGGGCCCCTGTGTGCAGGAACAATATATGAGCCCTTTGCAGTCCAATAGCTCCTCATATTGCACAGTTCCACCTGCTTTGGTAGAAGAGGCCCCCTCACCTTTTGGGCCCTTGTGCAGCTGCATAGGTTGCACCAAGGGTATGTCCAGCCCTGCTGTATTGTCATAACAAGGCACATACTGTCCAGGGGGCACCAACAAGCAAATTAACTGTGTCACGCTTTGTAGATACAAAGCTAGGGTCAACTATCTGAACCTTCTTCCACTGGTTCAGCTTGCTAATTTTGGGAATGCCCATATAACAGTGGCAGTTACAAGTATGGCAAGATATCAGTTTCCAATCTTGTACTGTCTATTCAGGCTTGTAAGAGACAGTAATGTCAGCCATGGTGGTGATACGTGGTGCTGTTATATATAGTAAATAATTATCAGCATTGCTAAGTATAGCCACGTCCATGTTGTAGTGCTGTGCAAAGTAATTCCATTATAGTATATTAGCAGTCTGCACAATGGTAATAAACAGAGCAGAGGAGAGCAGTAAGCTATGTTGGGTACTTGTGTAGGTCATTAAAGTAGCTTAGGTATCCATTGTTATGACCACTCACATAGAGATGACACCGGAGTCAATAGGAGAATAGGTATGGGAAAATCAACAATGAAGTCACTGGACAAGAAATCAAGAAACATTTCACTGGTGATGAAGACATGGCTCGCACCTAGTCTGGTCTTTTCTGTAATAACATATGGAAGTGAAACATGGACAATAGAGAAACAAGACAGAAGAAGAATCAATGACTTCGAAATGTGCTGGAGAAGGATGTTATCAATACCATGGATGGCAAGAAGAACAAACAAATACATTTTGGAACAAATCAAGTCACTTGTCATTTGAAGCAATGATAACCAAGTTACGACTTCCCTACTTTGGACAAATCATATGAATAAAGAAATCACTAGAGAAGGACAGTGTAGTAGGAAGAATGACCCAAAACACACTTCAAAAAGCACTAGAAAATGGTTTGAGAGAAAGCACTGGAGACTTCTAAGGTGGCAGCAATGAGTCCAGACCTGAATCCCATAGATCACCTGTGGAGAGATCTAAAAATGGCAGTTTGGAGAAGGCACTTCTCTTTTGTGTTTTTTCATTGAAGACAATTTAAATGAAGATAATAATACCAAAGAATTTGTGATTGCAATTATTTTCAGGAAGAAACTAAGTATTATCTGACAGAATTGCAGGGGTGTCAATACTTTTGACCACAACTGTATATAATTCCACATGTTAATTCATAGTTTTGATGCCTTCAGTGTGAATGTACAATTTTCATAGTCATTAAAATACAGAAAACTCTTTGAATGAAAAGGTGTGTCCAAACTTCTGGTCTGTACTGTACATACGAATGAGACTCCACTACATATAAACACAAAGATGTTACAGAAAATGGAGACTTTATTATGCCAGCTATGGTATTTCTGTAAATGTCTTTGACTTGCACATATCTGTTGGTATCGAGCTCATCATAACGCTAAAAATCTGGCTAATATCAATCTATTAGCATATAGTTTTTTCACTATAACAATATAGTTATGACTCGCCCTCCAGGGCTGTGGGGTACTCAGAAACGGGCGGCAGTTATGTTGTGGGAGTCATGGGGGTCGAGACCCCGCTTCATGGCCCTGGGTTGTCAATAAAAAGGGGAGGTAAAATATTTAGGAATACACGTGATGCCACTCGTGGTGTGCGGCTATGTGTAGCCATCACTGTAGTCAGTACCTCCGGGGACGATGGGAACAGCAGCGAGGATGTTAAGCCCTCCACGAGAAGAGCTGGTCCCCAGGGCAACTGTGAAGTCTAAGAATATGCAGGTTCGTTGGGAGTATTGAGCTCACAGTTACGGGCTGCCTCCTGCTGCTGGATCACAGAACCAGTCTATCTCCCCTCAGGCACAATAATCACAGCCTCAAACAACATCAAGCTTTAACCAGGTTTTACTCTTTCTCAGCAGTTGGTAAAGTTCACACACAGTACATTAGCAGCTCCAGTGTGGTCTAAACAGCAAGCGGTCACAGGTTTTCAGTGGGTGACCTACCAGGTCCCCTAGCCCTAGTATGACGGCCTTCTTTTCACTGCGCCGAAGTTTGGCTCACGGGACATAAAGACACTGCCCCAGGGTTCGTGGTTGGAGCATACAGCATCCTGGCCACTTCAGCAGAGCCTGCACTCTGGTCCCGGCCCAGTTCCACATTGTCCTCGCTAATTCAAGCACACCTGGACTCCTTCTTTCTTTCACCATGGTCTACAGCCTTGGATCCGGGCTAGCCTCATAGTAGCACACGTAACCATGTCCGTGTCCTCGAAGTCTTGTCTGGTGGTGTTCTCGCCTCTCCTTCTACTGACTGGACTTCACTCCTCGACTTCCCTTGGCTGACTGGCTCACTGAACTTGGTGTTGTTTTGTGTTGTTACCTCCGCTAACCGGGTTCCACCCACTTTCCACCCACCACCTGGCTCCTCCCGCTATCCTGTGGCTGGGCATAGAGTCCCTAGACTTAGAATCAAGAGTGTGTTGGGTGTGTGTGTCGGGAGACCCGACTTACCAATCCCGGCTGCTGTGCAATCTAGTGGCGACCGGTCCGCAGGGGCACCACATTTAAACTTTTCATTTCTTGGTTTCCTCAAGGATTTGGAGACCTCCCTTCATCTTCTTCATATTCTCCTCTACTTTAATCTGTTTATGTAATATAGATCTGTTTTACTTATCTATTGTTTGTTTTTTATTATTAATACTCTTGTTTTATAGTTGGTTTATAGGACCAAAATGTTATAAATTCTTGTACAATTAATAAAGAGTTTCACTACATTCAACACAATAATGAATGCCAAATTTGTCCTCCATATATATGTATATATAGGACAGGACCCCATGAGCCCCACCACCTAGGATTGCCATATTCATCACACAAGTTACTAAAAATGAAGACTTTGTGTTATCTGTATTTCCATCGATGTGTCTACTGATATCCCAAAAATAATCAGTAGTAAAGTTAGTATCTGCAGTTATAAAGATTAATGTGATAAGAATGTAAAGTCACTGATGGTGATATGTCTATGGAAAAACAATTAAATTAAGAGGTTAAAGTTTGTGGTATAATTACTTTTTTCCAGACAGTCAGCAACCTTCACATGACAGTCAGCGATCCAGGAAAATAAGAGTAACCCAACCTGCAATATACGGGATCATTCATAACTCCACTCACAAGTTCTTGTTGAGGAACCGGTTTTTCCAGCTTTGGGTATTTTATTGCCAAGTGCCTGAATGGAAATGATGAAAGTGCTGGACTTCAATGCACTGAAAACATTAATTGTAGAAATATATATTTTATACATCATAGCTTTATATTTATCATTCTTTCTACAAGTGAAAAGTGCTTGGTAATAGGATCAATTTCTGGGGATTCTTTTTAAATATAGGAAAACTGTCAAGGACATTTACTCCCATAATGTTATAGGCAGTAGAGGGGAGCGGATCATATGTGGAAGATAGAGTTGGAGACGAATTTTTAGAAGTTTGTGATTTTATGCAAATTCAAACTTTTTGAGATTTGATTTATGGATTGCAAACTAAGAGAATATAAACTTTCCAAGCACCATGTCCAAAACGGATGAAGCACCAGAGAGTTGGTAATCACGCTTTCGCCTAAACCAAAATTCACTCCCTTGGAGTAATGCTTGACTCTGCTCTGTCCTTCAAACCGCATATCCAAAATCTCACCACCTCCTGTCGCCTCCAGCTCAAAAATAGTTCCAGAATCCATCTTTTCCTCTGCCTTCAATCTAAAATGCTTGTACATTCCCTCATCATCTCCCACCTTGATTACTGCAACATCCTCCTCTGTGACCTCCTGACTAAAACTCTTGCACCTCTCCAGTCTATCCTCAACTCTGCTGCCCAACTAATCCACCTCTATCCTCGCTGCTCCCCTGTTTTTCCCCTCTGCAATTCTCTCCACTTGCTCCCAATTGCCCAATGAATCCAGTTTAAACTACTGACACTGATCTCCATTACCTGTCCCCTCCCTATATCTCCAAAATAATCTCCAATTATCATCCGTCACGTAAACTCCGGTCCTCCTAAAACCTGCTCCTCTCCTCCACACATATTCATTCCTCACCCAATTGCCTTCAAGACTTCTCCTGAATATCACCCATCCTCTGGAATTCTGGGCCTTTTATTCAACCCCAACCGATTATCCACCACCCTCGGATCCTTCAGACAGAACTTAAAAACCTATCTCTTCAAGAAAGTTTACAGCCTGCAGTGACTCTACAGCCACCAGAGCTGGCGCTCCAACACCGCTACCACTGCTGGAGTGGCAACCTCACTGCCACCACTGGAGAGGTCACCTCACCACCACCACAGGAGCTGCCACCTCCCCAGCACCGAAGCTGCCGCCTCACCACCACCGGAGCAGCCGCAACCACCAACTTACTGTCCTCTCCCCATCATCCTATACATTTAGAATGTAAGCCCATGAGGTCAGGGTCCTCTCCCCTCTGTACTAGTCTGTCATTGTTAATTTGTTCACTGTAGCCTACATCTGTATGTTTTATGAAACCCCTCTCATGTACAGCTCCATGGAGTTAATAGTGCTATATAAATAAATAATAATGTAATTTTGCGTCACCACAAAGGTCTCCTGTAATGCCCTGCAGCTACGACATCTAGCGGATTATCATACCTAATACAGTGGAGGTCAGTACCTAGGACATCACAGATCAGTGGTTCACAGCAGAGCACAGTTTGTCCAGAGGAGTCGATTTCTAGCTGCAGTGTCACTTGGCAAGTGTCTCTTCTGTAGAGTGTAAGTTCTTATGGCAAGTAGAGTTATTTTTCTCCCCTGTTGAGTGTAAGCTCTTATGGCAAGCAGAATCCTCTTTCTCCTGTACAGTGTAAACTGTTTTGGTCAGCAGGGTTCTCTCCCTCTCACTTGTAGATTGTAAGATCTTATGGTCAGTAAGATCCTTTCACTTCTGTAGAGTGTAAGCCTTTATGGTCAGTGTTGTTCTCTCTTCCTCTCTTTATCCTGTAGAGTGTAAGCTCATATTCAGCAGAATCCTCTTATGTTCAACAGTGTCATCTCTCTAACTTGTAGAGTGTAAGCTCTTATGGTCAGCGGGGCCCCCACCCTTTCTTTCTTCTGTAGAGTGGAAACTCTTATGGTCAGCAGGGCCCTCACCCTCTCTCTCTTTTGTACAGTGTAAGCTCTTATGGTCAGCAGGATCCTATCTCTTCCACAGAGTGTAAGCTCTTATGGTCAGAAGGGCCCTCACCCATCTCTCTCTTCTGTAGAGTGTAAGCTCTTATGGTAAGTGGGGTCCTCTCTCTCTTTTGTAGAGTGTAAGCTCTTATGGTCAGCAGGGCCTTCACCCCTCTCTCTTCTGTAGAGTGGAATCTCTTATGGTCAGCAAGATCATCTGTCTTGCTTGTAGAATGTAAGCTCTTATGATTAGTAGGGTCTTTTCTCTCTTGTAGAGTGTAAGTTCTTATAGTCAGTAAGGTCCTCTCTCTATCTCTCTCTTTCCTGTAGAGTGTAAGCTCTTATGGCTAGTAAGGTTCTCTCTCTCCCCTCTACTCCATAAGTATTATATGAACAATTACAAGTTTTCTAAGTCTAGAGATTTGAGTGAATTTATTCACTGTGATTCAAATCTATTAGGAAACTTTGGCAAACTAGATGATTTAGAATTTCAAAAGATCCCCTCATCCAATTATGAGCCATATACCAGCCTCCTAATAATGTTTATATTGATGCCTGGATTACACCAAAATTGTTGCGGAAATATGTTTGTAAGAATAATGTTAATGGTGTCATGCTTGTACCCAGACTAGTGTAGGAGCTCCGTCACCTGTTCCTGCAGGTATCATAGCAGCGTTACTGACAAACCGGAGTGAATAAGCAGAGGACGGAGGAGGGTTGCTCCTTCCCCTTTCCCTTTGATATGCTTGTTTGTCAATTACACCGCTGTGAGCTTGATACCTGCAGATAGGGGTGATGGCAATGGCGCACCCGGACTAGTCTGGGCACAAGCGTGCCAGAATTAAGCATTATTTTTACGTATAGTGCAGCAACACTTTAGTATAACAATGGCATCAGTAAACACTTTATTAGGAGGCTGGTAAAGCGCTCGTTAAATTCCCATTAAATAGGTGGTGCTACATTTAAGTAATCTATATGATGCATAATGCAGTAATTATTATTCAATTCTCTTAATCTGCTATCTAATAATCGAGAAGATCTAATTGATCCGGCACAAATCCGCTGTATGATTTTATGAGAAGCAAAGTAGAAGAATTATTAAAGATCAATAATTGGGAGAATCTTCAGCTTTTAGAAAAAAAAATGTTTTTTATCCCATAATTTTCACCGTTTAAGTAAATGTCTCTTATACTGGAGTTTTACATCGTTCCTAAAACCCCCAGAGACTCCAGAATGTTTAATAACCTGGAGCCGATTAGATCTCGTTGATGCCGTATTACAGAACTGCAGGGATTGAGGAGACATTTGTTTCATGCAAAAACTGATCCGAGATCAATATAAACAGATCAACTGAAATATTCTTTGTATCGGATTGTGCAGAGGGGGTTTAACCTTCTTCATTTAAAGATGTACACCGATAATTACGGTAATTTCTTCTTTTATTTTCCCAATTAATTTATGTATTTTCAGAAAATGCAGTTAATAAGTGTCTCGTTTGTGCACATCATGGCTTTCATGTTATCTATCACTACCTGCAGTGTCGTATAACTAGAGTCCAATGGGCCCCAGTGTGAAATCTGGACTTGGGCCCACCCACAAACACAGATGTATGGGTCCTTGTAGCGTTCTAAATCCTATTAAGACTTATGTCCCATATCTCTATACATAATTACCAGTTTCTGGCATCCGGCCACTGTGCCGCTATTCCAGCATGCATTGCGGCCGGATGCCAGCCCCGCCGATCCTCGCCACCAGCCGCGGCTTCCCGACGCGCACCCATGCGCAGTAAGCCGACAGGACCTTTGGTGATGTCACAGTCATGTGATCACACACATGACCGTACATCACTCCAACTCCGCCTCCTGTGGTCTTCACTCCTTCCTAGCTATGACACGGAGCTGTCCCAGCTCCGAAGGAGGGAATGAGGGCCACAAACACACAAGGAGGGAGCAGACACAGGGAAGGGGGGCATTGTAACAGAGGAGAGAGCAGACACATGGAATCGGGGGCAGAGACACAAAAACACAGGCTGAAGAAGGCACGTGAAGACAGGGGCACAGGACTGGGCCACAGGACACAGGACAGGGCTCAGGACAGAGGAGAGGATAAGGACAGAGGACAGGAGCACAGGACAGGAGCACAGGACAGAGGACAGGAACACAGGAAAGAGCAGAGGGCCACACGACAGGGGCACAAGACAGAGGCTCAGGACAGAGGACAAGATAAGGGCACAGGACAGAGGACACACACAGGGGCACCGGACAGAGGACATGGCCACAGGACAGAGGACTGGCTCACAGGGCAGAGGACAAGGGCCCAGGACAGAGGACAGGGCCACAATACAGAGGACAGGGCCACAGGACAGAGGACTGGAGCACAGGACAGAGGACTGGCCCAGAGGATAGAGGACTGGGGCACAGCACACAGGCACAGGACAGAGGACAGGGGCACAATACAGAGGACTGGCCCACAGGACAGAGGACTGGGGCACAGGATAGAGGACTGGGGCACAGCACAGAGGCACAGGACAGAGGACAGGGGCACAGGCCAGAGGACAAGGACACAAAACAGGGCCAGAGTACAGGGGCCCAACACAGAGGACTGGGACACAGGACAGGGCAGAGGACAGGGGCCCAAGACACACGACTGGGCCACAGGACAGAGGACTGGGACACAGGACAGGGCAGAGGACAGGGACACATGACATTGGACACAGCCACAGGACATGGCCACAAGACAGAGGACAGCGCCACAAAACAGGGACAGAAGACAGGCCCACAGGACAGAGGACTCAGGCACAGGACAGAGGCACAGGACAGGAGCACAGGACAGAGCCAGAGAACACTGTACTAACCACTGAGCCTCCATATACACCATATAAATCCCGCAACAACACTCTACTTTATGGAGAGAAGACTGTACTATTCAGCACCTATTTCTACTGCATCCGTTCACTTCACCGCACTCCTGATGCGATAGCATCGGACCTTTTTACTAGTCCTGTTATATATGTCACAATCCTGTAATGCATGATCCCCATTATGATATATATGATCCCCATCCAGGTTTAAATGTCTCCAATTCAGGTATATATGATCCTCATCCTGGGCCCGTCCTGGTATATATGTCCTCCATAATGGTATATAGGAACTCCATCCTGGTATATATGGCCCTCATTCTGGTATAAATGGCCCTTTTCCTGGTAAATATAATTGTCTTCCTGGTATATATGTCCCCATTTTGGTATACATGATCCCCATTTTGGTATATGTTCCACATCGTGGTATATGTCCCCATCCTGGTATACATGGCCCCCATTCTGATATATATGGAGCATCATGGTAAATAGGTCCCCCATCTTGGTATATATATTTTCCACATCCTGGTATATAAGTCCCCATTCTGGTATATATCTCTCATCCTGGTATATATGGGTCCATCCTGGTATATATGTCCTCATCCTGGTATATATGTTAACATGTTGGTATATATACCCCTATTTTGCAATAGATGGTCCCCATCCTAGTATGTATCGTCCACAATTTCCCCATCCTGGTATATATGATCTCCTTCCTAGCATGTATGGTCCCATCCTGGTTTACATGGTCCCCATCCTAGTATGTATCGTCCACAATTTCCCCATCCTGGTATATATGATCTGCTTCCTAGCATGTATGGTCCCATCCTGGTTTACATGGTCCCCATCCTAGTATGTATCGTCCACAATTTCCCCATCCTGGTATATATGATCTGCTTCCTGGCATGTATGGTCCCATCCTGGTTTACATGGTCCTCATCCTAGTATGTGTCCTCGCTCTTTCCCTAACACACAATTAAAAAAAAAAACATTCTACTCACTTCAAATAGCCCAATGTCCTCTGTAGCCACCGCACAGTGACCGACCCAGCAGCTGACATTAGCAGGTGAGCCAACATCACTATAATGCGTCCGCCCCGTCGTGGCACCTCAGACGTCAGCTCCTAGGCACTGTATGGCTGGCAGTGTGTATAGCATGCAGTGACCCGACGGGCCTCTGCACCAAAGTGCATGTCAGCTGAATCTGCATCCTCGGCAAGGAAGCAGATCCAGATGAAGAAGCGCTGGAGCCCTTGCGACTGCAATCGTTACACCCCTGGTTACCTGTATCCCTGCCCTCACCCCTTGCTGCAGTGGTCTGGACACAGCGTGTTTTCGCTTGCATCTCTGCGAGAATACATTGACACGTTGTGGCTCAGAAACTCACGCTGCAGGTCAGTGTACACAGAGCACAGCAGGCACGAGATATGTATTATTCACATCCACTTTGCTTTTACTGTAGAACGCAGTATTCTGGATGCTGCAAAAATATGGTGTGTCCAAAACGCTGCTAATCCTGATCACGGGCGCTCACCCTTTGGGTGGCCTAACCAGACTGGTGAATATTAGGCTTGATATCATCAGCAGCATTTGGCAACTTGCTGATGGTTTCCACCTAACTACTAATTAAGCTCTAAAAAATTTTATTGCAAAACATTCATATTAATTGTTATTGACATTTTACTGTAAAATCGTACCTGCTTGCCTCAATCCCCCTACCATTGAGTATCCCCAGTACTATCAGTGAGCAAATCACTACAATATATTATACACAGCTAAACAGGGAAATTGTGTGTGTGTGTGTGTGTGTCTGTGTCTGTGATTCTGTGTGTGTGGCTGTGTGTGTTTCTGTGTGTGTGTGTGTCTGTGTGTGTGTCGCTGTGTGTGTGTGTGTGTGTCTGTGTGTCTGTGCGTGTGCGGCTGTGTATGTGTCTGTGTGTGTGTCTGTGTGTGTCTGTGTGTGTGTGTCTTTGTGTGTGTGTGTCTGTGTGTGTGTGTCTGTGTGAGTCTGTGTGTGTGTCTGTGTATGTGTGTGTGTCTGTGAATGTGTCTGTGTGTCTGTCTGTGTGTGTCTATGTGTGTGTCTGTGCCTGTGTATGTGTGTGTCTGTGAGTGTGTCTGTGTGTGTGTGTGTCTGTGTGTGTGCCTGTGTGTGTTTGTGTGTGTCTGTGTGTGTCTGTGTATGTGTGTGTCTGTGTGTGTCTGTGTGTGTGTCTGTGTGTTTGTGTCTGTTTGTGTGTGTGTGTCTGTGTGTGGATGTGTGTGTGTCTGTATGTGTGTGTCTGTGTGTGTGTCTGTATGTGTTTGTGTGTCTGTGTGTGTTTGTGTGCGTGTCTGTGTGTGTATGAGTGTGTGTGTGTGTATGTGTGTGTATGGGTTTGTGTGTGTCTGTGTGTGTTTATGTGTCTGTGTGTGTTTCTGTCTGTATGCGTGTGTGTGTGTCTGTGTGTATGTGTGTCTGTGTGTGTGTGTGTGTGTGTGTGTGTGTGTGGTCTGTGTGTGTGTGTGAACACAGTGGGGAAGATGAGTATTCGATACGCTGCAGATTTTGCAAGTTTTCCCTCCTACAAATAATAGAGAGGTCTATAGTTTTTATTGTAGGTACAATCCAACTGTGAGAGACAAAATTAAAAGAAAAATTCAGAAAATCACATTGTCAGATTTTTTACATAATTAAATTACATTTAATTGCATGAAAAAGTTTTTGATACAATAAGATAACAGAACTTAAAGGGGATATCCAGGATTAATAAAACATTGCTCCATTTCTTCAAAAACAGCGCCACCCCTGTCTACAGGTTGTATGTGGCATTACAGCATAGGCCCATTTACTTAAATGGAGATGAGCTGCAATATCACACACAAACTGTAGACAGGGGTGGCGCTGTGTTTGAAGGAAATCAGCCTTGTTTATAGAATTCTGGATATCCCCTTTAATGTTTGTTAAATAAACCTTTCTTTGTAATTACAGAGGTCAGACGTTTCCTGTAGTTCTTGCAGTTGGGAAAACTTGCAAAATCAACAGAGTATCAAATACTTATTCTCCCACTATATCATACTAGTGCATCTCAATGAATTACAATATTATCAAAAATCAATGTGATATTGCCATATTTCAAGGTGTTTCTGGGAGCCCTGAAACATGTTGACTAATAAATCAATATTATATTCACCCTTTGATGTCTGGTGGAATACGGCAGCACGGTTTTTAAACCTTCATCCTCCATACTTACATTTTTTGAGATAATGACTCTTGGATTTTCATTGGCTGTAAGTCTTAATCATCAATATTAACAGAAAAAACACTTGAAATAGACCAGTTTGTAATGACTCTATATATGTGTTTCACTTTATGTATTGAATTAGTGAAATAAATTAACGTTTTGATGATATTCTAATTCATTGAGATGCACCTGTATATACATACTTACTATATATGTGTGTGCATATGTATATATGTATAAAATTAAA
This sequence comes from Allobates femoralis, assembly GCA_033576535.1. NCBI lineage: Eukaryota > Metazoa > Chordata > Amphibia > Anura > Aromobatidae > Allobates > Allobates femoralis. Next base: position 81,930,300 of record JARQOC010000005.1, read on the forward strand.
TATAGGTATATATATATATATATACCTATATTTATGTATATATGTATACCTATATTTAAGTGTAGATATGTATGTATATATATTTATATATATACACACACACACACATAGTAAGTATGTATGTATATACAAGTACATGTCAATGAATTAGAATATCATCAAAAAGTTAATTAATTTCACTAATTCAATACATAAAGTGAATATATAAATAAATATTCAACTAAAAATAGATAGCATAATTTAACAGCCCCACAGAGCATAGTAACACTTTGTTTGTGCATTTGGAATGATGGCCATGATTGATAAGTGTCATAACTGCTTACAAAATGAATGTTGTCCAATAAAAAGAGTTTCAATCTATGATTATATTAGACTAGTACTTTTCCAGTAAGTTCTGAAAAGTTAGTGTTAGCTGAACCTCAGAGGCAGACAGGAGAGGTGGAGGAGGAGTGGAGTCAGGAGAGGTGGAGGAGGACTGGAGTCAGGGAGTATTGGGCTGTGCAGGGGGAGGATCTGCTGGACTCTGTGCTTTATATCCTCTGCTGGATCCAGCTCCAACTCCAAGTGTCAGCCTTTACTCTCAGCACCAAGGACAGCAGCCTCCTCACAGCATCACATCCACCATGGCAGAGACTCACCTCCAAGGAGTGGAAATCTCAGCCACACAGTTCCTGGAAATCTGGCATCATTATGACACAGATGGTGAATATCTTCTACTCTTTACATGATATCTACTGCCTTTGTAACCATTTCACTGCCAGAGTGATGCAATGCCCTGGCAAAGAAAAGGTTAAAGCTCTTTCTCTTGCTATCCTCTCCAGGCTGACTTTTACCTGCTGGACTGATAACATCTAGTTCTTTTTACTATCTCTGGATTCATTGTTGGTCTCTATCTGTTTGCAGGAAATGGGTTCATTGAAGGGAAAGAGCTGCAGAACTTTATTCAGGAGCTCCAACAAGCCAGGAAGAAAGCTGGGCTGGTATGTGTGTGCATGATATATATATATATACACTGTATATACACTGTGCTGGTATGTGTGTGCATGATATATATATACACTGTACACTGTGCTGGTATGTGTGTGCATGATATATATATACACTGTATATACACTGTGCTGGTATGTGTGTGCATGATATATATATACACTGTATATACACTGTGCTGGTATGTGTGTGCATGATATATATATACACTGTATATACACTGTGCTGGTATGTGTGTGCATGATATATATATACACTGTATATACACTGTGCTGGTATGTGTGTGCATGATATATATATACACTGTATATACACTGTGCTGGGCTGGTATGTGTGTGCATGATATATATATACACTGTATATACACTGTGCTGGGCTGGTATGTGTGTGCATGATATATATATATACACTGTATATACACTGTGCTGGTATGTGTGTGCATGATATATATATATACACTGTATATACACTGTGCTGGGCTGGTATGTGTGTGCATGATATATATATACACTGTATATACACTGTGCTGGGCTGGTATGTGTGTGCATGATATATATATACACTGTATATACACTGTGCTGGGCTGGTATGTGTGTGCATGATATATATATACACTGTATATACACTGTGCTGGGCTGGTATGTGTGTGCATGATATATATATATATACACTGTACATACACTGTGCTGGGCTGGTATGTGTGTGCATGATATATATATACACTGTATATACACTGTGCTGGGCTGGTATGTGTGTGCATGATATATATATACACTGTATATACACTGTGCTGGTATGTGTGTGCATGATATATATATATACACTGTATATACACTGTGCTGGGCTGGTATGTGTGTGCAGGATATATATATACACTGTATATACACTGTGCTGGACTGGTATGTGTGTGCATGATATATACACTGTGCTGGGCTGGTATGTGTGTGTATGACATATACACTGTGCTGGACTGGTATGTGTGTGCATGACATATATACACTGTGCTGGCTGGTATGTGTGTGCATAATATATATATATATATACTGTACATACACTGTGCTGGGCTGGTATGTGTGCACATGACATATACACTGTGCTGGGCTGGTATGTGTGTGCATAATATATATATATACTGCACATACACTGTGCTGGGCTGGTATGTGTGCACATGACATATACACTGTGCTGGGCTGGTATGTGTGTGCATAATATATATATATACTGTACATACACTGTGCTGGGCTGGTATGTGTGCACATGACATATACACTGTGCTGGGCTGGTATGTGTGTGCATAATATATATATATATACTGCACATACACTGTGCTGGGCTGGTATGTGTGCACATGACATATACACTGTGCTGGGCTGGTATGTGTGTGCATAATATATATATATACTGTATACACTGTGCTGGGCTGGTATGTGTGCACATGACATATACACTGTGCTGGGCTGGTATGTGTGTGCATAATATATATATATACTGCACATACACTGTGCTGGGCTGGTTATGTGTGCACATGACATATACACTGTGCTGGGCTGGTATGTGTGTGCATATGAATATTATACTGTACATACACTGTGCTGGGCTGGTATGTGTGCAATGACATATATACACTGTGCTGGGCTGGTATGTGTGTGCAAATATATATACTGCACTCACTGTGCTGGGCTGGTATGTGTGTGCACATGACATATACACTGTGCTGGGCTGGTATGTGTGTGCAATAATATACTGATCACTGTGCTGGGCTGTATGTGTGCACATGAATATACACTGTGCTGGGCTGGTATGGTGTGCAAATATATAATACTTACATACCTGTGCTGGGCTGGTATGTGTGTCATGATGTATATATACACTGTTTTATTATATCATATTATATAATTATTAATTATATATATAATATATGTATAAGTATATACATATATAGATTGTATATATATATATATATGATGTGTGTGTGGTGTGTGTGTTACATGACATATTCACTCTGTGCTGGGCTGGTATGTGTGTGCATTATATATATGTATACTGTGCCAGGCTGGTATGTGTGTACATGAGATTAAATATATATATTGTGCTGAATGTGGAGCCTTGTGATAAGTATAGTATTTCTGCATGTCATAGATGGGATTGTGAAGTCTTACATCGCACACTGTTGGCAGAGGCTGCATTGATGCCTAATGTCACCCTCCAAAACTAAGATGGAGAAGTCTAAATCGATTTAAGTTTAGCTGCAGGATCTACTTAAAGTATCACTTATCAGAGGAGGTGACACAGGAGCAGAGTCATCTCCAGCCTGGGAATGGCATCATCTGCTGGAGAAAAGGACTTTGCTCTGAATTGATTATTAGTTGATATTCAAGGACATTCATTGCTGAACATCTTTACCAAAGCATTTCTTGTAATTACTGCCTGTAGACACAGATACTATGAGGGCAAGGAGTGAAGCCTGATCCCCAGGTGATGGGATTTCAGGCTGTGGCTTTTGATGCATTGTAAATCTGCAGACGATAGATACCTGACTGTCAGGGGCTGCACTGTGGACTGCTGTCACCACAGGGACACTGGGACATTACTATATTAGAAGAATTTGTTTTTTTATCAACAGGATATTTTATTAATCTTTATCAGTTTAGCTTATGTTGATACTTTTGATTGGTTTTCTAGTTTTATGCACATTTATTCAGTCTTTTAGATAGATAGATAGATAGATAGATAGATAGATAGATATTAGAGGCGATAGATATAATTAGATAGATATAAAGAAGTAGATATTAGAGAGACAGATAGATATATAATGTAGATAGATAGATTATTAGTGAGAGATAGATATAATTACAGTAGATATTAGAGAGCAATATAACTAGAGATATAGATATTACAGCGATAGATAAGTTAGAAAGATAGATATTAGAGAGAGATAGATATATACAATTAGATATTAGAGAGAAAGAAAAATATTAGAGAAATAGATGCAATTAGATAGATGTAATTACATGGATATTAGAGAGATAAATATTAGAGAAATAGATACAATTAGATAGATATTAGAGAGAGATGATTAGATATTAGAGAATAAAATCAGTCAATAAAAGTAGCACACTTTTTGTATCATTATTTGAAGGGCTGCCTGCATTTTTTGATATTTTGATAGAAATAGATAGATAGGATAATAGATAGATAGAAGAGATTGATATACAGATAGATGAATATAATTTATTATAGACAGATTATAGATAGATGCTAGACATATAGACAATAGAGTGATGTTGCTTGTAGATGTAATGCTTTATTATATGCAGTCACACCTTTCCTCCTCTCTGCCCCCAGAGCCTCTTAAATTTACTTCTGTTGTGTGATAACATTATACTTTCTTTCCTATATCAATATCTGATCTTGGGATCTGCTGCTGGTGAAGACAATGTTTAGTTAAGTATTTCCCTGCAGGATGACATGTCTTCCTCCAGAGTGTTGGCTGTCTTCTGCCTATTGAGTCCTCCTGTTAATGTGATTATCACTGGAGATTATCAGCTGTAGCATGTATTATTAATTAATGTAGACATTCTCAATGACTATATTTCAATCGATCAAATATTATAACCCATGTAATGCCGTATTTCTGGATTACACTGACATATATTGACTTTAGGTTGTGTTCCCCATGTTCTATCACTTCCCCTGTTGGGTTCCACCAAATAATCCAACGACTAAGGAATGTCTGGGATGAAAATGCCTTCCCAATACTGAGTCCTGCACAGTCATTCTGTGTAGTTGTTCCTGTGATGATGTTTAGGTTCTAGGGATGTGATTCACTGATGGATAGATCCCATACAGTCCAGCTCCAGCCTATAGACAGGTGGCCTTGGTTTCGGGATGTGCAGCCCTCATTCTCCCTTATTACCATGGTTTTACTCATTTCCATTTCTTGTAATGGATCCATTACAGATTAAATATTCAAAGCCAAGTAGCAGAAAAGAATCGGGAGCCTTTTTCTCTCTTTCTGTCGGGGTGGAGTTCAGTGATCTGTTTCTGGTCTGATCTCCTGATCCTCTCACTTGTTCTCTCTTTACCTGTTCCTCTTTTCATGGTGAGAATCATGTAGTCTTTCTTATCTCATCTCACGATCCTACTTTCTTCTTGGAGCCTTTTTTTCCAGCCTTTTACCTTTCCCTCTCCCAGTTTCTTCATATCCCATTCTCTTCAATCTATTCCTTCCCGTTTGTTCTATTTTTCACTCTTGCTCTTCTTTTCTGTCTTCTCATTTATTCTTCTCCTTTCCCTTCCATACTGTATTCACTACTGCCTTATCTAAATGGTAGTCTCTCTCCATCTCCATCTGTACCTTCCTCTTATTTGCCCTCCTTTCTTCTAGTTATTTCCCCACCCTGATGCATTCGTCTTCCAGCCCACCTCTTTTTTCTCTGTCTTCCATTTCTTCTATGTATCCTCCCTTCATCTCCTTTTTTTCTTATTTCTACTTTCCTTCTATAATTATCTCTTTGTTTCTTCCTCTTCCTCTTCTCCTTTTCATTGTCCTTCCACTAAGTCCCTTCAGTCCAACTTTATCCTATGCTATATGGTCTTCATCTCTTTTTCTTATCCCATCCTCCCTTTTTTCTCCTCCCCTTTAATTGATATTTATATTTTTTCTTTCCTTTGTCCTGTCCCTTTTCCTCTCTCATTTTTCCTTGTATCTTTCATATCTATTCTCTTCTCCATTTCTCTTTTTATAGTTCACACTTCTTCCTCTCCTTTAATGCATTATGCTTCCTGGTCCTTCTTCATTCACTACTCTATTTACCCAAGTTTCTCCAAAAATAAGACAGTGTCTTGTATTTCTTTCCCCTCTGAACAAAGGGCTCGGGCTGATTTTTGGGCTTATATTTGACCAAGAATAAGCAATCACACGTTTATGCTTCAACATAAAATCAACATCTTTTCCTTGTGAAAAGCAGTCAGATGTTTTCCCTGTGATTTCTTCCTTTCTTGTACTCCACAGAGGGGCTTGTTCTTCTGGAGCTCATGTAGTGGGGGCACAGTTTACTGGTTTTTGAAGTTGAGCAAACCTGCAGGGAGGCAGACTTTGGAGGTGGACATGCAGACTTGGGAGGCAGGACTTGGGAGTGAAGCAGGGGAGCAGCCATCCCACTACTGATACAGTATACAGTGCGGTACTTACCCATATAGATGAGTGGGAGGCAGCATTGTTCCATGTCGCTCAGGACTTGCTTTCACGGAGTCCATATGAACCACGACCAATCTGCACCGGAGTCAGAAGGTGGGACTTAGTGACTCCGGTTGCTGATTGGTCACGGGTTATGTGACTCCGTGATTGCAGGTCCTGACAGCGCTGGACCCCTGCCAGCACCGGAGCCTGAGGTGACTATAAACTTTATTGTTAGGCTGCCTTCATATTTGCGTATGTGAACGCAGCTTATGCTGCGTTCCCATACGCAGTCAAACGCATGCGCACTGCGTTCCTATGTTTAACATAGAAACGCATAGTGCTTGCGTTTGCTGCTTTCGGGTGCGGATGCGGACGATATCTGCTCCTTCCGGTGTCCAGCGTCCGCACCCGGGACGCAGCATGTTGCATTTTTTGTGCACTCAGGGACCTTGGAAAATCAGCAAGCGTCCCCAAGCGCACAAAACATGCATTGTCTTAAATGGGTCCGCAGTGTTCTGCGCTTGACAGTGCAGGAGAACGCTGCGGACCCATTGAAATCTCTCCCGGTGGCCGCCAGTGATGTCACAGGAGCTCACCGACGGCCACCGGGAGATCAGCTAAGCCTCTGCTGATCTCCTCCTCCCAGCCGCCGGTAATCTGCTAGCGATGTCGGCGGGGAGAAACAGCTGATTTGACAGCTGTTTGAATCTTCCCGCGCTGACATCTCCTCTCGGTGTCGGCGAGGGAGATTCAAACAGCTGTCAAATCAGCTGTTCTCCCCGCCGACACGTCCCGGAGCTTACCGGCGGCAGGGAGGAGGAGATCTCCGGCGCTGATCTCCGCCCCGGACACCGCTGATTGGCTGCCGGGCTGCACAGTGATGTGTCCGCAGGCGGACATTCTCCGCTGCGGACACATCAAAATGGCACTGCTTTGCACTGCGTTTGTGTCTGCATGCCATCAGCATGCAGACACAAACGCTAATGTGAAGGTAGCCTTATAACGTCAGGGGCGCACAATGGGCATAAAGGGGAGCAAGGGGAACAAATACAGGATCCTCCAAGTACTGTATTCCGCTTCACTGGCGACTGTTGTATCATTTTGCAATCAGCTGGTACTCATCAGATAAGAGTGACATTGCATGTGTATTTCTATGCAGGTGTCACTTTCAGCTGTGACTATGAAACTAGAGATTATTTTTGGAATAGAGTTTATATTTCAAACCTACTCCAAAGTAAATACTTTAATCCCAAAAAAAGGTTGAGAAAAGTATTATATGAGTGATACCTTTATTGACTAACCAAAAAAAATATATTTGTAAGCTTTCAGAGCTCAGGGTTCCTTCATCAGACAATATTGTGAGATGAAGGAGCCTCGAGCTTTGAAAGCTTACAAATATAATTTTTTTTGGTTAGTCAATAAAGGTATCACTCCTATAATACTTTTCTCAACCTTTTTTTGGGACTTAAGTATTTACATCGATTTCTCTGGCTAACACGGTACCACAATGTTATTTTGTATTGTACTTTGAAACCTGCTCCAAAAATGCCAAAAACCCTGCTAGAGATTATGGGGTAGGGTTTATTTTTAAAGAAGCAGGGTACATCCATTCTTGCTCTCCAGTTCTTTTTATATTTCCAGCCTTTCCCTGTAATCTCTGCTTTCACCTCTATTCTATTTTGTCTGATTTATTTTTCCTACTTCTGACCCCATCCCTCATTTCTCCAAATATTGTAAGGGTGCCGTCACACCTGGCGACGGCACCGGAGATGTCGGCGGCGACTGGCGGGTGCACGCACGTTTTTGGCACCCCGCCAGCATCGCCATTCTCCATCCCCCATTTACATGGGGGACACCTCCGGCGATGCACCGGTGATCTGACAGGCGGCGTCGCCGCCGGGGTGTCTCAAAACCCCAGCGGCGATGCAGTACAATGGGATCCTATGGCTCCCATCGCCTGTCAGGTCGCCGGCGGCCGTTTACATGGGGCGATGTGTATACATCGCCTCAGATCAGCCGCCTGGTTGCACATCACTGATGTGAAACCAGGCGAGCACTCAGAGGTGCCGACATCGCCCCTTTACATTAGGCAACACAGGGGCGATGTCGCCACCAATAGGCCACGCCCCTATGTCACCTAAGTAATCGGCGGCGATGTCGCCAGGTTTGACGTGGCCTTAAAGGTATGTACCCACGCTGCAGATTTCGCATAGCATTTTCTGCACCAATTCTGCATCCTGGGGCAGAACCAAAAACGCAATGCGGATTAGGTGCATTTTTGATGCAGATTAGGTGCATTTTTGGTGCAGATTAGGTGCATTTTTGGTGCGGATTAGGTGCATTTGTGGTGTGGATTAGGTGCATTTTTTATGCAGTTTGGTGCGTGTTTGATGTCGGATTTGTGTCCTGTGTTTTTCTTAATAAACTCAGTGGCTGGAAGGGCTGTAAAAAAATACAGGAAATTTGCACCAACAATTGACATGCTGCAGATTATTTTCTGCACCAAACCTCCAAGTAAAAAATAAGCAACGTGTGTATAACACTACAGAACTCTCAGACTTTGCTGGTCAGGGTCGGCATGTAGATTTTTGACAAATCTGAACAAAAAACACTTCTAGAAAACGCATCAAGTGCACATAGCCTAACTTCATATATTCATTATTAACAGTCATTCAGCATTAGGACAGGGGCCAATACAATGGCCACAAAATATTTGACACATTACCAGTGGCGTAACTAGAGTCTGATGGGCCCCGGTGTGAAATTCAGACCTACAACCCCCTCCACCCTCACCCTTCCCCCATGCACATGCACGTTGGTCGAATGTATGGGCCCCGTATAACTATTCTAACTTCTATAAAGACTCACAAATTGACTCCTCTCCCCCTTCATTATGTATTAATGTCCCTCATCCTGCTCTATATGGTCATCCTACTGGAATATGGAGTTTATCCTTAATATATGTCTCCTATCCTGCTATATATGGTCCGCCTCCTGGAATATTGCCCTTGTCGTGGAGTATATGCCACCCATCATAGTTTATATGGTCTTCCTCTCCCGCCACGATAGTCCTCCAATTATTATACTGCATCCCCATATTCCTCCATATATTACAATATACCCCCATAGTCCTCTATGTATTATAATGCATCCTATAGTCCCCCATTCATAAGGTAACCTCAATAGTCATCCAATTATTATAATGCACCCCCATTATCCTACATATAGTAGCCTCATAGTCCTCCATATAGTATAATACAGCCTCACAGCCCTCCATATAGTATAATGCAGCCTCACAGCCCTCTATACAGTATAATGCAGGCTCAGTTCTCCATATAGTGCAGTCTCTATAGTGCAGCCTCATATATGCAGCCTTGTTGCTCTCCATATAGTACAGCCTCATATAGTGCAGCCTTATATCTCTCTATATAGTGCAGCCTCATATATGCAGCCTTGTTGCTCTCCATATAGTACAGCCTCATATAGTGCAGCCTTATATCTCTCTATATAGTGCAGCCTCATATATGCAGCCTTGTTGCTCTCCATATAGTACAGCCTCATATAGTGCAGCCTTATATCTCTCTATATAGTGCAGCCTTATATATGCAGCCTCATACCTCTCCATATAGTGCAGCCTTATATCTCGCTATATAATGCATTATATATGCAGCCTCATAGCCTCTCTATATGATGCAGCCTTATATATGCAGCCTCATAGCTCTTCATATAGTGTAGTCTTATATATGCAGCCTCATAGCCTCTCTATACGGTGCAGCCTCAAGTATGCAGCCTCATAGCTCTCCATATAGTACAGCTTCATATAGAGCAGTCTTATATCTCTCTATATAGTGCAGCCTTATATATACAGCCTCATAGCCCTCCATATAGTGCAGTCTTATATATGCAGCTTCACTGCCTCTCTGTATGGTGCAGCCTCATAGATGCAGCCTCATACCTCTCCATATAGTGAGTCTTATATATGCAGCCACATAGCCTCTCTATATAATGCAGCCTCATAGATGCAGCCTCATAGCTCTTCATATAGTGCAGCCTTATAGCCTCTCTATATGGTGCAGCCTCATATATGCAGCCTCATAGCCTCTCTATATGGTGCAGCCACATATATGCAGCCTCATAGCCTCTATATGGTGCAGCCTCATATATGCAGCCTCATAGCCTCTATATGACGCAGCCTCATAGCCTCTCTATATGGTGCAGCCTCATAGCATCTATATGGTGCAGCCTTATATATGCAGCCTCATAGCTCTCCATATAGTGCAGCCTTATAAATGCAGCCTCATTGCCTCTCTATATGGTGCAGCCTCATAACTCTCCCTATAGTATAATGCACCATCTACTTCCCCATAATCCTCTGGCCACCAAGCACCTACTTGCTAAAAAAAATCTGTTTCTCACCTCTCCCCGTTCCCCCGCTGCTCTGGTCTCCTTACTGAAGAGAAGAGAAGACTCAGGAGAGGAACTGTACACTCATAAAGCAGCAAGTGCTGCTTACTCCTAGTGTGGAGGAGGCGGCACAGACTGCTGTATGCGTTCCACTGTGAAAGAGGAAGTGAGGGGTGGGAGCAGCAGGAAGCAGGAGGCTCCCTTTTCCCCTCCTCTCCTCTCCTCTCCCTGACACACAGGCCCCATAGGTGCGTGTCCTGCCGCGCAGTGACAAGGATGTAGGTCCTCGGGTTGCACATCCATGTGAAGGGGGCGCTTGGCACTGGGATCGGTGGGCACACCGTGAACATTACGCACCTGTACATTACCTGAGTATCCAGTGGCGTAATTGAAGCTCAGATGCAAAAGCTCCAACAAATCCCCTAATTATTGCAAATAATTAATAGCAATAGTCATTTTCTATAGGCCAAAGAGACTTTTTGGGTCCTTAGGCTCCGGGACCCGGAGTAATTGCAACTCCTGCACCTGATTGTAGTTACGCCCCTGCTGGTATCTACAACCATTGCCCTATTTGAACATTTCTGGGACATTTATGAAGTAACTGATTAAACTGAATGTAGCATGTCATAAAACATTATCCTGAAGTGTTAATAATGCAGAATTTAAGGAATGAGGCTCACTCCTATCATCTCATAATAATGACCCACGTGACTATCCATCTCATCTTGACATCTGCTGCACTATGTCTCGTACTATTGTTCCTCCATTATTTCTTCAGAACATTGGCTGCTACAGGAAGGAATCTTGAGCTCTCATCTCTCCATGAATTACTGGTGTTTTTATCTTTATGGTTTGGCTGTAACAATTTCCTGACCTTGTAGAAGAAAACTTTGCTGCACTGAAAGTTCCTTGGCAATTTCTTTTGTAAGATGAAAGTCCCAAAATGCAGTGACAATCCTGCAGTACTAGACCCATTTAGAATGGACACTGAAAGTGCTCTGGGCATTAGAGATCATAAGCCCCATGTTAATCTTAATAGCCATGATATCCTTGACTTCAGTAAAATTATGTATTGTACATGCAAATGCACAAATATAAGGAGGTGAGCTCACCTGCAACCCTCTTGATCACACGACAGTATGCCAAAAAAAAGAGAATGGTAGCCAACATCCAGTACCTCCATAAAACCATTCCAGCTTTATTTTTTCATTTTTTTAAGATATAAGGATACAGTTTGCAGAGATACGATATGATAGCTTCACTGCTGACGCATTTCAAACCATGATTGTATCATCAGTGTGATTATTACAGATCAGTGAATCAATTTACATTTATTCCCATTCTCTGGAAATCTCCCCCATATTGTGACTTTAACAGATCAAAGGTTTGATAGATGTGATTTGCACAAATACTGGCTGCCATTTTGCTATATTCTGAGGACCGGAAAAGGGTTAAAATATATGTCCGCCACTGCCGCTACACTTTCTTTGTCTCCTCCTCCTCCTCTGGTTCGGTGTTCTTTCTTTTCAGGCTTCTGATAGGCGCTGTCACCGCCAACTAGGTCCCAATAGTCACGTTAGGCCATGATGCTCATCAATGATGTGTGTAGTATCTCAGTTAACTATGAGGAGCTCAGTGGATGTTACTGATAGTCATCATGCACTATGTGACAGCTCGGACCTAGATAGTGGCAGCCTGGACTGAAGGAAGACCCCAGTTGGAGAGGAAAGGAAGATGCACAAATCAGAAGAAGGAAGAAGAGTGGCAACAGTGCAACTCCTATTGAAGGCTGAGAAGAGTGCGAATATAAGATTATTATTTTTGTAACATTTTCCAAGAAAATTGGATTTGAAATTAATTCATTCAATGCAAATCAATTCTCCCACCTTAATTAGGCAAATGTGCTAGAATCGAATTTCAGGAGAGTCAATCATCTATAGTGAATATTGTAAACTGAAGAAATGAGTGACTGGCAGGACTTTGCTTATTTTTTCCTATAAGCCTAATAACTTACAGGAAGGTAGTTGCTGCCTTCCTGCCTGTTCTGCCCAGTGACAATCTCTGTCGGCTCAGAGTTTTCACGGACCACTTCTGCCAGCAATTCTGCTGCTTCATTTGACCTTAAGTCATTGAACGCAAATCAACAAAACTGCTCTTCCTCTTAGGGTAAGTGCACACTTACCGGCGGGTTGGTCGGCGGCGGCTGGGCGGAACCCGCCAGGATGCTCCGGCGCCGTCCACCGGCTTCCTGGCAGGTATGTGCGGCGGGAGCCGGGCGGGTGACGGGCGGTAGCCGGCGGTTGCACAGCGGCTTCTCGGCGGCGATTCTGCAGCGGCTGGAAGCAGCACATGATTCTGCTTGCAGCCGCTGAAGAACCGGCGTTTTATAGAACATGCTCATTCTTTGCTAACCCGCTGGGAAACCTGCGGGTTAGCAACGGATGAGGCTGTGTAAACCGCCGGTGTGTGCACAGCCTTGGTCGGTTTACATTGGTTTTAATGTTAATCCAAACGCCGGTTTGGATTAACATAAATTTAAATAAAACTAATGTAAACAAACCGGCGGTTTACACAGCTAAACCGCCCAACACCCGGCAAGTGCGCACATAGCCTTACAGTCTTCTCTGTCAATGGGGCGGTTGTGCCAACCTCATGCTGATTCACAGCCGGCTCCGCACTGCCCAACTGAATTGAGCCAACTGTCAATCAGCATGACGTCGGAAATGCACCATTGACAGAGCAGTGGAAGTGATGAAGCTGTTATGTCGATGTGACATCAATGGAAGCTGCAGGATCTCTGGCAGGAGCGGTCCATGACTGCTCTGAGTCAGCACAGATAAGCGCCTTGTGAACAGGCAGGAAGTTGGTACCTACCTGACTGCTTGCCTATTTTTCCCCATGGGTATAAGAACTATGTCCCAGATAACCCCTTTATGCCATGGATCCCATCAGGCAGTCATATCGTCATATCTTGGACTGAACTACTAAATTCATCAATACAAATCTTATCATTTTTAACAAGTAAGATAATTGATGATTATAGTACATGTTTCATTCTTCTCAGCTTTCATAAACCTTAACAGTTATTAATACATAAAACCATACTTACATGAGTAGAATTTTATCATGTTTTTTCACCAATAATAGCCCTAGTGGTCATAGTTTCAATTAAAAGGAACTTATCATGCGATTCATGCTTAAACCATTGGCAGCGTAATCCAGAGATCCAGAGCCTGGCTGAACTATTGCAGCCAGATATATTTTTCACTCAAATGCTCTGACATTTCAGAGAGCATATATGGTACTTAGAAGACCAGAGGCCATAGACAAAGATGAGACTAGTCTGGCACCTCTCCTGACCAGCTGATCCCAGCATCACTCCAGGTGATTGACAGGTCTCTCGGTATGGAAGACCTATCACCAGGATCAGCATGGGGAGAAGAAGCTGGCATTGGCCTGTGCTGGACTGCTTTCTGGCTATGGTCCTCCAACTGGGTAATCTGATGAAATTTTCTCTCATTCAGGCTGCCCGTGGTCTGGATAGCATGAATCTGATATCAGGTTCCCTTTCCATAAGTTTATCTCTGATATAAAAGTTTGAATTTATTGTAGTGCTAAACTAGCAATTGTCAGAATAACACCTCTAGATCAGTCTCTATTAGCAATAGCAGACATATGGATGGACAATATACCATATACCATTTCGCCCATTTCCCTTTGTAGCAAGCTGAACTCGTAGTTGGACAGAGGTCAAGCCTGGGGAGTTTTTGTACAACAGTATACAGGCAAAAAGTCTGGACTGGCAGGAAAGTGAGGGATGAGGTCAGATCCAAGGTACGCTTAATAGTTGAGCAGTTCAGCAGAGTATACTGTGGGAACCTACAGAACCTTTTGGCTTAAGCACTGGATGATAAGGAAAGACCCTTAATAAGCTAGCAACAACTTGGCATTGACTGGAGAGAAAGGGAATTGGTGTACCCTAGCCCTGTTAAGAATTCAGGAGTCAGCGTACATGTGGATGTGACAAACTGTTATAGGAACTAGTAGGATGACAGTGGTGCCAATCTGGATTTTAGGCACAGATGTCTCAAGAAGAGGAGAGCACAGAGGTTGAGAGGTGGGTGGTGATGTGGAGTATAAAGAACATCTGCATTAGTAAATCTAAAGTAAAAGAACCCCAAATTGTCAACTGAGAGTTAAATTTAAAAACTCACTAAAACCTAACATAGTACTGAATAATATGGGCAACAATTGGGAAATGGTTCTTCTGGAATAGACTCATGGAGTATTCTTGTCTTGTTGACTTGGCATAACTTCATATAGTGCTGTGAAGAATTTGGAGATATCGTGACATGCCAATTAATCCCTAGATACCCTGTTTCCCCTTAAATAAAGGTATCTCTGCATCCATACATTCCTCGATTCACCAACACTTAGAAAGAAGACAACTGGTTTCCATGACAGATGGGGAGGTGATAGAGGTAATTTAGCTGAGGAAGCAGTCTTCATTGAAGCTAAGGACCAAGTGTGGAGGCTGCAGGAAGATATTCACTCTTGGAGACACAGATCTTGCACTGTGTGTATGTAAAGGAATCATGCTCATCAGTTTAGGCCTCTGAGACGGTCCTAGGGGCATGGGTCTGGTGCCATTGGATCTGTCCGGGTCCCCTTTATGCTTGGAGACCAAACAAGGTTTCCCTACCTGGTTTCTGCCAGCAGTTCTCCGTATCTCCGCACTCGGGACTGCTAAGTAGAACTGGGACCCAGGTGTGTGTGCAGCTTGTCCCCATGATTCCAGCAATCTAACTTGTTTTAGGGCTCGAATATATGGTAACTCTATAACCCTTTATGGAATCCCGCCTCATGTTTGTCTATATATCTATATCTTATATATATTTATATATCTATAGCTTGTGAAGCTGCAGTTCTCAGCAGGTGGCGGGGGTAATTTTGTTAGGGACATTTATCCCAGCCAGACCTCTTGAGGATGTGACTTTCTCCCTTTAGCTGTTGGTGACTAGACCCCCTGCCAATCCAGAGGCCTAAATTGATGAGCCTCATTCCTCTAAATACACACAGGGCAAGATCTGTGTCTCTAAAGAAGTAATATCTTCTCTGCAGTCCTTAGCTTCAATGAAGACTGCTTCCTCAGCTAAATTACCTCTGTCACCTCCCTATCTGTCATGGAAACCAGTTGTCTTTTGAGTGTTGGTGACTTGAGGAATGTATAGATTCAGCGATATCTAGGGATTTATGATTGATTGTCATGTCTAGATATCTCCCATATTCTTCACAATTGCCTACTAACTTCAGAGGACCCTTTATTATATCAGTTGATTTGTACTTCAGTGAATTCACATCATTTTCTTATTTTATAGGAATTATCAGATGAAATGAAAACCTTTGTGGAGCAATATGGGCAGAACAGTGCTGGGAAGATTGGGATAGTAGAGGTAAGTTCCCTGCTTTTTCCATTGTTTTTCCCACATATAACATGGGCTAAACAGCTGTAAAGTGCAGGAAGGAATCTATGATATAAATGAGTCACGAAAAGGAACAGTGCTCAAAGAAAATTAGGAGGCAGCTGTATAAATAAGGTAAATTCATTATCATGTCTTAAATAAGTTCTCAGCACAAAAGCTTTGGTGCTTCACCGTATGGAAAGAAGAAGTAACTCAAAGGAGGGAAATGTGACACTGGATGGGGTCTTAGGTCAGAAAATCTTCTGTTTTACCATAATCCTTAGGAGGGAGAATTATCATTTCATTTTTGTTCTCCATTAACAGAAATTCCGACACAAAGCATTAAGCAAATGCTCTGAAATATCATATACTGAGAACGAAGGGCCCCATGAGAAATTCTAGCAATGCCTCTCTTCTCCTCCTTACACATACTTTATAATGTTCAGCATGGCAGCACTAAGTCAAATGCCCCTATCCTTACTTACATAAGGATTAATGAGTTTTCTGTGTTGCAAATGATGAAAAAGAAGCAGCGTTGACTTCCACATTCAGAAAGTGGAATCTATGCCAGGGATTCTCATACTAAGGGTCTGATGAAAATGCATGTAATTCCCTATAGATGGGTATAAGTGCCATGGTGTGCTTCAGAGCTGCTGCTCATGCCCATACATCTACTATTTCTAAAACCAATTTCAATGTTGTATTTAGGCAAAACCATCACAGTGTGGTTTATAATATGCTTTTGTATGGTGCTACACAGTGGCATAACTTATGTGCCCCTATGCGAAAGCTCCAATGGGGCCCCCATTTATTGCAAATCTTTAATAGCATCAGTCTTTTTCTATAGGCCAAACTGACTTTTGGAGCCCCCTACTGTCCAGGGACCGGGTGCGGTTGCAACCCCTGCACCTATTGTAGTTATGCACCTGGTACTACAGCAGGAATAATTAAGTATTTAAAGGTGCACATTTAAATAAATGGTCAACCATTTTAATATGATATAAGAATAGGTTGGAAGCTCACCAGTCTGCTCTAGGCTCATCCACCTGGGGCTCAGACACCAGCCTCACCTTCGCCTTGCATCAAGGTTAATAAAAAAAATTGGAATCCGGCTCAACAGGAATGTTTTTTTTTTCTTTTCTTTTTTAATAAAGATGTTGCATACAAAAGAAAAAATTACATGGTCGACATGACCCAGTCGATGTGTTTCGACTGCATTAAGCAGTCTTGCTCATGACATCATGATCTTTACTGACATCTTTATTGAAAAAGAAAAGGAAAATCCATTCCTGTTTAGCCAGATTCCAATTTTTTCATTTAAAAATGATCTCAATTAGTCCTTCAACCCTGAAGTCCTCCATGGTAACATTGAATACTTTACTTTCTTTTTCCACTGTAGCTTTTTCAGAAATAATATCCATATGCCAGTCAAGTGTAGACGGCTTTGCAGTCTCTGTGAATTCCTGCAGTTGTTAAATGGAGTTAATTCCCTTCTATCTATGAAGGGTTAACTTCTGTGGCCCCTCAGGCTGTGACTGGGTGTCTCAGGTGACCACTCCCCCAGTTATTAAAAACTTCTATTTCCTGCCAGCTTGTGTCGCCGATAGAGTTCACTGTATGCTAAGACCATGATCTGTGTGGATGCCAAATGCTGTTCTGCTAGAGTTCTCTTGTTGTGTTGCTGCTGGGAGTTGCTGTGGTTATCCCGATCCCTGAGTGGAGGTAACAGGGTTATAATCTAGGGCTGGTAAGGAGCAGGGCAAGGTTGGCGGCCCAGACATCCTCACCTTTAGAAGTACTTCTGGGAACAAGGTGATCAAGGAACCCCTAATGAAAGATCACCTAGATCACCTGATCGAATTTTGCCCATCACTGCCATCCTGCTACCTAACCCTTTAGTCCGTTACTACCACTCGTGACAATGCCTTGATTATATATATAATTAAGGGATGTTAAGGGGTACCTATTGTTTTAGACAACTTCTTAGAACTTTTTATCATTGAGGATCTGTGCATTAAGACTCTCACTGTATGGGTTAACTGTATGTGCAAACCTGGCAGCTCTTAATAAGACATCCATAGACAGACTTTATACAGGCCACTCTGCTTACCAGGTCCCTGAGGAGCCCTGACCTTCACCTTTTAACCCCTATATAGGGATTTTGACTTGCAATAGGGTCTTTTGGATTGCATCCATGGAGTATCTGCCGAGTGATTAAATTAACTCGTAGAGGAGGGTTGACTTTGTCAAGTTCAGAGAAGGCGGATACATTACAAAATCTAGTAATAAAAACAAGGTCGGGGATGTAATCAAGGCCATAACCAAAACAGACTCAGAGACAGAAGGGTAAGGCAAGCGGAAGGTAAAGGGTAAAGTCAATCCAAAATCATTATTGCCAATCAAGAAATTAGGGTCAAATATCAGGACAACAGGAGAACCAACCAGGGCCAGTATACTGGAAGGTTATGTAGGGTGTGGTACTGCTTCCATGGCCACAACAGATGGTTTGATTACACATGCTGAGTTCCTGGACAGAACACACTCATTCTCCCTTACAAGGTGACATAAGCCGAGCACACCAGTTTTTCTGGCTGGACAGTGTCAACACCACCGGTATTGGCTACGAGGTGTCCTCCATCACCAGCGCTTCCTACTAAATGAATGGCGGTGCTGGTGACGGAAGCAGATGTAGCAGGGGTAGGTCCAGGTGGAGCTGGGATTACGGCAATTCACTAAAATAAACAGAAGTGCTCAAGCGGAGAATTGTGCATCTTCATTTGTGATCAGCTTTCTTCAGAAAAACAAGAATTATGGCTCCATAAAAAAAGACAGGACTCACCGGAGTGTTTACCTCTCAACCTGTTAGTGATCGTTGTGGCCTTTGCACCCAGAACCTAAACAATCAAAACTTATACATGTAACTATAACATGGCAAAACTAATTTAAAATGAAAGTTCTACTTTAGCATATGAGACAGTGGTGAAGCTATTAGGCACATGCTAACCAGGGCATACAGATATCCACACGACCTCCTAGAACTAAATAGAGACACTTAATAGGATTTGTCAGCTGTAGTTATCTAATCATGGCTTCCAAGTCACCATAGGAGATCTTTTACAAACATTGCACACAGAGAGCAAAGGGTAATAAAAAGTAAAGTTATCAAGATATAATGTAAAGATGCTGAAATGTGCTGTAGATTTGGAATACCAGACTGGACTGGCCCACCGGGGTAGACAAGGACCTTCCAGTGGGCCCAGGTTCTGACACATTAGTGGGCAACTAATACTACAGAGAACAGGTCCATCTTTTGCATTTGATTTTGGAGTCATTCAATGTACACTAGGGTCTATTTTTCTATTTTTTTAGTGGGATGATTCACAAATAAACCATTGGACCTTATCTACTATATAAAGCCCCTATCCTGTCTAATTGTCTATACGTCTGTATGTTTGTGCCGAAAATAGCACCACCTATAGGACATCATGTAAATTACAGTTAAACTGGAAAATTGCAGTTAAACTGGAATGTGAAGAAGCCCATATGTTTGGTTGGTCAGTCAAGTTTGGTTGATAAGTCAAAGAAATACGCGTCACCTATAGAACATCTGTGATGGACGGGGCAACACGCTGTCAGGGACACTGGATACAGCGCAGGACTTCATTATCTCTTGTGCCTGGGTCTACTCCGTCATACCCTTGCAGCGGACCCATCCTGCTGCTGCACTTCCTCCCACTTCTGTTCCTGTCTGGAATGCAGGCTGGTGTACCTCAGTGTACAGGGAGAAAGAGATGTCACACAGGGGTCAATGAGACAGCACACAACAGGGGAACAGAGAGTGCATAGGGAGAGAAAGAGCCAAGGAGGGATAGACATCATGAAGGGATAGAAAGTGCACAGGGGGGAGAGACAGCACAGGGGGGAGAGACAGCACAGGGGGAGAGAGACAGCACAAGGGAAGAGAGAGTGCACAGGTGGAGCGAGAGTGCACACGGGGACAGAGAGAGTACAAGAGGAGAGAGAGCACACAGAGAAGAGAGATAAATTCAGAGTAGAGAGAGCTCACATGGGGGAGAGCCAGCATGAGGGAAGAGAGCACACATGGAGAGAGACTGCTCAGGGGGAGAGACAGCAAAAGGGGAGAGAGAGTGCAAAGGGGGGAGAGACAGAACAAGAAAAGAGAGCGCACAGGGGGAAGAGAATGCACAATCAGAGAGAGACCGCTTAAGGGAAAAGAGAGCACATGGGTGAAAGACAGCACAAAGGGAGAGAGAGCGCACAGGGGGATGCAGCAGCAGTGCCTGCCAAGCTACAGCCACTCTGTGCAGCAGCGGGCCTCCCCTGCCCTCCTCAATGGCGTTGTGATTAGTAGCGGGAGCAGTTGGACTAATATATAACCACAATTGTTCTAGAATCGCTCGATCCGATACAATCGGGCTCCTGTCTTGTACATGATATGATCTGTGTCTGCAATGATAAAAGAAGAAAAAAGCCTTAGGTGTGCAACTGAATGCCGGGCGAGGAATGTATAAATGGGCAGAAGACAAATAGGATGTGTTATTGCTAATATATACATATATATATACATATATATGTATATATATATATGTATACTGTATACACCGTATATAGAACAGTACTTTTTGATCTAATGATAACAGTAAAGGACATTAAAAAATTAAACTGAATGTGCAATATGCAGATCAGAAAAACGTTAAAGTATATAGTGAGAGGTTTGTAATAACAGGTAGTGAAATGATAAGATATGAAACTGTATAACTATGTATAATGATGTAAACAGCAATTATCAGCCAGTCTACATAAAGCCAGCAATTACACCTAGAGCTCGATCATAGACGCTTCCCGTCCCTGTAATTGTACCTGTTATTTACAGTCTTAGAGATACAGTATTTCAGAAAGATTTTTCCATTTTAAAGAAAAAATAGTCGTGGGGGTAAAAATGAGATAAATTAATTAAAGACGCAGTTCATACCTGTTTGATCCTATATTATTTCAATGTGACTGCTACAGTTCCCTATATTCTTAACCAGTGAAATGCTCTCCAGAAATATGGAGTCAATCACGTGTTGTGCACCGATCAGGCCAGTGACTGGCTGCAGTGGTCAAATGTTTATCTAGCAAGACTGTAGAGCGGCAGTACCGGAATCTAGGAAGATTTCAAGAAGTCCTCCCATTGTATTTACTGTAATGTGAGTGTAATAATATGGTGACTTACCACGTCTTCTCCAGGGTCCAGCTCCGTTCTTTTCCTATTCTCAGTGATGCCACTGCTCTGCTCTGCAGAGAATGAGGCAGAGAGGGGAGAGAGAGGCAACGTGCCTCTCTGTCTCTCTCTCTTCTCTCTGCCTCATTTCTTATCCTTTTTACTGGATTGTTACTTTGTCACCACAGTGTATTAAAGGGATCCTGTCACCTCCAAAACGCCTCCTAAGCTACCAAAACATGTCCCTGCAGCATATTATCACTAATCTCACACTCCTTTTGTCTCTTGAAAGCATCCTGTGAAAGTGCATAAAAACGTTTTAATACTCATTAGTGATTATAATTAGCAGGGGCTATATTCTTTAGCCCTTAGGGCGGGCTGTTTTGCAGGCTCCAGGATCCATCCTCTCTCTGTCTGTGCTGCTGTGATGTGGAGCTGAAGGCAGGATTAATGATTTGCCTTCTGTGAGTGACAGAGAGGGGGAGGGCAATGCCTGTGTGGAGCCCACTGGGACGGGGTACTCGGTACCGGATTGGGGTACTGCTGGGGATATCACGGCGGTCTTGGTCCGGACCATGTCCCGGGTTCCACAATAAATGGGTTTGGGGGGTATTTACAGGGGAGTTTGTCGTGACTCCACCCACGGGTTGTGGTCAGGGTGACCACCGCTGCTGCAGAACCTCCGGGGATGATGTTTGGCAGCTGGAGATGTAACGGCTCTCCGTAGGTAGAGCTTTGTTCCCCGGGACAGTGGTAGTGATAGTCTATAGATGGTGCTGTGGATGTTGCAGGATAGGGGTAGTAGTAGAGATGATGGTAGTTTGTGAGGGTACACAGGGTTTTAGCACAAGGATCACAGACACTCACGGTTTTGAAGTTTTCCAAGGCTTTACTGGAGTTGTTGTTCAGAAAGTACTGTCCACAGAGTCTGTACCAGGTCCGAGTTGCTCCCAACCTGTCCGGGTCCTCAGCTTCCCACTGCTGCGCTGTGTGTGTGGCCCTGCTGCTGCTTTAGTTAGGCTGCTGGCCCTGTCTCTCCTCACAGGTACCCACTTGCTAGGCAACTTGAGTCTTTTCTTTGTGTCTCTGACCACGCCATGTTGCTTCGCTGAGGTACAGTGTAGATCTACAACCTCCACTATCCCAGTATTTTCTGTACTGCGTGTTTCAGTCACAGATTCGGATCCGGTATCCGTTCTCTGCGCTCCTCTGGGGCGAGTTTTGAGGTAACTCAGTCTCCCAGATATGTTCCTCTGTTTCTTGTACTCCTCTCCTCAGACCCTGGCTTCAGGCCTGACAGTAGTCAGTGGTCCCTCTCAGGAGCTCAGCACTGCTCCCATTTACAGGTCCTCCTCCTAGTGCTCCCTGCACTATACTGAACTGTCAACTCTCAACTAACTACTTCCTCCTCAGACCTGAATATATCAGGGAGCTGCTTGAGCTCCCCCTTCTGGCCTAGAGGCGCTAGTGCAGTGTCCAGTGTTATGTGGGGCGTTAACCCTTATGATGTTACTGTGGCACATTAACCCCTGGGGTGCCACACCTGTACAAACAAAGCAAACAGACAGAGAGGGCTGGATCCTCGAGGCTGCAAAACAACACACCCTAAGGGATAAAGAATGTAGCCCCTGCTAATTATAATCACTAATGAGTGAGTATTAAAACATTTTTATGCACTTTCACAGGATGCTTTTAGGAGACAAAAGGAGTGTGAGATTAGTGATAATATGCTGCAGGGACATGTTTTGGTAGTTTAGGAGGCGTTCTGGAGGTGAAAGGATCCCTTTACGTCCTCATTTAATAACATAAAAATTCACTTTATTGCACTGAACACTTGTGTGGACTTCAGGGGTGTTCTATACTTAATGGGCATGTATATGATGCACCCCAGGGCCGTGGGGTACTCGTTACCGTGCTTAGTGCTTCTGGGGAGTCACAGGGGTCGAGACCCGGCTCCATGACCCTGAGTTCACCTTTAAAGCGTTCTTGGGGAATATTTAGGGATAGGGTGGTTTAAGGGATGGAATGTTTGTGATGCCACCCATGGCTAGAGTTAGCCGCCGCTGCTGCACAACCTCTGGGGGTAATGGATGGGCAGCTTGGATGGAGTGGCTCCCCATGGGTGGAGCAGGTCCCCAGGGCAGCGGGTGTAGGAATTGGTTGTGTCCAGCAGGCAGAGGTTAACTCTAGGCCTTGTTACCTTGCTCAGTGGCCTCCACAGTCGGTTGCCGCGCAAATAACACAGTTCTGCAACTCTGTACCCAGGTTTACTCACAGCGAGCTTCAGGTTTCAACAGGTCATAGTTGTTACTGTCTCTCAGATAAGCTCTGGCCTGTGCAGTCTTTAAGAGATCGGGGAAGCGAATATAAGATCCTCAGTGGTGTGCTTTCTTTGCCTCTCTCCCTTTCTGGTCCTGTTCCTCAGCACCTGTGCTTGTCAGCACCTCTGCGCGCAGAGCCCTGATCCGGCAGCCTTGGGTGTTAGTGGGTGACTGGTCCTTTGTCCTCGGACCCTTGTCTGGCTGCTTTCTCTGGGAATATGCCAGGTGTGTGAGCCACAGCTTCTATGAAGCTCGTAGCCTCCGGTTCAGCGGTTCCGTATTGAACTCCCCTGCCACGTGCAGGTCCGGTCCCTGTTCCTAGACCACAACCCCTCGATCTGGTATCACCAGTCCTGGATTCGGGCACATGGGCCAGTTCATTTCTGCTGATGCCCCTAAGGTTCTTTCCTTTCAGTTTCCCAGGATGAGCATAGCACAGCTCAAGTTCCCTTCTCTGCAGTTTAGCTGTTCTCTCCTCCTCACTCGACTCAACTTCTCTCCTCTCTCTCTCAGCAATACATGCTAGCTGTTTTCTGTTCCGCTCCCAACTGCAACTATTCTGTATCTTCTTCCCACCCACACTTCTCTACCCTTGTTGTCCCACTGGATCCTCCCCCCGGGTCCTAAGTGTGTGTGTGTTGAGAATCATTACAAATACCATCCTCCATCTCCTGACTAATGGAGAACCACACCCTGGATTGGGTGCAGTACCCCTCGAAGGTGTCCAGACCGGTGGGGCGCCACATATACACTCATTCTTTTTAAAGTGTGAAAAATGCTAGAATGGTGCTTAAATGAAAAAAAAAACTTAATGGGAGTTTTTCTTTAATGGGTAAGTAATAGTGATGAGCGAGTAGTAACATATTCGGGTTCAGATAGGTTTAACCGAATACTTTTGGATCCGAGTGAGTTCTCCGTTGACTTTCATTGGATTCGTTACTCGTTCAAAGTATTCGGTTATAGCTATCCGAACCCGAGTGTTTTACTACTCGCTCATCACTAGTACTGCATCTTTTTTTATTTCAACACATCTTTTTCAGTATTTTTTTTCTGAAAATGGAAACCCCCTTTAAGTTCCTAAAGTTGATTTGAAGATATAAAGCAAAATATAATGAATTATTGGAAATTCTAATTGACCAGAATAGAAGTTATGAAACGGTACTACTGAGGAGCACAAAGAGAATCGAGAGAGTCTGCACCTTGTGGTCAAAAAACAGCCATGACAGCCTTTAAAAAACCAACATTTAAAAAGCATATGCATGAAACTTCCATGAAGGGAATGTTGTAGCTTTTAGCAGGCTCTGAATTGTCCCATGGCAGCCTCGGTCAGTTGTAGAAACACATTACTTATGCAGAGGATTATCCCCATACAATGTGACCCTAATTATAGGAACACTCCAAAGAACATATATGAGCTTTACCTAGTGCAAGGCCTGGGGGACATGACACGGGGGTTTCATAGTTTCATCATTTGTAAGGCCACGTTACACGCCGATTACATATACGACGTAGGGGCGTGGCCTATCAGCGGCAACATCGCCCATACGTCGCCTCATGTAAAGGGGCGATGTCGGTGCCGCCGGGCGGTCGCCTGGTTTCAGAGCAGTATTCTGAAACCAGGCGACCGATCTGGGGCAATGTGCACACATCGCCCCATGTAACCCGCCACCGGCGCGCTGACAGGCAATGGTAGGCTCCCATTGTCCTGCATCGCCGCTGGGGTTTTGAGAAACCCCAGCGGCGATGTCGCCTGTCAGATCGCCGGCGCGGCGCTGTAGGTGTCGCCCCATGTAAATGGGGGACGGCGACACTGGCAGGGCGCCAAAAAGGTGCTCGCACCCGCCAGTCGCCGCCGACATCTCCAGCCCCGTCGTTAGGTGTGACGGGGCCTATACGGTTTAAGTTGACTTAAGTCCATCTTTTTCAGCTCATAGCCTAATATGTTGGTCCAGAGGAAGGCAAAAAAAAACCCATGTGGCAAACACTAAACTCCATATTAGGGGAAAAAAAATCCTTCCATATTCCACATACGGCAATCAGACTAGTTTTCTAGATCACTTAGTGTTTTTATGAATTTATGTATCATGCCTCATCGGGGCCCCCTCAGGCCTTGCACTAAAAATAACATAGGACATCGAATGTGTTACTTGATGGAAGACACTTAGACTAGCCTTTAAATATACATTTGCAACCAGTCTACTTGCTGAGAAGCAGACCCCTCTGTTTTCGTGATGAGGGTATGTCTCCTTCTGCCTATACAGTAGTACAGAGCAACCAAAGGGAACAAACAGTATCATTGTAAAGCATAGGAAAGAGATAAAACAACAGCCTCAGCCTAATTCATCAACTCTTTAAAAGGTGCAAATTTTACTTCAACTCCACTCCAGTGTGGTGTATTTATCACACTAGTATTTTTGTACAATCTTTCCCCCATTTTTTAACACGTGTGACTTTTAAGGTACCGTCACACGCCGCCATATGTCTTCCACATCACTGGCGATTTGATGTGAGCACGTTCCGGGCACTTTTTTGAGATCGTTGTGGAGTTGTCACACGTAGCGATTTCACATGCGATCACCGGCGATCCTTCGTTCTGGAAATCACCTGACCAAGACCGAAAGCGATCTCCCCTTCTCACATCCACGTCAGACGCCACCACCACATCAGCGATGTGGGTGTAGAGTTTGGCCGCGGTCAGGAGACAGGCGTGCCAGAGTGTGTTACACCACATCCCTGCCACTCCGATTGGCCTACACAACTGCGTTACCACCAATCCACCAATCGCACGCTCAGGCACACCTACGGGATTGATTAAAGAATGTCTGAGCTTGCTTTCTACATTGCTATCATCCTGTCACACGCCACCAGGGGCGGACTGGCCCAGGTGGCAGGGGGGCAAGTGCCCCCAAGGCTGGTGGTATTGCTTTCACCTAGGGCCGCCCCCCTTACTGAAATGGGCCAGCCGGCTTTGCTTTGCGGCCGCAGCTCCTTGCATCATAGAAGGCGACGCGCCGGGCAGTGTGGTGAGTGACAGTGGGCCACAGCAACCCCAAAGCTTCCCCCTGCTCCTCACCTCACCGTGTCCGATAGCACCCCCTCCCCGCTCCTTGCCTCACCGTGTCCGTTAGCACCAAAACCCCACCTCCCCGCACCTCGCCTCACCATGTCCGATAGCACACCCCCCCCACCCGCTCATCACCTACTCCAAGGGCTGGCAGTATCACACTGCCTCCCAGGGCAAGGTGCAGCAGCCCACCCCTGCACGCCACAAAGCGCTGAGATCGCCTGGTGGATATCGCCTGATTTTACTGCAGTGTTGGGCAATCAGCCGACGCTCCACCGGCGATTTCTTGCTGTAGAATCGCCCAGTCACACGCCACTACGCACATGCGATGTGGTTTCCACATCGCCAAATTCGGGAATTGCCAACCATCTCGCCGGCAATATGGCAGCGTGTGACAGTGCCATAAGAGGCAAGAAGTCACAAAACCAGTACGAGACAGAAAAAAGACAATTTTTTATTTATCTCAAATTCATGTATTACCTGCACCATTTTGAAGAATTTGGCTATAAAACCAGCAACTAGTACCTCAAGACACAAGGAAATTGAGGTAAAATAAAAATCTCTGATGATCAGTCCTAAGGGCTGTCACACTGTAGAGGGTTCAGCTTTATCCTCATTTGCACAAGGACAGACTAAAATCAATAGGATTGAACTGAATGGGAGGAGACAAAGATTAGATATTAGCAAAAAATTTTTGACAGTGAGGGTGGTCCTACGAGTGGAACAGGCGGCCACGAGAGGTGGGGAGTTCTCTTTCAATAGAAGTCTTCACACAGAGGCTGGACAGACATCTGCCTGGGATGATTTAGGGAATCCTGCTTCCAACTCTACCATTCTATAATTCTATGAATCGGGTCCTAAGAACATTGTTTTCACCATCCAAATGTTTTCGGCTAATTCATCATTTAAGACTTTTTGAAATACTGAAAAAAATTCCACAGTTATAGTCCAACATTCAGGTGGACTACAAAGTCTGACTAAATATGTGGGTGTAGTTAAATATTGACATGTAAAATAGCTGTGTGACATTTAAAAGAAGAGCAAAAAAGCTAAATTTTAACTATTTGCAACAAATACATGCAGTATGTTAATAAATTTGTCACAATCCGCCAGCGCAAAAAGACACCTAGGACAAAAAATTGCTTTAAGGCTGCGTTCCCATGATGAGTATTTGGTGACTTTTCTATGTTGCACATTTTCTGCACACTGTCTGCATCTCTTAAGTAAATTAGGTAACTTTCATCTTTTACTTGTGTGTTTATTGAGTTTTTGACACTGTGCTTTTTGTCTCTTGTTGGTTTGTCATGTTTTACATAAAGCTGTGTTGTTTTTGATACCTTCTGGTATGTGGCGTTGACAATACTTTATTGATATACCGTACTTAAAAGAGGTCGTACGGGGAGTTAAATTATTCTACTCGCTCTGCCCTCATAAACTATACAGATGAGATATACAGTGTAGTTATCCTCACAATACCTGTAATTCAGCGTGACGCTGAAGCTGATCTTCACTGCTCCCCTCCCCTCTGGGACATTAGATCACACATCAGGGGGCCTGCTCTCTGCTGTTAGTAATAGCCATCCTCCTGATAGCTGCTTCACTGCCGTGGCAGAAAAAGGGGACCTGACCATATTCCCTGCTCTCCGACAGAACAGAAGCAGCTATTGTCAGTGGCTGGTTATGCTAACACAGACCGCATTTCCTGTGTACTGTCCAAAAGCACATATCCGGGAGCTTTGAATGGAGCCAGTTACCGAGATAAACATCGGGTTGTCATAGGGCGCAATAGCCTCGCAGTGCATAGCATTACCTGTCATTAACGCTATGCGCTGAGTCAGAAATTTTTAAGTTTTCAGCGCATCCGTCAGGCTAGGGTTATGACGCAAATGTGACCCTAGCCTTACACTGAATTACAAGTATTGTGAGGGTGGGGAACAGCATTTTGCATCTTATCTTTATAAATTATGAGGGCAGGGCCAGTACAAGAATTTTTTATCTCTCCAGATTACCCCTTTAACTGTAGTTTACATTAATTTTTAAGTGCATTTCCACAGTGCAAACATAATAAAAATACATACCGTATGTATTTTTTACCTGAGGAATTTCTGTATCTAATTCAAGTCTATATGAAAAATCTGCACAGAACAATCAACGTGCTCAAAACAGTTATTTACATCTTATGGCTGTGAAACACACCCTGCAGGTCAGTTTGTGCTGAGTATAAAGAAGCTCAGTGGGCAGGAGATTTCTGTAAGTCTTATCCATCTTCCTGAAACTGTACGACGCTGCGTTTTTTTAGGCAACCAAAAAATGAAGCGTCAAAAACTCAACAAAACTCTTTGTGGGAGTTTAACCTTAGAAAATCAAATGATGAATCGGCTGGACAATATATGTTTACATCTTAAGGCTGGCTTCACACTACGGTTATTCGCTGTCAGGTTGTGTCCGGTGTTTTGCAGGATGCAACGGACACAACCTGACAGCTACGGGCAAGCAGAACCAGAGGGCAAATCTGCCCTCCAATCCTGCTTTTTGCAAGCTTCGTTGCTGGCGCTGTTCAGTGCTGAAATTTCAGCACCGCGGCTGCAGGGGAGCTGGCTGCGGTGCTGAAGTTTCAGCTGTGGAGCTCTCCAAGTGCTGAAATTCAGCGCGGTGGCTTTTAACAGACCCGGTGTCCTGGAACTGGCACGATTTTCTGCCGGATCCAGCGCAATCCGGCACCCATAGACTCCTATGCTATGGGCGTTGGATCTGGTTTTGTCCGATTTTTGCATCGGACACAAAAAATTCTGCAGACTCCGGTTTTGTGTCCGATACAAAAATCTAACACAACTGGATCCTCCCGGAAAAGCCCCAAACCGGATGGCAAATAACAACCATCCGGCCCCATAGGAATACAAGGGGGGAGCAAATTAGGATCCGGGGCTGTCCGGTTCATACCAGACAGCCCCGAACCCGAAAAACCGTGGTGTGAAGTCAGCCTTAGATATTCATTTCCTTTTGAGGATATCACAGAGTGCCGCTTAAGGTGCTTTCACATTGCGATTTTCTGGCATCCATGGCTGTCCGTTGTAAAACGGACAGCCACGGATCCGATTTGGCCCCCATGTGTCTCTGTGGGCAACGGATCTAATCGAATTTGGCCTAATTGCAGTCCGATTTGTGTCAGATCCAATTGTGTCTGATTTTTTGTTGTACCTAAAATCGGAGACTGCTCCGATTTTGGGCACAGCGGACCAAATCGGACATAATCGGATCCAACACGATCCGCGGCCATTAACATGGGGCCTATGGAGCACAGGTCTGAGAAAACAACTGATCGTTTCTCGAACCCGATTTTAGTGTGCTCTTTACCGTCTAATTTCACTTCCGCAATGTATATACATATTCTCACCTCTCGGGCTTTCTGTGTCAGGATCTGTGAAAATCATGCACCCGGACACAGAGAGGTCACCTCCGATGCTGTCCTTTCCTGTCCGTGGGGTCCTGCAAAAAGTAGGGTCCCCACGGACAGGAAAAAATCGCAATGTGAAAGCACCCTTACTGTTTACAGAGAATTCAAATTTAGTATTGGTGATCGATCAGCTTTGATTTAAAATAAATCCAAATTCTGCCCAATTAAGACTTGTGTGCCTTTCCCCAATGTAAGGTGTGTGATGCGTTAGCAAAACTCTTACTTAAATCACATCAATATATTTTTAATGAAGTGAATCTGCAGCTAAGCACAGAGCCTCAATGACTGCAAGCAATGAAGGGCAAATATGGATTCTACATACCCTACATCAAAAACTATTCTAGGAATAAAACAGGAAAATATAGGTGTATATGTCAAGAGATGACATATTGCCCACGTTCCCCATTAAAGACACCAATGTTATTGTTATGATATGTAATGTATATTATGGTAAGTGTTAGTAATGTACAATGTGAACTGTGACATGTGTTAGCGGTGTTGAGAATATGTTGAAGATAGTAGGGCAAGATAGAGTTAATGTCTTGGATTAACTCAGAATGGGAGGGGTTAGTATGCAGGGAAAGTGACAGATTCCTGTCAAGAGGTCAGATAGGGCCTAGTTTACAATAGTGAAGCACCTAAGGTCTGACTAAAAAACAGAGCTGCATTATCTAGGCATCCCTAGAGAAAGAGGAGACATTTCAGAGGATTGAATAAAGGACAGAGTGATCAACAAGAGATGATTTCAAGGAAAGGATGCCTAGAAGTATGGCCTTGAGTTAGTAACTCTTAAGATATAAGGCCAGGTTAGAACAAAAGCATGAGACGAAGTGAGTGCCCTGGGGCAGGAATTCCCTGTGCATCAGAGAGCTAGAGACTAAGTTTAGCCATATTGGCGAATCAGCTACTTTAAAAGGAGGGCAAGATGCGTAACCGCCTGTGGAAGGTATGACTTTTATGGACTGTAATGTACAGGGTGGGCCAATTATATGGATGCACCTAAATAAAATGGGAATGGTTGGTGATATCAAGTTCCTGTTTGTAGCACATTAGTATATGGGAGGGGGAAAACTTTTCCACATGATTAAGGACTGTGTGTCTGAAACGTGTCTGGTGGGATGTTTTTAAAGTGATGTAAATAAAGGAACTCTTCCCAAAGATAAGTGGCCCTGAATCCTTCTTCTTTATTACGTTAATGATGGACACCAGCTGCATTTCAGGGGCCCGGGGATCCAAGGGTGTATCGGATAGAGGTGGGCGGCATTCCTCCTCCCTTTTCCTTCACATGTTATTTATATGGATGCACCTAAATAAAATGGGAATGGTTGGGTGATATCAACTTCCTGTTTGTGGTACAGGTACATTAGTATATGGGAGGGGGAAATCTTTTTCAGATTGGTGGTGACCATGGCGGCCATTTTGAAGTCGGCTATTTTGGATCCAACTTAATTTTTTTTCAATGGGAAGAGGGTCATGTGACACATCAAACGTATTGAGAAAAACAATGGTGTGCTTGGTCTTGATGTAACTTTATTCTTTATGACCACTTATAAAATGTATTCAAAGTGCTGCCCATTGTGTTGGATTGTCAATGCAACCCTCTTCTCCCACTCTTGACACACTGATAGCTACACCGCAGACGAAATGCTAGCACAGGCTTCCAGTATCTGTTGCTTCAGATGCTTCACATCTCGTATCTTTGTAATGAGGTGTACAATTCAGATTGTATTATCGAAATTGACAGTGAAATGAACTGTGCACAGTCCGCACTTGTCCACCAGGGGGCATCAGTGGACTGTACAATCACAGAGCTGGGAAACTCCCAGCCATCTCTTTTGTTTACCCAGGAAGTGAAAGAGATTAGTACAGACACAGAGTTGAACAAGAGAACATCTGCCTGTGGATGTGTGTTGAAAGAGGGCTACTTTGCAACACCTTGCCGGAAAAATCACCCCGCAGAAGCCCCTGTGACTGATCCTGGGCCACTAGACATTGGTGCTGTGTATCTGGCCGCTCTGCAAAACCTTGCCCGCCGAGCACCCAGAGTGCATGTGCTGGGGCCGTGACCGACATAAGGGAGCCATTTGTGCTGCTGTGATCTCCCTTCTGCTGTTGCTCTGTGTGCCCTGAGACTGGGAGAGACAGACTGTTACCTGCAGAAGGAGACCAAAGAAGAAGAGTGAGGAGATCCCCAGGCCTGCTACGTGGGAGCGACATCTTCTTCTGTGATAAGACTGGTACGTGATTTTAGGGAAAGTTAGGGAAAGATACCTTCATTGTTGTGTTTTCTTTTCTTGCTGCGTACCCGGAAGAAGTGAAGATCCAGAGACTCTAATATATACAAGTGCGCATAGAGTTCGGTTGACTGTGATATAAATATGTTTTACAGTAAAGAAACGTTATTACCGGTTAAATCTGAGTATGGGGATTCTGTTGAGAAAGATCATACACACACACCCGCGGCCTTACCACCGGTCGCTACATCTGGCGTAGTCGGCAGGATTGTGATCAACAGAATCTCCTCCCGGTAGTAGCTTATAACCAGACTTATACTACGGCCTGCAGGTCCATATCCGGTGCCAGCAGTCCGAGCAGTGACACGGAGGAATTGAAGCAGATAGTAGCAGAGTTGCAGAAACAGATACTACAGCTACAGCTCATGCTAGACCAACAGGCGGACAGGCAAGCGAGACAGCAACCCAGTCGGCCTATGGGAAGGTGCTGGACATGCGGCGACCCCCGCCATAGGGCAAACCGTTGTCCGCATCCTCCACCCGTGGTCCGATATACCAGAACCAGCAAGTCATGTCCCACAACAGCAGCCACCTTTAAACTAGACGCCCCAGCCAAAGCGGTTCGCTCAGCAGGGGAGATCAGGGAAAAGGGTGTGAAGAGACAGAGCCAGACCGATAAGCAAGTACTGGCCACTCGGGTCCAGGGGACGGTGAAGTGCTTTAATGTCCGCGATGGGTATGGCTTCATCAACAGGAATGACACAAAGGATGACGTGTTTGTACATCAGACTGCCATAAAGTGTAACAATCCTCGTAAGTGCCTCCGCAGCGTTGGTGATGGGGAGGTGGTACAGTTTGATGTTGTGAAGGGAGAGAAGGGTACAGAGGCCGCCGACGTCACCGGTCCTGGGGGTGTTCCCGTTAAAGGAAGCAGATTTGCCCCCAACCGACGCCGCTACCGCCGGCGATCCTACTCTCCCCGGGTAGAAAACGTGACTGAGTTTATTGGAGATATTGTGAGCCCTGAACAAGGGAGCGAAGGTGAACGGGGGGATGACGGTTTCCCCCGACAGAGGTCCCTACTCCGCCGGAGAGCAATCCCTATGATATCAACGGCCATCACTGCCTTGGAGCCGATGGTTGTTGACAGGGACTGTCAACCTTTAAGTGGGGGGGTATGTAATGAGGTGTACAATTCAGATTGTATTATCGAAATTGACAGTGAAATGAACTGTGCACAGTCCGCACTTGTCCACCAGGGGGCATCAGTGGACTGTACAATCACAGAGCTGGGAAACTCCCAGCCATCTCTTTTGTTTACCCAGGAAGTGAAAGAGCTTAGTACAGACACAGAGTTGAACAAGAGAACATCTGCTTGTGGATGTGTGTTGAAAGAGGGCTACTTTGCAACACCTTGCCGGAAAAATCACCCCGCAGAAGCCCCTGTGACTGATCCTGGGCCACTAGACATTGGTGCTGTGTATCTGGCCGCTCTGCAAAACCTTGCCCGCCGAGCACCCAGAGTGCATGTGCTGGGGCCGTGACCGACATAAGGGAGCCATTTGTGCTGCTGTGATCTCCCTTCTGCTGTTGCTCTGTGTGCCCTGAGACTGGGAGAGACAGACTGTTACCTGCAGAAGGAGACCAAAGAAGAAGAGTGAGGAGATCCCCAGGCCTGCTACGTGGGAGCGACATCTTCTTCTGTGATAAGACTGGTACGTGATTTTAGGGAAAGTTAGGGAAAGATACCTTCATTGTTGTGTTTTCTTTTCTTGCTGCGTACCCGGAAGAAGTGAAGATCCAGAGACTCTAATATATACAAGTGCGCATAGAGTTCGGTTGACTGTGATATAAATATGTTTTACAGTAAAGAAACGTTATTACCGGTTAAATCTGAGTATGGGGATTCTGTTGAGAAAGATCATACACACACACCCGCGGCCTTACCACCGGTCGCTACATCTTCACAGCATAGAAAATTGCCTTCAGATGAGTGATGAGGCAAACTATTTTGTGCATGGTGAAGTTAACAAACAAAACCAGCGCTATTGGTCTGACACTAACCCACAGAGGATAGATCCCCCCAAGACTGTTGGTACACAAACATTGTTGGCATGGTATGGTATATGGGGTATAAAGATAGTTGGACCATTCTTCATCAATGGAAACCTCAATGCCACTAGATATCTGAAATTGCTACATGATGGGTGTGTGGACGAGTAAATATGCCTTTGCAGACCGCATGATGCCGGTGATGCATGTTACCTTATGAATTGTAAAATCAGGGCTATACTGTTAGGCGTCATTTCCCAGGACCCATCTCCTGTTGATCACTTTGTCCTTTATTCAATCCTCTGAGCCGTCTCCAAAACATCACTCTGAATCTTGATCAATGCTCTCTCCTGGATCTTACTATCCACCGCCTTGGTCTCCTCCATGGACAGCTAGATCATGCGGCTTTGTCCTTTAACCAGACCTTAGGTCCATAACTAATGTAAGCTGGGCCCTATCTGCCCTTCTGACAGAAAATTGTCACTTTCCCTGCATTCTAGCCCCTCCCACTCTAGGCTAATCTCAAACATTAATTCTATCTTGCCGTACTATCTGGCATAACATATTCTCAACACCACTAAGGTCCCCTTCACATCACAATTTTTTCCTGTCCGTGGGGATCCTGTTTTTTGCAGGACCCCACGGACAGGAACGGGCAGGCCCAGATGTGAACTCCGGATGCCATTTCTTTGATGGGATCCGTGATTTTGAGGGATCACACAAAGACCTGGAGAAGCCCAAGCCTGCAAAGCACAGGCAAGTGGTGTTGGTGCTGTGATACCACACAGGGGGGGGGGAAGAATCCTGTGTTCCCCCCACCCTCGTGTGACATGTTGGGGATGAAGTTTTGCTTTCAGAGTGTATCGACATACACTGTAAAACCAAAATAAGAGAAAAAAATGTGTTAAAAATAAAAAAAAAAAAATTCTCACCTGTCCGCCGGCTGCCGGGACCCTAGGAGAAGACGTCTGAAGGCTGACAGGACCTTAAAATGTAATTGGCCGGTAGTGATCAGGTGATATATCATGTTATATACCACCTGATCACTACCAGCCAATCACATTTTAATCATATTTTTAGGGTCCTGTCAGCATTTGGACGTCTACATCTTGGGTCCCAGACAGCCGGCGGAGAGGTGAGCATTTATTTTTTTTATTTTTAACACTTTGCTTTCTTTAATTTTACTTTAGCAGTGTATGTAGATAGTGTATGTAGATACACTGCTAAAGTGAAATTACACTGAGCAGAGCAGTTTTAGTGTACTGAGCATGCTCAATACACTAACACCGGATCCAGGAAACGATCCTGTTTTTCTCGGATACGAGCTCCATAGGCCCCCATGTTATCTGAATCGGACAGCGTCAGATCCGATGCTGTCTGATTCTGTCCGACTGTGTCCACTGTGCCCAAAATGAGAGCAGTCTCTGATTTTGGGGATGTGAAAAAAGCAGACACAATCGGATCCCTGCACTCACGGATGGCTATTAAGCACCAATCCGTGCCCATGGGGATACATGGGGGCCAAATCGGATCCGTGGCTATCTGTTTAACAAATCGTAAACCCTTATCATATTACACATTACATATCATAACAATAACATTGGTGTCTTCAAGGAAGAATGTGGGCAATGTATGCATCTCATCACACATTGCCAAATGTATTCTCGAAATTAAGTTATTATATCACACAGCAATATCAGATGTAAAATCCTATATGTATCCAGCACTGTAACTACAGCATGCTTTACATGGTGCATAAATATTGCATATACATATACTTTGTAGGATTCATGCATAATGTATAAGCTTATATTAAGGCGATGTGTCTGCATTTACATGATGTCCATCTCTCCTAATAAGCTCTATAATATATAATGATTTCAGTATATAACATGCAATGCCTGCAAGCTATTTCATATGATCTGGTTTTACATTTAAGGTAAATATATATAAAAAAATATCACAGGACCCCAATGTTTCAGATTGTGGGTATCCTTGTCAGTGGTTTAAGTGCAAGTGACATGGGACATTCTGGTCCCATTGCAAAACCAAAATAAGATTTCTACCCAGTGTGCACCAATTATACTAATTCTGTCTTCTTATATGGTAGAGTGACCTTCCGATCTCCACAGGAACCAGCACCCAGGTGCAACTACTACCCCTGTACCACCTTCACCAATACTTGTGACTGGGACCCTCTAATAAGCCTAAGTCCTTGTTCAACAATTATTTATGTTTTAAAGAGAAGCTGTCAGCGTAATTTCATTCTCAAAACTATTTACATAAGTATGTAGGTCTTTCAAAGACCAGTCCAGCAATATGTTTGCACGACCAGTCCATCCCTCTGTTACTGCAAAATCAGCATTTGACTTGATATGCAAAAAACGGAAAAAAAAGCCTAAAAAGTGCAAATGCAATTATTAATTGGCCCAAAACATTTTGCAGAAAATTCAGCATCTTCAATAATCATTTGTATTGTTGCAGGGAAGTGAAGCTTTTATTAAACAATAGATGAGGGCCCGATGCTATTGCATCGGGAGGGCGGTGACATCACGATGGAGGCGGATTCTGTGGTGCTTGGGGCGGTGGCTGTGTCTCCCCTTTGTCTCTTCCCCCTCCCCCACCATGCTATCTCCCAATGTATTTATATAAATATATTTTTAGTTAAAAACCTGTTTCTGTGGGCGTGAATTTAATAATAAAGTGTCAATCTGGCAATCTACAGGGTGGGCCATCTATATGGATACACCTAAATAAAATGGGAATGAATGGTGATATCAACTTGAAATAACTCATGAAGGAATAAAGTTACGTTAAAAAACCAAGCACACCATTGTTTTTCTTATGAAATTCTCAATAGGTTTGATGAGTCACATGACACTCTTCCCATTGAAAAAAATAAAGTTGGATCCAAAATGGCTGACTTCAAAATGGCCACCATGGTCACTACCCATCTGAAAAAGTTCCCCCCCTCCCATATACAAATGTGCCACAAGCAAGAAGTTGATATCACAAACCTTTCCCATTTTATTTAGGTGTATCCATATAGATGGCCGACTCTGTATTTAATTTCCTGGTAAAGAATGTGTAGGACTTCTCTGTATTTTCTATTGCCAGCACAGGTAAACCAAGCAGCTACTAGTTGCCAACCCCTGCTGCCTAGTGTTACCTTTGCTGGCAATAAAAAATACAGGGACACCCTATATTTTTTTTGTTATTTAAATAAATAACTAAAAAAAATTGGTGTGGGCTTCGCCGTATTTTCTGTTGCCAGCCAAGGTAACCCAGGCAGCCGTGGGCTGGAATCCTCAGCGTAGTAAGGCCCAAGCAACCTTGCTTGTGTGTATGTGCGTGCATGTTTATGTGCATGTGGGGACATTATACTGCGTGTATGCGCATGCATATGCGTGTATGTGCATGCTTGTGTGTGTATGTCCATGTGTGGACATTATACTGTGTGTATGCATGTATATGCGTGCATATGAATGTTTGTGTGTATGTGCATTCGTGTATGTGTGTATCTGCATGTGTGTTTGTGTGTATGTGCATGCGTGTGTATGTGTATGTTTGTATGTGCGTGTATGTATGTGTGTGCATGTTTATGTGCATGTGGGGACATTATACTGTGTGTGTATGCACGTGCGTATTTGTGCATACAGACAAAAAGCCGTGGTCTTTTTTATCAGCTGTGGCTGCATGAAGGTGGGTATGCAGGCAGCGCCACGGCAATGTCTGGCGGGGGAGGGGAGATCCGGCGGGTGGTGTCCGGCGGTGGCAGTGGGGGGTCCCGGCGGAGGTGTCCCGGCAGTGGCGGGGGGTCCTGCTGGTGGTGCATATGGCTTTGCTGTATTTTTCATTCTTAGTACAGACAGCTGCCACCCTCAGCTGCCTAGTTTTACCTTGGCTGGCAGAAAAAATAGCTTAGAATCTGCCCTATTTTTAATTGCCAGCCAAGGTAAGGCTAGGCAGCTGGTGCCTGGTATTCCCATAGTTATTGGACCCCCCATAGTATACAATAGCAGGCCACAGCTGGCCCAGAATTTGATGCATTCATTAGAAGCACCAAATCGTGGCGCTTTACCCGGCTTTTTCAGTTGCCTGGGTGCCAGTAGCAAACTGAGTAATAAGTGGTTAATGCCTACTGAATATTGCCTGCTGGCACTAAGCCTGAGATTTTTAATATCATGACAATGTCAGACCGGGCTATTATGAATTTCTAGTAAATAGTAAACAATACACAACACACAGAGAAAAATCATTTTATTAGAACAAAAAACTCAAACAAATTTTTCAACTTCATCTTAATTACTCCCATATACCCCTCCATATCCTCTGCGACATCTTCTCACAGCAAGACTGGAAACAGACCAATTTCCATCTATCGCTGTGAGTGAGGTAATATCACAGACGGGGTCACCTGAGTTCAGCTACAGATCTGAACTAAGGTAACCTTTCCTGTATCACCCCACTCACAGCAAAACCGGAAAGTTTTGGGTTGCGCTGTGAGCGGGGTGACACGGGAAAGATCACCTTAGTTCAGAGCGGTAGTTGAACTCAGGTAACCCCATCTGTGACGTCAACCCCCCTCACAGCGGTAGCCAGAAACTCACTTGTTACAGCAAAGCCCTAGGCATTTTTTTTATTATTTATTTATTTTACACACTTTAAGGGCAAGTTGGTTGCTATACAGTAATGTGTATTGTTCTCTCTTGTTGCTGTGTACAAATGTAACAATGTCTCTATGATTTCACTGCAACCAGTAAGTTGCCAGTGAAATTCCTAGAAAAATTGCCGCGTGTAAAGGTACCCTATGGCAACCAAGCAAAGACACCGGTACAGATTATGGGAGCGCAGTCTGAGTGCTACAGTCAATCACAGACACTCTCACAGAGAGTGAGCCACTGTAAAAATGCATGAAGCTTAATGAGCAGCCCCAGAAGCAAGCAAGCAGTGGGAGAGAGGGATACTGGTGAGCTCCACCTATTTAGGCTGCCTTCAGACTTGCAGATGCATCTGCAGCGTTTTGCAGATGCATCTGCAAGCATCTGCATGCAGACCGCGGCCCCTATGTTTATAATGGAGCGCACGGCGGTCTGCAGATGCTTGCAGATCGCCGTGCGCTCTCATTGCCCGCCATTAGTGATCTGTGCGCAGGCGGATGCCTGCGTACAGATCACACACTCTCCCCGCACCAGAGACGCGACATGCTGCGTCCCGGGTGCGGACGCGGGACACCGGAAGGAGCAGATATGGTCCGCATCCGCACCCGAACGCAGCAAACACTGCCAAACGCAGGCACTATGCGTTCCTATGTTAAACATGGGAACGCAGTGCGCATGCGTTTGACTGCATATGGGAACGCAGCATACGCTGCGGCGCCAAACGCTAATGTGAAGGCAGCCTTATTTGTCTATCTATCTATCTATCTATCTATCTTCTAGTGAACCCGCATGCTCAGTAGGTAAAACTGGATCAGGCATTACCGGATCATGCCTGATTCGATAAACCCGGATGCAGCACAAATTTACTTTCATTTTAATTTACGCTGGATCTTTCCAGATCCAGTTGGTAGCTTTTTTTGTTAAAAAACGCAACATTTTGCGCTCTTCGAGGTTGACAAAAAAAATGGTTTCTATTGCATCCAGCACAAACCGTATGCACCACCAGGCACCGAGCATCACCACCGAAAAGACACCGTTAGCTGCAGCTGGATGTAAAGAATGAATGGAGCTGACAACACAGCACAATTCAATAAGTAGTGGCTACTGCCAAATGCTATGGGTAAACTGCTATTCTCATATAGATGTTCCCCAGGAGAAATCTCAAAATTCTCTCTCTCTTGGGGAGAGTTGTGGAAGAAGCCTATAAGAAGTAAGCAAAGGAGAGAATCTTGTGAGCAATTATTTGACACAGAGAAGTAGCAAGGTTGACTTCCTTTGGGGGACATTTTTTACACTTAAATGCATATATTTGGGTCTAAAAAAGTAAAATAATTTTTGTTATAATGTTTCATTAAAATGTTACATCATTTGGCTTTTACAGACCCTGTTTCCCTGCATGCTCAACTTTTATGTAATCTGTGTAATAAGTCAGCTGAATGGAGCTGAGGAAAGGGGGGTCAAGGCCACGTGTACACTTGAGTATTTGATAGGTTTTTACCTCCTTATTTGTAGCCAAAACCAAAAATGGAACAATCAGTGGAAAAGTATAAGGCTGGAGTCACAGTGCTGTATGACTCGCGCAAGGATCGCATCACAATCCTCGGATTGTCCATTGGCTCTCCTGACCTGAGAGTGACAGCTTGCATACAAATACATGAAGCTGTCATGCTCGGAATAGGAGAGCCGACGAACAGTTCGGGCATTTTGATGCGATGTTCGCATGAGTCATACGGCCGTGTGACTCCAGCCTAATAGAAACATGTCACCACTTCTGTATTTATCACCCACTATTGGTTTTGGCTACTAATACTGAGGTAAAAATTTCAACAAATACTCAGCGTGTGCACGTGGCCTTGTGCTACTCCACCTGCTTCATTAGACCAAGGGCGAATATTCAATAGTTGGTGAGATTTTTACCTCAGTGTTTGTAGCCAAAACCAGGAGTGGAACAATCAGAGGAAAAGTATAATAGAAACACGTCACCACTTCTGAATTTATGACCCAAAACTGGTTTTGGCTACAAATACTGAGGTAAAAAACTCACCAAACACTGACCGTGTACACTCGGCCTAAGGCTAGGGTCACACGAGAGAACAAAAATTTGGTCCCATTTTTATTCAGAAAAGTGGGATGATTTTTTCCTGTCATCTGTGTGCTCTCTGTATGCAATCTGTTTTTTTACTCAGCAGCTATTAAACTTTTTCAGGACCATTTACAATTTCCCATCTTACAGGACATCAGATATCAGTAAAAATCAGATATATACTGATGGTCCATATGACATCCATTTTTTTCACTCACCTATCTCATCTCACTGCGATTTTTTCCTCACACCAAATACAGCGGAGAAAAAATATACACTCCGCCTCATTGAATAACATTGGTCCGACTTCATTCCCTTTTTTTATCGGATTGCGCTCGTCCGATTATACCTTCGTGTGAGCGAGTCCTAAAACGGATTATGTGTTAACCCATTCTGCAGCCAGCAATAGACAGAGGAACACAGAGACAATAGATGGCAAATGATGTAACATTTTTAATAAAAGCGAATTGCAAAAATCATTGTTAAACCAAAATACTTGCATTTACACACACAAAGAAAAAGAAAACTGTCCCCAAAAGGAGACAATCCCTTCAACTCAGAGATGTATGAAGGGAACAAGTTATGGAATAGCTTTGTCAGTGGTTGTTAGGAATATTATATAAAGCTTTATAATAAAGAGCTTATGATAAATACTACAATGTCTGATAATACATGTACACATTTCATTCGTACTTAATACTTGACAGTTTGCGTTGTGTAGACTTATCATCCTATTAATCACTTTGACATGCCAACTTCCTATTGATTGTTACTGCGGAGCCTGTAATTGGACTGCTGTGGGGAGCGTGATGGAGCCTCAGCAGAATACGTTATCTCTTCACCATGGTCTATGAATCTCCTACATTGGAGGATGCATTACCCTGTGCCAAATCTGCTTAACAGCATGGATGGAGACATCTGAATTTCACATTCGTATTTGTCGGCTACATGTTTCATTCATTTTAAGTCAAATCTAGAAAGATCCAGCTGCTTGTACCAAATGATCAGATCTATGTCTATTGTGTAGCTCATTTGTTTAGGCAGGATGCTAAAGCAGCAAGGAACCTGTACAAGGTCACCTATGTTTCAGGGTCCCCATTTGATGCAACAACTTTGTCACTTTGCATGCCTCCCTATGGTACCAAGTTACATGTACTCACCTTCCCACGGCTTCACCTTCTACTGACACCACTATGGTCCCGTGCCATCCTGTGACTGTAATTTCTCACTGGAAGCCACAAGTTAAATTACATGCCCTCAATGCGCTAGAGCCCTACTGGAGCGGCAAAGGTAGAAAATGAAGCCGCGGGAAGGTGAGACAGGGGGCAAGAGACTTAGATTTAAAGTACTGCTCCAGCATCTCTTTGTTCTTCAATGCTGGAGTGGTGCTCTTAATATAATGTCCCTTCCCACAGTCTTATTCTCACCTTCCAGTGTCTTTCCTTTTTACTGACATTGTTTCAGTCCTGCGGCACCATTTTGTGGTGGTAACTTCTGGCTGTCCAAAAGTCAGAAGTTATGGCACAAGCACTCAACACAAGTCTATGAGGGCAAGTTATATGGACTTTCATTAAAGATTGACCTCCCGGCTCACTCCATGAGACGCTCGAGCAGCCGTCAGGTCACAAGTGTCAGATGACCAACCGGAGCAGTGGTGATAGTTGATGAAGATGGGGTCAGGGAACTTAGATTTAAAGCTTTACTTGAGTGGTAAAATGAGTAAGAAATCCTAAAATGGTGCTTTAAGAGCCATTGCACAAACCCCATGAGCTTCAATACCAGTCATCTAATGGCTTCATGCACAGCAATACTATAATAGAATTGTGTGCATAAAGCCATCCTCAAAGCTTACGCGTATTGGTGCCAATTCATCAAAGATTTTATACCAGAAAACTGGTGTAAAAGCTTTGAAAAGTCAGGATTTTTTGTACAATGGAGAGCTGCACAAAACTTTAGCGACTTTAGGTGTTTTCTTTTTTTCTTTTTTTACCAGCTTGACTCAGCATGGCAGAAATGGGCATGACATAGTGTGGCCATGCCCACCAATCAAATTTGTCAAGAATGTTAGCACTATATACTCTAGAAATACTACTCCGGTCTCTGACTGGAGTAGCTTTTCCGGTGCATAACACAGAGGTGCGTGTCACTTACAAGCAGCAACAAATTCATTAAAGGGAATCTGTCACCAGTTTTTGCTACCTCATCTGAGAGAAGCATAATGTAGCCAAGAAATCTATGGTCTGACTAGTGAGCAGAGCCACGTGACTTAGGTGTCCTTGATGTGAGAGGAGACCGGGACGGTGGATAGTGTTATCCTGAGTAAAGAAAGAGAATTGAACAAAGGACTGGAGACAGGTCCTGGAATAGGATGCCTAGCAGTATGGCCCTGAGTTTTTAACAGGTCATGAGACAAAAAGAGTGCCCCAGGGCAGGAGTTCCAAGGCATCAGAAGTAAGGAAGCTAAGAACCGGTCATATTGGCAAACTTACTTGTTTAAAGGGAATGCCTATCTGTGGGTTAACAATAGGTCTCTCACTATCTAGACTGTACTACTGAACTAAGTTGTGGTTAAGGAACTGCAATTCGTTGAGGCAGTGACATGGCAAACCGAGGAAGTGAAGAGATTATGTGCGGAGAAGTAGAAAAACTGTGTATGAAATGATTTGTATTGTAAAGGAAACATTTGTGAAACTATGCACTCACTATGTACGGTACACATTTCATACCAAGGTATTGGTCAGTAAAGAGTTTATTTTTGATTGTTTGTCTCTCTCATTAAACTGTCCAACAACTGATCCTGACCAGCCGGAGTCACCGGCATCATGTGATCGGCAAGGGCATATCGCCCTCATAGCAGAAGTCCACACACCCAGTCAGGACCTCCACCTTCATATAATGTGCAGGGGTGTAATGCTGGTGATACAAGGTGTGTGATGCATGGGAGATAGTCACACAAGTTTTGTTTCGCATGCATCACCTGGTACGGTTGCCGACTCTCTGCACAGAAGTGTGTCAACTGCATAGAAACACGTGGTGACTTATTTAGAGGGCACACCAAA
Organism: Allobates femoralis; assembly: GCA_033576535.1. Lineage (NCBI taxonomy): Eukaryota > Metazoa > Chordata > Amphibia > Anura > Aromobatidae > Allobates > Allobates femoralis. The sequence continues at coordinate 81,974,487 of JARQOC010000005.1, forward strand.
GTTACACTGTTATACAAGCTGTACACTGATTATACTATACATTACATTGTATCAAAGTGGCATATGTTCAGTGTTGTCCTGTGAAAAGATATAATAAAATATTGACAAATACATGAGGGGTGTACTCACTTTTGTCATATACTGTTCAAGGCTCTTGAGTTTGGGACAAGAAACCCACTAGAAATCACTGTCCATACAGGGACTGTAAAACTTGGATGTGTGAAGGTGGCCGCAGTGTATGTGTGCATGACGTCTTCTCAACTCTTGAGAACTCGACAAGCTTTCTATACAGAAAACACTACAGGAAACAATGGCAGCTTCTTTAGTGTTGTCTTTTCAGTCATTTCCTGAGCATTTACCTTTCAGTATAGGCCGCCGACAGTTTATTGGTGAGTTTTCCCATGTTTTTGTGGTATCTGTTTTACTGTACAGTAGTTTTCCTGTTTGTTTTTTTATTCAATTTATGTTTAAGCAATAGTTAATGTAATGCAAAATGCGCCAAAAGGTGTCTGTGGCATGTTCAGGTGTCTTTTCAACTTTCCCATGACTTTTACTGGAAAATACTGAGTGTCTTCGGAGCCGAAATCTCTAAAAGAATAGACCAGTCACTAATTTTAATTACATGGTATTTTTAGAAACTTGAAGTAGCTAAAAGTCGTTATGAGAGTGTAATCTTTACTATTCGCTACTGGCATGGATAGTACGGTATTTGCGATACTCGTTACTCGGTGAGTATCGCTGGTGATCGTGAGTGATGTGTCCATCGTTATCGATCTGACACAAATTGACAGCTCTCTTCAGTACACAATGGGAGCTAGCACCTCAGGGAGAGCAGATTGAATGTTAGGACCTCTCTGGGGGGGGCACAGCAAGGTGTTGTATGCGGGAAAAACTCAAAAAAGCCCATTGTCCCACCCTGTCCTGGAAAGGCTCGTTTTATGTGGCTGGATGTGTGTGGGCGGAGCCAATCACTAATTGACTCGCTATTGGGACGAATATGCGAGTATTAAAAACTGTGCAAATATTTCGCTACTCACTCAGCACTAATTCAAAGCCTGTAAATATGCACAGCAAGTCTTTTTCACATACGGTAGTATTGCAAATGTTCATTCTTTTCAGCATTTTCTAATAGGATTTTTGGTTTCTGTGGTAGAATATGACTGATAAAGATGTCACCTGCACATAGCCTGAGGGTCATTTACCTTAGTATTCTGATAATCCTATTTTCTCACTAATTTACTAGTCTGAATCATAAAAAACAGTCAAACAAATGTGCAAAAATACTCTGTTGTAAAAAAAAACAGTAAAAAGCAAGTGCTGCTAAAAAAGTGTAAAAAAACAGGGTTGATACGTTTTTTGCAAAAAATGTATACTAAGCCGCTCTACCTCGACAAGGTAACCCGCATCAGAGCAGTCCCTATCTGTTGTATTTAAAAACCTGACCATGTGTATTGGTACCTATATGAGCAGGATCCGGACAGGTCCAATCTCTGACATGGACTGGCTGCAGAAGACGGCTTTTCATGTGCAGGGCTCAAAGGGAGGGGTGGGCGACTCCCTTGTCTTGCAGAAACAAGAAACAAACTAGACAAAAACTAATGAGCCATGCACACAGTGAACAAATCTGTAAGACTTTGTTCACACCACCAAAAAACTGAATCACAAAAAAACAGTCAAACAAACGTGCAAAAATACTCTGTTGTACAAATACACACAGAACTATGATCAGTGGTTTAACTTGAAGTTCATGGGCCCCAATGCAAAAGCTCCAACGGGGCACCCAATTAATGCAAGTGTTTGGTAGCAGTAGTCTTTTACTATAGACCAAAGGGGCTTTTGGGTCCCCAAGGCTCCAGGGCCCAGATGCAATTGCAAACCCTGCACCTATTGTAGTTATGCCACTGGCTTTGCTACCTGCAGATACAGCACACACAGCTTTGCTACATGCACACTACATGCACATATAGACATACACAGTCTGCCACATGCACATATAAACACATAGCTCTGTTATATCCACATACAGACAAACACAGCTCTGCAATATTCATACTACATACACATAGACACACAGCTCTGCTACATGCATACTACATGCACATATAGACACAGCTCTGCTACATGCAAACTACATGCACATATAGACACATATAGCTCTGTTACATGAATGAATAAACACACAGCTTAGCTACATGCATACTACAGGCACAGACAGATACACACAACTCTGCAACATACACATTTATTTACTCACACATATGCTATACATTACCACATCTTGCAGTTCTTGATCGGTGCACAGCAGAAGAGGAGCCACTGGGACCTGCATGGAGGCAGCAGCAGTTGAGCAGCTGCAGTACCTTGCTATGTAGAATTCAATCACCTTCCAGTCATGTGATTAGTCACATGACTTAATCGACCCTGAAGCCTCCTTTAGCTCCTGGTAACTTCCTTCCCACTCTGCATTGATGACCTAAATCAATGCAGAGCACGAGAAAGGGCTGCTTTCTGTAAGCCGGTTCCCCCTCTTTGCTTCCGCTCACTGCCGGCAAGTGGGAAACCTCTTTTGTCCAGGGCCCCAACACTTGTCTAGGTACACTGGTCCTGTCTAAATGGGTTCTTATCTTTAATTTTTCCATAATCTTCTTGTTAGAAAGATGAGAATTTAAGGCAAAAAATAATTTTGCTCAATATTAAACGTGGATATTAATCTGATTTTACAGAAATGTAACAAACTTTCAACACTAACATCCAAGGCCTTTGCACATTATTTATTTTTCTTCTCTATTTTTCTTATATTTTAGCAGGTCATGGTATATATGTTCTTCAGAAATAACAGTGTGCTAGAAATTATTTATTAAAGGTCAGAATATCAGCCAAGCCTAGAGGGTTATGAAAAATGTTCACTGCTAAGATCTGCTACTCACAAATTAGAAAGAGTAAAAGACCAAGGGCCCAATTCATTATGTTGTGTCTTATGTCTTTTTGTTTATTTTTCATTTGCACCTTATTTTTTGCTTAATTTGCACCTTTTTAAAGTCTATTTTCTATGTGTTTGTCTTTGTGGGTGCAGGATGGGGTTTTCAGATGATTTCTGGTGTTTATTTAAAAATGTGCAAAATGTGTCGCAAATGTAGTCCAGGCCCTTCTGGCGTGATTTTATGTATGACAGATATCATGGTGCAAATTCGGCTCTGTTTTAAAGGTACATACACCTTTCTATGCTAAGAGGCTGCAAAACAGGTTAAAGAAAACCTTTTACCAACTTTCTCATGTTGAACTTGACACACTGTAATAGGTGCTGTAGAGCGGATTAAAACTTTTTTTTTTTTTCTATTTTGCGTCTCTGTTGCATACATATTATAGGTCAAAGTATTCACCTAAACAATTTATTATCCCAAAAGAGCGTTATCAGAGAGATTTTACTGGGGGTGTGCACTTCTTCCTCTTTCTGATGCTGACCAACCACTAACAGGCAGCAACATATGGGAAAAAGATGAACACGCCCACACAATAGCTTAGAACAGGCTCAGTGTGAGACACAATGACAAACGGTCTGCTCTCCTCATTGCAGAGTGATGACTGGTGCTGGAGAACAGCAGATCTGAGTGTGATTAACTAACAGCTTTCATCTCTGGCAGTCAGGGTGAGAGGAGGGCAGTGATGCAGAAGTTGAGTCTCATTACTAAGACTTCTAGTATCTCTCCTCTCAAATTAAGCTTTTTTTGCAGGACCAAATATATATTAGCATTGCCAAAGCGAGTGCCAACTCTGCTGTACTGCCTCTTTCCCCAGACAGACTGTTAAGCTGTCGTTACACCTGGCCACATCGCCGCCGATTACATAGGTGACGTAGGGGCGTGGCCTATCGGCAGCGACATCGCCCCAGCGTCGCCTAATGTAAAGGGGCGATGTAGGCGGCTCTGACAGCTCGCCTGGTTTCACATCAGTGATGTGAAACCAGGCGGCCGATCTGGGGAGATGTGCACACATCGCCCCATGTAACCAGCCACTGGCAAGCTGACAGGTGATGGAAGCCATAGGCTCCCATTGTCCTGCATCGCCGCCGGGGTTTTGAGAAACCCCGGCGGCGATGCCACCTCTGAGCTCGCCAGGGCGCCGCCGGAGGTGTGGCCCATGTAAATGGGGGACTGCGATGCTGGCAGGGCGGCAAAAATGTGCGCGCACCCACCAGTCGCCGCCGACATCTCCGGCGGCATCGGCATGTGTAACGGGGCCTTTAGGCTGTATGCACACGATCTGGAGGTACTACGTCTTGGACGCAGTGCCTCCGGTCCTGCGGGAACTCGTGGGTGAAAGCAGGGAGATCGCAGCCACCCTGTGCTCACAATCTGCGGTGGGTGCAGGGCGGCATCTCCCTGCGTGCGCCTGATGGTTATCTCTTCTGATGCTGCAGAAATGCAGAAGCCCGGCACCCCATACCGCAGCTGAAAACATGCACTCTCAGAAGAAGCAGAGTGAGCATGGGATTTCTTGAAATCCCATCCGCTGTTCTGCTACTGTACAACGCAGCGTTTTGGATGCAGCAGCTATACACTGCGTCCATAATGCTGCCTGTCCTGATCGTGAGTATGCAGCCTTGGAGATATAAGCTGAAAGCACACTCAGGTCTGCTGTGCTTCAGCACCAGTAATCACGGCAGAAGAGCCGACTGTATCATCATGTCTCATACTGAGCCTGATAATGACATTGTGGAGCTGTATTCTTTTTTCTCTAGTGTGTTGCCTGCTTTTGACTGGTCAGTGTCAGAAAGAAGAAGTGCACACCCCGAGGGAAATCTATCTGGAAATACCCACTTGAACTGTAGAGTATATTACATTGTCTGTCCACGACATTGAAAAATTTATGAACTACATTAGGCATTATGAACAGTTTGGCACAAAACTTATCAGTGAATATCACAAATCAATAAAAAAAAGAAAATTGATTTGTAAATAATCACGAATGATGAATTGGTTATCATGTGGTAAATGGGTGAAGCGCCACTTCAGTGTTTTTGTTTATTTTCAGTGCTGGAGAGGTGCTTTTAATGTGAGCCCTCTGTTATATACCATACTCACCTTCCAGTGTTTTCGGCTCTTACCGATGCCGCCCGGTCCCACGGCGCCATCTTGTGCCAGTAACATCTGAGTGTCCGAAAGTCAGAATTTACATCACAAGCTCTCAATGCATCTCTATGATGAGAATTAGGACAGAACGAAGCTCTCATAGAGATGTATTGCGTTTTGAACTCCATAAATCACTCAAGTTACTGGAAGGTCACAAATCGCGAAGACTGTCTACAGCAACGCTGGAAAAAAGGTGAAGCTGCCGGAAGGTATCAGACAGGGGTCAAGGGATTTACATTGAAAGCACCACTCCAGCGGTGAAATAACTCTGAGTGGTGCTTTAAGTGAGCTCAGAAATCCACTTTTGCGTCACAGATCTTAGTTATCGAAGCTTCAAATTGATTGAATTCGGGAGAAGCGGATCATGTAGTCCGTGTTTCTCTGCAACACTGCTTTCTACAAGAAATCATCTTCAGTCTTCTCTGTTATTAGAATTCTGAAATAAAAATGTCTTTGAATTCAGCATAATATCAAATTCAGAAACAATGGCTTTTAATAATTATATTCTGTCATTGAGGAATTGGGCGGCTATGGATTGGGCCTTTGATAATTAGAGCTCCTTAAAATAAGCCTCTTGTGTGTAAAAGCTGCGATCGGGCATTGATTTGCCACTGTCCTTCAAGGGAGAGCATTAAACAGTTACAGTAGAAGTGAGGGTCCTGCTGGAAAGCTGACAACATATCAGGAAATATGGAGGACACAGTGGGAGAAACGAGCTTGTAATGTCTGGTCCGGTCATCATTATGATAAATAATGGTTTTCATATAAAGCTGTATGATTTGCTCATCAGCCAGTAGCTGTTTAAATGCACCATTAGTTGTAGGAAGGATTTGAGGCTACATGAATAAGAGGGAGGAGGTTATGATCAATATTTAGTAGGCAAGAACAGATAAGAGGGAAGAGATGTTGGAGACAGCAGATAAACAGTCCCTGGTATTTTGTATTAATGGGGGGTGTCAGGAGAAGAGGTGTACAATTGGGTGTCATCAACATAGAGATGGTATTGGAGATCGAATCTACTGATGGTTTGTTCAATAGAGGCAGTGTATAGAAAAAGGAGAAGGAGGCCTGGGACTGAACCCTGAGGAACCCCAACCATGAGAGGAAGAGGAGCCGGCAAAGGATACAGTGAAGGAGCAGTCAGAGACGTAGGAGGAGAACTGGGAGAGAGCGGTGTCCTTAACCCAAGAGAGCGGAGCATAGAGAGGTGGAGCTGGTGATCCACAGTATCAAAATTGGCAGAGTGGTCCAGTAGAATCAACAGGGAGTAGGGGCTAAACACAAAATGTATGTGTTATTATGCATCCCCCTGTCCTTTAATAGAAAATTACACTGCTGATTTGTCCTTTTAAGTCCCTATTATCTTTGTGTGGTACTAATGGTTTTTGCAATTTTGAGTGAGCTCACTGACAAATTCTCAGATAACTCATTATAAAGCCAGCAATGTGCAGGGAAGCATAGAGCCTTTAAAAGCCAACAGAGCAACATTTTTAATGAAACCTAATTGTAAGAATCATATTTAATACAAAATACCTGCATTTCACTAAAAATGTCCTCAAAGGTGTCCATAACCTTAAACACTTCAAAAAATTCTGAGGGCTTTCAGATTTCTGTAAACAGACTTACAAAGATTGTGTATAGGTCACCCAAGTTCTCTGGTACATTAGGGTCATGAGAATGTTCCATACGCCGTATATGTATTTGGGTCACTAGACGCCTTGTATGATACAGGAGACAATGGAATATTCTTAATGTTTAATATTGGCTAATGAAATAAATTCCCACTGAATACATATCATGTTGGAGAGCAATGAGTATGTAAACAAAAGCCAACAAAAGAGCGCATGCATTATCCATGGGTGACATCTAGCACCTGGCAGAGACATCACTGGCTTGTGCATGTGCAGTTATGTTTTAGGGTCAACCCACATTAGGGAAAGTAAAGTACGTGTGCGAGCCGGTGATGTCTCTATGCAGATGCGAGATTTCCCCCGGCTATGTGGATGATGAAGGAGGCATCATTAATGTCAATCAAATCAAAAGGATGGCATTGAGCAGCAAAAGAGAGAGAGGGGATGCTGCAGCAATGACGCTCGTAGGACTGGACCGTCTTGATTTACATAGACCACTTTAGAATGTAAAAGGTTTTTTTTGGGAGTATGCATACCTTTATGGAATGCAGTACAGGCGCTGCTGAAGGTGGTAGTCTTTGTTCACACATGAAAAAACTGATGACTGGTTCCCTTTAAGGCCGGCTTCACACCATGGTTTTCAGCATCAGGTTGTGTCCAGTTTGAACCGGACACAACCTGATCCGGTTTTGCCACCCATGTATTCCTGTGCTGCCTGATTGGTCCTATTTGGCCATCAGGTTTTGTGTATTCTGTGCCTAACACTGATGATCTAGCCTTAGGTTAGGTCATCAATGACTGATCAGTGGGTGTGCGACACAAGGCACCTTGCGGAGCTGCACAGCAAGTCCTTGTTGACGGAATAGTGGTTGAGGATGGGTACTGCACATCCACCTCCCACTGATTTGGTTAGGGAGTGGATGTGCAGTACCTGACTGTTGCCACTATAGAGTTGATGGAGCTGTGCTGTGCGGTTCCGAATCTGAGCAGTTCCAGCCGCTGACATCAGGAACAGCGGATCAGAGAGGGTGCCTTATGTCGCACATTCACTGATCAGTCAAATGCAAGTATTGCTGTATAAAAAAAATGTCCCCACACATATACAACCCCTTTAATACCCTTATTAGTTGTGTCGCCTTTAATCCTCTTATTAGTTGTGTGGCTTCATTAGATCTGGCACTTTCATCCATCAGAAGCTTTCCATAATGATCCCCCTCTCTATATTCCCGCATCCTTCTCCTGCACACTTTCCATGCAGATGATGGACACTATGTATAAAAATGTTTATTTCATACCAGATTTCCCATTCATAGATAATACATAGTGAGAGTGAATATATAATGTATCAACCTGTTGATGTCTCATTAAAATCTATCATTAGATGCGGTGCTTAAAAAAACTCTCAGTTTGCAGGGAGAGTGACTTGTGAGGACCTCGGAAATAGCCCAGGGTAATTTGTGTTTCACTCCAAGGCAGACAGAACCTAACCTTCCATTCTGTTGGAAGATGAGCACAGATTTGGCCATTAATGACTGGTAGCCGGGGACAGGAAAAGTACAGTATCATGAAATGAGGTCATAAATCTGCCATTCACTCGGGAGCAGAAGAGGTGATTCAGACCATTATTAGCTCTTATACCACTTAGGGGAAAAAAATAATTAAACTATTGTGTATGACCCCGGCGTTACACATCTGCTGTCCGAGGAAAGGCCGCATGCAAGTTACTTTATGACGATAATCTAGTATCTATAATCATACATGAAGGCAAAAATACAAATGCACAGAAACTATGTCAGAAGAACGGGATTTTTCCCAAACTCATTTTCATGATGTTTCGTTCATAAATGAGAGGAAAATAAATGGATGGAATGACAATTATAAACTATATAGTTAGGCAAAGCAAAAGCAGTGGTGGAGCCAATGGTGATCAATTGGATGGTTGCATTCATGTGTAATTGGGATTTATGGGCCAGGATCTTTCTACTTATTTGCACCAGTCCACCACACCGCTTCACGACCGACACCTCCCCCTCCTACTGTATTCCCACCCGCCACTCATAGACTGTGAGCCCTCGCGAACAGGATCTTCTCCCCTATTGTATCTGTACGTTAGAATTGTCAACAGCCATTGTTACTTGTATTGTTACTATGTTACTTGTCATAGTCTGCCCTCATAACATGTATAGCGCCATGGAATATTATGGCGCTATATAAATAAATAATAATAATAAAGGAAGTGCTGCCATCCATTTCTTATCCTGTATCTGAAACCTTGTATTGTGGTAGGAGGGCCTTGCACCCCCGACCAAAGAAAGTGTGTGCTGTTCCGTCTTATTGTTTATATATATATATATATATATATATAATGTGGAGCGTCATCATTCTTGAGCATATCCTAAATGTGACTCATTTGGGGTAGATTTACTATTGCTGTGCTAAATTTTCAGTATAAACCCAATAGCACAAGCAGAATCCAAATTGGTGATAATGTCAAACTCCGCATGATAAATTTGGCTTTTCCTTATGCTTGTTGGCTGACTAAATTAACAGCAAGACACGTAGCAAATATGTTTTTCTCTAGTCAGTGAGGCAAACGTTGACGTCTGGCACTAACTACCTGCAACATGGCCCAAAGTGGATATGCCCATCACACCAATTTGTTTTTTGGGGCATTTTATTTAAAAACATTGCACATAAATAGCTAGACCTTTTTGTTGGTAAATGAAACCTACTATGTGTGACAGGATTCTGGAGTGTGTCTGTGGGATTTTGTCTCTATTTAGCCAAAACACCATGGTGAGCCCCCATTTTCTCCTTACACAAAATAGTCAGACACTGACTTTGGATAAGGAGGCTATCAGTGTTCCATGTCATGTCATATGTAATGATGAGTGAGCGTGCTTGCCACCTCTTGATACTCGATTGAACATCAGGATACTTGGATATGCTCGGTACACGGCCGAGTATCATGAGTGCTCGGATGTGTCATTTGTGAAAGATCCAGCACAAAGAGCCGGCTCCCTTCAGTGAATGATGGCAGTCGGCACCCCAGCGAGTCCCACTTGCAGTCTCTGAATGACTCTCACTGGGGGTAAAAGCAACATAGGTAAAGATAATAAGTGTAAAAAAAATACGTTGTCCACCTTCCCCTAGAAATGCTCTGCTTTTGGTTGGCTGCATGTGGGTGACAAGCCAGTCACTAACTGGCTTCCATTATAATAGAGTCAAGCCAGACAAAGCATTCAACCTCCATGATTCGAGTAAAGAGCACATGAGCACTTTAGTGCTTGCTCATCATTAGTCATAGGTTTTCAATAGGATCAAGGACAGGGCTCTGTGCCTAAATACAGCCATAAATCAGAAAACTCTCCCATACACAAGAACCTGAGTGCTCTATTGAAAGACCAAGGGCTGACATGTGAGCCAGCAACTTATCTCCAGGAGAAAAATGTGATCAGCAGTCAGAAATTAGACATGCCCAGTCTACACTTTCCCCCGATTATCAGTTGGCTGCCTCCCCCCCTACACATTAAACTGTCGACCGAACTTGTTGACATTGGCTTGTTCATCCGACATTAGTTTAACTTGTTTGTGGGCCTTAAACAGAACCTGTCACCCCCTGGTGCATTGCAAACTAAATGCAGTACTGAATGCAGCATGTCTGCTACATTCAGAGAAGGGGTCCCCCATGGCTCTAGCCCCCCTGTAAGCTTTAAAAAAGACTTTAGAAACCTTACAGTTAAGAGATTGCCTGGGTGGGATCTTATTAAGAGGTCCTGGCTGCTGGCACAGTCCTCTCTGCCTCCTCCTTGTGTGTTCCGCCCCCTCTATGTGTCTGCCCCACCTCCTCTTCTCCTGGGTCTGCCCTCCTCTTCTGCTCCTGCTCCTTGTGACGTCAGGAGCAGAAAAGAAGGGCAGACCCAGCAGAAGAGGAGGTGGGGCAGACACATAGAGGGGGCAGAACACACAAGGAGGAGGTAGGGAGGATTGTGCCAGCAGCCAGGACCTCTTAATAAGATCCCATCCAGGCGAACTCTTAACTGTAAGGTTTCTAAAGTCTTTTTTTAAAGCTTACAGGGAGGCTACAGACATGGTGGACCCCTTCCCTGAATGCAGCAGATATGCTGCATTCAGTGCTGCATATAGTTTGCCACACACCAGGGGGGTGACAGGTTCTCTTTAACACTAGAGTTCATCCACACCAAATCCATCAGACACTCACACATTGCGCAAAAAAAGTGTTAGCGCTGCAGACATCTATTGGCAACCCACCAGACCTAATATTATCATTGCATAGAAGTTCCCTGCTCTGTTGTCTATATACTATACATAGCTTTACTGAATGTTGCCTTTAAATATGGTTCTAATATTTTCCTCTATAGCAGTTATGCAAATTTCCTACGTTCATTGAGTTTATACAAATGTTTTGGAAATGAGCTTTGTTGCAGTGGATTACCTTTATAGGTCCTTGTAGTATTTTATGCAAATATACTATTTGCAAAACTAGTGTCATGAGCCTCAGTTGATGATAATGAGGAAGACGACCTTCACGGGATTTACTCTAGAGATATAAAATGTCCAAACATAAGAATAATCAATCAGCTATTTTTTGGGCAACAATGACAAGGAATGATCCCTGCCATATTTTATGGCCTGGGACATAGATCTATTGTTCAGCATGGTCAACGTTTAACCTACAGCAGCCAATAATGGTCGAAAAAATCCAACATCATATCAACGTTTCTACAGATAGCTGCCTTCCATTGATCACATAAACGTGTCATTACCAATACCAATACATAGGTGTGTGTCTTGGAAGGCCTTATATAGGCCTAGGAAGCTAAGTACATAGGCGCGTACCAGGCTACTTGCAATTCCCAATGTAGAGAACATGAAAGTTTTGCAGACCAGTGTAAAGGGAGTATAACAGTACCACCCATCTTAGGGCCCCTTCCAAATGAGTCTGTCAACCACGGCAATGGTGTTGTTGTAGCTACATTGAACAATTCTTTAATTGAGCATCTCTAGTAATATAAACATACAACATTTCTGATGAGTCCTATAACTCCAGGAATCATGTTCACTGCATTCTATCGTTTTGTGTTAGTCCACATCCAAAGTCCATTGACACAGTGGCTTCCAGGAATACGCTGCCTACCATCTACAGTAGTTTTGAGAGTGTTGTCAGAAAGCATGTCCTCAGCAGTCTGTCTCATATAATGTTCTATGTACATTATGTGGCCAGAAATAAATCATTTACCATATATTATAAACTATATAACATTCTGTACCATTACTTGCGTATGTTATATACTTCAAAATAAATATAAAGGGGTCTCCCTCCCCCAAATTGTACTCTTATTGTTTGGAGCATAGTGATCTGTTTTTCTTAATCTCAGCGCAAACTTCCTTACAATAAATTACTTCTAAAAAGATATTTGCTTAGGCTGCTTCCACATTACATTTCTTTTCCTGTTCGTGGGATCCTACTTTTGGTAGGATCCCATGGACGGGAACGGACACCACAGGAGGTGACCTATTCTGTGTCCGGGTTCATGATTATCACGGATCTGGACACACAAAGAGCTGTGCGGGGTAATTTCACTTCAGCATTTTCTGCGATCCCCCGATGTGCGGCATCTATCTCCGGATGCTTAAAGGGATCCTGTCACCCCCAAAACACCTCTAAAGCTATTAAAAGCTGTCCCTAGAGCATAGTAACACTTACCCTACACTCCTTTTAGCTCCTAAATGCACCAAGTGAAATTGAAGATAAATGTTATTACAGTACCTCATTAGGGATGATAATGAGTGACTATGGTATTCATAGTCACCCTGGCAGGCTCTCCCACTTCATGATATCACGCCTCCATAGGCGTGATCTTTTAATCAGATTAAAATGCGCGCCTCCCCGCTCTCCTATGGCAGCCGGATCGCTGCAGTGTGCGGCTGGGTGACGCGAATCGCGTCATTTCCGGCGCCGGGTGACGTAGTACACCCGTGCCGCTGTTAGCTTCAAGACCCGCACTGCGCATGCGCAGTGCGCGTTTTGAAGCTAACAGAGCGGCGCGGGTGTACTACGTCACCCGGCGCCGGAAATGACGCGATTCGCGTCACCCAGCCCCACTACAGGCCGGCCGAGACAGCACAGAGCGGGGAGGCGCGCATTTTAATCTGATTAGAAGATCACGCCTATGGAGGCGTGATATCATGAAGTGGGAGAGCCTGCCAGGGTGACTATGAATACCATAGTTACTCATTATCATCCCTAATGAGGTACTGTAATAACATTTATCTTCAATTTCACTTGGTGCATTTAGGAGCTAAAAGGATTGTAGGGTAAGTGTTACTATGCTCTAGGGACAGCTTTTAATAGCTTTAGAGCTGTTTTGGGGTGACAGGATCCCTCTACAGGACCTTGCTGGGCGGGGCTACTCGCTTAGCGTCATTGGTCACATGACTGATTACCGCGGTAACCGGTCATGTGACTGTGACGTAATGCCAGGTCCTGTACATCCGGAGATGCTGCACATCGGGGGATCTCTGGAAAGGTGAGGATCAATTTTTTTTATTTTTAACCCTTGCTTTTACTTAAATTTCACTCCTGCAATGTATATATACATTACGGAAGTGAAATTACATGGTTAGGAGCAGTTTTAGTGTACTGATCATGCTCAGTACACTAAAATCGGGTCCGAGAAACGATCCGATGTTTTCTCGGACCCGTGCTCCATAGGCCCCCATGTTATGGGCCACGGATCATGTCTGATCTGATTCGGTCCGATTTGTCCCGCTGTGCCCAAAATCAGAGCAGTCTCCGATTTTGGGTACAGCAAAAAATCGAACAGAATCAGATCCGACAAAAATCGGATGCCACTAAGGGCAAATCCGATCCGTGCCCATAGGATAACATGGGGGCCAAATCCGATCCGCAGCTGTCCGTTTTACAACGGACAGCCACAGATCCCAGAAAAACGTGATGTGAAAGCACCCTTACAACGTAATCTTGGTCTTATAGTACTAGTTCTGATGTTAGACATCTGCCATAGTTACTGGTATAACAGCGACAACCGGAAGTGAAGACATATTGTTGGTAACAGTAAAGAGAATCTCTCACTAGGTTTTTGCTGCCTTATCCTATTTCAGCATGATCTCCGGTTGAGACCCTTATTTCATTGACTGGGCTGCTTGCTGTAATTTTGATAAAATCATCTGCTGCAAATCTACCAGTTCACTGAATGCTGAGCCCTGTATAACCTTGACCACACCACTGATTGATAGCTTTCTGTGTACACTGTGCATAGGCAGAACCCTACCAATCAGTGGGGGGTTATAAAGAGCTAATGAATATGGAGGATTACATAACAGCGGATTTAAAAGTCCTCCAGTGATAATATCCTACTGATGAAATAGTGACTTTATCAAAACTACAGCAAGTGACATATCCCTGGAATCAGGGTCTCTATCTCTATATTTTGCTGCTCTCAGATTAGGTTGCAAAACCTTGGTAACAGCTTTAAATTAGTTTATCAGACACCACTCAAGTGCAATTTCATTTGTGGTCCTGCTGTGGTCTTGTTCACTTGGCCATCAGTGATGATGTGTCAGCCATGTGCACACGACCACTGCAGCCAATCGCTGGCCTCAGCAATGATGCCTGCATGAACAGGGTCTAAGGCCGGTGATTGGCTGCAGTGGTCAAGTGTACATGGATGTTACACATGTACATCACCTCTCGACAAGTCAACAGGATCTCTTAGACCAGTGTTCCCAAACTCCCATCCTCAAGGCCCACCAACAGGTCATGTTTTCAGGATTTCCTTAGCATTGCACAGGGTTTGGCATAATCACCTGTGCAGGTGATTAAATTATCACCTGTGTAATACTAAGAAAATCCTGAAAACGACCTGTTGGCGGTCCTCGAGGACTGGAATTGGGGAACCCTTAGATCACCAAAATGAAGGCTTTAGAGCAATGGGGGTTTTATTTGTTGACTAAAAGTTATGTTACTTGTCAATTTCCCATTACTTAGGAGTCCCCCAAACTATGGGCTCCAGGAAAAATATTTGGGCAATAGTAGGTAGGAGTGTTTATTAAAAATGAGCATTGCGTCCAACTATATAATTACGGTATTCCACTTTAATGCCTCTGTGTCACTATTTGCTGGCCACTATTATTTTAAAGAGGGCTAATTTTCTTATTTTCTATGGAATTCTTTTTTAATAAATGAGTCCTCCTGCCAGTGAGGCGTATAGGAGGAGGTAGATGTGGTGATAACCTTGGGAAATCGAGCGTTTGGATGGATGTTCAGGGACGTGACTGCAGTTTGTGTTTCACTTGCACATTGTGAACAATTTAAAAAATGAAATTGCACAGCGAGGAAAGATCCCAGATGTTCCTGAAGAGGGATTTTACATTCCTTCTCAGTTATGTGAACTGTGAATGGCTTTTTGTGTTTTATAGGCTACCTAAAATATGCACAGGTAGAAGGGAAATCTTCTAGTTGCGGAGGAGAACAGATGTCATTCCACACTCTGAAAAGACTCATTAGTTGCATCATTCGCGCGTCCTAATAAATTCACTTAGTAATGTTTCTCTTTATTGCACAAACCATGTGTTGTTTTTTCCTTTCTAAGTCCCAAAGTGTGTCATAAATTGGCTCACATGGGCGCCATATCTCAGCTCTCTGACATCTCATATGACAAAGCAGAGTCCCATTGTTATATTGTATTTTCACGGGCAAACATAGGTCTTTGAGTCAGGACCCCATTTTACTATAAACATGCACGGCTCCTATCATTCCTCAGCCCTCGCCCCATACAGATTTCCTTGGCAAAGACCTACAATTGGTCGAAACGTTGGATTTTTTTCTGTTTTCCTTTGGTGTCAGACTGGAATAAATATTGCTTTTTGTAGCAATATTCAACAGTCTTGTCTTTTCTGTGCTGAGGTTCTACTTCCCGGGTTAGAGGAGCACAAATCCTATACCCATAATGTGCTGGCTTTTCCTTTATTATACATTCTGAATTAAAGAGTAATTCTTAGTGTTTCTAGATATTATCATGTATCATTAAAAAAGGTGTTAATTTCCTGATTGGTGAGGGTCCAATTACTTGGACCACAATCGATCCCAAGACTGAGGTTAGGTTTTGGAGTGCCTTCTCAGCCTGGATTAGTGGCTGTTTTGTTTATAGGATTGTTGGAGAAATTAGAGTGCTGCACTTTGCTATCTTCATCAATCTCGTGAACGTTGAATGGCACATCAGCAGCATGAGATACGAGTGCTCTATTCAAACCTTTCTGAAGGACGTATGGACAGGGGTCTTGCCCTAAAATAACCTATTTAAACCAGTGACTCTCAAAAATGCACCAATTTCTAGACACACAATGGACATTCCTAACTGTTGTCTACACATTGGTGTTGTGGCTTTCATTTTATGAGGATCTCTGACGTTACAGATCCAAATGCCAAGTATAAGATCTCAATACAGCAGATTGGGCTGAGAGCAGAAAGCCTGGTTTATGGAACGTTCCCCTATTGCAATCATTATGACATGATGTATAAATGTGAATTCAGCGCTTTCGATTCTGGAGTTTCTAGAGTTAATGATAAGGGACAGTGACTATGAAGATACATTCATCCATAGCAGAGAAGATTTATGGTCTCTCATGCAGCCCTTTACGTGCACAATGTATAAGTTCAGAGTGAAAGCTCTCTGGTAATAAATGCATCTCATTTCCATTATCTTCTTTTTTTCAGCTCGCCCAGATCTTACCAACCGAGGAGAATTTCTTGTTGTTCTTTAGAGAGCAGGTGAAGTCAAGCGAGGAGTTCATGCAGGTATTTCCAAGCTGTACTAAGAACATATAGACCTTCAATCAGATACTCAGATCAGCTATGGGGGTCACTCATAATAAGAAAGCCTACTGCCTATAATAAAAGCCTGGGGATGTGATCCTTCTAGTCTCGGTTCACATGCTTTTATTCTAAACAGAAATCAGATCCATCACACGATGCCCAATGGACCCCAGTGACCTTGCCTTGGTGTCCTTCATTTTTACACTCAAAAACAACAGAATTGGTGACGGAAGCTCCTAACATGACCTCTAATGTAGATGTGAACATAGTGTGACTACGGCAAATCTGTCCAGTGTCTGTATATAGCCATCGCGTCCAACCTCATGATCCCAAGGAGTTCCCAAACCTCAACAGATGTTGTAAATTGCATTTAGTTTTATTGAGTGTTACTGGTGAGTTATTTTATCTACCAGATGAGATACCATTAAATAAGAAGTCGTCACAAGAAGCATAAATGCAGTCTGTAGTAAAAAAAACTAACGTTTTTAACTATTGTATTAAATCTTTATTCTTATCATCCTAAATTATTACAATTCCAAAGCATGTCTTGAAAAAGACAAATTTAAAATTTACTTGTCAGAATAGAGGAATTTTAAATTTTAAATTTTCTTGTTTACCTCTTGTTACGGTGATAGACTACAGCAATGACAGACTGCAGTGGTGACAGACTGCAGCGGTGACAGACTGCAGCGGTGACAGACTGCAGTGGTGACAGACTGCAGCGGTGACAGACTGCAGTGGTGATAGACTGCAGCGGTGATAGACTGCAGTGGTGGCCGGCCTCTTTGTTAAGGAGCTCAGCACTCACCTTCTCTTTGCACCAAAATCAGCTTCAGTTCTCTGGCGCTCCTCCGATGCTGCAGAAGTCGGGAGGCAGTGCTGTGGTACGCTCGTGACAAATAAGTATGAGAACAACTATATAAGGAATGATCAGACACTTATGTTGGATGAGAGGGGTTTGGTCATAATATCCATTCTAGCTTACCCCAGTTGTATACAGTAGTCAGGGCTCTGTGCATCCAGTCATGTCCTTCCTCACCAAATTCATCAAAACTGTGTCTTTATGGATCTTGCTTTGTGCACTGGGCACAGTCATGGGGACTAGAAAAGTGTCCTCCCCAAACTGTTCCCACAAAGTTGAAAGCTATGCTTGTTCAAAATGTCGTGGTATTCTTAAAGGAGCTGTCAGGTCTAAAATGATAATTCTGGTGTCACTCTATATGATTGGAGACTTATCAATCCTCCCAGTGCCCAAAATGCACGCTGCAAGGATTCACCAGTGTGTAAGCCGGGAATGGACTGCAGTTATGTGGCATGCATATTCACAGCAACAGCACAACTAGTGGGTGCGGCCTTGCACAATACAAGTGTATGTAGCAAGACTGTGCACTAGATAGCGGCTTCCACATACACTTGTATTGGGCGAGGCCGCACCCACAAGTCGGATTCTGGCCGGGAAACATGTATACTACATAATTGCAGTCCGTTCCTGGTTTAGAAACTGGCAAATCTTTGCAGGTCACAATGCGGGCGCTGGGAGGATTGATGAGTCTTCAGTCACTTAGAGTGATACATGGAGTGACTGCAGAATTATCAGTTTAGACCGGACAACCCTTGAAATATTAGTCATTGTCAATAATAGTAGATGAGATCTGTAATAGTATGTTACCTGCACTGGCAGTTCTTTGTTACTTTTGTTATTGCTAAGTACAAAGTGGCATGTCTTAAAATATCTTATTTCAAATCTTGGATCTTTAAATTTTTCTTTTGAGTACTTAGTATTTCATTGTAAGCGGTGAGAAGGTGTTCATTTCACAAAGGTTTCTGTATAGAAATGTATGAGATCACTTGATCCACATAAAATCTATAGAAAAGCATTAGAATAAAGGCTTTAGATAAGAAACCTCTAACAAATATATCTCTTCCCAGTCTTTAGACTAACCATTCCTTAACCGGTCACATACTTTGGATTACATTGGAATTATCATTATGTTCTTCTTTAAAAAAAAGTCAGCATAACCTAAAAATAAAAAAAATATAGTAAACTCACTTATTTTTCCCCCATTGCCCCTCTGGTACCACTGTTCATGCCCCCACCTGCATCTAAGCTTTCTCTTCAGTAGGTTCGACCATCTGACCATGGTCAAGAATAATGTCATATGCCCATTGCTGCCAGAAGGTGAGGCTAGGAGACCGGCAAGTGACTCCGTTGGCTCTACAAGATCAGCAGAGTATTGGAGTGTATATTTTTAGACCATGCCGAGACATTTTAAAAAATATAAAAATTGAGGGAAAACGTCTCTAACATTGTTGATTTTCATAGTCACTATATGTTACATCTACGTTGAGTAGTAGTTGTATTTATATAGAATTATAGAATGGTAGAGTTGGAAGGGACCTCCTGGGTCACATGGTCCTGTTCAAGGCAGGATTCACTAATTCATGCCAGACAGATGTATGTCCAGCCTCTGTGTGAAGACTTCCATTGAGGGAGAATTCACCACCTTTCGTGGCCGCCTGTTAAACTCGTTGATCACCCTCACTGTTAAAAAGTTTTTTCTAATATCTAATCTGTGTCTCCTCCCATTCAGTTTCATCCCATTGCTTCTAGTCTTTCCTTGTGCAAATGAAACTAAACCTGATCCCTCTACGATGTGACAGCCCTTGAGATATTTGTAGACAGATATTAAGTCTCCTCTCAGTCTTCTTTTGGCAAGCTAAACATTCCCAAGCCCTGTAACCGTTCCTCATATACCACACAGGGTAATGATACAAATAGATTTGTAGCAGCCCTATCAATTATACATTTCACGATCAGTGATAGGTGACACAAAAAAGACTTTTCATACCGCGACTATTGAAGAGGGACCATACATTTCTTATGCATAGTCCGCCTACCTCTTACCCTTTATTTGCCTCTTGCTTCCTTCTCTGGTCTTTTACACCTATTTTCAAGATGGCCGTAAAATTGCATGGGGAGGGCATTGGTAAGTCTACACCACATCTTTCCTAAATTAAAGAGCGGTATGGTTTAGACTTATCACTGACTTCCCCATGTACTTTTGTGGGGTCCATCATGGAAGCATTAGAGAAGCAATGTCAATCTGAGCAGAAAAGGCAGCAAGAGGCCTACAGAGGACACGGAGGAGACTATACATGAGACATGTCTGTCACTTTCCAGTCCTGATGTAGAGGATGGATTGATAACAGCCATACATATTAGATCATCATAGGCTCTTGCAACTCCTCAGTAAACATAAATGCTGAAACTTGACTGGTCTTTGGTGAAAAGCCACCCAGTGTTGCTTAATTTAGGCAGATTCCCTCCTTCCCACATGCAAAATCACCATAAAATAATTATGTATATTCACAGTACAGAAAAGGAGTAATTTGACTGCGATCATATTGCTAACAGTTAGGCATGGTCCCCCAGTAATCATTCAAATCATGTGAAGACAACTCCCATAATCGCATAGAAAAAATGGAGAACTAGCTTCAGATAGTATAAATAAAAATCAAATACTTTACTAACGGTACAAATAGAGGTATAAATGAAGACCCAAAGTACCCAGAGAACACAGGCTAATAATAATGTATTATAGACTGGTAATCTGCATAGCTAATCACACAATAAAACAGCTAAACAATAATAATATCCAGTTTAAATACCAAATATATCATTTTAAAATTGCCAGTAAACTAAACAGTGTCAGCGATACAAATATTATAACATGATACACAGCTGTAAACTTACCCACAATAGGGTGCCTGTGCCAATTCCCAGGGGAACACCCCGACGCACGTTTCATAATAGCTTTCTCCCCTTGAGAAAGCTAATGCTTTTAAGGTTACTGTAACATACTGTAATCTAAAAACTCCACCTTTTCGATATATGGGGTTTTATTATGACAATAAATGGCCCCATATGTCAGTAATTTCTTAAATTCTTACACCCTTTTCTGCACCCCACTTTGGGTGATACGGTATTTTACCAAAAGTAATTTTAACATATTTTTAGAAATCAGGAAACCGCGTCATTGAACTCTCTGAAAACAGAAAAATATGATCATAACATATCATATCATGTAACTCTTGACAGACCGGATGGATGGGACTGTGGCTGGATTAGTAACGGACACAGACCTGAACTTTGTCTCTAATATCAGCAAGTTGGAGGTGGGATACAGCTATGAGCTGCTATTATTACAGAGGAGCTACTTGGACCTTTTTCAGTTTGAAGATGGGCTTAAAATAAACATTGAAAGCTACTGCTGTTTTTTTAAGACATTTTCTTCAAGCAATGGTGCAGGAAAAAGTCTACATCTTTTAAGAAATCTATGATTATTATCCAGGACAAAGTCTTCTCTGCTTGGCTGCAAGTAAAGGCTTTAGAGTGGTTGTCCCACAAGCACAGTTCATTGTAATAAATACATTTTTAAATAAAAAGAATTTACACAATTTGATATGTGAAAAAAATGGTCCTGTGCTGAGATAATCTTATATATGTGTCCCTGCTATGTACTGTGTAATGGATGTGTCTGACCATACAGGGACATGGTCTGATCGCACCACATCTCCTGTGCTGAGATAATCTTATATATATATGTCCCTGCTATGTACTGTGTAATGGATGGAAGAGTAAACGACACTAATCTGTCCTCCTCCTCCTTGACTTTTCTGCCGCCTTTGACACGGTCAACCACTCTCTCCTGCTTCAAATCCTAGAATCCCTTGGTATCACTGACCTCGCCCTCTCCTGGATCTCCTAATACCTTACAGACCGCACTTTCAGCGTCACCGACTCCCACACCTCTTCCTCGTCCTAACCCCTTACTGTCGGTGTCCCCCAGGGATCGGTTCTGGGACCATTACTCTTCTCCATCTACACCCTCGGCCTAGGGCAACTCATTGAGTCCCATGGCTTCCAGTACCATCTCTACGCCGAAGACACCCAGATCTACCTCTCCGGCCCCGACATCGCCTCCCTTCTGTCTAAAATCCCCCAATGCTTGTCCGCCATCTCATCCTTCTTCTCTGCTTGCTTCCTCAAGCTGAACATGGACAAAACAGAGTTCATCGTCTTACCCCCCAGGCGCCCTCCCCCTCTACCAGACCTGTCCATCCTAATCAACGACTGCTCCCTCTCCCCAGTCCCCCACGCCAAGTACCTTGGGGTCACCCTTGACTCCTCCCTCTCCTTGAAGCCCCACATCCAAGCCCTCGCCACCTCCTGCCGACTCCAACTCAGGAACATCTACCGGTTCCGCTCCTTCCTCAATCATGACACTGCCAAAACTCTTGTTCACGCCCTCATCATCTCCCGCCTCGACTACTGCAACCTACTACTCACTGCTCTCCCTGCTTCCTCCCTTGCACCCCTCCGCTCTATCCTAAACTCGGCTGCCCGCCTAATCCACCTGCCTCCTTGCTATTCCCCTGTGTCTCCCTTCCGCCAAGCCCTTCACTGGCTCCCCACCCCCCAGAGATCTCGATTTAGAGTCCTAACCCTGACATACAAAGCCATCCACAACCTGTGTTCCCCTTACATCTCCGACATGGTCTCCCGATACCTACCCATACGCAACCTGCGCTCCTCACAAAAACTCCTCCTATCCTCCCCCTTATCTCATCCCCCTACAACCGCATACAAGACTTCTCCCGTGCCTCTGCCATACTCTGGAACTCTCTCCCCCAGCACATCCCACACTCACCTTACCTTGGGAGTTTCAAAAAGAATCTGAAAACTCATCTATTCCAACAAGCCTACAACCTATGATGAGACCCAGCGCTGCACCCCCACATGCTTGGCGCTTCCCCTCCTATTGTGTCCTCTCCCACCCCTGTAGACTGTGAGCCCTTGTGGACAGGGTCCTCCCCCATCGTGTATCAGCAAGCTTTGATCGTTCATATGTACTGTATTTGTCCTTGTTACCCCCACTTCTATTGTAAAGTGCCATGGAACCAATGGCGCTAAGCAAATAAATAATAATAATAATGTGTCTGACCATACAGTCACATGGTCTGATCATACCACATCTCCTGTGCTGAGATAATCTTATATATGTATCCCTGCTATGTACTGTGCAATGGATGTGTCTGACCGTACAGGGACATGGTCTGATCATACCACATATCCTGGGCAGGGGAGGAAGCAATAGAAAGTATAAAGACATTACAGCACGTGATCACAGCTGATTCTTTTTGTGAGGAAAACATTTCCCAGCCTGATCTCAGCTATGTAAATAAATTGGGGGATATTTAAACATTTCTAAGACTATCAGCATTAAGGAGCTTGAAATTAATTGGATACAGTCTTAGGAGACCTCAGAGTGTCTTACATGTCTTTTCAGGACAAGTCATGTAAAATTCAATAATGTCAAAATTGATATTCAAAAGATTGAATTATCTCTAACGTCAACCAGAACGTTTTGTGTTCTGCCTTTGAGATGATTCAATGTGTGAGATTCATCAATCAATCATGTGATCTGAGTGGTAAAACTGTAAGAACACAAATAATACATATCAGTGCTAAACATGTCACTTAAACAACAATAGTGATAATACACATCAGAGATAATACACAAGCATGTATGTAGCATGTGTATACACATATCCTCAAAAAGCTATGAAGTGTACAGTATGGAAAGCATAAATAATTGCTGGGTACACATCTCAAACAGCCCTGACAGTACTCTAAGATGGAGGCTTGAAGAGAAACACATATGTACAGACTAAATCCCTATGTAAAATGACAGCTGTATCATTCTAACAGGCTCTAAAGTATTAACACCAGACAGGAGTATGATTCTCACCAGATTGACTTGTCAAAGAATGTTGAGAGCTCACAAGGGAGAAAAGCCCTCAGTAGCAAGAGAACACATGTGGCTGCCCGAAAACTGTTTTGAACTGAAATGGCAGCTGATCTCACAGAAAAAGAGAGGACAGTCCTATAAGGCACTACGCCCTTAAAGGGACACTGTCAGGCCATTTTTCAGTATGATACTAATAATACCCTTGAATAGGGCCTGGGAAGACCTTTTAAAAACATGTATAACCATTATTGTGCACTTTCTACTTTCCATGTTATCAGCATCTTCATACCCTACAAGGAGCTGGTGCATTAGTCCTCTCCATTATATTTCCAGCCGAATAGTCCATTTGCTGTATAAGTGTTATTTAAATATCCACACCCATCCAGGCTTGTGTTCTGTCCCTCCCCTCTGTGCTCTGGGCTGGGAGGTGTTTTGTGCTGCAGCCTGTAAGATTTCTATGTGTATATATGCAAATTGCCACTCCAGTGATAAAGTGAAAAACTCTAATACCACCCAATAAGGGTAGCAATTCTTGTAGTCATAATCGACTATGTGTATACATAAACTTTGGATTTCCTGCAGACATGTAACGTGTGTATCTGCTGAGCAAATGATCAAATGTTCTTATCACATAGTAATATCGCAGACTGCACACACTACACATATGTCTCATACACACAATTGCATGAAGAGCTACAGGTAAACTCGCCCCTCCTCCCCCCTCTCTGTCTGCTATGAATGAGTGTCATGAAGCATGTGATGTGCCCCCAGGCTATGGGGTACTCTGGAGCCGGGCCGATGCTGTCTCACTGGGGTATCACGGTAGTCGTGACCCGGTCCTATGGCCTGGGATAAGTCCAAAAAGGGGGTATTTACAGGGGATTTGTAGTGACACCACCCAGGAAATGTGGTTAGGACTCGTAAGCATGAGGACCCTTGACGCGGGTTACGAGCTTACGTATTTTGGACAAAATATCCACTAACACTTCACATCTTTAGTGTTTATTGCACCTTTTTATCTCTTGCAGTTTGAGGCTAAGCCCTCTGGGGGAGTCTGTCATTTGTGATGCAGGTATGTGTTGCAGAGCAGCCCGCCTGATCTAATAGCATGGGCGTGACCAATAGGCTGCAGACTGACACTATGCATCATATACACCAGTGTGACTGACGCCCAATGGTAACCTTGTGTCTTCATATACCACCAATCACCTCCTTGATAGCATGGCTGGTCGCAGGTGCCACAAACGCCCCCATCGCTTGGGTTGCAGGAGATTGCTCACCGGTATTTATACACTTGTGTTGCCTCTCAGCGGAGATGGCAGCCTCCTACTAGGTGCAATGGATATTTGACATGGCTGATTTTTGGTGAGTTTTTTCGGGATGGTGCTGGGTACAAGTCACTTCAAAGCTGCAGCTCCTCCAGCCAGTGTGCAGGGCTGACAGGCTGTGGCTCCTCAGGTGAGACTTTTCTGCGACGCTGCAAATAAACAGTCTCAGGCAAGTGTGAGCTTACTGGTTACTTTACTTGATCTTTCCACAGCAGTTTCACAGCTTACACAAGTTATACTTAAACACTTCAGCACTGCTCCGGGTTACTCAAACTGTGCAGCTCAGGTAGCTTTTCTGCGTTGCTCCCTCAAAGTCCTTTCAGGCCCTTCTCTCAGTATTATCGTAGTGGACTCACGAGTGAATATATTTCCCTTGCAGTCAGGGTCAACAGTCCTAGTATGACGGCTGTGTTCCTAGTCCATGGTGGAAAGTTAGGCTGCAGTACATAAAGTCTCTGCCCCACACCGGTGTGTCTCGTGATTAGGGTATAGAATCCCCAGTCACTTCTTCAGAGCCGATTCTCTGGTGTCGGCCTAGCCCTCCAGTGTCCCAGGTTCAGATATTTGGGCACACCAGGCTCCTTCTTTCTGTCACTGTGCTAAGGGTTCCTCCGAGCAGCACGGGTCTATCTGGCTGCCGGGCTCTTGTCCTCCCACTTTCCTTAGCTGTGGGGTCTCTCTCAGTCTTTTCCCTTCCCGTCGCTTCCAGGCTGTGAAGTAGGCTTTCTCTACAGGGGTCTGTGCCTCTTAGGATTCTGCGTCTCCAGGGAGCCTAAAACTGTCTGGGAAGACTCACTCTGTTCTGTTCTTCTTCTCTAACTCCGTCTCCAACTAACTAACTTCTGTCTCCTTCTGCTCCTAAATTTTGTTTAGGTCACTCCACCCACTTTGTCAGTGTCCTCCTATGTTCCACCAACTGTGCTACACCCACCACCTCTTACCCATCCTAGAGTCCTAGACATTGGGTCAGTGTTTGTGCGGTGTGGGTGTGTTTTGCAACCACCTTGCTTACCTGGCTGCATTTCCCTCTTGTGGCCACCTGCTCGCAGGGGCACCACACATGAGTATTCAATCATTGAGTGGGAGTGGGCAGCAATGAAATCACTGTGAGTGACAGAGGGAATTAATCTTTTATTTTGAAGTTTACAGAAGTTAGGAGGGAAATATAAATAATAGAAATACATGAATAGAGAGCGCTTAGAGAAAGGAATTAATAAATGATAGCAGTTACACATGAATTTTTGCCCTGACAGTTTTCCTTTAAAGAAGAATAAACCTGGATATGCAGATCATAACAAGATAACATATAATATCTCACAGGTTGTAACAAGTGTCAAACTGGAGCTCCTTTCTCTTACTGAGCCTGATTAGGCAGAACACTCCCCGCTTGGCGTCAACAGATGCCACTATCCGGTTGTTTTCGTGCAAACAGCAGCACAAGTTCTGTTACTGGCCCGATGAATAGTTTACATTCCTCAAACTTACATACTTTCAGTTTAACTTTGTGTACTTTCCCATACTTGCTTGGAAAGGATTGGGTGACAAGGTCAAGTGGCCACTGATTTCAGTGTGACTAGCTGACTTTCATGAGTACATCACAAGGGTTGATGCTTGGCTGGTACTTCTGCCACTTTGTCTTTGGTTATAGGGTGGAGAGGTACTATTTTCTCTATCTGTCCCAGAAAATGTTGGAGAAAATGTTGTATTTGCTTCCCTTGTCATCTCTCACTTACTTCTGTTGATGGCACAGGAGATGCGGTCGTTTCACATGAAGGTTGATCAAGGTTTTGAGAGGCTTCCTCCAATCTGTCCGCAGGTCTCCTTTATCTACTCTTAACATCATTTTGCCTTGGATAGTTAGAGGAGCTATGAATCTTGGGAGGTCGTACAAGCTGTTTGCAAAAGGAAAGACACCTCTACATGTGAAGGTTTTCTCTTCCTTGCTAATCTGGAAGGTGAACACATCCGCCTTTAAATCCCAGAGCAAACCAAGGCTACACTGCATAGGAAGGCAGCCCACATCCTTCAGATCACTGGGGTAGGTTTCAGAGGAAAAGGATACTATTAGTTCTTGGCTGTTGGGCAGGCATCGTCTCTGGGGTCCTTATGGCAGAGGTACGACCCAACTGTTCGACTTATCCTTTACTATTTCTCGATCTATGATATCCAAGAACATTCTGTTTTCTATGGACATCACTACCTTGTTATCTTCTTTTGTCTCAGTGAAAACTGTATACGGTACCTTTTGTGGTCTTGTTCACCTTCATGAGCGTGGTCTTCACAGGAAGGGTCTGCGAAAGGGCAAGGCAGGGGAGTACTGCTTGGCAATTCCTTTGCCAGGGAACTACACTATCATGGTTGGAAGAGCGATGGATGTCCATTTTCAAGTGTGCTGGTGAGCATGCTATGGACTAAGATTGGTTTGTGTGCTCCTCCTAGACAGATATCTCCTATAATGACCGATCCTAGGTCATGTCTCTGTGCATATGGTGCATTCTGGAAGCTGTTAATGTGTCCTCTAGCTTTAGGGACTCGTAGTATGTCTATTCCAAGGAGTAAAGCTATTGAAGCTTCTGGGTCTAGCACTGGTATTTGGTGAGCTATATGCTTCAGATGGGGATCATGTGCTGCTACCTCCAGTGAAGTATCTTGGTCCTGTTGTCAGGAATCTGGTTGCACTCCAGTGTGGTCAGCAGTGGTAAGCAGGGCTGACCATCTATGGACTCCACTTTGTTTCCAGTTGCATTCACCCCCACCCCC
Source organism: Allobates femoralis (assembly GCA_033576535.1). NCBI lineage: Eukaryota > Metazoa > Chordata > Amphibia > Anura > Aromobatidae > Allobates > Allobates femoralis. Next base: position 82,002,006 of record JARQOC010000005.1, read on the forward strand.
TGCTCAACAGTACAGGCGCAGGTCTTCAAGAAGTAGGGAGAACCAGGGGCTACAATATCGAAGCAGTTGAAGATGATGGACTTGGCTAAAGACCTGTTGCTTTGATCATCTAGGATTGCGTATATCTTGATGGTCTTGTCCCGATGGCCTGCTGGATAGACTTTGACAAGGTAGATTTTTGAACAAGACCTTCCTCCTATAAATCCTCTATAGATCTCTGTACACTGAGAGGTGACCACAGAGGGGTCTACGTCAGTGTTCTTCTGCCCTTCGTCACAATCCTCTGCTTGCGACGACACCTTTGGAGGGTGTAAAGCTGTATTGTGATCCAGGTTATAACAAGTGTCGAACTGGAGCTGCTTTCTTTTACTGAGCCTAAATGGGCAGAACATTTTGATTTTAGCATTACATGTCTCTGAAAATCTGTATTATAGCATATATTAGTTTGTACTGTGATTTATTAATTTGTGTTATTAATTTTTTCGTATATAATGTATTACTTTATCTATTGCATTCATATAAAATACTATTTTTTTCTTACAAGCCTATCCATTCTTGCAGGCATGGCGGAGATATGATACTGATCACAGCGGTTTTATAGAAACAGATGAACTTAAGGTAAGTTAAATATTATATACTAAAGAGACTTACCACTTGGTGATGTAGTGTAAGGAGATGTCCGACGCCAGGAAGATCCAACTCCTGAAGACATCATTGCTTTTATCTACTGTTTGTGTATGACGTGTATTTATATGCATAGTGTAGCATTATGTTTATTCCTACAAGAGATGGACATAGTGTTACCAGCCACCAGGGCCAGCTCCAGGTTTTTGTGAGTCCCGGGCAAAACAGTCTCAGTGGGCCCCTTTAACACATACTATGATTTATGAATATAATATAGAAGCTGCAGGCTGTGTATATGTAATATAGAGGCTCCTGGGTGGGCTGTATATATAATATATAGGCTGTTCAGGTTTGTATACATAATATGGAGACTCCCGGGCTGTATATATAATATAGAGGCTGCAGGCTGTGTCGGGCTGTATATATTATTTGGAAGCTGTGGCAGCCTCTAAATTATATATACAGCCCAGCATAGCCTCCAAATAATATGTATAGTCCAGCACAGCTTCCATATTATATATACAGCTCAGCACAGCTTCCAAATAGTATATATAGCCCAGCACAGCTTCCAAATATTATATATAGCCCAGCACAGCTTCCATATTATATATACAGCACAACAGCAGTCTCCATATACCTCAGCAGCATCCTCCATATACCCCAGCACAGCCTCCATATACCGCCAGCACAGCCTCTATATACCCCAGCACAGCCTCTATATACCGCAGCACAGCCTCTATATACAGTCAGTACAGCCTCTATATACAGTCAGCACAGCCTGTATATACAGTCAGCACAGCCTAAATATACAGTCAGCACAGCCTGTATATACAGTCAGCACAGCCTAAATATACAGTCAGCACAGCCTGTATATACAGTCAGCACAGCCTGTATATACAGTCAGAACAGCCTGTATATACAGTCAGCACAGCCTGTATATACATTCAGTAAAGCCTCTATTTCCAGTCAACACAGCCTGTATATACAGTCTGCATAGCCTCCATGGTACATATAATCCCCCATCCTGCTGCTGCTCAGAGTAAAAACAAACTGATCATACTCACATTCCATCCGCTCCCTCGGGGCTGTGTCCTCCTCAGATTCTCCCCCACCACATCCTTATAGCAGCAGCTCCCGGGACTGTGGAACTTCCTCCTTCCTGCAGCAGTGTGAGGAGGTCGCAGGGTGATGACTCATCACTCTGCTACAGTAGGCAAAGGAGAAAGCTCCACAGCTCCCTGGAGCCAGCACATGGCTAATCTGCATAGCATGCAAATTAGCCATGTGCACTGGGAGCTCAGCGGAGCACAAAGCTCCATGCGCAGTCTGCTTGATGTGCCCCTTGTTAACAGGGCTGTCTGTCCCTAATGGCCCCCTGGCTGTCAGGGCTGCCTTTCCCTGATGGCCAGTGGGCCCCCCCCCAGCTGTTCAGGGCCCCGGCACTTGCCTGGGTATGCCGGGTGCTGACGCCGGCCCTGCCAGCCACCCCTAGATGTAATCAGTGTTAGATTCCCTATTTGTAGAGAAGTCTAGGCTTCAGGGACAGGGCTGACGGAGTTAATGAGCGAGCCGGCCAACAGTGACGGGATATAGGGTCTCGTATTTCCTGTTTAGGCAGGAGAATGTGGGCAGAGTAGAACAAGGCTGAAGTGATGTGCAGGAGGGAGCTGAAGCACCCAGATCCAGACTGCAGGGTAAGCTCCATGGAGGCAAAGTTAGGAACAAGCAGGCAAACCCTCAACCCAGCTGACGAAAGTGAATCTTGTGGATAGTGGTGGATCAGTTCTGTCGCAGAGCTGTCCAGAGAAAGAAAGGGCTCTCCAGCCTGAGGGCTACTGACCCTGAATTGCATAGCTGTGCAGTGTTCGCTTGAGAAAAAGCAGGAAATTATGCCACATGGGGGGAGGAAGAATCTTGTGTTCCTCCCCCCATGTGACATGTCGGGCCAGGAGTTTTGCTTTCCCAGTGTATCTATGTACAGTGGGAATGCAAAATAAATGTGAAAACATGTATGAAAAAAAAAAAAAAAAATATTTACCTCTATGCCGCCTGTCTGTGACCCGAGAAGACTTCCGATCACCACTGCAAGGACCTTAAAATGCGATTTAAATAATGATTGGCTGGTAGCGATCATGTGATATGTGAGGTGCATATCACATAATCGCTACTGGCCAATCACTTCTTCTTCTCTTCGGCTCCCGGACAGCCGGCAGAGAGGTAAGTATTTATTTTTTTATATTTTTCATACATGTTTTCACATTTATTTTGCTTTCCCAGTGTATATAGATAGTGTATATAGATACACTGGGAAAGCAAAACACCCGACCGACATGTCACACTAGGGGAGAAACACAGGATTCTTCCTTCCCCCGTGTGACATCACTTCCCTCCTATGCCTCCTGGAGAAGAAATGTGGCCGTAAAAAAACATGGTGTGTGAATGCACCGTATTTTTTAACCTGCGCTAAATAGAGCGGCCACAAAACGCAGCAAAAAATGCGCGCCCCCAAAGGTGCAGGAGATACGCACCGTGTGAACGTAGCTTACTAGCCTATGAGATGTAGTCTGCAATCGAAACAGAAGGACAAGTCGACATCAAGATGTTAATGCCTTATGTGGAACTAAGTTTGGATTCTGTCAAGTATAAAGTGTACTGGTAATTGAAAACTGTTGCAAGTAAACCACGTACAGTTTTAAAGTGTTGTGGACACTTTCTTGGTAACCCTGATCCTCAAGTCGCACAGTGTGAACCACACAATGAATAACTGGCCTATGGCCGAGAAGTAGTGGTGCAGCAGGATATAGCATGCCCCAACTTTCTTTGTCTATAATGTGCTGGGTGAAGACCCAGACCCTCTCGCCTACGACAACCACCCTAGGCACCATTAGGGTACCTTTACACGCCGCAATTTTTGGTGGCTATAGGAGGCAATCTAACGTGCACGTGCACGTTTTTCATGGTTGCCTGAGATCGCTGATGGCGCTTTTACACGAAGCAATTTCGCCCTCAACCTAAGGCGATGTGTCGCTCTGCAAATCACCACACCGACAGCTGGAAACATCCGGTAGACTCCCCTCGCCGCTTCACACGCCGCAATCCCCAAAGGAATATGGGCGTACATGGTTTGTGCCGCGAGAACATAGGCGTAGCAGACTGCTGTATACCGCGCTTCAAACACGCTGATTAGACAACCCAATGGCGTTATGATTGGGCAGCTTGCAGTGGAAGGCTGGCTAATACATGACGCCATTGCCATTGTGTGGTGGTGAATGGACAGCTCTTCAAATATGGTGCGGTGTCAAGTGACAGCCAATGGAAACACAGTAGCCACCACCAATCATCGCTAATGGGGCGCGGTCTCTAGCACGCTGTGGCACGCCAACGGTAAATCAATATGCGACGCAGATTCCATCACTATCGCCCTATCACACGCCAAAAGCCGGGAATGTGGCCTTCATGATTGCCTCTGATTTTGGAGCAGTGCTGTGAAATCGGAACCAGGCGACAATTATTTAATCGCTGCCAAATTCCCCAATTACACACAGCAACTGGGAGGCAATTTGACAGCGATGGTATCGGGGCGACATATCGCCGGTCAGATTTCTTGCCGGGGCTGCGGCTTGTAAAGGTACCCTTACAGTAGCTTAAAATTACGTCTCCTGCTTTTAGTTAAAAAAGAGGTTTATATCATAATCAAGCAGGCAAGCTAATGATGACATCTTTCTAAGAGATTTGAGCATGAAGGGGTTGCATGGGATTAGAAGAAAAGGGTCTGATTCCTTTTCCAGAGACAGCACCATTCTTGTCCAAGGGTCAGGGTCACACTGGAATATGGTATCCTATGTGAGAGATACTCAGCTCAAACTCTCTTGTGAGTGTGAGATTCTCCCACATGTGAGAATTGGATCACAGGTGATGGAAAAATTAGTTTCTCCATCTTCTCCAATGTCAGTCTCTGAGTATATCAGACTGCACATGGATGGCATCAGTGCAGTCCGGCATTTCAAACACACCCATAGACTTAAATGTGGGAGCGCCGTATGATAATTGCTGCCAATCTCAGCATGAAGGGATTTTTTTTTCTCATGCTGAAATTGCATGAGAAAAAAATTCTGATCAGTCCTGCCCCATAACAGCCCATTGGGCCGAGGGCTATCCGATAAAGTATCAGATAGTACTTAAATGTGTTTACATGGTGGTGTGAGCAAACCCATAGGCTGCTACAAGTATTTCACCTCAAACGTAGGTGAGCTGCAATACCACCCATGGATTATGGACCTCATTAGAAACCAGGATGCAAAAATAGTATGTGACAACACTATGTAGATTATTCCAAAATGTCCAGTAAAATATGTTTTATTAATGACTGAGTTATTAAAAGTAAAGAAAGAAAGAACAGTTTTCTCAATTGATATACAGTACCATTAAATTATATTATTTGCATTGACTCTGTTAGGGTAATTTGTCCCATATCATATGTAAATTTTTCCTACATGTCCCATAGATCTTGTACTGAAGTTGTGGGATTGGAAATTCAGATTTAATGTAATTAGACAGATATAATAATTCAAAGATATAGCGCAGAAATCTGCCTGACCAGCAGGGTTCCAGCCAAACTACTGTAATATTTCTTGAGCTCTTGTACTGGCTGGTCTCCAATGCAAAATGTGACCTTATTCACCTGTTGGGAATCGATCAATGGCGTATTTATGCTCCTTCACAGAAAAAGCCTTATCCCTCTGAAATGTTCCTCTCATTGTTTGTCCTGACAGAGTTTTCTTAAAGACTTGTTAAAGAAGGCAAACAAACCATACGAAGATGTAAAGCTGGAGGAATATTCACAAACTATGGTAAGAATAAACTCAGTGCTATATGTTAACACACCCTTATTGACGCTGACTTTAACTGGACTTCTTACCTTTACATAGTTTATGGCAATAGCTAAGCATTAGACATGATCATGGTATGTTTGATCCATGAAGACGATTAGTAAAGGCCTGAATCTGTAATAACTAGTGTGGATAACTCAGGAATCTAATGGTAGGGGGAGCAAAGACACAACTAAGACAAGGTGTTAAGGTGAAAATTCTGTATTTAAACACACAGGGCAAAGTTCAAATCTGAGGTGCGGCAAAATAAGCAAAGTTTATAAATCATGCAATAATAGTCCTTAGTGAAGTCAGATGGAATAGTCTCTGACAAAATCAGTTCAACCACTGTGATGTCAGTAGGAAAAGTCTCTTAGTAACAGATTACACTGGGGGATGCTGATTGCTGAACAGTTTATAAGTAACAGTTCACACCCAGAGAGGCCTGGGAGCAGAAAGTCTCTGAGAACAAGTCCAAATCCAGATGCAGTGCAGTGTAATTTAAGAAAGTCATGAACTGCCCTGATCACTGCAGCTGCAACAAATAGAAAAGCTGCAGCAAACCTTTCAAAAGCTAATTGAGCTTACATGGCACCAGGCTCTCTAGCTGGCAGAACACACGCAGTCCAGAGCAGCTGGATGTGGGAGACAAACTGGAAGTTGATTTAGTTTTCTGGAGATCAGACTGCAGAAGCTGGTGAGAGCTGAACCAGAACAGCAAGAGGGTGAACAACAACTTTAAATGCACACAGGAGCCAGGGATCCAAGCAGAATACTCAAGAAAGGACTGGAAGATGGACTGAAGCTTATAAAGGCAGGACAAGATCAGGGTAGGAAACTTCATTTTGGAAAAGGCTGAGGAGACATAAAGGGTAATCAGAAGATCCGGAATCATGACAAAATGAAAGAAATATCTATTTTTTTACCTATTTTATGTCAGGTTATACATATGAACTATGTAAATTATATCTATAGGATGCCATCTTATCAGTGCAATGGTTAATGAATTTTCCATAAGGACACTCAGAGTTGTCAGCCTCTTCCTTCATCATTTCTTGCCAAATAAGGCAAAAATTATTGACATCTTTTTTTTTCTTTATGGACACATACCAGACCAATTGAAGGATCTTTCACAGTGTTTATCTAGAATTGCGGCAGATCCGGCACATTTCGTTGCATCTGCGGCACTTGCGATGGTGCAAAAAAAAAAACACTGCTTGCAGCGATTCTTTTTGACTTGCTGCAAGTGCCGGATCCAGCAAAACTGCACTTGCCACACCTGACCGCATGTCCTATAGAGAATGAAAGGGGCTTGCCGCATTCGTGCGGCAAGTCGGCCATTACGTGGCAGATGTGGCAAAATGTGTTGGATCTGCTGCGATTCTAAATAAACACTGATGTGAAAGCAGGCTTATATATGCCATGCCCCAAGTGTATTCCATGTAATTTGACAGACCCCAGTCCACAACATACATTCAGACATGCCTTGAAGGGTAATTTAGAACTCAGACATTTATTTCATGTTCATAACAAATCCTATAAATGTCTAATAAGTAGAGGTATCACCATGTGCTTATTTTGAGAATGCACATCTTTAATTTCTGTCCCACTCATGTCTAGATATGAATCAATATTGAGAACGCTGGACCCAGTGGAAGAACCTCTACTTTCACACCACATATTTATGGCATATACTGAGGATAAATGATAAAAGTTTGAGAAAGAAATCCTTTTATTAAGAAACCCCTTAAACATCATGATTAATACATCCAGGCTCCCAAATGACCAGCTTCTATACTCATATTGAATTAATGAAGACCTCAGACGCCAAAATGAATAAATTCTGTTTCCAGATCCCTTATTTTAAACTTCAGAAATACTTAGTTACTCTCCAACCCCCTTGCCTACCACCTTACCCCCCAAAAATTGATATAAAAATGATATATTGGCATATAGTACACAGCACAGACCCCAGTGTGCTGCCACTGGAATGTGCAGGAGTTGTTGCTATCACCACTCCAGGATGAGCTTGACTGGGGGTGGGGGAACTTCTGCAACTCTATATATGTCCTATATGTACCATGCATCGCTATATCTTTGTACATATAAGTAAATGAATGCAATAATTAACTACTCTCCCATATGGTCGTGGTATCACCACTAGGGATGGGTGAACTGCTAGGGTACATGACCGTGGTTGCTCTGATAAAGCAAGTAAAGAGTCCTCATTATACTTACTGGGTTTGTGTTATTTGTTGCAGCTGTACGGCGGCGCAGCGTCACTTTCAGGCTTCCGGGGAATAGTCATGTGACTGGCTCCAACAGCCAATCACAAATCCCCTGAAGATAAGGGGCAGACCGGAAGTGATACCGCGCACGTCACACCAGGAGGAAAGAACGGTAAGTATATCAGGTGTATTAACTCTTTGTTTGCTTTAACAGAGAAACCCTGTTTCCCTGTGGGGAAAAACAAACAATTCGTCCATCCCTAATCACCACTAGAGATGGGCGAAGCCGCCGATGTTCAGATTTGGCAGATCCAGACGGCCTTTTTTTTAAACTTGACACGGCACTAGTTTCCCATGGGGTGAAGTCATTTGAACCTGCTGCTAGATTGTCGGACAGCTGTTTTGCCATATCCCACAATCCTGCTGCTGAGTCACCTGCATTCTCTGACTGCAGTGGGGAGTCCTCAGTGACACAGCGAGTGACGTCAAAGCTCCCCGCGGCAGTCAGTGTGATCCCATAGACTGCGATAGGATGCTTTTGCCACCACTGCAGTCTCTGAATGTAACAGAGATAGAATCGTGTGTTTCACTGGATATTGCTGTGGATTACTGTCGGAGGGTATGTATGGGGTAAATAAATAGGAAAATTAGGGTTGTCTGTGTGTTTTATTTCAAATGAAAGATTTTCTCTGCGTGTGTGTTTTAAAACTATTTGCTCACAGGATTGATAATGTATGGGTCTCTTAGAATGCTGAACATTATCAATCTGGGCTTAATGACAGCTTTCAATATTCTCAGCTGTGATTAACCCCTCCTATCACCCCGATGCAACTGCACAAGGGCATCATAAATAGCTGGGTAAAGCGCCAAGCACTGATGCTTGTAATGAATGTGCAAATTTCTGGGGCAGCTGTGAGCTGTTATTCTGTAGCCTAGTGGTCCAATAACCTTTGGCCTTACCACACTGCAAATACCGGCCCCCATCTGCATGGCTTTTACTTACGAATACAAAGGTAAATTGTGCATTGACTCATCACCACCGCTGCTGTGAGACCTCAGACGCCAGGATAGAGCTGAGACAACCTCAGGTAAGTCATGAGGATGTCTGAGGTTCATGATCGGGCCAGGAACCATGGTGAGTGTGACAGCAGCACTGAAGCTTGCAAAGTAATAGTGAAGGAAGTTAGGGCCTTTTCACATCAGGGCTGTGCCGCGTTTTGAACGCAATACGTTTTTCAGCTGCGCTTACACTTTCAAACGCTAGTGTTAGCGCAGCTGAACGCATCCCATACACTATATGGGAAACGCATTGCAAACACAAATGCAGTCGGGGTTGAAACACTTGCGTTTTTACCTAGCACACATTGCAACGTTTTCTATTGCGCTAGGTGTAAAAATACATGCATTTCAATCTTGACTGCGTTTGGCATTGTGTTTGCAATGCATTTCCCATATAAGTCTATGGGACGCGTTCAGCTGTGTTAACACTAGCTTTTGATAGTGTTAGTGCAGTGCAAAATGCTTTGCAGCCAAACGCAGGGCAATGCGTTTGATGTCAACTTAGGCTGGGTTCACACTGCGGCAGCGTCCGGTCCGGGGCTGTCAGGGGTGACAGCCTGGACCGGAGTTTTGCTGCATAGAATACTATCGGGCTGCACGGAGCTGGATCGCGCCGGGTGGCAATTATCTGCCATCCGGCTGCTAGCTCGCCGGATGAATCCTGCAGAAGTGGGGATTTGTCTGCCGACTCCAAAAACGGTGCATGCAACGTCTTTGGAGTCGGCAGACAAATCCCCACTTCTGCAGTATTCATCCGGCGAGCTAGCAGCCGGATGGCAGATAATTGCCACCTGGCGCGATCCAGCTCCGTGCAGCCCGATAGTATTCTATGCAGCAAAACTCCGGTCCAGGCTGTCACCCCTGACAGCCCCGGACCGGACGCTGCCGCAGTGTGAAGCCAGCCTTAGTTGTCTGTGCCAAAACAGCGGTGCTCCACTGTAAAATGGTTTGAGCTGTGTTTGGCAGCTTTTGGGCCCCTTTGAAGGTGTTTTCTAGGCCCTTGATTTTGCCTCCCATTAATTTGAATGAGGTTCGGAAGTTCGACGAACATATACCCATTCGGCTAACTGAACCAAATCCGAACTTCAAAAACTTCGCTCATCTCTAGTGTGAACATAGCCTAAGGGTGCATTCACATCTGCTTCTATCGGCTCAAGGAGATTCTCAGCGAGAAAAGTTGCAGAGAGTCAGGGGGGTGTCATACATTTTTTTTCCTCACCTAGCATCTGATTCACATGTGAGGGTGCATTTTTTTTATGCATAGCATCTGTTTGTCATATGCATGAAATGCATTTTTAAGATCACCTTCTACATTTGACAATGCTCTTTGTACAGTAGGTAGTTTGACAAAATAATAAAGGAAACATATAAAGATACTGTAGATAGATATTCTACATTTTCTAGGCTTGCCCCCCCCCTCCTGTGTCTTTTATGTGACATAAAAAGGTGTTTAGCCTTGTATTTAGCCACAAAATAAATATTTAATAAAAAAAAAATTAGCCCCCCCCCTCTATTTTTGAAAGCCAACAAGGGTAAAGCAGACAGCTGCAGCCTACGGTCAGCAGCTGGCTGCTTCACCTTGGCTGGTAATACAAAATAGAGGTCACCCCACTCTGTTTTTTTAATTATTTATTTAAAAATAAATTTATAAAAGCAAATTTGATCGCCAGCCAAAGTGAAGCAGACAGCTGTGGTAGGTTATTCTCATGGTGGAAAGGGCTATGGTGAATGTGCCCACCCCAGCCTTAAAATAGCAGGTTGCAGCCGCCCCAGAAATGGCGCCTCCATTGGATTTGCACTTCACCCCGACTCTTTCCACTGCCCTGGTCCATTGGTAAATGGGCTAACAATATTTGGTTTGATGTCAGCTGTGTAATGTCAGCTGGCATCAAGCCCAGGGGTTAGTAATGTTGAGGCAACTATCAGATACCCAATATTACTAACCAAGGCAGTAATAACACAAATAAAGACAACCAAAAATGTTTTATTTGAAAAAAAAAACACTCCCCGAAACATTAGGCATGATTGAGGGCTTAAGATGGATGCCAATACATACTATATACTTTTTACGAAAAAAATTACAAATAATCAGATTTAGAGCAAAGAAAATGTATTGAGGAGATTTTCATCAATTCTCGCGCCTGAAACCTTTTCATCACATCAAGCCAAAACTCTGTCTTTACTGTCAAAAAAATCTTTTCAATGTCTAGGTCCAGAAAAAATTAAAAAGATTCCCTTATTTTACATCATTAAAAGCATGATAAAAAAAAGAATCCCAGAGACTGATACGATTCTTTGGATGTTCCCTGCTTTTCTGGCATGGAGCTTTTCCATGCACCGTCTGCAGTATGCCGTCTGCTGTCTTTCATCTTGGTGGGTGAGCTGAGATCATTTTATCTACTTTATATGTTCTTTCATTGCTCTAGCGTATTGGTTTGTAAGTTCCCTCTCCTTTAGTTATGAGAGTCATGTCAGTGGAACACAGGGCAAGGTATTTCGCTTCCATTGCAGCGTTTTATTTATTTAATTGTAGTGATGCCCACTAGGGGAAAGATTGGTCTCTATCAAGGTCATACAAGAATTGGATCAGGGAGGACTTGGCAGAGGATACGTGTGCAGATATCTCCTGTGTCTGACTGTACTGCTTTAAGCATTGAAAATAGAAAGCATAATAAAAAGATTTAAAGGGAACATATCCTATCTAGAAATGCTATATACCTGAAGATATAGTGGTGTCCTGTAGGTAAATAGTGTTGTTCTCATGTATCGTTGGTTTACCAAGCAGCAGCTACAGGAAGAATATGAAATTATATTCTCCCTGCAGCCTGTTACGTCCCTTCATCAGAGAAGTGCATGGAGTGATTACAGCCTTCGCACACTATTATCACTTCCCAGCACTTTGATTGACAATCTGCACTGTAGTATGTGGGCAGCACACTGCATAGTGAAGACTGACTCTAACTGCCCCCTGCACCACCCCAATGACTGGAAACAGCTGCAGTGAGAACACATCTTCATTTTCTCCCTGTAGCTGTATTTCTAGTAAGCATACAAAGGGATTTAAACATTATAAGACTACAGCCCAATGCATAAGATGGTTTTAATGCAGACTATGTTTTACTAGTATGAAATACATTTCAGTAATTTATTGGTGCTGATTCTCCTAGTAGTAGTCAAGAATCAAGGGGTAGAGACAGGATCACTAACATTTGGATCGACAATGTTCCCGCTATAATAAAGCCATCAGGAAGAAAGATTGGCCCAAAATCAAAGTCTATTGAAACTCTCTTTGAGGTTTACTGGTAGATTGGGGTCTCATTTTTAACCACCATTGGACAACACTAACACTTTTCCATTATCTCTGGTTTCATCCACATCCCAGCAGCACACCATGTAATATGAGCAATTAAAAGGAATCTGATGAGAGGTTTTTGCCACGTCATTTAAGAACAGCGTGATATAGGGCAGAAACCCTGATTTCAACAATGCGTCACTTACACTTACTGTGCTGCTTGTTATAGTTTTCATAAAAGCCTTATTTTATCTACAGGAGATTATCAGTAGAGGAATAGTAAGCCTGCTGCCATGCAGTCCTCTATATTATTATTATTATTATTATTATTATTAATTTATATAGCGCCATTATATTCCATGGCGCTTTACATGTTAAAAAGGGCAGACTAGGACAAGTAACATAGTAACAATGCAAGTAACAATAAATGTTGACAATTCAGTTGTACAGAAACCAGAGGGGAGAAATCCTGTCCACAAAGGCTCACAGTCTACGAGGGGCGGGTGGGGATACAGTAGGAGGGGGAAATTCCAGTCATGAGGCGGTGTGGTGGACCGGGTCTTATTGCAGGTGGTAGGCTTGGCAGAACAGGTGGGTCTTCAGGCTTCTTTTGAAGGTTCCCAGGGTAGGAGAATGTCTGATGTGTTGGGGCAGAGAGTTCCAGAGTATAGGTGAAGCACGGGAGAAATCCTGTATGCGGTTGTGTGAAGAGGAGATGAGGGGGGAGTAGAGGAGAAGCTCTTGGGAGGATCGCAGGTTGCGTGAGGGTAGGTAACGGGAGACCATGTCAGAGATGTATGGAGGGGACTGGTTGTGAATGGCTTTGTATGTCATGGTTAATGTTTTAAACCGGGATCTCTGGGAAGCAGGGAGCCAATGAAGGGCTTGGCAGAGGGGGGAGACAGGGGAGTAGCGGGGAGACAGATGGATTAGGCGGGCAGCGGAGTTCAAGATAGATTGGAGAGGTGCAAGGGAGGTATTAGGGAGGCCGGTGAGCAGGAGGTTGCAGTAATCGAGGCGGGAGATAATGAGAGCGTGAATAAGGGTTTTTGCAGTGTCGTGGTCAAGGAAAGTGCGAATCCTATAGATGTTTTCGAGCTGGAGTCGGCAGGAGGTGGCGAGGGCCTGGATGTGGGGCTTGAAGGAGAGGGAAGAGTCAAGGATAACCCCGAGGCACTTGGCATGGGGGACTGGAGAGAGAGAGCAGTCGTTGATGACGATGGATAGGTCAGGTAGTGAGGGGGAGCGTCTTGGGGGGAAGACTATGAACTCGGTTTTGTCCATGTTCAGCTTAAGGAAGCGAGCAGAGAAGAAGGATGAGATGGCGGACAGGCAGTGTGGAATTTTGGATAGAAGGGAGGCGATGTCAGGACCAGACAGGTAGATTTGGGTGTCGTCGGCGTAGAGGTGATATTGGAGGCCATGGGACTCAATGAGTTGCCCTAGACCGAGAGTGTAGATTGAGAACAGTAATGGTCCAAGAACCGAGCCCTGAGGGACCCCGACAGATAGGGGGTAGGGCGAGGAGGATGTGTGGGAGTGGGTGACGCTGAAGGTGCGGTCTGTTAAGTATGAGGAGATCCAAGAGAGGGCAAGGTCCGTGATGCCAAGAGATTCCAGGATCTGTAGTAGAAGGGAGTGGTCAACAGTGTCGAAGGCGGCTGACAGGTCGAGGAGGAGGAGAACAGAGTAGTGGTGCTTGCTTTTGGCAGTCAGTAGGTCATTTGTGACTTTGGTCAGGGCTGTTTCAGTGGAGTGGAGGGGTCGGAAGCCAGATTGCAGGCGGTCAAAGAGGGAGCAGGAGGAGAGGTGAGAGGACAGCTCAGAGTGGACATGCTGTTCAAGTAGTTTAGAGGCGAAAGGGAGGAGAGATATAGGGCGGTAGTTGGAGACAGTTGTGGGATCGAGGGAGGGTTTTTTGAGGATGGGTGTGATCAAGGCGTGTTTGAAGGCTGAGGGGAAGGTGCCAGTGGTGAGTGATAGGTTGAAAAGATGAGTTAGGGCTCTACATCCATGAGCTCTGTATTACCCCACCCCACCACTGCTTGTCAGCTTTCTGCCTATACACAGTGTACACAAAAAGCTGCCAATCAGTGGTGTGTGCGAGTTATACAGGGCTCAGCATTCAGAGAACTGGTAGATCTGCAACAGATGAAACTGTGATCATACCAAAACTGCAGCAAGAAGCCCAGTAAGTGATACATTGCTAAATTCAGAGTATCTGTCCCTCCACCATGCTTTTCTTTGATGGGGTATCAAAAACCGGGTGACAGATTCCCTTTAAGCAGGACCCCTTGTGGAAACTATAGAAAAAGAGGGCTAAGACTAAAGAGACCAGTCTAAAAGATGAACATTTCCTGATTTATTCTACAAGTCCCCCATGTACAGTATAGAACAGGAAAAAAATCTCGCTAATCAAGGCCATTATTTTAAAGATTTCCCAAGGCCATTGTGCAAAGCTCATTATTAACCATAATTCAGTGTATTTCATTCTACTTCATTATCGTCTAATTTAGAGGATTCCCAAGTCCTTGTGGTTGTGTTTCCTGCTCTCAGTGGTATCTTCACACTACGCACCATATACTGGGCAGAGCTGCCATAACATATAGTATATAGGAGGTTACGAACAGTGGAATTCATTGTTCATTAATCTGCTTGATCCGGGTTGTATACATGGTAGATGTATGTGGTGGGATACATGTCTGCAGGATTTGAGTGGCTGTACAATGAGCAGTTATCTACAGCTGTTGACATAATCTAAAATGTAAAATGAACTAAAAATGAAAAAGTCTTCATATTAAGAACAAACCCAGCTTGGCAGCACGTGACCAATACTACCAAGTGTAGCTCACAAAAGCTAAAAGATGCAAAAGACATTTGCTGGTATTGGAAGACTTCTAGCGAAAAACAAATTACATCTAATAGATCTAAATTTCCATAAAATGAAATGTCACTTCCAAATATATGATAAGGTTTGATATTGAGTATTATTAACCCATTATTGACTTACGATGTACTATGTCCGTTGTTCGTCATAAGTCAGCTCCCTTCCTTTGATTCGGGCTCACAAGCCGAGTCTGCATCTTTCTCAGCAGATGATGGCTGTGATACTTAGCCATCATCTGCCTCTAACAAGCACGGGTGGAGCAGAGCTTTTTCTCCTGCCGCTGCCGGCCTCTTGTCTGTGACTGACAGGTGACTATTCTCTGTGACCTGCTGCTCGCTTGAGATCATATACAGGCTTTGTCATTCCAATTGGTGTGAATACTCAGATTGAAAGGCTGGCTTTTACCAAGTCATCAGAACCTGCCTGACTGTGCATGCGCTGACCTGACTGTGCATGCGCTGACACCATTCAGTTAAGGTCCTAAGGGGAAGGGCAGCACAGTTGAGGTTAGCGGTGTCACATTCCATACCCTTTTATCACCTGTCCATCTCTCCTAGCATAGTCCCTTCTGCGGTGCTGCCTCTCTCTCCTTCCCCACTGCTGGTCTGGAGATGAGTCATTACACTGTTTTTCTATTGTGCTGTTCTCGTAGTCTCTCTCTGCAGTGAGATCAATGCAGTCTGTCTCACATATGTCTCGCACAGGAATAGCCCAGAATGGGCTGTTCCTGAGTGAGATGTAATAACAACCTGATCTTATTGCAGAATGATTACAAGTTGCTTGTTCACAGCAGACATAAGTGTGATTACATCTCACAAACTGAGAAACCTGCTCTAAGCTATAATGGGGGCGTGTTCTTTATCTGCTGTGTTGTTGCCTGCTTATGATTGGTCATCATCATACAGGAGAAAGAAGTACACACCCCCAGTGAAAACTATCTGATAACACCAACTTGGATTTATCAAAACGTAACTCATTTGGTGATAAATACTTTAATTGCTAATATCTCTGCATCAGAAAGGCATAATTCAAAGGACACAAACAATGAATAGCATTTCATTCCACTCTGCAGTTATTATTACTATGTCCAGTTCAACATGAAAGGTCTCCTTTAAAGGGTATTTGTCAGCCCAAACAAATGAAATCACAATTAAAATCCCACTTTAATTTCAACAGATTAACCAAATACCAGGAAATACAAAAACAATGTTTACTATGGCTAAGGGTGGCTACATGCCAGAAATGTACCAGATGTTTTTTATGGATTATTAGCAATACTATGATATGATGTTTGATGAAGGTAGAATAAAATGGTGGATGTCTTAGTGCAAGGGAAAAAAATCCAATATTTAGATTGTTTGGTGCACTCTTGGTGTGGCCAAGAGACTCAGTGGACCATTTTGTCCACTGGTATTACATGTCACTAACTATTTCTCTGCAAATAGTGCTTGGTCCAGGCAAGCCTGTGCTGTCAATCCCAATTGGGGAAGGCGAGGTATGCAATATCAGTGGGAGGACTGTGAGTCTTTTGTCTACACCAAGGGTGCACAGAGCAGCATAATTAGTATATTTGATTACACTTCTGCAAAATAGAAGCAGTGATTAGACCACCAAAGATGCAATATGTATAGGGGCTACAGCCCCCTACAATGCAATGTGCTCAGTTTATAATGTCAGTTTTGGCTGACCGACTCCCTTTAAGTAATATGGTGGTGCAGATACTAAACGTACATGATAGATTGAAGAATTCATGCTGACACATTAATTTCATCTGTTCACTACGTGCCCTTCATCATTCCACTAACATGATATATTATGTGACACCAGATTTAATTCTAGCATCATATTTCTAGGTTGTGATTGTGAAGTGCGTTAAATTGCCAAGTGCTAGGAGTTAATGGGTGTATAGGGAGAGATGTCTTTTTTTATGTAATCTTTGTGCAAAGTCATTACAGGCTTTGATATTCCTCTCTGAAAGGCACGCTCTGCTACTATTAAGTGTCCTAATTCTTAATAAGTAAAATGCATATAATTTGGGTAGACCGGCTCATCTGAGAATCTCCCGGCCTGGGTGCATTCAGAGCAGAAGCTCCATTTATAGCATAATACACGCTCGGTATTGGGTTCTGCCGGAGACCTAGTTTCTGGCGCTTAATAGTTTTTTCTTTATTGCCATAAATTTCATTAGGAATGTTCTGACTTATTTACATGTGAAGAAAAATCTCATTCCGGTATCAAGGTGTTGAGTGCGGCTCGGTAAGATCATCGTTCTCCCGCGCGATACCCTCAGTCCCACTCCGACTGTTGTAATAATGAGGCGCTTTATCAGCTACTTAGCAGCCAGACTTGCTCCTTGCATAAACATGAGCAGCCTGTGGCTGGAGGATACAATGGAGCGTTACTGCTAGGTGGCTCCCATCTCTTTCATTTATTGATATTCTGAAGTTTTTATTTTAAGTACTATTCAGAAGTGGACGATTTTGTCAGGTGACAAGTGATGTGTGTTCAAAAGAACGCCTCTTCAAAACCGCCGCCTGTCGGGATCCAGCCAAGTGCAGAGACGGCTTCTCCACGGCTCTATTCACATTGAAATCATCAATGATATTACTCAACTGAATATGTTCAGTTGGCAATTAATACTAGGAGCAACGACACAGAAAATAACAAGCGGAGAAGAACGCTTCATTTTTGTTTTTGGAAGTTTCTTCTCTACAATGAAAAGACAATGAAATCACTATCAGCTTTAGGGGACAATCAGATGAGCATATAATACGGACGTGTGCCGACCAATGTACACTAAGCAGTGTAATTCAAGAGGGTAGTTCTATTTTCTACCGTATATCGGATGAGACTCGCCCATTCAAACCTATGGGTGCACGAAAAAGAATCAGATCCAAGAGCATTAATATTTCTTACAATTTTTAAAGGGAATCTGTCAGCAGGTTTTTGCTCTGTAAGCTGAGGACACCATAATGAAAGGGTTAAAAAACAAAAAGCAACTGTGTTCTTATTTGTGTGTGCAATTGACGCACCCAGGGCCGGGTACTCAGAGCTCAGGCTCGCAGTCTGGGATGTCACGGGTGGCTGCCTAAGACTGTGGCCCTGGTGGTCAATGAATAGATAAAGAAAATAAAGTTTTTGTTTCGTGACGCCACCTGCAGTACCTGGTGATGCTCACCAGCGCCGCTACAGTCCTCCGGTGGTCGATGGTATTTCGGCAGTGATGGTGTAGTCCTCCGCAGGCAGGACTGGACCGCTGGGGCAGCGATCCTGTGGAAGGAATCAATTTGTGCAAAGAACAGATGCAGCAGAGTCGAGAAATCCCTTCACTGGGTACTTTACTGGAACTTTTGCAAAGTCATTACAGTTCACAGTGCAGTAAGATGTTGCTGGACAAATGGCTACGGGTGCTGCAAGTGGATCGTATGGTTGGCAGATTTATCCCTCCTGTGTGCCTTTCTTATTCCTTCTTTACCTTTGCCTACCAGTGGCGGTGAAGTCTGATCTCATGTAGATTAATCTGACCTCCTGCTGTTCCTCTTAATCTCCCTTTTTCCCGTCGGGTGAACCTTCTCGTAATTACCGCGGGCGACTACCGTGGGTCTGATTCCCCTTTAGTGGGCTCTTTGGGAGTTAGGGCCGTATCTAGAGATACCCCCGGTCAACGGATTTTCTGTGAGCCTTGAAGGCTATCACAGGTGCGGGCTCCGGTACCCGGTTCTCTCCTGGGGCAAACTCTCTGGTTACTTGCCTCCCCAATCTTTCTTTTTTGTCTGGGATCTATTCTGTTCTTTCCTTGGGTCCCTCAGCCGAGGTAACCCTCCTTTCTCCTCCCCAGGCCGACTGCCTGGCTCCTGACTCCTAGACTCCGACTCCTTCTACTCCTCCACTCCTACTACTCCTACTACTCTTCAGTTCCCTCCCACCAGATGACTATTGTGGGGTGTGAGTATAGGGCTCCACCTACCGTTCATAATTCCACTTGGAGTGGGGTGGCTACACCGCTTTAATGGGTGTAGTACCCCTTTTGGGGCACCTACATGGTGGGGCGCCACACAATTGTGGGTTTATTACCCTGTGTCTACTATTACAGGACTAGAAGCTCACAGACACGGCGGTCCAACACATCCCCTGCTGCGATTAACACATCACACTCAATGCACAATCTCTATTTAGATCTTGGTGTGGGCGGAGGTAGCTCTCCCAGCTCAATTAGGCTGTGTGCTCACGGTCCGGAGGAGCTGTGTGTTGGATGCAGCTCCTCCGGACCTGAGTGAAGCCGCGGGTGCCCGCAAGGAGACCGCAGCCGCCCTGTACTCACCATGTGCAGTGGGTGCAGGGCGGCTTCTGCCTGCAGTCACCTGATGGGAGCCGCTTCCGACTCTGCAGCATGAAATGAACATGCTGCAGAGGAGTGGAATGGCGGCAACCCGCACCACAGCTGTCAGATCGCTGTGGTCGGGTTAAGCATAGTGAGAATGGGATTTCTTGAAATCTCATCCATTATGCTTATACTGTACTACGCAGCGCTTTGGATGCAGCGGCAAGATGATGCGTCCAAAACGCTGCATATACTGATCGTGAGTATACAGCCTTACATGGCTGAATCTAAATGCTTTGATTAGCTTCAGCCAGTAATCTATGTGATACATCATTGGGTTCAGAATCTCTTTGCCTACATTATGTAGCTGTCAGAGGAGATAGCAAAAACCTGCTGACACATTCCCTTTAAGGATACATTGTCATTACTAATCTAGGAAACTCTATTTGATCCTTCTCACACAGATATAAAATGCAGACACATGGAAAACAGATAAAAATCATTTGAGTTTTGCTGATTACAATTAGTCGTTTTTTTCATGTGCTAACATTAGGAGAGGGGTGGGGAACTCCAGGTCTCAATGGCCGCACACTGTGCAGGTTTTCAGGATCATCTTTAGTATTACACAGGGGTTGGAATCATCACCAGTGCAGGTGACTATATTATCACCTGTGCAATACTAAGGACATCCTGAAAACAAGACCTGTTGGCAGCCCTCGAGGCCTGTAGTTCCCTACCCCTGCCTTATGATATGCTCACACGAACGTTTTGTGTTTTATCCATGGGCATAATGGACTGCAGTCAGACCAATTGTAACCTGGTTGCTAATGCACATGGGAGATTTTACACAGAGACTATGTTGAAAAAAATTACAGCATGCACAACTTGCACAAGCTGTACACATGCACAAAGACTGTCCTGTCCATTCTCTGTGGAAGTGACTAGTCCAATAAATTCAGTGCGTATCTAAATTTAGGATGGATTTTTATCAGTTCTTGGTCCGTGTGTGTTTTCAACCAACCATTTGTCATTTTTTTTTTTTTTCATTTAAATAAAAAAGAAACAACAGAGGTTCCCCGAGCTCTTCCTAGCAACCAGTCAGCCAAAAAATAGGCACTACAAGGATGAAACACACATGGCTTCCATGGGTCGACTGGTTTCTTAGGTTTTTCTTGCAGACCCATTAACATGAACAAGTGATTTTGGTTTCCCAATTGGACTAAGTTCAAATACTTGCCGGTCTCTGTCAGGCATGAAAAAAAGAATAGACTCAATTGTGATCAAGTGCCATCTGTCAGAACAAACACATAGGCCACAGACGTGAAAACTTAAAGGGGTTGTCCAGTCTAAAATTATAATTCAACATTCATTTGATGTGTCTGCAGACTGATCAGTGCTCCCAGAGTTCTCATTGTGCGCCCCGAGGATTCTTTGGTTTTTAAACGGGGAACGGAACGCAATTTTTGCAATATGCATGTTCCTGGCAACAATACGACTAGTGGGCATGGCCTCACTCTATACAAGTGTATGGGAATGGCGTGTCTGACTAGTGGGCATGGCCTCACTCTATACTTATATGTAGAGCCACCTAAAGGGGTGCAATCATGCGGGGTCTTGCAATCATGCCAACTGCATAAGTACCAACTGTAGAACTGCAGTTACACCGGGCAGTTAAACGGGGCAGGAAACGGGTAAGTCATGCAAGACAAAAAAAAAGATATGCAATTTGTTCACTTGTACTACAATTATGTATTCACTATGTAAACCCCAGACTACTCATCACTACTGACCACTCACCCACCACTACAGCTCTCCTTCCCGCTGCATCCGACCCACGCTACTCTCATCCCCCGCTCACCATCCACAATGTATCCCCTCCTTTGCACTCTCACTCCCATCCTTCTCCACTTCCTGCTACCCCCGCTCATACCTCCACCCAGCAACAAAGTACTTCTCTCACCCTCCATCCTACCTAACCACCTCACCCACTCCTCTGAACTATTCATGCACTTTCAATCCTCCATCTCCAATCA
Organism: Allobates femoralis; assembly: GCA_033576535.1. Lineage (NCBI taxonomy): Eukaryota > Metazoa > Chordata > Amphibia > Anura > Aromobatidae > Allobates > Allobates femoralis. The sequence goes on from JARQOC010000005.1 coordinate 82,023,318, forward strand.
GGCACGGCCACCACGTAAACTCTCATGCTCCCCTGCTAACCCTCTCCCTGCTCCTCCTACTCGCTGGCGACATTTCCCCTAATCCCGGGTTCCCCCGCCACATCCCCACAGCTACCTACACCCCACCCCACGTCCCATCACCAACTCTCATAACCCCACAATCACCCACCCTCGCAACCTGACCAACCTTAGACCCATCCCCAAAGCTCCTTCTCCTCTAATCTCCCTGCCAGGCGCACTCTGGAACACCCGCTCAGTCTGTAATAAGCTCACAGACATCCATGAACTCTTTATTTCTAATAAACTCTCATTCCTTGGCATCACAGAGACCTGGCTCACCCCCTCCGACACGGCCTCCCCTGCTGCACTATCCTACGGCGGATTCAATCTTTCCCACACACCGTGCCCCTCTGACAAACATGGTGGAGGTGTTGGCATACTCCTATCCGACACCTGCTCCTTCGCCCCTATTCCATTACCCCCCTCTGCTACTCTACCATCTTTCGAAGCCCACTCTGTCCGCATCTTCTCCCCCTGTAACCTCCAGCTAGCCGTCATCTACCGCCCCCCTGGATCCATCCCCACCTTCCTCGACCACTTTACCACCTGGCTACTTCATTTCCTCTCTACTAACATCCCTACCATCATTATGGGCGATTTCAATATCCCCATTGACACTGCCCACCAAATCGCCTCTCATCTTCTTTCCCTGACCTCCTCCTTCGGGCTCTCCCAATGGTCCTCCTCTGCCACCCACAAAGATGGCCCCACGCTGGATCTCATCTTTACCCGTCTTTGCTCCCTTACTAATCTCACAAACTCAACCCTCTCCCTGTCTGACCACAATGTGCTGACCTTCTCCTCCCTCACCTCCCCTACTACATCGCCTCCTCTCCGCAAACTTGATCATCCCCGCAGAAACCTAAAACACATTGATCTACACTCACTCTCAGAATCCCTCCTCCCTCTCGCCAACATAACATCTATACGTGACACAGACACTGCCACCACCCTCTACAACACCACATTAACCAAGGCCCTCGACCTAGGAGCCCCCCTCACATATCACGCTCAACGCACTAATAGGCAACCCTGGCACACCACCTTCACTAAAGACCTGAGACGGGCATCCAGGGTCGCCGAAAGGCGATGGAAAAAATCACGTTCCACTGAGTATTTTGCGTTGTTCAAACAGTCCCTCATCACCTTCAAGACTGCACTTGCCACCGCCAAACAAACCTTCTTCTTATCCCTAATAACCTCCCTGTCCAACAATCCCAAGCAACTTTTCAAAACCTTCAATTCCTTACTCCGCCCGCCTGCTCCCCCTCCCTCTCCCCTTATCTCTGCAGAAGACTTTGCCTCCTTCTTCAAAGAAAAGATTGACAGAATTAGAGACAGCTTTGATCCACTGTCCCCACAGCCTCCCCTCTCACCTATACTGCCCTCTACTTCCATCAACTGCTTCCCCCCCCATAACTGAAGACCAGCTCTCCTCCCTCCTGTCAAAATCACACCTCACCACCAGCGCCCACGACCCGCTCCATTCCCACCTCATTCCCAACCTCACCTCCGTTATCATCCCAGCCCTAACTCATCTTTTCAACCTATCACTTACCATTGGCACCTTCCCCTCAGCCTTTAAACACGCCTTGATCACACCCATCCTCAAAAAACCCTCCCTCGATCCCACAACTGTCTCCAACTACCGCCTTATATCTCTCCTCCCTTTCGCCTCTAAACTACTTGAACAGCATATCCACTCTGAGCTGTCCTCTCACCTCTCCTCCTGCTCCCTCTTTGACCTCCTGCAATCTGGCTTCCGACCCCTCCACTCCACTGAAACAGCCCTGACCAAAGTCACAAATGACCTACTGACTGCCAAAAGCAAGCGCCACTACTCTGTTCTCCTCCTCCTTCGACACTGTTGACCACTCCCTTCTACTACAGATCCTGGAATCTCTTGGCATCACGGACCTTGCCCTCTCCTGGATCTCTTCATACTTAACGGACCGCACCTTCAGCGTCACCCACTCCCACACATCCTCCTCGCCCTACCCCCTATCTGTCGGGGTCCCCCAGGGCGCGGTTCTTGGACCATTACTGTTCTCAATCTACACTCTCAGCCTAGGGCAACTCATTGAGTCCCATGGCCTCCAATATCACCTCTACGCCGACGACACCCAATTCTGTCTGGTCCTGACCGCCTCCCTTCTATCCAATGTTCCACACTGCCTGTCCGCCATCTCATCCTTCTTCTCTGCTCGCTTCCTTAAGCTGAACATGGACAAAACCGAGTTCATAGTCTTCCCCCCAAGACGCTCCCCCTCACTACCTGACCTATCCTTCATCGTCAACGACTGCTCTCTCTCTCCAGTCCCCCATGCCAAGTGCCTTGGGGTTATCCTTGACTCTTCCCTCTCCTTCAAGCACCACATCCAGGCCCTCGCCACCTCCTGCCGACTCCAGCTCAAAAACATCTATAGTATTCGCACTTTCCTTGACCACGACACTGCTAAAACCCTTATTCACGCTCTCATCATCTCCTGCCTCGATTACTGCAACCTCCTGCTCACCGGCCTCCCCAATACCTCCCTTGCACCTCTCCAATCTATCTTGAACTCCGCTGCCCGCCTAATCCATCTGTCTTCCCGCTACTCCCCTGTTTCCCCCCTCTGCCAAGCCCTTCACTGGCTCCCTACTTCCCAGAGATCCCGGTTTAAAACATTAACCATGGCATACAAAGCCATTCACGACCTGTCCCCTCCATACATCTCTGACATGGTCTCCCGATACCTACCCTCACGCAACCTGCGATCCTCCCAAGAGCTCCTCCTCTACTCCCCCCTCATCTCCTTTTCGCACAACCACATACAGGATTTCTCCCGTGCTTCACCTATACTCTGGAACTCTCTGCCCCAACACATCAGACATTCTCCTACCCTGGGAACCTTCAAAAGAAGCCTGAAGACCCACCTCTTCCGCCAAGCCTACCACCTGCAATAAGACCCGGTCCACCACACCGCCTCACAACTGGAATTTCCCCCTCCCACTGTATCCCCACCCGCCCCTCGTAGACTGTGAGCCTTCACTGACAGGATTTCTCCCCTCTTGTATCTGTACAACTGAATTGTCAACATTTATTGTTACTTGTATTGTTACTATGTTACTTGTCCTAGTCTGCCCTTTTAGCATGTAAAGCGCCATGGAATATAATGGCGCTATATAAATAACTAATAATAATAATAATAATACAAGAGTATGGGGAGGGCGTGTCTGACTAGTGTGCATGGTCTTTCTCCATACACTTGTGTTGAGCAAGGCTGCATCCACTAGTTGGGTTCTTTGCGGGAACATGCATACAGATTAGAAACCATGAATCCTCGCAGGGCACAGTGCAGGTGCTGGGAGGATTGATAGGTCAGCACTCACATAGAGTGACCACATAGAGCGACTGCAGAATTATCAGTTTAGACCAGACAAACCCTTTAAGAATTCACCTCTGTGGGCTATGTGTTTGTTCTAATGGATGGCACTTAGTCATAATCGAGTATGGCTTTTTCCACGTCTGGCAGAGACCGATAAGTTTTTTAATTTAGTTAAATTAAGAGACCAAAATCACTTATTCAAGTTTGATATGGATTGATAAGTCTACAGTCACAGAGTGACATATGGAGTGACTGCAGAATTATCATTTTAGACTGCACAACCCCTTTAAGAGTGCACAAATTGTCTTTGTCAGAGAGGTGCGTCAATGAGGCTTGTGTGCACCACAAATGTAAATGTCAATTGTATGATATCAGTTTGTAGGCAAAATGAAAATGTTATTTGACTTGACCTGGTGCAAGCAGAATCAGATAAGACTAAAAAGATTCTCAGATTAATATTCTGTAGTCCCAAAATCCAAAAAGCACAGCGGCTCTCACCTCATGTCAGGGAATTTAGGGCAAATGTAGCCTTTTAATTGAAAAAGCACCAAATATCAACATGTATGACCCCCAATGACATGGATATTTAGCTTGGAGCAATGATGGTTTTAAGGTCCAAGTAAGGCTGGCTTCATACCACGGTTTTGAGCTGTCAGGTTGGATCCTGTTTTTTGCAGGATCCACCGAACAGAACCTGACAAGACAGGATGTGCCCAAGAAGTGTGGCCAAATATGGTCCCGGGTCCTGTTTTTTGCAGGATCCACCGAACAGAATCTGAGAAGTGTGGCCAAATATGGTCCCGGGTCCTGTTTTTTGCAGGATTCGTTTTATGTTGCTGTCCATGGTGCTGAAGTCTGCCTGTGTGTGCTCTGCTTCTGTCCATGGTGCTGAATTGACAGCCTGTGCATGAAATACTGCTGGCCATGGAGCTGAACTGTGGACAGCAGAATTACTGAACATGCTCTGTTGAAAAAAACGGATCTGGGAAACGATCCGATTTTTTTCACGGATCTGGCGCCCATAGACTGCCATTATATGGGATTGTGCCAAATCCGGTTCTGTCAGGTTTTTGCACCAGAGACAAAAAATGCTGCAGATTCTGATTTTGTGCACGATGAAAAAATGGACAAAAACAAATACGAGACAGAAGACACAAGACCGGATGGCCAAATAGGACCAATTCAGCACCCTAGGAATACATGGGAGGCAAAACCAGATCAGGTTCTGTCTGGTCCAAACCAGACAGCACCTGATGCTGAAAAGCGTGGTGTGAAGACGGCCTAAAGCCATAGATTCATTTTGTCTGAACTTGTCAATTTCAGCTGGGCCAGCCTTCCACCTAATGTGTATGTGATCCTCCTGATGCTTCTGACAATAATATTGGCTAGAAGGATGGGCCGGTTGCATGTGCGCTAGTCTGGGTAGCTGTCAGCAGAACACTTTTGAAGCTGACAGCGGTTTCTTGTTAATGGTCACCTATAGAAACTTACCAAAAACAATACTATAGGTGGGTCTAAGGTTTGTGAGATTCCAGTCAATTAGTTACCATTGATTTTATTAATTTTTGTCATTTTAATTGGACCGATTCACTTTCTAAATTGTAAGCATTTTTTTCATATTACATGTCAAATGTTTGAAAATAAAATAGTTCATCCAAGTTAATCTTTCATTTGCAGCTTAAAATGTTTGATTCAAATAATGATGGGAAGCTGGGACTTACAGAAATGGCCAGGTAAGTGGTCAATCCATTACACATATCACCGCACTGATGTACATTGCCTTTCAAAAGTACCGTATTCATACCCCATGACATTTTTTTCACTTTACACCTACGAATTTAAATGATTTTTTTTGAGATTTTATGTGATATACCAACACTAAGTGGTGTCTAAGAGTGAGGTGTAAGGCAAGCGATACAGGGTTTTCTAAATATTTAAAAAATATAAACCTGAAAATTGTGATGTCCATTTATATCCCTGAAGTCAATACTTTGTAGGACCACCCTTCACAGAAATCATTGCTGCAGGTCTTTTGTGGGATGTTTCTACCAGCTTTGCTCATCTAGAAGCTAAAATATTTGCCCAATAGCTCTCTAAAAGTGGATTCACATTGATGTTCTTCTCCTCTGCATTCTGCGGAGGGGAACCACCATGTGATCGCAGCCACCGCAAGTCCCTATGTTCATAATGGGGATGCACGGTGTTGAGCTTGACTGCGCATGACCGTGCGCTCCCATTCATTTGCCTGTGTGATTTGTACACATGCGCATGCTTGCGTACAAATCACACTCCCTCGTCCGCACCCTGAACGCGACATGTCGCGTTCCTGGTGCAGACGACAGTGTATGATTCGTACGCAAGCATGCACATGTGTACAAATCACACAGGCAAATGAATGGGAGCGCACGGTCATGCGCAGTCAAGCGCAGCACCATGCATCCTCATTATGAACATAGGGACTTGCGGTTCCCCTCCGCAGAACGCTGTGGAGGGGAACGTCAATGTGAATCCATCCTTAAGGCCCCGTCACACTTGGCGACGGGGCTGGAGATGGTGGCGACTGGCGGGTGCGCACACGTTTTTGGCGACCCGCCAGCGTTGCCGTCCCACATCTATACAGCAATTTTCAAGTCTTGTTACAGATTCTCAATGGGACTTCGGTCTGGACTGTGACTGGACCATTCACACAATGAATATGCTTTGATTCAAACCAGTATTTCTCAACTCCAGTCCCCAGGACCCACCAAATCTGCATGTTTTCAGGATTTCCTCAGTATTTAACAGGTAATAATTTAATTACCTGAACATGTGATGATTCCAATACCTGTCCAATACTAAGTATATCCTGAAAGCATACACTGTTGGTGGGTTCTGAGGACTGGAGTTGAGAAACACTGATTTAAACCATTCTATTGTGTTTTTTGCAGCCTGTAACAGGTTTTCCTCCAGGATTGCTCTATATTCAACTCCATCCATCTTCCTATCAACTCTGAACATCCTCCCTTTCACTGATGAAGAGAAGCCTCCCCACAGCATGATGCTGCTACCACCATGTGTGATGGTGGGGATGGTGTTTTCAGGGGATCTGCATTAATAGTTTTCTGACACACATAGCGATTTGCATTTAGCTAATAAAAATTCTACTTTGGTCCCATTTGACCAGAGCACCTTCTTCCAGATGCTAGTTGTATCCTATTCTTGGCTTTTTGCAAACTTCAAATGGAACGTCTTGTGGCTGTCATTGAAAAAAATGTTTTATTTTTGCCTCTTCTCCATAAAGTTCAGATTTTTGGAGTATTAACTTTTAGTTGTCCTGTGTGGTCATATTCTTCCACCTGTGCTTTGGATCTCTGCAGCTCATCCAGAGTGACCATGGACTTCTTGACTGCTTCTCTTATGTGGTCGGCCATGTCTTGGTAGGTGTGCAGTTGTGTCATACTCTGTATATTTTTGGATGACGAATTGAACAGTACTCCGCTGGGCATTCAGATTTAGGCTATTTTTTTGTATAACCTAATACTGCTTTACTCTTCTCTTCAACTTTATCCCTAACCTATCTGGTGTGTACCTTGATTTTCATGATGCTTTTTAATCCCTAATATTCTCAAACAAACCTCTGAGTCCTTCACAGAACAGCTGTAGTTATACTGAGCTAGGTGAACTCAATTTGCTAATTAGATGACTTCTGGAGTCAATTAGTCACTCAGGATTTTATTTAGGAGTATAAAACTACAGGGGGCTGAATACAAAGGCACATCACAATTTTCAGATTCATATTTAAAAATAATTAGAAAACCATGTATCATTTCCTTTACACTTCACAAATACTTGCTGCTTTAAGTAGGTATCGGATATAAATTCACAATAAAATACATTTAGGTTTGTTGGTGTAACGTAATAAAATGTTGAAAAGTTCATGGGGTATGAATAGTTTTTCACACTGTATTTGGATAGGATGAAATGTATTATGTACCAGATCATATCATGCTTCTTCACTCGGTACTACCCATCCTACAGATTCTTACAATTCATTGCACTGGGTATAATCTGTGTCAGTCTAGAACATCAATGATGGGCTATGGCTCTTCTTATATAGGATGCACCATGCAGTATATTCTTTCTTATATCACATTTTACAATGACTCCATAGTGTGACAGATGCAAAAATTATATTTGAAATTTGTTCTTATACATCTAATTAGATTTTGATTGCCATTTACTTTATTGTAAGAAATAAGGGAGGTAGAATGTATATTATTTTATTAATGGATGATTTCTGATCAAATCACAAGTTGTAATATAAATACAGATTTGAACCTTTATTGCCTTGGGGCAAAGATTTAGATTGCTGATTTGGATAAGATGCATATTGTGTAGGTAGCAGGCTGATGATTGCGCCCTGCTTCTAAATACTCCAACAATCATCTAGGGCAGGTGTTCTCAACTTGTGGCTCAGGATCCACAGGTGGCACCCCAGGTTTCAGTTGCCACAGATACACCTAGGACAGAGAAGGATCTCCACATCAGGTAAGCCCGCACACAACACCTTCCACCCCAGACCTGAAAGGGGGAGCTCTACAAACCGAGTTCAGGCAAAGTCCCCTATAAATTCAGGCCTGGAGGCGGAGTTAGTGAGTGCAGTTCCAGGGAGGATTGTGAAGACATCCTAGTGACGGAGCTGTGCTAAGCCCGTACCAGTGAGTACTACCAACCTGCGTGGGGGACCCTAGAGCAAGGGTTGGAGGCAAGGAATAGTAGTAGCACGGGGAGTGGAACCATACCGGTTCGCCCCAAAGGGACAGCGCACAAAACCGGACACCGGAGTCATTGACCGCAAGGGATCTGTCAGCCCAGCAGTAGAGACCGGAGGCCAGGGAGACTCCAGGTCTCCTGGCCACAGAAGGACTTGAAGGCACAGCCACCTAGCAGAGCCAGGGACCATAGCGGATACAGTGGTGCCCAGCAGCAGGGCTCCCACCGCCTGTCATACAAGTGAAGACCACAAGAGAGGGTCAGATTGTACCCGTAGAAGCACGACTGACAGTGCAAAATGGCCGTAGTATAGGCTGCTCCCTCCCACACCCTACACTTTGTAAAACCCCACAAGAAGAAAAAATAAAGGCTGCAAAAAGAATCCTGTGTGCGGCTGCTCCTTGATATTGGAACAAGAGAGGGTCAGGGCTTAGCTTCAGACAGCCTGGGACCAAATAGACACAGCGCAACAGGGAGGACTCATAACTCGCCGGGTGTGGACATTCTGAACTGTGCCAGACCACCCGGACCTGTACCATCAGAGACTGTACCCTGGACTATACTTGAATCATCAGTAAAAGGTACGGAAACATCATCCCTGTGTGTGACTGTTATTGCTGCCCCAAATCCTGCTCCCTCCACAGACTGTTCTGCAATTCCCATATACCGCAACTGCCCCGGGGATCCCGCTCCACCTACGGGGAGCATAACCATCTGGCTGCCCTACCATCACCCCAAAGGTCTCACCCGCAGCACCGTTAACCATACCGGAACCGTAGGTGGCGTCACAAACTACTTTTATTTTTATTATTTTTACTGACTCTTTTCAGCATCCACCAGGGCCACGAGACCGGGCACAGGCCCCAGTGACATTTCCCCTTGAATCAACACCCGGAACTGGGTACCCCACGGCCATGGGGTGGGTCACACATGTGGCTCGTGGCCCGTGATGTGTGGCTCACGGCTGTTTTCCAGCATTGTGCATTAGCACCAGGTCTAGCAAACAGCTATGAAGAGCAAATCTTAAGGTGATGACTTTTGTGAGTAGTTCCACATAGAAGAGCACATCTGAATGGGGGTAAGGTAGGAATCTCTGGATCTTGGTATACTGTCTTGGTGTTATTTCTGTACAAATAATGGGAGATGTATGTGGCTCACGACTAGGGATGGGTGAGTCTACTCGCTAGGACTCGGGACTCGGCGATTCTGAAGGTACTCGCAGGACTCGTTACTCGGCGAATCTCCCAGCTTGGACTCGCACAGTGACGAGTCCAATGGAATTCAATGTCAATAAGCTTGACTCTTCACAGATACCCGCTGTCAGCAGCGAGTCTGAGCGAGTCTACGATTCCGAGTCCTACGAGTCTACGATTCCGAGTCCTGTATACTGTATTCGGGAGTCGGACTCTCGAATACAGAATCTGTTATGTTCCGAGTCAGCACAGCGTGCGTGTTAGGTCAGAAAACTTGTGAAGATAGCCAGTCATAGTCAGTAATGGCATAGCAAAGTTGGTTGTGACAGGACTATGATTGGCTGCTGTCCATCGTGATGCCTATGTAATGTACGACAGGCAAGGCAGTATATAAGGCTTGTGCCCGCCATTTTGGCCACATTCCTGAGACGATCTGACCTAGTATAGGGAGAGAGAGATATATGCTGGAGCAGATCAGGGATTGTCAGTGTAGGGAAGATTCCTTATATTAACCCAAAAAGCTCTTCTGAGAGCTAGGAGGAGGACAGAGTAGTGCTGTGTAGGCAGGCAGGGAGGGAATGAAGGAGAAGCCTTAGAGTGCACACAGGACGGACCTCATAGCTTAGTTTACTCACTCAGCTTTGCTAACAGCTGCAGTCAGAGGCTTAGCTGAGGTGCTGTTTCCTTTTTGTTTTTGCACCAGATCGATTTTTGTTCCTAATAAGCCATAGAGCGTTATTTTTCCTGTGGCAGACCAGTGCGTTGCTGCTAGCACGTACACCACCTTAGGGAGTGTAGTGTGCGGCTTCACTGCCAAGTGTGAGCGCGCACACTTACCCCGCCAGCAAGTGACGCATACAGCAACACCAAACCACATCTGGGTGGCTGTGCGCACTTAAAACCAATTTTTTTAGGGAGTGTAGTGTGCGGCTTCACTGCCAAGTGTGAGCGCGCACACTTACCCTGCCAGCAAGTGACGCATACAGCAACACCAAACCACATCTGGGTGGCTGTGCGCACTTAAAACCAATTTTTTTAGGGAGTGTAGTGTGCATCATCATCGGCTCCAAGCCTCCAAATAAGAGAAAAACCAGCGAGTTTGGACTCGCACACTTTCAGAGACACATCAGCGAGTTGTAAATGTCATTATTCGCTATTACTCGGTTCCCTATTCATTAACATTGGACTCGCTGGACTCGCAACGAGTCCCGAGTCCTTGACTCGGACTCGTTGGGGTCTTGCGATTCCGAGTCTTTTAGGACTCGCCCTCTCTACTCACGACCCTCTCTCGGATGTGAATGTGGCTTACGACTCTCTTTCAGAGCTGGATGTGGCTCACGGCCCTCTCCAGGACGTGAATGTGACTCACGACTCTCTTTCGGAGTTGGATATGGCTCACGACCCTCTCTCGGATGTGTGTGGCTTACGACTCTCTTTCAGAGTGTATTGTGGCTCACGGCTCTCTCTTAGGCGTGAATGTGGCTCACGACCCTCTTTCAGAGCTTGATGTGGCTCCCAAGGTCAGAAAGGTTGGGGGCTCCTGATCTAGGGCATATATTACCCGAGCCCCATCCATTCTACACCCCGACCTTGAAGTGCAAAATGTTGAATCCTGTGCTACAGACGTGAGATAAACTGCATTAATATAAATAGTTCTGGAATACAAGGAAATCCTTTTTTGACCTTATTGGAGTTGTTTATGCTGTCAAAATAATACCTCAAAATAATACCTCAAGTAACCTCTGATTTGCTAATCCCGGCAAGTGAGGATGTAGAAATCTTTACTAGATAGCCTCGTTAGTGATTATCTACAGAATGGATGACTCTGAGGACAGTGACAAACATCCCCGATGACTTAATATAACGTCTTTATTTGAGTACCTCGCTCTGGGTGATGGTTATAGTGAGGCCATGACGAAGGTTAAGAACCGGCCGCAGGGTGAAGCTAAGGGACGCACTGTACTTATGATAGGTATTAGCTGAGGTTATGGTTGGGAAAATCTGCTACTATTTAAGCAATTACATGTCCGGCATTATTGGCAGAAAGGATTTCCTGCTGGGCAGTCTGCTGTGAACCTCAATTTATAATCTTTTTTCAGTTGCACTGAATGAGCCACGTACATCCAATCACAGAGCAAACCTATTAACTCAAGCAGATATTTCATGTTATAACCCACAGAGTAATTTAGAAATGATGTGCTGGTCACAAAGTTCACAAACATAGAGATATAATAAATGGAATTTCTGGTATGAGAATATTGGCCTATCTCGTAAGATTTTTTCTTATTTTGGTAAGTAATCACCACAGGATTGGTCATTAATTGCAGATTACTGGGGGTCCCACCACAGGGGCTTCTACTGATCCCCAGAAAGAGACGATGAATTCTTACATAATCAGAGTTTTTAGACTTAGCAATGCAGCTGAACTGAGAAAGCTAACTCCACCCACACCAGGCTCTGTGTGTACAATATCTATAGTCGGTGAGCTGCTAATCCCAGCAGGGGGTTTGCTGGACTAGCTGACCTAATTTGGCAATGGTAATCTACTGAAGCTAAAACAACATAGCAGGTAAACTACAATACACAATGTGATAAGAGAGGTATCACTGAAATCTGAGTGTTAAGCCCTACTTCATGCTGTCTTCAGATTACATAGTATTCAGATATGCACAGCTGATGCTAAAGGGAATTTTTCAGCTGTTTTTTTTCTGTCCACTGCATAGTGGGCAGGGAGTATATATTATGGAAGAACTAGAGCCCAAAAGAGGAAAGAGTTAGCTTGTGAGTGTCTGAGGCATCTGCATTGTTGGGTCATTGTATAGTGGTTGTTAAAAAGGAGTTTAAAAAATAATAGGATAATGCCTTCAAAGGGAATGTGTTTCCCGATTTTCTCAATATAAATTAAAGCCACAAACTTTAATTCCTCTTTCACAGTAGTATAGCAATCTGTTTATAAGTCCACAAACTTCTCCTAAAAAATACCTTTTATTATCCCCATTCAGCGTGGTCCAGTCCAATGGGCATTGCTGGTCTTGCACGCTGCATCCTCTATCCCCGCTATTGCTATCCTGCTTTGGTTCATGAATCTGATGAGTCCTATGTCATCCACATAGCGCCCCCAATCACACTCGTGCACAGGCCCACTTCACTCTGCCCTACTACGATACGCATGTGATGACTATACCTCCAGATCATCGGAGCTCTTTGGCCTCTCCTGGCCATGCCCAATATAGTACTTTGCCATCAACAGGGCAGAGCGTAGTATGCATGTGCAGGAGGGAGATAGGAGGTGCTATGTGGATGATGTATGGCGCGTTATCCACTTGAAGAAGAGCAGGAGTAACGTGATTGTGGGGGAGAGAGGAGGCACCAAGTGAAACCAGTGATTCCCATTGGATAGAAACACGCCATATGGGGGATTATAACAGGTCTTTTCGGGGGACATGCTGGGGAAGGGAGGGAGGGCAACGTTGTGTAGTTATATACAGGTTGTTAGACTGCTGTAAAAGAGCCATTAAAGGCGATGACATTGGTTTATACTGGGAAAACCAAAACTGTAGGGAATTTATACTGGGCAACCTTTAAATGGACAGTCTGTTAATAACTCTAATGGTGCCTTAGGGTATTGTTTGCTTAGTCCAAGCACATTTCTCTTTTGTATAATCCAAGTAATCACTAATATTCAAAACTTTTTTCCTTAGATTGCTGCCAGTGCAAGAAAATTTTCTTCTAAAATTTCAGGTAGGAGTTTAATTCCTTCTGTCATAAAAATGTTACTAGAAACAGCTCTGGTTCGATAAGACACTCTTTCTTGTCATTGATCTGTTTATTTGCACAAGTTTTCTGAGCTCCTTTTTGGCCAGAGAACCTACCGCTCCTTTTAATACAAGACACAACTGACCCAATCCCATTTACAATGACCTCTATGGCCCAATAGTTGTTTATTTTTCTTTTAGCAGTGGCCGTCAATGGGAGGCCCAGTGCACACGTTGCATTTGTATTGTGGTTTTTTATGTGTTTTTGAGTGCAGATTCGTCACAAAACCTGAAGGGAATCCTGATGCAGCAAAGTCAATGGGAATCCTAAAGTCTCCTGCACACATTGAGTATTTTCTCCTTAGATTTGGTGCAGTAATAAATCTGCAGCATGTCAGTACTTTGTTATTTTGCTGCAGATTTCAGCCATTGTAACGAATGGGAAAATCTGCACCAAAAACACAATGCAAAAATGCACAGAAAATGTTACAAAAAACACACCTTTTCGCCGCTGTACTTTTCATGCCACGAGATGGCGAAATAGTGCAGAAATTTCAGCCCCAAACCCTAATACGTGTATACATACCCTTACACAGGAGTAAATGGATATTTAGGAAATCCAAGCCATGTAACTTGCACCCATCCAAAACATTTTAGGTACTCACCTGATCTCTCAGTTTAGTTTGTTGCTACATATTATGGCAGATATTATTATAATTATTTTGTTATTATGTTATAGGGTGTTAAGATGTGTGGCAAAGAATTCAACAAAGCCTTTGAATTATATGACAAGGTATGTATCTGATTTTTATATATAGCTCTTGTCCTGTGATATGTTCATATTTTATTAAATTCACTACATGCTAAACTGGCTTAATATAAAGGGGGGATCCTCTTAAAGGGGTTGTCCGATCTAAAATGCCAAGTCTGCAGTCACTCTATGTGACTTATTTCCCTGCTTAAAAAAAAAGGATCCAGCAACTGAATTGCAACCTCATGATCCTTATCCTCTGATTAGTCTAGAAGCAATAGGATGAAAGTGAATGGGAGAAAACACAGATTTGATGTTAGAAAAAACTTGCTGACAAGGAGGGTGATCAATGAATGGAACAGGCTCCAACAAGAGGTGGGGAATAAAGAGGAGCTGACCTGAGCTTTCACGTTAGGGGTTCGTACCGAACACAAACTTTACAAAAATGTTCATTGTTCGGGTTCAGTATTCGGGTGATTTACGTATGCAAATCAATGGAGCAAGCATCGCTGTGCTCGGGTACAAGGTGCTCGGGCCAGTGTGAGATGATTGCAGGGTTTGAATGGCTCGCAATATAGTCATGAGTCTGTGACAGCTTTTTATGTTGTTTTACTTTAATTGTTTATTTCTTCAGTGCCAGCGATGGTTAATGTTGTTTCTTCGCTGGTAATTCTTGGAAGGCTTGTTGATGTGTAGGTCCACTCCCATTTCTCCTTAAGTATTCATGTGATCCTTCAGCTGTTGTTGGTGATAGTTTATTCTTAAGCTTCAATGTGTCGGCGAACCGACCAACGATCCGAGTTGACCTACATCGCTGGAACGACGTTCAATGATCGCTAGTGAGGTGTCACACGTATTCATATCGAGAACGACGCAGCAACGATTCCGCGACAAGCGAACGATACTTGCGGTCGTTTGGTTGCCTACGTCCTGCACTTCTGAATAGGCGAAGTCGTTAATGACATCGTTATCAAGGTGTCATACACACCGATGCTGCAGGTTGGACGGACAATGATTGACCGATTTATGGTCCGGTTCATAAACCTCCGAACAACGATCAGCTGACTTATTGTTGGTTGATCCTGTGTGTCACACGCAATGACGTTGTTACGACATAGTTGCTTCTCCCCAAAACCTGTGACGTACCAACAATATCATTAACGATATCGTAGCGTGTAACGAGCCCTTTACCAACCTGAAGTGTGAGCCATTTCTGTGAAAATCAGCAGCTTTAAGTAGTTTATATTTTGGGTTTTCCCTGTTCCTTTGGGTGGAGAGAAGAGGTTTTATTCCAGGGTATCTCAGGAGATAGCTTTACGCTGGCATCTCAAACCTCGCCACCTTCAGGCGCAAGGGACAGTGCAGAATCTCATTGTTAAAGCACAAGTTAGGCATCCCTTCCCTTAGCTAACTCCATGTCTCCCCGTGACAGGGGGTAAAATTAGAGTTATCGGATGTAGTGTGTACAAAAATAAAAAAAAATGAAAAACCCCACTCTCCCTCCCCCAGAAGTGCTTTGTTTATGGCTGGCTGTATGTGGGTGGTGAGCAGAACTGCCCAATCAGTGACTTTTGGGTCCAGAACAGAACATTATCTAAAGTCCAGCTGAACCTCCCCTAGTAGTGAGTTCTCCTTCAATATAAGTCTTCAAAACAAGACTGGACAGACACCACTGATAAGGTGAATGGTGGTGGCCAGTTGTCAATTATAAGCATGTTTTAACCAGAAATGAATAGGGTTTATTGATACTTTTAAGAAAATATGCTCAAGATTTGATGGTTCATGGCAAATGCAAGTATTTGCATGTTTCACGAGCGGTGTGCAATCCAGCCATGGTCATAATATCCATGTTGATGAGTTGGGTCTCGACTTCTGTATTCTTGATATTTTCTTTACTATAATCAACATTATTTTATGGTTTCTATTGCTGCCGGTTACAGCTCACTGATGATCTCGACTTCCAGAGTATAAAAAAACAAGAAAACTCCATTAAACTTTAGAATTCATTAAAAATTATTCATTGTCTCATTTGCATGAAGCGTCGTCTCGGAGGCAGCAGCCCAGCACATTAAATGCATGTCTTTTTCTTGACGACGTTTCATTCATCACACAGGATAACAGTGGCTATATAGATGAAAATGAATTGGACGCCTTACTGAAAGATCTCTGCGAGAAGGATAAAAAGGTAAATCTCCGACTTTATTTTTGGAAGGGATAATTTGGTTTTAAATTAGATTTAGAGAAAAAAAAAATCTGGCTAATTTATAAAGGCGGAAGAAATGCCAAAGTGGTAAGAATAGCAGCCCGGCAATGGGAACAATATAGGAAAACCTTATCAAAGTAATTCCGGGATAAAGTATAACATGAAGCAAGAAGTGATTTTCAGATGAGGCAATGGGTTACATTGACCGCTGTGTAAATTGGGAGGTTCACGTGGCTTTCCAAATTGGATTACAAGGTATTATCTCTTCTTTAAATAGGAACTAGACATTAACAACATTTCAACCTACAAGAAAAGCATCATGGCCTTATCAGATGGAGGGAAGCTGTACAGAACGGAGCTGGCTCTAGTCCTTTGTGCCGATGAAAACTAGCGACGTCTTCTGTGTCTCTCAAGCTCTAGGAGAAATAGGCTCTTACACCCAACTTCTTTTATATCTGTAAATCTAACTGCATATAGAGAATTAGCCAGAATGTGCTGCAAATTATTCTTTTTTTCCTTTTTAATTTGTTTCTATACTGTTTGTAATGTACAGTTTTTGTAACTACAGGGGAGAAACATAAGAATGTCTTCATAAGAGACATAAAGTATGTTTGCGAAGAGGCGTAGTGGGGCTATGTGCGGAATAGGTTTTCTTGTATTATTAACATTCAAAAAGCCCTAAAAATCCCTGTAAACACTGGTGAAATCAGAGCCACGCCACCCATAGATCTGTCACTCCTGTGACACCACAAGTCACAGCAAGCCCTGCCTCCAGGGGCCTCAGGGAAGCTGCTGCACAAGATACTGAAGGCCAAACTGAGGAGGTGACGCACAATTACCGGTGGGGTCATAGCGCGTGATCTTGGCACATGTATGTTACTGCAGATCTTTATTTTATTGTATGGCTTTGGTACAATTATTTTTTTTTTGTCCCATTAAACATCCGGTAAAGCAAGAAGAGCTGAGCAAACTGATATATATTTTTGTAGGAAAGGATTTAGTATAAAGCATTGTCTTTTTTATTTTAAATTCTGCTCATTTTCAGTTTAGGAGTCCAGTGGGCGGAGCTACTTTACTCAGCGATTGACAGGCCTCCCACTGGACTCCTAAGGCTAAAAAAAAGCAGAAATTACATGATTGAATTAGAAGTTAAGCTCCTTCTAACCTATAACATGTTGCCTGCAGATCTCACTACAGATTAATGAGACAAGTTCCATTTACAGACATTGAATCATTAAGCAAGATGTATAAGGCCGCATTCACGTGTTCAGTTTATGGTCAGTTTATCACATCAGCTTTTGTAGCCAAAATCAGGAGTGCATGAAAAATATGAAGGGGTGACATCGTCCACGATGGTCAGTATTTTACATCAGTATTTACAAGTCAAAACCAGGAGTGGAGCAATCAGAGGGAAAGTCTAATAGAAACCGTCACCACTTCTGTATTTATCACCCAACACTGGTTCTGGCTACAAATACTGAGGTAAAAAACTCACCAAATACTCAGCGTGTGCACAGGGCCTAAGATGTGTAATCGTTAATAGAGCAACAGCATACTTGTTATATGAATGATGGTAAAGAGACTGTACGCTAATTAGATAGTGATCAGTTATCTGGATGTTACTTTGTGATCTCAGGGAGGAGGTTGTATGGACCTGCTGTAAGTATTCACACACATACACTAAACCTACTGTAAGCAGTAGTGTGAATGTGAACCTTCACATACCAACAGACCTAGAATTGTTCACTTAGCTTTCATCATTTTTCTATACAGGGATTGGAACTCAGATTTTCTGATACTGAAATACAACTCTGGTCATAGACTTAAAGGGGTTGTCCGCAAACTTGGACAACCCCTTCTTATTTACCATGTGTGCCCTCAAAAAATAAAATAGCCTATACTCACCTTCCGCACTAGTGCAATTCCAGTGATGTGAGAACATGTGTTTCCGAGACCCACTTGATGTTGTGATGATACGCAACTATCGCTCACTTCCTGTTCATTGCTCCTGTGTTCGAAGGCGTGGAGAAGGAAGGAAGATTGGTCACCGGGCTTACGTGTCATAACAACGTCTGACATCTCTGGAACCGCACCAAAGGCAAGTATAGGCTTCTTTATATTTATGGGGTATGAGAAGGGGTTGTGCAAGTATTGAACAACTGCTTTAAAGTGAAAAGGGAACCAGTCTTGTTAAAAGGAACCTGACACTTGATACATGGTGCCTGATCCATGGGCAGTATGTATCAGACACTGGCTGTATGATTTCAACCATATATATTTACCTCTGAAACACTAGTTAGACAGACGGGTTCCCAGCGGCTTCTCCCTAATTGCTTACCTGGAGTGATCAGTCTCTTCCTACAAGTGAACACTGGGAGAGACCTGTATCTCCAGGACAGCGTGCTGGGAGAAGCCATCAGACTGTTCTCCCATGTGGCCCGTTCCCTGGTGGACACTTAACTATGCTTTTGTCTGAAATGCCGCAGTGTTTCAGAGTTAAAGGGGTTGTCCACTACTGGGACAACCCATTCTGAATCAACTTGTTTCTTGCTGTTAAAATAATACACTCTTTACTCACCTCCCATGCTGCCCCCATTCCACAACTGTCGCTAACCGTGAATCATGATTCATAGACATTGTGATGTCACGTGAGCCCCACGTCCAATCACCGCAGGCTGTCTTCTCCCTCACCTTCAGTTAAGCAGCTATCAACAGGCAGCGCAGCGCTCACATCCTGCTTATAGCTCCTATGTCTGAAGTCGTGGCGAGATAGAAGCCGGTGGCAGGGGCGTAACTACAACAGGTGCAGGGGTTGCAATCGCACCCGGGCCCTGCATCCTAGGGGGGCCCCAAAAGTCCCTTTGGCCCATAGAAAAAGACTAATACTATTAAAGATTTGCAATAATTGGGGGCCCCATTGGAGCTTTCGCATCGGGGCCCCAGGGCCTGACGTTACGCAACTGGCCGGTGGTCATTGCACGCTGGGCTCACATGACGTCTCAATGTCAGCCGCTGTTACCTACAGCGCTGGAATGGCCGCAGAACACAGGGCTTATTATTTCAACAGGGAAAACAAGTTGTTTCAGAATTGGTTGTCCTAGTAGTGGAGAACTCCTTTAAACATAAAAGGGTGAAATCATACAGCCAGCGCCTGATGCATCTAAGTTTTCTATAGATTATTAATACATGTAAACTGTCAAATTGGTTCTAACATTGGACATATAGTTTACATAGAAACATCAGCTGTCAGGATCACTTTAATAAAAGACAATATTCGGACATGAAAAAAGCGCAATAGGGTTTAATCGGTTATATGTAATTGTAGTCGAAAGACAAAGTGCTGCTCACCTGATCGGGTTGTGTGAGACACAAGCGCTATAGAATGCCTATATCATAAGATAGCTGCTGCGGCCCAGTATCAATAATACACAAACATCAGGCCGGAAAGGGTTATAAGCCGTGCTATCTTTCAAAAATGCCATCTTTCTGTAATCTTCAAGTGTGATTTTACTCGACACGTTTCCTAGAATCTCTCCTTAATCAAGTATTCATTACATTATACATATTACAGGCAGAGACGTATATATAGCGGAAAAATCACTAGAAAAAGGTGCGCTCCATAAACCGCTGTGTCACCTGATTAGGAAGGGATTACAAACATTATTCTGTAGATTATATTTATAATGTTCAAAAAGTAAAATAGATTGATCTTAATCTATCTGATAATTAAACTGTGTGTATTTAATTATTAATATCATTATTATTATTTATTATTCCTTTTATTTACATAGGAAAATGCAGAAAGAAGTTGTTAAGATTTTCTTTTCTTTTTTTCTTCCTTTTTTCTTTTCTTAATCAGTTTTTCTTTCTGTATTTTCCTGTGTAAATACAATTAAATGAATAAATAATAATGATATATATTTCAGATGGAATAAGATCAATCTATTTTGCATTTGAACATTAATAATTAATAATATAATAAAAAGAAAAAGGTTTGTAATCCCTTCCGAATCAAGTGACACAGCGGTTTCTGCCTGTAATATGTGTAAGGTGATGAATTCCTGATGGAGTCTCCGAAACGCATCAAATAAAATCCCACTTGAAGATTGCCAAGAGATGTCATTTTTGAAAGATAGCAACATGGCTTAACCCTCTCCAGTCTGAGGAACTGACTGATATATAGGTTTGTGGAAGAATACTTAGTGTAGTTTGATTGTTAAAGGGAACCTGTCAGGTGGTTTATGCCCCCCAAGCTATCACTATCTGCCCCTGCAGCTTCCTAGTACATTCCCAAACATCCCTGTCTGAGCCAATACTGTCCTGTGTAAGTTGATAAAAATAATTTTCTAACTTACATTTTCGTATGTTAATTAGGCACTGCCTAGTCTGATGGGGCATTCTCTCAGGGTCCATGTCTGCCCTCGTGCCCTGGTTATCAAACCCCGTTGGACGTGATAACCTAATTTACATTAGGTTACAATATTATTACATTATGTTACAATATTACAATAGCACCTTCTAGCTATGACGCACCGGCAGCGTCATTTCCGGTCCTGGGCATTGTGGGCATTGTGGGTGAGTATTGGGTGTACTGGCCGGTTCTAGAGCATGTGCACTGTACATTCTGAATGAAGCCGGCCAATACACCCAATTACTCCTCCACAATGCACAGGACTGGCAATGATGCGGCCATCGCGTAATAGCTAGAAGGAGCCCATCTATTTAAGAACCTACAGAGACGGAGACTGCGCTTGTAAATTAGGCTATCACACCACGGGCACTGGAAGAACACGCAAAATATCTAGATGATGCCTCATTACCAGGGGAAAATGTAAGTTATAAAATGCATTTTTGCAACCATTATACTACAAATTTAGCTCAGACAAAACACAAGCAGCTGTCATTCGAGAGACTTGTATGAAAGAAGGATAGTGTGTTTCCAGCCTTAGGGATATACTGGGAAGCTGCAGGGACAGGTAGTGACAGCTTCAGGGGCCAAAACTAGCTGACAGGTTCCCTTATATCTCTGCTTATTCTGGTTTAGGAATCCTAATCAGTAACCACCAGCATCTGGGCCATTACACAGGAGCCTTAAAGATCTTCTGTTTTTGGGTATATAAACAAAATCGGTCTTTCCATACAACCACATCCCGTGAGATCTCAGCTCTGGGACTTCATTTCCTAATGTGGTAATCTGCACAGAAGCACAACTTCTAGCGTTCAGTGACTAAATGCTATGTCATATTTTATGTTATGTTTTGAGACCTGAATACAAGATTAATAATGTATCTTCTAATAAACATACACTTGTGTCCAATGACGAGGAGAACAATATAAAAAACTGTACAGTTTCAAGCTGCAAGCTGCCTTGGTCTATTATTTTGAAGTCAACTAAGAAGTTGCATAATTAAACCATTTATTGGAAAGCATGGCGTCTGTTATCATTCAGGCCGGAGATCGAGCAATGTGATTGGATGGGACACCAAACATAATCGCTATTCTAGATGTTTGAAGTGAAGTCACTGCAGATAGTGGCCATCACCCATAAATCCTGATGTCCCTAGATTTCTTCTTGATATTCATTAATGAGGTTAAGCTCTAATGGCAATTATGAGGTCACTCATAGCTGGGCTCCCCTTAGTCTGAGGCACAGATTTACTATACTATGTCTAAAACTCAGTCCTGTGTGTATTGAGGACAGATTATCTAGGTATTACCTCCTTGGTAGTTGAAATGTCTCTACTAGCCTTCTCCTCTCTCTGTCAACGGAAAGCCGAAGAAGTTACAAAGACTTCATTAAAAGGTTATCCATTCTTTAAAAAAAAACTGCTAATAATGCACAAAAACCAATGTATTCTCACATATCAATCCCCCACCTTTTCCAGTGCTCCCTCATCTCCCCCAGTTCTCTGTGCACCCTCTTTGGTCGGACAGGCTTGTGATTGTTAAATCTTAACAAAAAAAAAATTGCTTCCTAAATGAAAAGTTAAAGTGGTTGTGCCATGAACAATTGTACATTTTAATGAATAGATCTTAGAATAAAAATAAGTTCCACAATTGAATGTGTTAAAAAAAATTTTTCCTGTCCCGAGATATTCTAATAAACGTGCTGCTGTGTAATGTATGTGTCCGACCATGCAGGAACAGGTCGGATATATCACAGCTCCTGAGCACCGGATCACAGAATATAAGAGTATACAGACATTACAGCTGGGGATCACAGAATATAAGAGTATACAGACAGTACAGCAGAGGATCACAGAATATAGGAGTATACAGACATTACAGCCGGGGATCACAGAATAGAAGAGTATACAGACATTACAGCCGGGGATCACAGAATATAAGAGTATACAGACATTACAGCCAGGGATCACAAAATATAAAAGTATACAGACTAAATTACAGCTGGGGATCACAGAATATAAGAGTATACAGACAATACAGCAG
This sequence comes from Allobates femoralis, assembly GCA_033576535.1. Taxonomy (NCBI): domain Eukaryota; kingdom Metazoa; phylum Chordata; class Amphibia; order Anura; family Aromobatidae; genus Allobates; species Allobates femoralis. The sequence goes on from JARQOC010000005.1 coordinate 82,045,850, forward strand.
AGGATCACAGAATATAAGAGTATACAGACATTACAGCCAGGGATCACAGAATATAAGAGTATACAGACAGTACAGCAGAGGACCACAGAATATAAGAGTATACAGACATTACAGCCGGGATCACAGAATATAGGAGTATACAGACATTACAGCCGGGGATCACAGAATATAAGAGTATACAGACATTACAGCCGGGATCACAGAATATAAGAGTATACAGACATTACTGCCGGGGATCACAGAATATAAGAGTATACAGACATTACAGCCGGGGATCACAGAATATAAGAGTATACAGATATATTAAAGCAGAGGATCACAGAATATAAGAGTATACAGACATTACAGCTGGGGACCACAGAATATAAGAGTATACAGACATTACAGCCAGGGATTACAGAATATAAGAGTATACAGACATTACAGCCAGGGATCACAGAATACAAGAGTATACAGACATTACAGCCAGGGATCACAGAATATAAGAGTGTACAGATATTACATCCGGGGATCACAGAATATAAGAGTATATAGACATTACAGCCAAGCCGGGGATCACAGAATTTAAGAGTAGATAGACATTACAGCTGGGGATCACAGAATATAAGAGTGTACAGATATTACAGCCGGGGATCACAGAATATAAGAGTATACAGACATTACAGCAGAGGATCACAGAAAATAAGAGTATACAGACATTACAGCCGGGGATCACAGAATATAAGAGTATACAGACATTACAGCCGGGATCACAGAATATAAGAGTATACAGACATTACTGCCGGGGATCACAGAATATAAGAGTATACAGACATTACAGCTGGGGATCACAGAATATAAGAGTATACAGACATTACAGCCGGGGATCACAGAATATAAGAGTATACAGACATTACAGCCGGGGATCACAGAATACAAGAGTATACAGACATTACAGCCGGGGATCACAGAATATAAGAGTATACAGACATTACAGCCGGGATCACAGAATATAAGAGTATACAGACATTACTGCCGGGGATCACAGAATATAAGAGTATACAGACATTACAGCTGGGGATCACAGAATATAAGGGTATACAGACATTACAGCCAGGGATCACAGAATATAAGAGTATAGAGATATTACAGCCAGGGATCATAGAATATAAAGGTACCTTTATACGCCTCAACCGCGGTGTAGCAACTGCCAGGCAATCAGGATTTTTGTCACGGTTGCCTTGAAATTGCTACGAAATTGCGTCGTGTAATTTGGGAAAGTGATAGGGATTTTTGCAGTTGCTCCGGGTTGTGATTTCAGAGCATTGTTCTAAAATCAGAGGCAACCCAGATGGTGAATTGCCCTGGTATTGGCGTGTAAACGGGCGATAGGGATGGAATCTGCGTCACCTAGTAATTTCCTAGAGGCGTGCCACAGCGTGATGTTTTCCTCGCCCCCTCAGCGATGATGGGTGGTGGCTACTGTGTTTCCATTGGTTCCCTTCACAGGGCGCAATATTTAAAGAGCTATCCATTCACACTCCACAATTGGAATGGCGTCATGTATTAGCCAGCCTTCCTGCGCAGGCTGGCCAATCATGACGCTATTGCGTTGTCCAATCAGCGTGTTAGCGTCACGGAATACACGAGTCTGTCACGCCTATGTTTTCGCAACGCAGAACATGTATGCCCACATTCCCCTACTGATTGCAACGTGTGAAGCGGCATCGGTATTCAACCGGATGTTTCCCGCAGGATCTGTAGGAACTTCCGGGGAACCATGTCCCCTTAGGTTGAGGGCGCAATTGCGGCGTGTACATGCGAAATCGGCAATCGTTAGCAACCGTTAAAAACGTGCACACACACGTACAGTTGCTACCTATCGCCAGGGATAGTTGCGGCGTGTAAATGTACCTTTAGAGTATACAGACATTACAGCCGGGATCACAGAATATAAGAGTATACAGACATTACAGCCAGGAATCACAGAATATAAGAGTATACAGACATTACAGCCGAGGTTCACAGAATATAAGAGTATACAGACATTACAGCTGGGGATCACAGAATATAAGAGTATACAGACATTACAGCCGGGGATCACAGAATATAAGAGTATACAGACATTACAGCCGGGATCACAGAATATAAGAGTATACAGACATTACAGCCAGGAATCACAGAATATAAGAGAATACAGACATTACAGCTGGGGATCACAGAATATAAGAGTATACAGACATTACAGCCAGGGATCACAGAATAGAAGAGTATACAGACATTACAGCAGAGGATCACAGAATAGAAGAGTACACAGACATTACAGCCGGGGATCACAGAATATAAGAGTATACAGACATTACAGCCTGGTATCACAGAATATAAGAGTATACAGACATCACAGCCGGGGATCACAGAATATAAGAGTATACAGACATTACAGCTGGGGATCACAGAATATAAGAGTATACAGACATTACAGCTGGGGATCACAGAATATAAGAGTATACAGACATTACAGCCTGGTATCAGAGAATATAATAGTATACAGACATTACAGCCGGGGATCACAGAATATAAGAGTTTACAGACATTACAGCCAGGGATCAGGATACAGACATAACATGACAGTATACAGACATGACATGTTCATGCACATATAAAAAAATATCTCAGGATAGGAACTTTTTTTTTTAACACATTCCATTGTGGAACTTATTTTATTTTAAGATCTATTAAATAAAATGTACAATTCTTCGTGGCACAACCACTTTAAGCAACTTTCTAAAAATTCTATTAAAATGTATCATTTTGCTGCTGCAGAGTGTCTGTAAATCCTTTATTAAGCCAAGTGCTCTTCAAAAAGGAAGCAAATCTGTCATAGTTCCTTCTCATAACAGATTTCTGCTCCCCATCCATCCTTCAGTGCTAAGGCCGGTTTACATGCGTCGACATCATTAACGATGTCGCTGCAACTTTGGACGTTGCAGCGACCTCGTAGTGATCTCGCTACGTGTGACATCCTGCAACGATCAGCTCGCTGATTGCTGATCGTTGCGTAATGGCCAGGGCCGTTTTTCGATCGTTGGTCTCCCGCTGGGCGGCCAGCATCTGCGTGTGTGACAGCGGGAGACCAACGATCATCGACCTCCCGGCCGATGCCCACCGCTGCACAGTACACGCTGGGACATGGTAACCAGGGTAAATATCGGGTAACTAAGCACAGCACTACAGTATGCTTAGGTGCCCGATGTGTACCCTGGTTACTAGCGTTTTTGCTGGTTGCTGGTGAGTCTGCCTGTGTGACTGCTCACCAGTGATCATATAGCGATGTCCCAGCAATCCCGATCATTGGTTGGATCGCTGGGACATCGCAGCGTGTAAACCGGCCTTTAGAGATAACAGGAGGGAAGTGCAAGAGGTTGAACCTGGGCCCCCTCCCTCCCACACATATACTTGTTGGTCAGATGTACAGGCCCTTGTATATTTCCTGGTATTAATGATCCTCTTCCTGGTTTATTTGGTCCTCCTACTGATATATGTTTCCCTTTTCTAGTATATATGGTCCTCCTCCTTGTATATATAGTCACCCTTGTGTATATATATCCCCTTCCTGGTATACATAGTACCGTTTGTGTCCCCTTCCTTGGAAAATATGGTCCTCAGTGTGTCTCTTTCCTGGTATATATGGTCTTCCTTGTATATATTTGCTCATCCTGGTTTAAATGGTCTCCATCCTTGTATATCCCTGTTCTGTCCTTAACGCATAAGTGGAAGCAACAACATTGCGCTCACATTACCTCTGCTCCCACATCGCCCGGCGTCCTCCCAGAAGCCAGCGTAATGTGGCCGGCCCAGCAGCTGACATTGGAGTGCATGGACAGGGGCCCCGCGCATAACAGTGACATCACTCTCATGTGCGGGCCCCTGTCACTGCACCTCTGATGGCTCACAGCCACTGTGCATGTGCTGGCATCCTGTATCGCAGTGCAGGGACCCAATAGGTCTCTGCACCGCAATGCATTTCAGCTGGACCTGCGTCCTCAGCGAGGGCACAGATCCAGCTGAACAGCCACAACCCTGGTTACTACGCTCCTGACTGTAGACAAAAGAGAAAGGTGATGTGGAGGAAATAAGTCCAGTATTACTACTATGCTGATAAAGTAAGTAAAGACAGCAGCAGTCTGGATACACATAGCTCACATCCAGCCTGTATTACAGGGAGCAACACTCCTACAAGTGAAAAATCGGAAACTTGGATCAGGCTATAAATTGCAGCTGGGGAGCTGTTGATCAAGGCACAAAGGCTGAATAAAACAAAACATAAAACTGCTCTGGAACAAGAGTTTATATACATGCGGAAGCTTGTTAATAATATTCACTAACCTACAAAAGACCTGTATGAAAAAATACCCTGCTGTAAATAAATAAGGAAAAAGCAAGTGCTAATAAATAACCGGGGATTGAATGCATTTTTGATCAAAAAGGTAAGAAGCCATCCCACTATGTCAAGGTATAGCCGTACCGCCATAGTACCTATCTCATTGTAATTAAAACCTTTCCATGTGTCAAACCTGACCTCAATTTCGACAAGGGTAAAGAGTCGCCTGGATCCCAGGTACTTTCCATAAACTTTATAAAAAGCAGTACATTATATGATACTAATAAGAATACTTGTATAGTAAGTCCTATCATAAAACGTAATGGCAGTAGCAGCGAGTCAATACATTAATTTTGCTCAATATTGGGTGATAAATATTAAAATGATAATAAAATGAAGTTAATAATATTAATAATATTATTATTAATATTGAGCAGAATTAATTTCAACCTTTTTTTGGCCCTTGACAATTGTAGTCTCTCATGTGTCCCATCAGGGAAATTAACTGTCCATCTTTGCTTTGATATTTGTAATTTCTTAAAATATTTGTGGGATCTCTTACCACAGTATCGGGCCTTGCTGGTCAATATATATTAACTTTGCTGACATACGGTAACTGACAATAGTTGGGGTACAGCAGTGCAAAGTGTAAGGTAATGAGCAGCACTCAATGTATTGGTAATTGAATGAGCCGACGTGGAGTCTTGGAAGTGAAGATATGGGAGTCCTGATCTGAACATCATCAAGGCTGTACTGGATTACACGAAAAAGAAAAAAAATGGCTTTGCACAAGCCCACGTCAACAGAAGATCTGTGGTTAGTTGTCCAAGATGTTTGGAACATCCTCCCTGCCAAGTTCCATGTGCAAGTGTTCCCCGAAAAGTATGATTCTGCTATGAAATCACACCAAATATTGATCTAATTTTGATTCATATTTTGTTCATTCCCTTTGCATTTTGTTAAATGACAAAATAAACTATTAAAACTTCTACTTTTACAAGGCTTATTACTTTGCAATATTTTACATTTTTTTCCAAAGTAGCCTTAAACATTTGCACATCCGTAGTTCCTGTCGTAGGTCCGATCACAAGGCCGTTCCTAGGTCTATCCATATGTTTATATGTAGGTGCCTTCATAAGTCCAACCCATAGCTATATAGAATTTTACCTATTAAAATAAACAGATTGATCATTTTTGTTAGAAAGTAATTGTGATGTTTTTTGTAAATATTTATTACGGTATAGTAAAGATGAGATGAAGAGTCCTGTGTGATGATGAGTATGGTGCGGAAGCAAGAATATATCCAGCACAGACCCAACTTATCTATGTAGAATAGAAAACAGGTCAGTGTTTCACAGAGAAGTCTAGGTGCTCAGTTAAATCGGGGGCCATAAACGTTGTTACAGCTCAGAGCTCTATCAAGTCGTAACATAATGGTACGAGGCCTTAGAATAATAGCATACATTCTATAAAATGAAAATGTTATTTCCCCTGATGTTTCATTTATATTCCATCATTAAGATTAGCAATTTTTTAATATTCATTAGAGATTATTTTGACCGGTCTGTCATGTTACCCTATAGAGTTACGAAGTTTTTAATGTTGAGAAAAGAAACTAGTCCATTGAAATCAACTTATGATCCAGAGGAAGGCAAAAACACAATGAAGCAGATGGCAATTACTCTATATTAGTGGAAAAAATCCTTCCCCCCTCGAGATTCGGCAATCAGACTAGTTCTATGGATCCCATTTCCAAAATATATAGTACCCATGACCTGTAATATCATATTTATCAAGACATGTATCAAGACCCTCCTTGAAACTTTATAGTGAATCATTATTATTTAGCAAAGGTTCAAAGTCACACTGTGCGGACGACTTCTGATTGTGCGTACTCCACCTCTGTGAAGCCGGGACACGTACACCCAGCTTCAGAGGCTCAATGCTGTGAGGGGAACAAAGCCGCACACATGCACAAACTTTGTGTGTACAAACAGAACACAGAAAAGGAATGGCCGCTCAACCACAATTACTCACTGCTCCTTGGCTTCTGGGTATAATGGATTGGCTGCCACTTGATGTATGTCAATAAAGAAATTCCCGGTGCCACATTCGAGTATTCTTAGTCCTTCTGTTGAGGGTCTCAGTTCAATCACAAGTCCACCAGCCACTCCTAATATATATATATATAGGCAATTGTACACGTCTGCACTGCAAGTAAATGATACGGACACCAGAGCCGTCTCAAGCCTTACTCATGCCTACGCCAAATGAGATTAAACACTGCACAAGCGTTTATTGAAACACACATTTTTATACAGAAAGAAAAAGGCGTGTTAGAATTCTAGAACTTTCTACAAAATGATCATCTCCTAATTGGTCAATTCTTATCAAATTATTCTAATATCTAAATTCCTCCCTTAATGGGTTGGCTTAGGTTTCGGGTGTATTTATGGAACGTGGACAACATAACATTTCCAAATTACAATATATATATTTTAGAGAAGACTTGTGATATTTTTTCGTTAAATCAGTGTTTATTATTTCGTCATAACAAACAGTGTTTATGCAATCAAATTGTTACATAAAATAAACAAATTAGAGTAGAAAAGGTTACACACTCAGTATAAACATTGAATACTGTTTCAAAATTATCTTAAACAATGAAACTTGGTTCGTTTAAGTATTTAGATATGTGAAAGATTGTTACGGTCATCATATAGTTGGTTACGGTCCAGGATTGTAATAACGTACTTTTGAACTGGTATCTTCGTTATTTTGCTTGTTGAGTGTAGATACCGACCTTTACACTCTTTATTACTCTTATAGGTTCAGTCAACATCTAATTTAACCCATTATCACATATCACTGTTTCAATGTGTAGCGTTGTTTCTCGTTACTTTATATTAACGAATATAAGGTCTCAAAACTGGTGAACAATTATAAATGTAATATAGTAAAAATAACATTTTTAAGGAGAAGAAATAAGTAGAGGAGTAGAGAAAGAGAGGTATATAGGGGGAGAAGGGGTAGGTATAGGAGTTAACCTGTGGGTAGGAATGGGGATAGTAGGAATGCCGAGTAGGACAGCCACCTCTTGATATTTTGCTTTATGGGGGATGTTTTAAGAGAAAAACACACTCAGCCCCACTGTCTCTACTCCCATTGAGCCAGCCAATCTCTTAGCTCACTCGATTCCCTGTACATTATCCATGGTGCCCATAGGGATCCATGTCTCTCTATAGCTCCTACGTCTGGTGTAGCTTGAGCTGTCAGTTCTTCCAATCTACAGATGTCGTTTAGCTCGGAGACAAGTTCCACCTTGGAGGGGCGTCTGGCTCTCTTCCACCACCTGGGAATCAAGCGTCTTGCTGCTGTCAAAATATGTCTTAGCAATCCTTTCTTATATTTAGATATTGACATGGAAGATTTGTTTAGGAGTGCTAGATCTGCAGTCATAACCAGGTTATTGGAGGTAACCATATTGTATAGGTCACCTACATCTCGCCAAAAGGAGACAAGCATGGGACAACTCCACCATGTGTGCAGATAGGTACCCACCTCCGTCAAACAGCGCCAACACCTATCCGACACATTTGGAAAGATCGCATGGACGTCCGCCGGGCATCTGTACCACCTCGCCACCACCTTGTAATTTCGTTCCTGTGACAAGGCTGCTGGGGAGGATTTATACGTGAAAAGGAGGATTTTTTCCCACTCAGTGTCAGACAGGGGAGTGTCTAGGTCTTTTTCCCAAGCTGTCTTGAATCTGGGAGGCAGAGGCACGACCATCTGCAACTGGTTTTGTAAAATGCGGTATATAGTGGAGACAGCATGGGAGACATTAGAGCGTCTATCGCATAGTTGTTCAAAGCTTGTTAGTGGTCTGACGATGTCAGTTAGTGGCAAAGTTCTTACATAACTACAGAGTCCGGCGTAGTCAAGCCATGATTTCTTTGTCTCCTGGTTTGTTGGGCATAGTGTTGTGAGAGGTTTAACCCCCATTTGGGTGACATAGTCTTTTAGTGTAGGATAGGAGGATTTTTGTCGGTGTAAGAAAGATGGAGAGTCATTATCCACGGAGAAGGAGGGATTCCCGTATATGGGAGTCAAGGGGCCTGGGTGAGTGGTCAAGCGTAGGGTCCGGGTTTGTGTCTTGAATGTTAGATGTATTTGGCGTGTCAAATATGAGGGGTTCTTATTGTCAATACTAATTGGAGACCAAATCAAAGATAGCGGATTCTTCCCTTCTTCACCTGCCTCGACTTCCACCCACCTCTTTTTTTCTCCTGAATGAAATAGGTCTAGAATACATCTATCTAGGGCTGCATAATTATAGAGCTTTAGGTCAGGAAGACTAACTCCCCCATAGTTTATCTGTTTGTGTAGTAGTGATAGTGATAACCTAGGGTGGCCATGTGACCATATGTAACGTCTGATTATTAATTTCAGCCTTGAGAAGTAGGATGCTGGTAGATGAATGGGCACCGTCTGAAAAACGTATAATAGTCTGGGTAGTATGTCCATACGAATGGAATGAATTCTCCCCAGCCACGACAATGTAAGTTTATGCCATTTTGTCAGGTCTGCCTCCACCCGGGAAAGCGCATCGGCATAGTTTGTCTCGTATAATGTGTGTAACTCTCCTGATAGTCGGATTCCAAGATATGTCAGGTGTTTATTGCACCATCTAAACGGGAAGTCCTGTTCAAGTAATTCAGAGATTAGTCTAGGGAGTGATATGTTTAATATTTCCGATTTAGAGGTGTTGATTTTAAAGTTACTGAGATGTCCAAAAACTGAGAGCTCTGACAGAATGTTGGGGATACTGATCAGGGGGTTTGTTATATACACAAGTAGATCATCTGCGAAAAGAGCTATTTTATGTTCTCTAGTGCCTACCGTCAGACCCCGGATTGACGGGTTATTACGAAGCATTCTCGCCAGTACTTCCATGCACAGAATATATAGTAGCGGGGATAATGGGCATCCCTGGCGGGTCCCGTTTTTAATATGGAATGTGTCTGAGAGTGATCCATTAATCCGGAGCCTTGCCGAAGGGTTTCTATAGAGGGTTTCTATGCGGTGGATCATGATATCGTCCAATCCTATATGTTTTAGAGTGGCAAACATGAACCCCCAGTGCACCCTGTCAAACGCCTTTTCTGCGTCTACCGACAGGATGCACATGGGGATCCCTCGCCTCTTAGCCGCATCAATAAGGGCAATTGATCTTATTGTATTATCTCTGGCCTCTCGGCCGGGAACAAAACCTGCCTGATCGGCATCCACCAGATTGGGTAAATGTATTTTCATCCTGTCTGCTATCATCTTGGCATAGATCTTGATGTCTAGGTTCATCAGGGATATGGGTCTATAATTACCACATACGGATGCATCTTTCCCTGGTTTAGGCAGTACCACCACATGGGCCAATAGGGACTGTGCTGGGAAAGAATCTCCAGCAGAGACTGCGTTACAAGTTTCTAGGAAAATGGGACCCAGTATATCTGAGAATTGCTTGTAGAGACCGGCGGTAAAGCCGTCTGGGCCTGGGCTTTTACCTGGTTTTAAGTGTGTAATACCCTCCATAAGTTCTTCTAATGAGAAGGGGCTTGATAGCTGGTTACTTATGTCTTTTGTAAGTGTTGGGAGGCCGCTTTCCTTTATGTATGATTGGAACTTCTCTGTAAGAAGGGTAGGGGAGGCCTGATCATAATGACCTCGTATCTGATATAGGGATGAGTAGAATTTATGAAATTCCGTTAAGATGTCTGAGGTTTTATACAGTTTTTGGCCATTATGGCTTCGGATGTTAGTGATTGTGGTTCGTGTAGGTTTGGGGTGTAATGTTTTTGCTAGAAGTTTACCACTCCTATTACCCAATTTATAATAGCGCGCGCGCATCTTTTCTCTAAAAGCCCTGTCTTTTTGGTCTAGAAGTTGTAGTAATTTGTGGCGAGTGTTGGATAATTCTAAATGAGTAATCGGGGATGGATTTTGTTTGTGAGATGATTCTAGTTTAGTTATTTGGGAGAGGAGGGTTCGGATATCTTGTGTACGTTGTTTTTTTAGTCGTGTGCCGTGAGAGATGAGCATTCCCCTCAGCACAGCTTTAAGCGCTTCCCATTTGATAGGTGGTGAGGTCGGGTCTGATTTGTGGTCAGTTATATAATTTCTAATCGTCTTGGTCAAATCCGCCCGGCATGTTGGGTCTGTTAGTAAATTCTCGTTTAGGCGCCATGTGAATTCTTTTCTGCTGTCTGGGTTTAAGTATATGGTAAAAAATATTGGGGCATGGTCCGACCATATAATATGTCCGATTCGTGCCTCTACCTCCCGATCCATCAGGGAATGGGACACAAGGAATCTGTCTATCCTGCTGTACAGGGAGTACACCGGGGAATAGAAGGTGTAGTCTCTACTGTCAGGGTGTAACAAGCGCCACACATCCATCAGATGTGTGTCACTCCAACATTTAGCAAGGTGGTGGAGGTGTGGCCCAGATAGGTGTGACTTACCCGACGAGACATCCACCGATGGATCCAAAGGGAAGTTGAAATCGCCTCCCAGGATTATTGGTGTCGAGCCAGCGAATGTCTGAAGTTTTCTGCTTGTCTTTGTGCCAAACCGCTTTTGTCTCCTGTTGGGATAATAAATATTAGCTAAAACGTATGTGGCTGAGAGCCAAGAAACCTTCAGAAATATAAAGCGACCCTGTGGGTCCACCTCCTCCTCCAGAATCTCTGGGGTGCAAGTTTTATGAAAGGCGACAGACACTCCACCTGACTTTGATATCGGATTTGGGCTATGTATCCACAATGGAAAATCTTTGGTTTCACATTTTGGAATTTTGTCGGTGCGGAAATGTGTTTCTTGTAACATTAGAATTTGCGTTTTATTTTTATGAAAGGAGTAGAGAATCTGTCGCCTTTTTTGAGGCTGATTTAGGCCTTTAGCATTGAAGGAGCAGCAAACAAGTGAGGACATAGTAGAGCGTGTCATCTCATATCAGAGTTGTGGTGGCAATCCCACTCGGCATCAAAGGAGGAATAGGAAAGGAGAAGAAAGGGATAGTGTAAGCAGGAGAGGGAAAATAATAGGTTTAGAGAGTGGATATAACAGGAAGTATTAAGTGTCTTGCACTTACAGTGCATCAGGTGTGCACAATTTTGGATGACCGGAGTCATCCAACACAAGGGGTAATGCGTGGAAGCCCAAACGGAGAGCCTCTCCGCCGCACCGCTCCCGCCCCCCACTTGAACAATTTTTATAAACAAAAATGAACCATCTAATTAATTCAATTACTGGAGCCCGGGTCATTAGACTTCCCATGTATGGCAAAATTCAAATACACTTTTATGATCAGGGGAAGAGGAAAGGAAAGGGTAGGAAGAGGTAGAGTAGTCTAAAGGTTATCCGGGGAGGGAGAGGAAAGGGGTGGAAGGAACGGGGAAAGGGGTATGACCAGGGACTTCCCAAGTAATTTTAACTTATGGGGTGAGAAGTCTAAAGGTAATAATGAAAACGAGGTTCTCAGGCCTCAAGGACCTGGTGGGTTACAGTTTGTTCGTCACAGGAGACATCTTCTTCTGGTTTCTGATGTTTCTCAGGTCGGGGATCCTCGGGGCGGCGTGCGTCTCTCTGAACTTTGCCATCTTGGTGGTGGAGGTGGCAGGTGAGGAATCCTCGGCCAGTCAGGGAGAGCAACAACCGGGATGTCCAGGTTTTTGCAAAAGGTCGGCAAGTCTCCCAGTTTGCGAAATGAGGCGGACCGGCCTTCTTTAGTAGCTATTAATTGAAAGGGGAATCCCCATCTATATGTAATGTCTTTCTCTCTCAGGACGGCCAGCAGTGGTCGGAGGCCTCGGCGCTGCTGTAGTGTACGGCGAGCCAGGTCTGGGAGAAAAGTAACATGCGCCTCGCGGTATATGATGTCGTCTAGGTGTCTGGCAGCTTGCATGATGTTCTCTTTTACGGAGTAGAAATGCACCCGGCAAATGACATCTCTTGGTCTGGCTTCTAGGGATGGTCTCGGAGCCAAAGCCCTGTGGACCCTGTCTAGCCTATATGTGGGCCATCTGTGTTACCGAGTACCTGCTTGAAGAGAGTCTGGATCGCCTCGGGCAGTTCATTAGGAGTGATGGATTCTGGGAGCCCTCTGATTCGTACATTATTGCGCCTATTTCTATTCTCTGAGTCTTCCTGGTTATACAATAGGTCTTCTAGAATTGAGGAGTGCTCAGCTAATAATGCACGCTGAGCTTGTAATTCATCCAGCACAGTCTCTTGGGATTTTTCAACTTCCTCAATCCTGGTTGTAAATTCAGTCTTAAGTGCATGTACCTCAGATTTGTAGGCAGCTTCCAGGCGACATGCGAATCTCTCCATATCAAGTTTTGTTGGGAGATTTTTCAGATAGGCTCCAATTTCTCCACTCGGTATGTCCTCTATGAGGGACCGAGGTACCTCGTCCTCCTCCTCGTGCAAGTCCTGGAGCTCTGTATAGCGATTGCTGCGGTCCGGAGTTTCGCGCCCTGCAGCTCCACGCTGATGAGGAGCCAGCGCCATCTTGGAAGCTCCCGGCTCTGCAGGCAGTCCCGCTCCAGAGCGGAGAAAACGGTCCAGGTTGCTGCGGGAGCCGCGGTCGTCGCACCCAGGTGTTCCAGGCAGCTTCTTCGTTTTCCCCATCCGCAAATAGAGGTGGTAGAGGGGGTAAATTTGTGAGGTTAGGGCTTCAGTACGGCGGAGCGGCGGATCTCTGCTTCCTAGCTCTCCATGCGCAAGCCACGCCCCCGACTTGTGATATTTTTAACCCTATAAAGAAATTTCATATCTCTCCATCCTCAACACTTATTAGTGTAAAAAATATCAAAACATCAGATGATCCGAAATGCGTCTTGTGTTTCCTGACCCTGTGTGGGATCATCTGATGTTTTGATATTTTTTAAACCAATAAAGAAGGACTAAGAATACTCGAATCTGGCACCGGGAATTTCTTTATTCACAAGCTTTGTATGGCACTGACAAAGACATTGGATCTTGTAAAGCATGTTATCATGCCCACAGGGGTGTGATAAAATTCTAAATGGGCCAACTAGTCAGGGATCGAACGCCTCCTCGACTAGTCAGAGCCTTCATTTGCATATCATAAACAGTCTTTAGAAATACTTTTGTGTATGCAAATACATAAAAGGACTGTTAGGAGGGAATTTTGATATGGCCCATAACTCTTGGTGCTTCTGGGGGCACAGAGGACCTGACAGGTTCTCTTAAACATCTTGACTCTGGAAATGTGTCACCACCCTTCTCTTCTGCAACCCCAAACCCATCCAGTTGATCACCCCTGCTTAAACCAAATAAAACACACATCGACCTTGTTTGTTAAATAACCAACAAAAACATTAGATACAAATAAATTTGTAAACATAGCATAAACCACCCAGGAAAAAGAGAGGGGTATCTGAAGACTCCTTTACATCTTTTTTGACAAACAGTTCCTCCTCACCACCCTAAGCAGCACTGAATTGGCTCGAGGTCACCTGGTTGAATGTTGTCCATCCAAAATGTCCCACTGAGGTATGAGCTCAGTAGGGACCTGCTCACATTTTTTAATAACATAGCACCACATGAGGGTCTCCCAGCCCAGCACAGGGATCCCCCCGTCCATTAGTGCAATACACCTCATTTAATATTATCCCCTCCTTTTCCGGCATACTGAGGTGACAAATAAAACAATCCCCACCCTTTTTATCTTTCTCGCAATTCCCAACTAAGATTAACAACAGAGTGGGCAGGCAAGATGACAGTACCAGATCCCCCAATGGACCCAACTATATATACCTCCCCCCATATCAGAATTTCCCATCCACCAATCAGAAGGCCCTACACATCCTATCCTACCTATTCTCCTCCAACAAGGTTTTCTCACACAAAAACGGCCGGTTACTTAACCTACTTACGACCAAACAGGGCCAAGCATATCTCCCAAGTCATGACGCCCTCCCCTTAAGCCTGCGGAGAGGGGGTTGGGCATGCAGCCCTGGCTTTTGCTACCCTCACTGTATTATGTGAACTCAGCTGAAGTTGTTAGCGGTCTGTCTGTAGACAAGTTGATTGGCTGCATCTTATTGCAGCCTCCAGAATTGTGAATACAGCCCTAGGCTCAGAATAAGTGCAAGATAATGAAGGTAATCTAGATAGTCGAGACACACATGTCATAACTTTTCTACTTTAAATTACAAGGTGTAACAAATAAGTGTAGATTGAGGCTTGCTCTGATTTTAAAGCTTGCAATGTTCTCCAAAATGTATTAATACTGCCTAAATCTGCAGAAGAAATGGGGCCAGGCATTACAGACCCCTTGAGAGTAAACTAATAATCTGCGCATTATATTTAATTAGTAAAACAATTCATGTGTAAAAGAGGAAATATATTATTCTAAATTAAGTTTTCACCTGCTATATACTAACTTGTGAATCTTAATGTAATATTCCCAGAGGTCCCGCATATCACAGCCAGATAGGCAGCCTTGTATCCTGATGATATTCTTCTTTCTTTACTTTTTAATTTGGAAGGACTTCTATTTCTCCTTCTTGCTGGATCCACTTATGATTTCTTTTTTTTTTGACAAGTAAAAGAAACCATACCAGTTTTGTATTGGCGTAATCATACTGACCTGAAAAATACCTGCATGGTGAAGGCCGGAAAGTGCACTAATTAAAAATAGCCAGGAAGGGAAGAGGTGTAAGAATATTTGAAATGTTTTTTATTGAATTCTGGGTCAAAATAATCAAAAACCTTTAGGTGGACTTATGCTTATGCTTCCATTTTGTAAGTTAGCTTGGCAAAATGGTCAATAAGTTTCCACGTTGTCCGTTGTCGTCACCTTTTGAAGAGCAAAAGTATCTGGAATAGATAGCCGACATCATGGTGTGTTTGGAGAGCCCCTGATGTGCCTAAACAGTGGAAACCTCCCACAAATTAACCCAATTTGGAAACTAGACCCCTCAAGGAATTTTTCTAGATGTGGGGTGAGCAACTTGAACCCTCAGGTGCGTCACATCATTTTATGACGTTGAGCCATGAAAATGAAAAAATACATTTTTATCGTAAAAATGTTGCTTAAACACCAAATTTTTCATTTACACAAGGGTAACGAGAAATTAAACCATATAATTTGTTGTGCAATTCTTCCTGAGAACACCAATACCCCATATGTGTTGGAAAACTACTGTTCGTGAGCCTCAAATGGGACAGTGTTGCAAATGTATGTAAAGTGCTATGGAATCAACAGCACTAAATAATTGAATAAATATTATTAATATAATCCCACTTTTCCCCCATTAAAATATAAAAATTAAAAAATGGAGTAATGTTGGTATTGCTACATCCATAAAGGTCAAGTCTATCAAAATGTAAAAATAATTAAAACCGATGGGTAAACACCTTAAAGAGAAGAAATAACTGACATGTCAGAATTGTGGCTTTTCAATCAACACAAAAAAATGCAATAAGAAATAATCAGAACATTGTATCTACCCCAAAATGGCATCAATAAAAACTTGAATTCACTATGGAAACTGATACGCCCTCACACAACTTAAGAAAAACGTAAATCGTTATGGGCATTTTCAGACTAGCGTGTCTGGGGCCCACATTAGGACTTGGATCTAAGGGCCCGCACTAGAGGTATATGCAAATACCTGTCAGCCGCTATCCCTGTTATCGTAAAGCATCGACTGGAAAATAAAGGCAACTCCCACTCATCTACTCTGTGCACACCATAGCTGTGATGGACAAATTCAGTACTTTGCATTAAAAGGGTTCAGTAGTGAAAACAGGGATCCGCAAGAAAGGTGATTACTTATTGACCGTGGGGGGTCTAATCAGGGCTGCCACTAGGAATTTCGGGGCCCCTGACTGCCAAAATTTTGGGGGCTCCTGAGACTCCGCCTAGCCTCCACCCCCGCTCCACCTCCACCCAGGCTCCACCTCCACCCTAGCTCCACCTCCATCCAAACATACATTATATATAGTGAAAAATTGGAACAGCACCAAAAATTACCTCAATTTATGTGCAAAGCTTTCCCAACCAGCAATCCAGATGGTTCCTTACAATAGAGTAAAAAAAGGAAAAACAGCACAAAAAAATAGAAAAAAGTGGACTTTATTGCCCAATGGCATGGCCACACATTGGGCAATAAAGTCCACTTTATTCTATTTTTTTGTGCTGTTTTTCCTTTATTTTTTACACTCTCTCTATTATATATTACACATACACTCTTGAAACTGCTGTGGGCTGAATACGCAATAGCTGTATATACAATAAAGAATACACAAAAGAGACGGTTGCTAGCTGTATACACAATAGAGATGGCTGCGGGCCGTATACACAATGGAGGCTGCTGCTGGCTATACACACAATATAGAATACACAATAGAGACTGCTGCTGGTCGTACACAATAGAGAATACACAAGAGAGATGGCTGTGGGCCGTATAAACAATGGAGACGGCTGCTGGCTATACACACAGTAGAGAATACACAATAAAGACTGCTGCTGGCTGTAGACAATAGAGAATACACAATAGGGACTGCTGCTGGCCGTATACACAATGGAGATGGCTGCGGGACAAATGCACAATGGAGACAGCTGCCGGACAAATGCACAATGGAGACGGCTGCGGGACCTGGACCCCCACAATGAATTCCTCAATGCACATAGTATGATGACCCTACTGCAAGTCCTTCAACTACACTGGCACAGTATGATCTCCAACTGTGACCCCCACACAGCCCTCCTTGTAGTATAATGGATCTACATATAATATAAGGTCCCCTAAATCTCTTCACACTGTACAATGGCCCCAACAAAGCCCTCAAATAGCCCTGCATAAAGTATAAAGGCTACCTAATACCCCTCCACAGAACCCTCCATACATTATAATGGCTTCCATATAGTATAATTGGCTCCATATAGTCCTCCATATATTATAATACATCATCCATAGTTCTTCATATATTATAATGCACCTCCCCCCCTATATTATAATGCCCCCCCATCGTCCTTCATATAGTATAGTGCACCACCATAGTCCTCCATATAGTATAGTGCATCCCCATAGAACTCCATATAGTATAGTGAACCCCCATAGATCTCCATATATTATAATGCACCCCCACAATCCTAAATATAGTATAATGCACCCCTATAGTACTCCATATAGTATAATGCACTCCCATAGTACTCCATATAGTATAATGCACTCCCATAGTACTCCATATAGTATAATGCATCCCCCATAGCCGTCCTTATAGTATAATGCACCCCCATAGTCCTCCATATAGTATATTGCACCTCCATAGTCATCCTATATTATATTGCACATTATATAGCTTCCCGCCAGTGTACTCACTAATTAAAAAAACACCGTACACCTCATACACACGCGACTCTGCTCCATACACCTCATACACATGCGGCTCCGCTCCGTACACCTCGTACACATGCGGCTCCTCTCTGTACACCTCACACACGCGGCTCCTCTCTGTACACCTCACACACGCGGCTCCTCTCCGTACACCTCGCACACACGCAGCTCCTCTCCGTACACCTCGCACACAATGCGGCTCCGCTTCATACACCTCATACACACTCGGTTCCTTGTACACACTCGGCTCCTCTCTGTACACATCGTACACATGCGGCTCCGCTTCATACACCTCATACACACTCGGTTCCTTGTACACACTCGGCTCCTCTCCACACACCTCGCAAACACTGGTGGGTGAGGGGTGGGTAACGGCGTCTGCCTGGTCCCTCTCCCAGCCTCTCTTTGTCCTGGTGGATGGGCCTGGGCGGCCTCCTGTGCAATGAGGCCTGGTGGGTGGGCGGGGATGGGCTGTCCGGGCCCCCAACACAGTAACACACAACTACTAAGAGGGTGGGCAGGCCCCCTGCACTGAGGCTGCTGTGACATCACATGGCCTCTCAGTGCGCAGTGACAGAGATACTTACTGACTGTCACAGTGCACTGCTCACTAGCGCAGATCTAGTGCTGTCTACTTCAGCCTGCAGGCAGCTGCTGCACTGGCCACTGGCAAAGCACAGTCTCAGCGTGTGCTGCCCAGAGGGGCATGCCTCCTTGCTCCAAATGGCCGGGCTCCCCCTGCCCCTGTTCCAATGGCCACCACGCCCCCTCCATAGTCATCCTATATTATATTCCATTATATAGCTTCCCGCCAGTGTACTCACTAATTAAAAAAACATCGTACACCTCGTACACACGCGGCTCCGCTCCGTACACCTCGTACACACGCGGCTCCGCTCCGTACACCTCGTACACACGCGGCTCCTCTCTGTACACCTCACACACGCGCCTCCTCTCTGTACACCTCACACAAGCGGCTCCTCTCTGTACACCTCACACACGCGGCTCCTCTCTGTACCCCTCACACACGCGGCTCCTCTCTGTACCCCTCACACACGCGGCTCCTCTCTGTACCCCTCACACACGCGGCTCCTCTCCGTACACCTCGCACACACGCGGCTCCTCTCCGTACACCTCGCACACATGCGGCTCCGCTCCATACACCTCATACACACTCGGTTCCTTGTACACACTCGGCTCCTCTCTGTACACATCGTTCACATGCGGCTCTGCTCCGTACACCTCGTACACACTCTGCTCCTCACAGTGCACAGCAGCCTCAGTGCAGGGGGCCTGCCCACCCTCTTAGTAGTTGTGTGTTACTGTGTGGGGGCCCGGCCCGCCCATCCCCGCCCACCCACCAGGCCTCACTGCACAGGAGGCCAACCAGGCCCATCCACCAGGACAAACAGAGGCTGGGAGAGGGACAAGGCAGATGTCATTACCCACCCCTCACCCACCAGTGTTTGCGAGGTGTGTGGAGAGGAGCCGAGTGTGTACGAGGTGTACTGAGCAGAGCCGCATGTGTACGATGTGTACAGAGAGGAGTCGAGTGTGTACAAGGAACCGAGTGTCGGGCTCCCCCTGCACCTGATACAATGGCCACTACGCTCCCTCCAATGATGGGCAGGCCCATGACTGGAGCTAGTACAGGTTTAGTGCTGTCTGCTGCAGCCTGCGGGCAGCTGCTGCACTGGCTGCTGGGTGCTGGCAAAGCACAGCGTCAGCGTGTGCTCAATGTGGGGGAATGGGCCTTCTTGCTCCAAACAGCCACGCCCCCCACTGGCATGGCCAGGCCCTCCCCTGCCCCTGTTCCAATGGCCACATCCCCTCCAATGACAGGTGGACCCGTGACTGGCGGCAGACCTGTCAGGCCCTAGTGGTGGCCCTGGGTCTAATCATTGGGAAACGCACCAATAGGAAGAATGGGGAACTTTTATCCATCACAAGGCAACTTTATCTCCATTTGACAACAGTGCGGCAGGTCAGATGTGTAACCACAGCTTCATTCATCCTCTTTTGGGCAGCCAGAAAATGCCAAGGGCAGCATTCACACCCACTTAGGAAATGAATGGATCAGTGGTTGAGTCGAACATGCTGCTCCATTCTAATAGAGTTAAAATTTCTCCTCATTCTGACAATCTGTGTGAGTCCCAGCGGTTGGACCCCCACCAATCAATAGGTTGTCACTCATCCTGTGTAGAGGTGATTTCTTCTTTTCACCATAGAACCCTGTAAGTACAGCTTTGCAGCTGTTGAATAGTATGTCACAGGCAGGGAGGGGTTAAACTTTGAACTACCGTATTTAATTTGTAATGGAAATAAAGAATCTTCACCTTATTGATATCAGAGAGAACAATTTATCACCATGCACAACACAATCCACTATAAAAGACCAAAAGTACCACATACATGGGACAAATACAGCCACCCCATGATTAGATCACATAATACCACCACATGGTGATCGAATAATACTACATGCAAAAGACAAACACTGCCACACTCATTATGGCCAAATAATAATGTATTATAATGTCCCCTAATTGGCGCTTACAATATTTATGTCCCCCATTTGCCACTGAATATTAAAAATATATGTTCCTCATTCTGACCCCATCTTAAAATAATATCCTCCATAGTGGAACCCTTTCTGTAATATGTCCTCTGTCCTGGGCCTTTCCTGTAATAGTATCCTTCATCCTGGGCCCCTTCCTTTAATAAGGTGCCCCATCCTGGCCCCCTTCCTATAATAATGTCCTCCTTCCTGTAATTATCACCTTCATTCTGGACACATATTGATTGCTTTTTCACTCATATTTTACCTATCTTAAATATGCATTTTACTTACTATGGAGTGTTAGTACTATTGACATTATTTTGATCGGTGCTGTGATTGAATTTTTTATCCAATTCTGTGCATTCATTATTTATTATACATCTATTATTGATGAAATAAAAGATTTTTTTCTAAGAATTCTATTTGATGTGTAATCTAAAACCTGTAGGTTTGTGCTTTTGCCGGATAGATTAGGAGGGTAGACTGAGCTGACAGGTTCCCTTTAAATGCATACTAATGTAGTCTGAACCTATCACTACCTGTCCCTGCACCTTGATAGCCGATCCCTAAGGCTGGAAACACACTCGTCTACTTACATGCGAGTCTCCCGGACGAGACTCAGATGAAACTGGAGCAGTGACCCTGAACGGCCTCTCCCTTTCTCAATGGGAATATCAGCTGCTTGTGTTTCTGTGCAGCATCACACTCCCTGTCCAGAGAGGCAGAGGCCATTCAGGGTCACTGATCAAGTCTCATCCGAGACTCGTCCAAGAGACTCGCATGTAAGTGTGTTTCTAGCCTAGCCATGCCTCTGTGAGCTAAACGTGCCCTATAAAGCTTAAGAAACATGATTTATAACTTACAAGTAATCTCCATCCAGAGACTGGAAAGGCAAGCTCCAGGGCTCCATTCTCCCCCCATCGCTGGCTTTCAACACGCACCGCTGGGCGTCATCAGTCGTTCTGTTGTTCCACCTTTATTGAAATTCCCGCCTCCTCTCCTGCTTCATTAGTCAACCGGAATGTCATATCCGTTTTGGTGCATTGCGGGGGTTGATCAAGTGTTCGGGCGGCTTTGGCGCATGCGCAGTGCACATATTGAAGCCAAGTTGTACACGTCATAAGCCCCCAAAATGCACCAGCTAACTCATGACAGCAGGAGAGGAGGCGGGAATTTCAAAAAGAGGTGGCACAGCACAAGGAATGAGGATGCGTAAGGGGGCATGCTGAAAGCCAACGAAGGTGAAAGAATGGAACCCTGGAACCTACCTTTCAAGTTTCCAGATGGAGACTGCATGTAAGTTATACATCATTTTTCGTATGCTTTATAGGGCACATTTAGCTCAGAGAGGGATGGTTAGGGATCAGCTACCAAGGTGCAGGGACAGGTAGTGATAGGTTAGGGGTAGAACAAGCTGACAGGTTCCCTTTAATGTTTTTTATCCTGAGTGGCTCTGTGGTGCTCTGGTAACCATATATGTAGGTTTCATTCTTTGCAAGAAGTATGATGCAATCTGCAAAGGAGACTCCTCAAAAAGCCTCCATCACTTCTGTCTTGAGTCTAGACAAACGTAAAGTCAACTTAGATGGAACCATTCATGCAAATAAATAAAATGATCACTATGAATTCTACGTGAACTGTAAACCTGAAATAATCTTACTAAAATACCCATGATTTACCCTTGTGTCCTCAATTTAAGCTCTGACCCACGACTTTCCCCTGATATGTGCTACCTTTATGGTTGTGGAACATATCAATAATGCAATCCTGGTCCATGTGCTAGAGAGTTTACTGTGCACATTTTAGATAAAAGAACAAATCCAATCTTAAAATTGCATGAAAATAAATCTCAAAGTCATTGTTTTGTAGGAAGTATTCTTAACCTCTGAGTCAACCTACAAGATTAATGTTACAGACTTGGTGAAATAGCTGACATTGAAGAATATTGCAGCATTCGCCTCACTGATACGATAGCATAGTACAGCAAATTGACGAGAGACTTGATTTTTTTCTGTATTGAAAGGTTATGTAGACTGAAAGGTTATCGAAGCCTCCGCAATGCAAATAATGCAAAGGAAAACCTGCTGTGTACAACCAAATAGTGCAAAGTCAGGAGCAGCGCATGCCTCGGATATTGAATCAACATTAACCTATCTCACATTTGGACTGAATACCGTATTCTTATTTTTGTGTTTTAAACTTCACCAATAAAATCAGTCTTAACAATGAAGCTCCACCTTAACCCCTTCAGGATGCAACTATTTGAGGCCTCAAAGACACATTTTTTTCAGTTTTGTTTTTTTGATTTTTATTTATTCAGGTCCCCCCTAATTACTGTATATTGGGGGTCTTCAAAAAGGCCACTCTCATTTTTGACAGATTTTCATCTCTGCATTGTATAAATGCAGTCATGTAAGTAAATCATTAAGCCCTGACAGCTGACACATACTGACTCAATCACAGGCAACAAGTTTCAAGCACTGACTCCATCGTATCATCCACCTGTTTTTTACTCTGAAATGCCACAGTGTTTCAGAAAAAGTCAATGTAAAAGTCATCGGGGACTGAGCCACTCCATGTCACACCAGTGACGTTAAATTAGCAGGAATCGGGTGCACCTGAACTGTCCCTCAAGCTAGGGTCCCTAGGCTATTCCCTGTCTCCGACAATACACCTGGAGGTGGGGATGCCTGAGTCTCATACCTTGCTATGCTCCTGGTTCACCTACATGTCCCCCCTCTTCCTGAAGGGATTGAAGGAGCAGAAGAACAATTAAACAAACAGGGAACACAGGGAAGGCAGCAGGTATAAAAAGGGCTCCAGGGACTTCTTCAGAAAATAGCTTAATTGCTGAGAAAGGCATGACAACTCTGCGACACAGGAACGAGTATAACCACCAAAGGCAGAATACCAACTCTATGTCTGGCATGGAGTGAGGCCAGGGGTGGGTAGAAAAGCAGAAGACAAAGACAATCACAAGCTGGAGCTGGAATAAAGGCTATGAGAATACCCAGCCAGCAGAGTAGAGACACATACCTTATGTGGGGTGTATGGCAAGCGAGCACAGACACCGATACAGATTGTGGGAGCACCGTCTGAGTGCAAGAGCCAATCACAGTCACTCTCAGAGATTGGCCATTGTAGTTCAGTGCAATGAATATTCATGAAGTGTAATGGGTGGCCCTGGAAGCAAGCAGCAGGAGAATGAAAGACTGGTAAAGTCTATCTATCTACCTTCTAGTGAGATCCACATGCTCAGTAGACATACTGGATCCGGTTTTACCGAATCCTGCCTGATTCGGTAAAATCAGATCCAGCGCCCATTCACTTTCATATTAGTTTATGCTGGATCCTTCTGGATCTGGTTGGTGGCATTTTTTGGCAACCTCAAAAATGCTTCATGTTGTGTTTTTGTGGGTGGCAGAAAAAAAAGGCTTCTTATGGATCCAATGGCAACCTGATACAACTGGGTGCTACTGCACAAATCAGAGTGCTTATTGAATGGGCAATAACCGGACCCAGTTTGCATTACGGTTTCTGAAAAATAGCCAGATTCCTGCTGGATGCAAAAAAATGGTAGGGTGAAACCACCCTAAAGCTTACTCTATGTTCATATACTTACCATTAAGCATAAAGAATCGAAAAGATTGCAGATTACATTTATTAAAAAAAACTGCTTAAACCTGTAAACAAATTCACCAAAATATAGTTTTCTTCCTTGTATCTTATATCAGAATGATATGGAGAACGTTCCTAATTAGTAGAGACAGCCGGCTCCTATGGTAAATCTATTAATCTGAGAAGAAACCTCCACCGATTGTTTTTGCCTTATGAATATAGTGAATCATCAGGCTGAAAACTGTTCTTGATGTCTTTAATTCTTAATCATTGCAATCCACAAAATGTAATTATCTCTCTGTAATTACACAGAGTATGTTCAGTTGTTTACAGAAAATACAATTTACATAATAAGTGCCTGAATTCTCACTAAGATTATTTACCTTCACATAACTCATATTGTGAGTGAAGAAAGAGATTTATCAGGTCACATAAAGTGGAAGAGAGGGAAGAGCAGAAGATATCATGGGACGCTCTTCACAGCACACTTATGTACCTTGGAAAGGTCCGGAGTCACCTAACTGTGATCAGATTTTCTCACAAGAGAGAATGGGAGCACAGGTGCAGAGAAGGAGGATGAGTTAATTTCTCCATTGCTGTTTCTGCGGTAATTGAACTGCACTTGGATGACATCTGAGTGCAGTTCAATGTTTTACGCGCACCCATAGACTTGTATGAGTAGACGTGTTCCCAGTATCTGAGCCACTTACAGTATGCTGCAACAATTTTTTATGCATAAGAACAAAATCACGTGTTGGCACTGCCCCATAGTATAACATTGGGCCTAATGCTATCTGATAGAACATCAGATAGCATTCAGCCATGTTGTACGCTCGAGTGAGTGGTCCTACTCCTGTAGAATGTAAGTTTTTATAATCATTGTGGTCCTCTCTCTCTCCTGTAGATTGTGAGCTCTTATGGTCAGCAGAATCCACTCTCTCTCCTTTACAGTGTAAGTTCATATGGTCAGCAGCATCCTCTCACTCTTCTGTAGAGTGTAAGCTCTTATGTTCAGCAGGATCCTCTCTCTCCTGTAGAGTGTAAGTTCTTATGGTCAACAGTATTCTTTCCCTCTTCCCCCACATGTATTTTTCAAGTAAGTACAAGCTAATGAAATTTTTTAGGGGACAATTTGGCAAAGCCGGTAAACTCAAATTTCCAAAGATCCGCTCATCTTTAATAGGTGTCCTGCACTAAACCTTTCTGAATTGCTAAACAGATGTGTAAAAACCTTAAGGTACCATCACATGCCGCAATATCGTCGGCGAGATGGCTGGCAATTCCCGAATTCGGCGATGTGAAAACCACATCGCATGTGCGTAGTGGCGTGTGACTAGGCGATTCTACAGCACGAAATCGCTGGTGGAGCGTCGCCTGATTGCCCGGCACTGCAGTAAAATCAGGCGATATCCACCAGGCAATTTCAGCGCATTGTAGTGTGTGACAGGGCGATAGCGATCCTGAAATCAATCCCGTAGGTGTGCTTGGAGGGTGTTTTTTTGCGCCACATCTGCGGTGGGTGATACTGCGTTCTGATTAGCTGGCTGTGTCCAAGGCACCTTACTCGATGACCCATGCGTTCACGCAAGGCTGACCAATGGGAACGCAGTTCCGTCCACCAATCGCAGTGATAGGGGTTATGGTGAAACACACTCTAGCACACTATAAACAACGACCAAAAATATGTATATATGCATCCCGTATATAGAGCCAAACCACACGTTTGTATGCAGTCAAAATTCAAGGTTTAATATAAAGTGCAGTGCAACAAGCAGGATTTGATTCTGTACAATTTGTGCCCAGGACAAGTCAGGCTAACAAGGGAGAGAGACACTAAGTGCCAAACTAACAACTCACGGAGTATACAATTCATATACATCACTCATTAATTACAAAAATCAACACAGTAATACCAGTACAGGAACTACAAAGTGCATGGCTGGGCAATAGTCAGAATACAATATAAAACATAGTCAGACAGTTCATGACCAGAGCCCAATAATAAAACCACTAGATCCCACTAGTATCCCTATGTGCCCTTGCAGGTACTGAGTATGTATAAAACATCATGTCATCATACGCATAGTGATGGAGGCAAGCAGAGTGTCAGGGAAGCCCGACACGTGTTTCCATGTTTTCTTCAGGTTTCCAGAAACCACAACAGGTTAGCCACACAGATTGGCCCTACTGAATTGTACATCTGAGTGCAGATCTGTAATATACAGTATTATGTGGCAAATCAATGGCTGAAATCTATTCTCTTGTGAATCTGCATAGACTTTTTCCAAATCTGCAGAGTGAACATAGCCTAAAAGTATTCTCAGTGGATAAGAATTATAGTTTACTAATATGGATACTCTACAATCGTTCAACCGACGTCTATAGTATCTACCTCCAATCTCCCCATACACAGAAACACTCGGTTCAGCGGAATATACGGTATCTGTGATCCCTAGCTGCAGTCCACAGCATGCTGTCGACAGCCATCAATATGAATTTCTAATATGAGATTATCATTGGCTTTTTTGCAGCACCTCTACTGAATTTATGGATGATAAAGTGAGATATTCACATTACTCGAACATTCTCCTTTTTGGGTAATTCACTGTGCACATTCTAATACATGAGTAAAGATGCTTCTTTCTCATCATTTTAAGGGAAGAAACCATTTTTTTAGATACTATTTTTCCCCATGTTCAGTGATTTATAATAAAATATATGCACATAATGCTAGGGAGGCTAAAAAGTGAACGCTCACTGAAACTTCAGAGAATTACGAGTGAAGATTATATCGGAAAGATAACCTTTTGCTCACCTGAAATGATGCGATCCGATGTTCTGGGCAGAAAATAATTCCTCTGCATCTTGAGACATAATGGAAAATAAAAACTGCTGACATATTATATTAAACACGAGATGAGAGAGCATAGACTGTGAGATAACATCTAAATTGTGCAGTTTTGCAAGGCACAGTAATAGTAAATTTAAAGATTCATGGAAGCCACCAATACACAGCACCCGTAGACTGGGTCAAGAGCTGCAAATCAGAAGAATTCCCGGAGTCTGATAATCAGTATTTTATTAACAATGATGTGAATGTGCCGTAAATCTGTATACGCACTGGCAATCAAAATTAGAGAACACACAATTCCTTAATGTTAAGGTCATTGTGTTGTCTGTCCTATGTGAAAATATCCTAACACGAGTAAATAACCAGTAGTTTAGTTTAGGCTTGTTTCATACATTGAATATATTCTGAAGTACAGAAATAAATGTAAATGAGACAAATGAAAAAGAACACTGATCAAAATTAGAGAACACGTTCAGATTCTTGCAAATTATTGGTGTTAAATTTAATCTGGCACCTGGTGCTAATTTCCTTAATTATCTGACAAACCCTTTTTAACTGGCAGCCTAACTTTCCAGTTTGCACTCATTTTGCAAAAATGTCATACTGCTCTACAGTGACTGAAACCCTCTGGCAGCAGGTTGTCCAGATGACACAAAACCGTACTAATAAAAAATATTTAAAGTCTACATTCATACATGGGCGAACACTGCTTGGGTTTGGCCAATCCAGAATTCCTATCATAGGTAGTTCAAAAGTCCCGAAAAATTTTGAAAGATCTCCTGAGGAGCGGAGGCTCACAGACTTCCCATCCTTTCTGGATGTAAGTTGAAAAGAATATTCCCATCTGAAGAGTATGTCCCTTTCTCTGTGTAAACTGAGGGGTTTCAGGGCCATGTGCAGTTATAGGGTTCTACGAGCGAGGTCTGGAGATATATTGAGAGGAGTGCCCTGATAGGAGCTGGAACCTTTAGTCCTGCAGCATCTCACGATTACCTCTTTCCTCTTATTGAAGTCAATCCTGCAGATGACATCTCTAGAGGTGGGCTGGGTATGCCGGTTTTGGACCAAGTGATCTATGAATCCGGTCAGTATCAACATGTTTCCGAGATTTGCATTGCAATAGATCACCAAAGAATTTCAGGGCCCATGTCTCAAGCTGTGCTGGCCCAATCATCTAAGACCCCAAATGCACAAATTATTGCACCTATGCCTGTTTTCAGTATCATCCAAATGAGATAAAATGTCATTAATCTGCAATGAGTGCTCATGGAGGACCTGTTCATGTGAATCCAAATGGTTAGAGCTGTTCCTGTGTGTTTTCCATATCCAACGGGCATAGCCCTACATGTTGTATTTTCAACTTACGAGCAGATATGTCCTGCTTATGAGAGGCCTTCAATCTCACCAATAGAGTGTCCATCTCTTGTTTATTTAGGATAACCCTTATATGATCTTTCCAGTCCCAGTCCTCTTCCACTAACTGAGGTAACCTAGTATGTTTTAAATTGCTACCTGTTACAGCCAAGTTACTGGAGGGAAAAGGTAATCCAGCCCCACGCCAACCAAGATTCAGGCCCGACCCTGATAGAGTTGATGCATGATAATCAACTAATCTCCTACTGCAGCCGGAGCTGTCATCCGCTGTGTGCAGACTCCCACAATCTCAGTGAGAGCCCCAATAATCTCTGCATCAGAGGAAGGAGCAAACTTACATGTGCATGGCAATGAGGTAATGACCGTTGGCGCCATCTTGGATATCAGGCCGTTACCAAACAAGGAAGCAGGAGTCTTGAAAAATCAGGATATATCTACCTATTCACTCTCCGGTGCTGCTGCCTCCATTGTGGACCTGCTCCTATGGAACATCTCACGCTTAGGTACCAAAACAATGTTTCCTTTGTGCTATGCTGCAGGTGGGCGAGAGCCCGGTTCTTCTACTGCTTATCCCACCATAGACAAGCCATGTCCACACCACACTATTCAAGTTTGAAAAAGAGAAAAAATAATCCCAAGTGGGGTAAATGGTGGGGAAAAATGCAATTCCACCATTATTTTGGGGGTTGTGTTGTTATGGCATTCTTTGCCCCGTAAAAATGACCTGGAAATAGGATTCTCCACATATGATTACAGCGATACCAATGGCTTTTTATTTTATTTTGGTGCATTAAAAAAATCAGAACCTTGTAAAAGAAATTCTTTGCACTGATGGTTTGTGAGACCTCGGTCTGTTTTTAGTTTTCCATTACTATACCTGGAAGTGGGCTTGTTTTTGTGTGCAGAGCAGTATTTTTCAGTTGTAACATCTTGGGGTCCAAACATTGTTTTTATTACTTTTTATTGCATTTATTTAAATTGGGATCTGTCATGTCTACAAACACTATCAACCTGCAGTTATGGGTTTAATCTGTTTAAGCAGTTTTTGATGTGTATTTTGAAATGGATCCACTTCAGCATTCGACAGTCATAAAATCTCTGTGAACAAATTGAGACTTGAAAAAAATGTTAACCCTTGCCTAATTACTGTCTAAATGGTCATTTCCATCCATTTACCTATATAGCATGGGGTCTATTTCCATAATGAGGAAACCTAAACAGACAGCCCTTTGTCATGCTTCAGTGCTACAAACCAGGTTTTCTGCTTTGCAACTGCTAAATTCTATGTAAATGCAAATATCAGCCAGACACAGGACACGGGCGAATATTTTATATGACACAAATGCTGAGGAACATGTAAATGCAGATAAGGAATCTGCTCCAGAGATTGAACATGGCTAAATATATGACTAACAATGAAATACACAGACACAAGGGGAAGGGCGCAGGCATACCAATGTCAAGAGTTAGCAAAGCCGACAGAAGACAATCGATCGACAGATCTTCTAGTGCTCTATACAGATGTGGCTTGTTTTCACCAGACTCAAAATAATCAGCAAATGAATTCAAGTAAGTGTACACGGGCGATCAAAATTAGAGAACAATCTATCATCACTTGATTTTTTTCAGAAAGAAAGTATTCTACATTGATGAACATTTGAAGATTTCTGTGTAAGGGGTGCACCATGCATCTAGAACAGGGTTTTCCAAAATAATCAAAGTTTATCAACTTAAAACCTTTATTTTGCACAAAAAGTGATGATCATAATTACGGAACAGCAATGACTGTCGCTCAGAGAAAGATTAACACTAAATTTTGTGATGGTTACAAGTCACCAATCAGTAGACAGAGTACAGGCCTTTGCTTTGTACAGGCCTTTGTTTTTAATGACTTCAGCACATCTGTGGCCACAGGACATCACTAGCCTCTGACACTGCTCTGGTGTGATTTTGGTTCACTCTTCTTTCAGTCTCTTCCACAGTTCTGTGACTGTTTTCGGTTTCTTGACCATAACTTTGTCACCAAGGATTTTCCAGAGGTTTTCTATTGAAAGTGTTCTCCAATTTTGATCAGTGTTCTTATTCATTTCTCTCATTTACATTTTTATTCTGTGCTTTAGAATATATTCAGTTGATGAAATAAGCTTAAAATACGGCTATTTCACTCATGTTAGGACAACACAATGACCTCAACATAAAGGCCATGTTACACGTGGTGATATCGCCCCTATGTCGCCTCATGTAAAGGGGCGATGTCGGCGCCACCGGGAGGTCGCCTGGTTTCAGAGCAGTGCTCTGAAACCAGGCGACCGATCTGGGGCGATGTGCACACATCGCCCCATGTAACCGGCCACCGGCGAGCTGACAGGTGATGGGAGCCATAGGCTCCCATTGTCCTGCATCGCCACTGGGGCTTTGAGACACTCCAGAGGCGATGCCGCGTGTCAGATCGCCGGTGCGGCGCTGTAGGTGTCACCCCATACATGGGGGACGGCGACGCTGGCGGGGCACCAAAAACTTGCGCGCCCCCGCCAGTCGCCGCTGACATCTACAGCGCCGTCGCCTCGTGTGACGGTACCTTTAAGAGACTTGTGTGTTGTTCTCTAATTTTGATTGCCAGTGTAGATTCTGGATAAGCACCAAAGTTTTGGTCATGCTGGAGCATTGTAAATGGTATATAAGTGAAGCCTGTGTGTAGCAGTGACACGACACACATGTGGTTCTGAGCTGAATCAGTCTCCTTCCCACTCTGGAAGCTGACAACACAGATCCTTTTATTCTCCATGCAGATAGGTACTGTGGGATTCAAAGGGGTTTGTCCTAACACTCTGGAAGGTCTCTTGTGACTAATTGGTCAGTGTCAGGCTTGGGTCACATGACAGTTTCAAATTTGCTGTTCCAATTTTCATCCAGAAAAGTAGGAAAATTTATTTTATCACTTGTCATCCATGTGCAATCCATTTTTTTAAAGTAGTAATTATTAATCATTAACATGGCCGTTTACAGATTCTACGATACGGAATTTTGCGCTTAATGACCAGCCCAAATTTTGGAAATCTGACCAATGTGACTATAAGGTAATAACTCTGGAACGCTTCAACGAATCCCAGAGTTTCTGAGATTTTTTTTCGTTACACATTGTACTTTATGTTAGTGGTACGTTTTGATAGATATTCTTTGTGTTTATTTGTTAAAATATCAAATTATTGGCAAAAATGTTAGCCAATTCACAATTTTCAAATTTTATATCCTAAAACCAGTCAGTCAGGCTGTACAAAATAATTCCCACATGTCAGACTCTCCCCTGAAATACTTCAAAACTGCCGTCAGGAAATGTTTCAATCCTTCAGGTGCTACACAGAAATTAATACAAAATAGAATTAAAATTAATTTCACCTTAAGAAAGTTGCTTTAGTCCCAATTTTTTTCACTTTTACAAGGGATAAAACAAAAAAATGGACTCCACAGTGTGTTACCCTGTTTCTTCTGAGCACTTATACCCCAAATGGGGTCAGAAATCTTTATTTCTACAAATGGCCGAGCTTGGAAGGGAAGAAGCACCATATTAATTTTGCAAAATAAATTTGGCTGAAATTCATTGCAGACACCACATCACATATTCAAGGTCCCTAAGGTGCCCAAAGAGCAGAAACTCCCCACAAGTGACCCCATTTTAGTTACTGGACCAATCAAGGAATTCAACTAGAGGTATGTTCAGCATTTTGACCCCATAGGTACTTCAGAGAATTGTTAAAAATGTGGATGTAAAAACTAAAAAAAAAATGTTTTTTGTTTTTTTTATTTGCTAAAATGTAGTTTTAGCCCCAAACTTGTAATTTTCAGACAGAGGAAATGGACCCCATTATTTGTTGGGCAATTTTTCCTGAAGGTGATGATACCTCATGGATGGTCACAAACAGCTGTTTGGGCACACGGCAGAGTTCAAAAAGGAAAGAGTGCAATTTGATTGTGACCTGCCAAAATAGCACAACCCCACTGCAGGTACCCTAATTTGGAAACTCTAAACCTGTTAAGAAATTCATATAGAATTGTACTGTGCATTTTTTATCCAACAGGTAACTCTTGAAACTTTATAATATTTAGATGTAAAAACAAAAGAATTACCGTATATACTCGTGTATAAGCCGTCCCGTGTATAAGCCGACCCCCCTACTTTTGCCCCCAAAACCTGGGAAAACCTATTGACTCGTGTATAAGCCAAGGGTGGACCCCAGCACAGGGGTACAGCCCCCAGCAGTGTGGTATACAGGCCCCCCAATGGTAGTATACAGCAGCCTCCCCAGTGGTATATACAGGCCCCAGTAGTATATACAGCAACCCCAGTGGTATACAGCAGCCTCCCCAGTGGTATATACAGACCCCACCAGTATATACAGCAGCCCCAGTGGTATATACAGCAGCCCCAGTGGTATATACAGCAGCCCCAGTGGTATATACAGCAGCCCCAGTGGTATATACAGCAGCCCCAGTGGTATACAGGCCTCAGCAGTATATACAGCAGCCTCCAGGGGTTATACAGCAACCCCCAGGGGTTATACAGCACCCCCCAGGGGGTACCCAGCGGCCCCCAGGGGGTACCCAGCAGCCCTCAGGGGGTACCCAACAGCCCCCTGGGGGTACCAACAGCCCCCTGGGGGTACCAACAGCCCCCAGGGGGTACCCAGCAGCCCCCAGGGGGTACCCAGCAGCCCCCTGGGGGTACCAACAGCCCCCAAAAGCTGGCACTGTCCCCCCTTGTAAGGGCCCCCCCCCCCCCCCGCTGCTTATACATTACCAACCCGGTGTTCTCCTCAGTGCTTCTTCTTCATCCTCCCGTCCTCGCTGGCTGCATCCGGGATCTCCGGCCGTCGCGCGATGACGTCATATGCCTGCGACGGCCGGAGATCCCGGATGCAGCCAGCGAGGACGGGAGGATGAATAAGGAGCACCGAGGAGCGGCGCCGATCAGAACACCGGGATGGTAATGTATAAGCAGCGGGGGGGGGGCCCTTACAAGGGGGGACAGTGCCAGCTTTTGGGGGGCATATATGAACTGCTTCCCCCTGCCGCTGATTGACAGGGGGAAGCAGTGCATATATAATGAGCGGCCCCACGTGACGGGGCTGCTCATACAGCAGCCTCCCCCCGCCTCCTCCAGCCTCCACAGCCCCCACCACAGCAGCCTACCGTATAGACCCGTGTATAAGCCGAGGGGGGGACTTTTCAGCCCAAATTTTGGGCTGAAAAACTCGGCTTATACACGAGTATATACGGTACATTTTTTTTACCAATAAAATACTGGTTTTTGCACCAAGTTTATAATTTACACGGGAAGGAGGGGGGCGGTTCTAGGAGAAAATTGACCCCATGAGTTATCATGCATTTTCTGCTGATCATAATGATACCATACTGTATGTGGTCAGAAACTGATGTTTGTGCACATGCAAAACTCAAAAATAAGCATCACTATTTAGTTTTCGAAATGCAAATTTGGACACTGTTGCATTTGAGAGCCCCTGAGGTTCCAAAAAAGCAGAAAAACACTAAAAGTGACCTCATCTACAGCTGCAGTGACTGTTTTGATCCGTGCTGTGCTTCTTTTTCTGGAGAATTACAAATAATGCTGTGTTAAGAAGCCTTTATTTTTCGGGTCAGTGCGATTCAGTGATGTCAAATTTATATAGTTTTTTTATGCTGTGCTGCTAAATTCTTTTTTACAATCAATAGTTTTTTGTCACCATATTCTGAACAGACCTGCATGAAAGCTTATTTTTTGCACGACGAGTTGAAGAGTTTTTGGTACCATTTTGGGACATGCATTTTTTATCGCTTATTATTCATATTTTTCAGACACAGAATAAATTATGAAAGAGCATTTCAGTTATTGCTTTTATGTTTGTGAGTTTCACAATGCAGTAAAAGTTATAAGACCGATTTATTATTCAGGACAGTACAGTTAAAGCAACATCTGATATATAGCTTTTTTATGTTTTGCTACTTTTACACACTAAAAACAATATTTTACAAAATGTATTTGTTTTTGCATCGCCATATTCTGAGAGCTATAATAGTCCTATTTTTCTGCTGAATGAGCCATAATAGAGCTTATTCAATGTTTTTGTGTGTCAGTATAATGAATAACCAACATTTTTGGCTGAATTTTTTTTTTTTACAGTGTTGGCTGTATGGCCCAAATAACAAGACAGTTGTATAATTTGGGTCTTTCCAGATGTGAGGATACCATCTGTGTGTACTTTTTTCCATATTTGTTTTAACATAAAGGCTGCATTATTAGTGACAGAACGGGTCTTCGTGACTTCTGTGTGTGCTTTCTGTTTTTTTTTTACATTTTACATATTTTATTTAACCTTTTTATTTGTTCATGGTCTCATGTAGTGTTATACTCATGTACAGTAGTGCAGGAGACCTTTCAGTTGTTCAATGACTGGTCCTGTTAGACCTTGCTTAAAGCAGGATCTACCAGGCCACCGTATCCTGAAGTTGTCAGATGACCTCAGGGTAGCATGGCAACAATCAGCACTCGTGATAACTATAGCAGGAAGCTGATCCTGCCAAAGAGTTTTTTAGCCCCCTTCTAACCACTTAGATACCACTGTCAAGATTGGCAGTGGTATGGTTTATCAGCCCCGATTCCGGTCGGAGCTAATGCCCATGGGTGTTAGCTATCATGTCAGTTGTCACCCACTGAATTTTTGGCTATGGGGCTGCTATACACTTATTCCCGGTTGCTGTTTTAAAGCCACCCCTTAATGACCACCGTGTTTATGCATATCAGCAGTTATTAATGGGTTGAATGTGTGAGTATCATCTAACTTCAGAATGAAATCGTAGCATATTGCAATTTTTTTCACAGACAGTTTCTGTCAGTATAAAATACTGGTTATCATCTGCACTGCCCCATTAAATAAAATCAGTCTTGAGTGCTGTCTGATAAAAAAAAATTGGGTAGCACTCGGTCTAATTAATGCGTGCTGTAAGCGAGCACTCAGACTGAAGAAACAGCCCCCCAAACTGGTTACACCCTGCTATCAATTTAGTCGTATATTTGAAGAAAGAATAACAGAGTTACAGTACAACCGGAGTTTTCAGAAAAATGTCATACAATTATTAAATTCTAGGAATTTAAAGATTTTGTAAAATTAGATTAGATTACCGTAATTCAGGTAGATAATGTGTTTTTAAAGGAGTAGTCCAAAAGCAAAAGGAAAATTTAAATCCCTGTGTATTTGATGCTGTAATCCAAGCTATTTTCTAATATAGTTGCCTAACGACACTATCTAACTGCTACTGTATCTTTTTTTCTGTTTCCTGTCTGATTATGATTTGTTTGAGAATCCCAGTGCATGCTGGAATACTCAAATGGAGTGTTGTCAGGGGGCAGAGTCTGTGGCAGTGATCGCAGCCTCTGTCCCCTGCCTGATAAAAAGCATCATCCTGATGGTCATTTCAGGGGCTGGTCAGTCTCTCTGTGTCCCTACACTTTTCATCTCTGCGCTGTACTCTGTGCAATCTGTCAAGGTGACTCTTTGTTTGAGAGAAGGGGCAGAGGCTGCTGTAATTTACACAGTCTCTGCCCTTGATGACACTTTATTTGAGTATTCCAGCATGTACTGGGATTCCCAAACAAATCATCATTAGACAGGAAGTAGAAAAAAATAGAATAGCAGCTAGATAGTATAGTTAGGGAATGGTAGGGAGTTTTCTAACACAAATAGAAAATAGTTTAGATTATAGCATCAGATAGGTAGGGATGTAAATGAAATTTCCTTTTGCTTCAAGATCACCCAATTTAAGGTGGCTTTTCTATAAAGATTTAAGGTTGGTGTTATGGTAAGGGCTTTGCTTACGATCTCACGCCGCCAGGCCATGGCAACATGGGGTGTACATCACAGGTGGTACTAGTATGGGGACCCACTGGACTACAGGGGGGATATGCACCTGCCCAGACTAGGGAAGGGCAGTGACCAGGGCATGTAGCAGCTGAGCAAGGGCCAAGATGTTAACAGTCACAAAGGAAAGTCATCTGGCTTCCTTGAGCTGCACTTTATTTTTACTATCTTTTCATTTAAAAAAAATACCATATGGGACTTTTCCATACACTAACATCAAAAGATAAAAAAAGAATTGCAAAAATAAGAATAAACCTCTGGTAGTTGGAGAGGCTGGCCCATCACTACCTGCGGTAGGAGAAATAATGCTTTTTTACCCTGATCACTTCTGATACAAGTTATCCAATGCAGAAAGGGAAAATTTGTGTCACAGAGAGTAAGGGCTCATTCAAGTGTGACTGATTTTCACTTACACTGAGTTTCATCAGTTTTTTTCTGTTGAGAAAAAAAAATGTTTCTCCACCGTCTCCTATCTATGAGCCTGTGAAAAATGGAATGCACTCGGATGACATCTGAGTGTTGTCCAATTTTTTCACAGATCCATAGACTTTCCTTGTAGCGCTTAATCTGACAGTCGGATCAATATCTGGCATTTCTCCATGATTTTGCATGAACTACTCAATCCACAAACAATCACAGACATGTAAACAGTCCCATAGACTGTTATAGGTCAAGTGAAAGACACAGATGGCCCTTGTCCAGTAGTGTTCAAATTAAGAGCAGTCTAAAATGACCCGATTGTTCACTGTTTTTGGTATAAATTATATTACTAGTCAAAACAAGTCAAACAATTTACCTGTTGTTGCCATAGATTCTTAGAAAACCAACAGACTTGGTATTCATTATCATGGTTTTTGAGTCTGTATATTTGAATAAAATGACTGAAAGGAGGTGTGTTCAAAATAATAGCAGTGTGGAGTTCAATTAGTGAGGTCAATCATTCTGTTAAGAAACAGGTGTGAATTAGATGGCCCTTAAGGCCCCGTCACACACGTCAACGTCCGAACGATCCAATAAACGATCCGACTTTACCTACATCGCTGGAACGACGTTCAATGATTGCTAGTGAAGTGCCACATGTACAGATATCTTTAACAACACAGCAACGATTCCGCGACAAGCGAACGATACTTGCGGTCATTTAATCGCCTACATCCTTCAGTTCTGAATAGGCAAAGTCGTTAACAACATGGTTATCAAGGTGTCACACACACCGATGCTGCAGGTTGCACTGACAATTATTGTTTGGTTTAAGGTCCGATTTACCAACCTCCCTTCAACGATCAGCTGACTAATCGTTGATCGTTTGTATTTGTCACACGCAACAACGTCGTTGCTCCACCCAAAAAGCCGTGACGTACTAACGATATCATAGTGTGTGACAGGGCCTGTATGTAAGGGTGAGGCCAGCACATGTTGTACATGCATTTCTCCTTGAAAGCCTGAGAATATGGGTCGTTCAAGACAGTATTCAGAATAACAGTGTTTGTGTTCTTAGATTAAAAAATTGATTAGAGAGGGTAAGGACTTTTAAGGAAGTGCAGGAAATGATAGGCTGCTCAGCAAAAGTGATCTCCAATGCTTTAAAATGGAAAGCAAAACCAGAGGGATGTGGAAGAAAACAGAAGACTACCAATGGATCGAAGAATAGCCAGAATGGCCACGTTTCAGCCAATGATCAGCTCCAGCAAGGCCGGCGTCAGCACCCGGCATACCCGGGCAAATGCTGGGGCCCTGAACAGCAGAGGGGGCCCACTGGCCATCAGGGACAGGCAGCCCTGAAAGCCAGAGGCCCATTAGGGACAGATAGTCCTATGATCAAGGGGCACATCAGGCAGACTCTGTAAGGAGCTGAGTGTTCCACTGAGTTCCCAGTGCATATGGCTAATTTGCATGCGATGCAGGTTAGCCATGTGCTGGGTCCAGGAAGCAGTGGAGCTTCCTCCTTTGCCTACTATAGCAGAGTGATGAGTCATCACCCTGCGACCTCATTACACTGCTGCAGGAAGGAGGAAGGAGCAGGAAGCTCCACAGTCCTGGCAGCCTGCTGCTAGAAGGATGTCGTGGGGAAGAATGTGACACAGCTCCGGGGGAGTGGATGGAGGGGGAGTGTGATCAGTTTTTTTTTTTTACTGTGAGCAGCAGGATGGGGGATTATATGTACCATAGAGTATGTGCTGACTGTATACAGAGTCTGTACTGACTGTATATAGAGGCTGTGCTGACTGTATATAGAGGCTGTGCTGATAGAGGCTGTGCTGACTGTATATAGAGGCTGTGCTGATAGAGGCTGTGCTGACTGTATATAGAGGCTGTGCTGATAGAGGCTGTGCTGACTGTATATAGAGGCTGTGCTGATAGAGGCTGTGCTGACTGTATATAGAGGCTGTTCTGACTGTACATAGAGGCTGTACTGGAGTAAATAGAGGCTGTGCTGACTGTATATAGAGGCTGTACTGGAGTATATAGAGGCTGCGCTGACTGTATATAGAAGCTGCGCTGACTGTATATAGAGGCTGCCCTGACTGTATATAGAGGCTGCGCTGACTGTATATAGAGGCTGCGCTGACTGTATATAGAGGCTGTGCTGACTGTATATAGAGGCTGTGCTGACTGTATATAGAGGCTGTGATGGTGGTATACAGAGGCTGTGCTGGGGTATACAGAGGATGCTGCTGAGGTATATGGAGACTGCTGTTGTGCTGTATATATAATATGGTAGCTGTGCTGGGCTATATATACTATTTGGAGGCTGTGCTGGGCTATATATACTATTTGGAAGCTGTGCTGGGTTGTATATATAATATGGAAGCAGTGCTGGACTATATATATTATTTGGAGGCTGTTCTGGGCTGAATATATTATTTGGAGGCTGCTGCTGGGCTGCCACAGCTTCCAAATAATATATACAGCCCAGCACAGCCTCCAAATAATATCTATAGTCCAGCACAGCTTCCATATTATATATAAAGCCCAGCACAGCTTCCAGATAGTATATATAGCACAGCACAGCCTCCAATAATATATACAGCCCACAGCCTCTATATTATATATACAGCCCGGCAGTCTGCATTTTATATATACAACCCTGAACAGCCTCTATTATATATACAGCCCACCCAGGAGCCTCTATATTACATATACAGCTTCTATATTATATTCATGAATCAAAGTATGTGTTAAAGGGGCCCACTGAGACTGTTTCGCCTGGGGCCCACAAAAATCTGGAGCCGGCCCTGAACTCCAGGATGATCAAATACAGTCTCAAGTTACCTGTGAGGACTGTGACAGTTAGAAGATGCCTGTGTGAAGCCAATCTATTAGCAAGTAGTCCCTGTAAAGTCCCACTAAAAAAAAAAAAAAACATGTACTGAAGAAGATACAGTTTGCAAAAGAAACACATCATCTGGCCTAAAGAGAAATGGAGAAACATTTTGTAGACTGATGAAAGTAAAATGGTTCTTTTTGGGAGTAAAGGCCACAGACAGTTCATCAGATTATCCCCAAACTCTGAATTCAAGCCACAGTACACTCTGAAGACAGTGAAGCATGGTGGTGCAAGCATCATCATATGGGCATATGTCGCTAACTATAATGGCGAGCCTATAGTATTTACCGCATACTAGGGGTTATGGACCAATTTGCATATATCAAAATACTTGACAGGAAATGCCCTTGAAATGGGTGTTTAAACAAGACAATGACCTAAACAAACCAGTAAATGAACTAAATTTTGGTTCCAATACAACAAAATTGAGGTTATGCAGTAGCCAACCCAATCCTCAGACTTTAATCTGATAAAACACATGTGGGGTGACCCACAACTGATCTGTACTTTGCAATCAATACTCAAATTGAGAGACTGGGTGATGATACTGGCCTTAGGATGTTGTTGAGGGGTCTTAGCAGAAGGTGGATCTAGGGGGCGAGGAGGATCACACACTTGGCTTTTTTATCCCTCTAAATAAGGCTAGTCTGCTCCAATATACAACATGACACTAGATGACGAGATCAAAACTACCAGTCAAACCCGAATCTATCCAATTCGTAAAAAACACCAGGTTACATATTGAGCATTTCATTAATATCATGCAGGGTATGTATTTAGTTTAAATCAGTAATTTTCTCAGGTGTTGGCTCGGTTGGGGTTACTTTAGAGCTGGATTAAGAAATACGAATCTAGAGAGATTGGTGAAGAGGTGTCCTGCAGAAGTTCAGTAATCCCAACCTCGACTTCCATGTTTGCTCAATGTGATAGACTTCATTGGATTTGAAAATACACAAACATCTTATTTTGCTGCAAGTTTGTAAATTGCCATTAGCAATTTTACAGAAATGACACAGGGGAATATATACAATTAGAGAAGCTATTTATTCTGTCTAAATAAATTGGGTATTAATTTTAAATTAATATGGATATTGGTGTATACTTTTTCAATTTCCTGAATGTAATTATCACCTCACCCAAAGTCATGATATACTTTGAAGGTGGGTTATACAAATGTCATCCAATCATAATTGACTTGCATTATGCAAAAAAATGTTTTTTTAGCTAACTCTCCAAAGAATTTATATTTTTTCTTTTATTTTTCCAAGTGTTCATATTATAGTTTCATGTAAGGAAAAAATACAAGTGACAAAAACAGAACCCAATAAATGGGTCAAACGTCTTATGAACCATAACTATAGGAAAATACATATGGTCCACAGATCTAAATATTAGTTTGTAGCCAGAGACCACATGAGAAGGGAGAGGTTTTGTTAGATCAGTTCACTTGGTGTTGCATGGCAGCCATTGTTGCTGTTGTGCTGCCTGTGAGGTAGTGTGACCAAGACTGCTGGGGGTTTGCCTGGCGGTATGGGTACTGGTGGAGCCTGGATCAATCCCCCTGGCGGCACAGTATTGCAGCAGAAATGGTCACTGGGCAGCAACCTAAGAGAAGGGCCCTGTCGTATGTGAAGGTGAGCTTATGCATGCTGACCAAAATGTTAACCAAGAACCTAGTGTTCAATTCTGAAAAATTTGCCCAGCCAAATTTGGTCAAACTACAATAACAAACTACAAACTGCTCCATGGAGTTCTCCACATGAAGGAGGTCGTCCATATATGGCATGATCAATATCTGCTTGCGACGTAGGGGAGCCATTATGTTCACCATCAGCTTTATAAAAATCCTTGGAGCCATTGCCAGGCCAAATGGAAGTGCACGATATTGGTAATGTTGGAAGGTGCCCCCCCCCATGTACAGAGCAAAACCTTAGGAACTGTTGATTCCGATGGATTGGAACATGGTAGTACGCATCCTTAGATCCAGTACTACCATGAAACAGTCCACAAACAGCAACCTTATTGC
The DNA here is from genome assembly GCA_033576535.1 of Allobates femoralis. Lineage (NCBI taxonomy): Eukaryota > Metazoa > Chordata > Amphibia > Anura > Aromobatidae > Allobates > Allobates femoralis. The sequence goes on from JARQOC010000005.1 coordinate 82,087,310, forward strand.
CGACTTCAAAGTCTCCATCTTGAAAGTTCTCTGTACTAGAAAACTGTTCAGTCTCTTTAAGATGATGATCGTCCTGAACAAGCCATCTGGCTTTGGAACCAGAAACAGAGTGGAATAGAATCCCCTGCCTCTTTCGTTCAGTGCTACTGGTGTAATAACAGCTTTTTGCTCTAGGGAGAGCACCTTGTCCCTCAGGATCCTGTACTTTCCTGGATCGCTGAGAGATGTCATTACCAGGGACCCCATAGGGGCCAAAGTAAATTCCACCCGTAGCCCATCTCTAACAATACTTTGAACCCAATTGCAGGCATCTATCCGGGACCAGACTGGGAGAAACCAGGAGAGTCTTCTCCCACCTGCTGTGAGCAGTCACTTACAAGATTTCTTGTTGTCAAGGGAAGATCCCTTGAACAAGAAACCTGACTTATTGTCCTTTCTGTCATACCGAGAGTCTCTAGCTCACTTAGGGGACTTCATTTTGGAGAAACTCTGTCTACGAAAGGATCGACTGCGGAAGGTGGATGCAGGGAAGGATGGAAAGTTTATTTTTTATCACTTGCCTTCTCTAAGGGTACCTTTACACGTCGCAACATTGCATGCAATTTTACTTGCAACTTACTGCTTGCAGTGAAATCATGGACACATTGTTCTATTTTGTTGCCATGTACAAATGTAACAATGTGTCCATGATTTCACTGCAACCAGTAAGTTGCACGTGAAATTGCATGCAATGTTGCGACGTGTAAAGCTACCCTAAGATCTCATCCAGTGGTGTACCAAACAAGAAATCCCCTGTACAAGGCATTGAACACAGCTTAGCCTTTGACTGAGAGTCATCTGGGCATGACTTCAACCATAAGGCCCGTCTTGCCACATTTGAAAAAGAAGTAGCTTTCGCTGCCAATTTGAGAGAGTCAGCAGAAGAATCTGCCAAAAATGCTGCAGCAGAGTGAACCAATGGAAAGGACGACAAGACCTCATCCTTTGGGATGTTGTCCCTAACCTGGGACTCCAACTGCCACAGCCAGATCATTAGAGAACATGCAACAGACGTGCCTGAGATTGAAGGTCTAAAGATACTAGCCGTAGTCTCCCATGAACCTCGCAGGTAGCTATCTGTCTTCCTACCCAGCTGATCTTTTAAATTTCCTAAATCCTCAAAGGGCAGGGTAGAATGCTTGGAAGCCTGGGATACTGCTACGTCAATTTTCGGGGGGTCCTATCCCAAGATGTGATAGCCTCTTCCTCAAAGAGATACCTCTTCCTTGCAATAGATGGAAGAGAATCCTTTTTATCAGGCCTTTTCCAGTGCTCTGGGATGAGATTCTGGACCTTCTGATTCATAGGTAAGCTAGCCCTCCAAACATTAAATCATCTACCGATGCAGGGTCCCGTGTGTCAACCAGACCCATGATAGAACGGACTGCTTTAATTAAATAATTAGTGTATTTTCTTGAAAAAAACACGGCTTTCCTTCATCACTATCATCTTAAGATGAAAACCCCGAGGAAAAGGAAGAGGAAGAGGAGGATGGGCTAGATCTATACCCTCCCTTGTGGACTTAATGTGAATCATGTTCTGAATCAGAGGAAGAATCACGAGACTCCTTCCTTTTCCGACCCTTATGTTTCTCCATTTTCTGAAGAGATCTGAACTCCTCTAACTAAATCCCTGAGACTTGAGCCAAGCTGGGAACTTCCCCTTCCCCCCACTGTTTTATCTTTACAGGGGAACAGAAATCCTTCACATAATCCTCTGCAATGGGAACTTTGCAAATACCGTGTTTCCCCGAAAGTAAGACCCTGTCTTCCATTCTTTTGGGGGCCAAAAGTGGCCCCCGGCCTTACTTTCGGGGGGGGTCTTACATTGGGTGCCCCAGCAGTGTGGCCTACAGGCCCCCTCCTGCTGGGACACTGAGGGAGCGGGTCGCACGTCACGTGCGCCCGCTCATTACATATGCACTGCATCCCCCTGTCAATCAGCGACAGGGGGAGCAGTGCATTATACTGTATATATGGGCCCCCTATTGCTGGCACACTACCCCCCTGTTCTGAGGCCCCCACCGCTGCTGCTGCTGCAGACATCTTACCCTCCAGGGTCTTCTTGCAGCAGCCAGCGCGTCCGTCCTCTGTCCTCGGCTGTCTCCCGGATCATGTGACCGGCCGTTTGCAGTCGCGATGACGTCATGCGCTGCGACGGGTCACATGATCCGGGAGACAGCCGAGGACAGAGGACGGACGCGCTGGCTGCTGCAAGAAGACCCTGGAGGGTAAGATGTCTGCAGCAGCAGCAGCGGTGGGGGCCTCAGAACAGGGGGGTAGTGTGCCAGCAATAGGGGGCCCATATATACAGTATAATGCACTGCTCCCCCTGTCGCTGATTGACAGGGGGATGCAGTGCATATGTAATGAGCGGGCGCACGTGACGTGCGACCCGCTCCCGCTCCCCCCCCCCCTCTGCTAGGGGCCTTACATTGGCCCCCCCGGTTGTAAGGCCTTATAATCGGGGGAGGCCTTACATTAGCAGGCCCCCCCTTTACCCCTAGGCGGCCTTACAATCGGGGGGGCCTTACTTTCGGGGAAACACGGTAGCACATTCTCTATGTTTTAGCTTGCTCAATTTTTTCTTGCCGTCCTAAGGAGACAAAAGCAAGAAGGAGAGCATAAGAATACATACAATCATATCCATGGCACTTACCCAGGAATGATGATGTACCGGCTTCAGAGGCTGCTTTGGGTCAAGATCCATCCTGACCGCCTTCTCGGAGGACCTTTGGCTTACACCTGAAGTGTGAGCTTCCACCGCCAGCTCTGCCATCTGCAACGACAGAGAGCCCTGCTCCATACTCACTGCAGCATCCATTGTGGCTTCGCTCTGTCCTAAGTAGCCTCTGGCCATGCAGGTGGCCGCCCTGCATCATATGGAATCCAGGCTCTGGGTGCCGCCATGTTGGAATGTACTGCGCATAAGCCACCTGTGCCACTTCCGGTTTCACCGCCGGACCGGAAGTACCGCTCCCGCAACAGGAAATTCAATTCTACTGCTGCATCCTCAGCGTCTTCACCCAGAGGAACAGCGTGACAGGGCAGAGCCATGCATGTACGCAGCCTGGCCTGGGCGATACTGCAGCTGAGATGGACCGCCTGTGGCCCTCTACCAGACCCCACGCCCTCCAACCCAAAAGGGGATTACCAGTGGAGGTGCTTTAGCCACCCGAGTCCGGAGCCACAGCCCAGGTAAGCCGCCTCTTCCAGCTACCGGGTCAGGACCGGGAACCGCTTGATCTTCAGAGGTTTCCCACCTCCAAGACAGGAAACCTAAACTAAGGTGCAGGAGAAGTACCGCCTTTTTTTATCTCAGAGGTTTCCTGTCTTGGATGGGCGGTCCTCTCTCTTAGGTGGAGCAGTCGTGGTGATGATGGAAAACTTTGTACCTTTTGGCGTGTGCTTAAAACAGAATTTTACTTTATCCAACTTTAAAATAAGTTGAAATTCTCGACTTTAATCAAGTTATCATTATAGATCTTCCTTGGAAAGGTTGTTTAGTCCTTAATGTGTGAACCTTGCTGACATCTGTAATAACTATCTACTGCGTCTTAAATCTTCCTTTGTAACCCAAGACTTTGTTCTTTCTCTATAATACGCTGATAATCCCTACTGTCTTTTTTTATTCTACCAAGCTATACATTACTTTTTATGGTCGCTATGACAACCATTCTCTTCTGTACTTCTTTTCTGCAGCACAATTTAGTGGTTACCTGTAGCTAGAGCTCGTCCTCTCAATCACCTGTGTACAATATGGAGAGAGATTGAAATCTCGCCTTCTAAAATAAAGCACAATGTCTGCAGATCAAAACTGGATCGGCTTCTTCTCTCTTATTTTTACAATACAAACTTTATCTTTTTTGATTTTTGTTAGATACGATAAATATAAAGTCTTCTTTACGCACAATAGACTCAGTGTGAAATTCTTCCCTCTTCAAGTAATTGTACTTCACACAACACATTAAGAGCGCAACATGAAGGCTTGAATCCTGGGACGCAACAAGAAAGAAGTTACCCAGCTTTGCTTGCACATTCCTTTTATTCCATCTATAGAATCCTCCAGAACGGCTTAAGAAATGACTGCATGTATTTAGGACAAAACCTAAGATAGTAATTATATGAAAAATACCCTGCTACAAATAAGTAAAAAAGAAAGTGCATATAAAACACAGGGTACTTTGTAAACACGTTATTGATCAAATAACGTAAAGCCATCCCACCATGACAAGGTGTATGTGGCACCCCAGTAGTTAATGTGCCACAGTAACAACACAAGGGTTAACTCCCCACACAACATTGGACACTGCACTAGCAACTCTAGGCCAGAAGGGGGAGCTCAAGCAGCTCCCTGATATATTCTGGTCTGAGGAGGAAGTAATTAGTTGATAGTTGACAGTTCAGTTTAGCGCAGGGAGCACTAGGAGGAGGTCCTGTAAATGGGAGCAGTGCTGAGCTCCCGACAGGGACCACTGGCTACAGTCATGGCCAAATGTTTTGAGAATGACATCAAAATTATATTTTCACATGATCTGCTGCCTCTGGTTTTTATTTTGTTTGATGTTTATATCACATACAGAAATATAATTGTAATCATATTATGAGTACCAAAAGGTTATATTGACAGTTAGAATGAGTTAATGCAGCAAGTCAATATTTGCAGTGTTGACCCTTCTTCTTCAGGACTTCTGCAATTCTCCCTGGCATGCTCTCAATCAACTTCTGGACCAAATCCTGACTGATAGCAATCCATTCTTGCATAATCAATGCTTGCATTTTGCCAGAATTTGTTGTTTTTTTGTTTGTCCACCCATCTCTTGATGATTGACCACAAGTTCTCAATGGGATTAAGATCTGGAGAGTTTCAAGGCCATGGACCCAAAATCTCTGTTTTGTTCCCTGAGCCATTTAGTTATCACCTTTGCTTTATGGCAAGGTGCTCCATCATGCTGGAAAAGGCATTGTTGGGCGCCAAACTGCTCTTGGACGGTTGGGAGAAGTTGCTCTTGGAGGACATTCTGGTACCATTCTTTATTCATGGCTGTGTTTTTAGGCAAGACTGTGAGTGAGTCGATTCCCTTGGCTGAGAAGCAACCCCACACATGAATGGTTTCAGGATGCTTTACAGTTGGCATGAGACAAGACTGGTGGTAGCGCTCACCTCTTCTTCTCCGAATAAGCCGTTTTCCAGATGTCCCAAAGGGGATTCATCAGAGAAAATGACTTTATCCCAGTCCTCAGCAGTCCACTCCCTGTACCTTTTGCAGAATATCAGTCGGTCCCTGATGTTTTTTCTGGAGAGAAGTGGCTTCTTTGCTGCCCTCCTTGAAACCAGGCCTTGCTCAAAGAGTCCTCCGCCTCACAGTGCGTGCAGAAGCACTCACACCAGCCTGCTGCCATTCCTGAGCAAGCCGATCCCGCAGCTGAAACAGTTTTAAGATATGGTCCTGGCGCTTGCTGGTCTTTCTTGGGCGCCCTGGAGCCTTTTTGACAACAATGGAAGCTCTCACCTTGAAGTTCTTGATGATGCGATAGATTGTTGACTGAGGTGCAATCTTTATAGCTGCGATACTCTTCCCTGTTAGGCCATTTTTGTGCAGTGCAATGATGGCTGCACGGGTTTCTTTAGAGATAACCATGGTTAACTGAAGAGAAACAATGATACCAAGCACCAGCCTCCTTTTAAAGTGTCCACTGGTGTCATTCTTACTTAATCATGACTGATTGTTCCATTAACACAGATGTGGGTGTTGATGAGGACAGGGCTGGCGAACAATCACTAAAACGATGTTAGCTGCTCCTTTTAAGGCAGGACTGCAATGATGTTGAAATGTGTTTTGGGGGTTAAAGTTCATTTTCTAGGCAAATATTGACTTAGTAAGTAATTGCTGTTAAGCTGATCACTCTTTATGACATTCTGGAGTATATGCAAATTGCCATTAGAAAAACTGAAGCAGTAGACTTTGTTAAAATTAATATTTGTATCATTCTCAAAACTTTTGGCCACGACTGTACTTTCAGGCCTGAAGCCAGGGTCTGAGGAGAGGAGTACAAGAAACAGAGGCACATATCTGGGAGACTGACTTACCTCATAACTCGCCCCAGAGGAGTGCAGAGACCCGATACCGGATCCAAATCTGTGACTGAAACACACAGCACAGAAAACACCGGGATAGTGGAGGTTGCAAATCTACACTGTACCTCAGTGAAGCAACACGGCGGGGTCAGAGACACAGAGAAAAGACTCAAGTTGCCTAGCAAGTGGGTACCTGTGAGGAAAGATAGGGCCAGCAGCCTAGCTAAAGCAGCAGCAGGGCTACACACACAGCGCAGCAGTGGGAAGCTGAGGAGCCGGACAGGGTGGGAGCAACCCCCGGCCCCGGTACAGACTCCGTGGACAGTACTCTACTGAATACCAGCACCAGTAAAGCCTTGGAAAACTTCAAAACCGTGAGTGTGTGTGATCCTTGTGCTCAAACCCTGCGTTCCCTCACAAACTCCCATCATCTATACTACTACCCCTATCCTGCAACATCCATAACACCATCTATAGACTTTAACTACCACTGCCCCGGGGAATCAAGCTCTACCTGCGGAGAGCCGTTACATCTCCAGCTGCCCAACATCATCCCCGGAGGTTCTGCAGCAGTGGTGGTCACCCTGACCACAACCCGTGGTGGCGTCACGACAAACTGCCCTGTAAATATCCCTCATTACTTGCAGAACCCGGGACACGATCCAGACAAAGACCGCCGTGATATCCCCAGCAGCACCCCAGTCCGGTACCGAGTACCAGTGGGCTCCACATGTACCCATATCAGGACAGTACCTAACTCTAATACTAACCCCTTTACCACAGAGCGATTGCCCATTTTTTCTCCTCTTCTTTTAAGAGCCATCATTATAGGTATATATGAGGGATTGGTTTTTGTTGAATGAGTTGTACTTTTGAATGACTTCACTCATTTACCATATAGTACTGAATAACAAACAAAAAAAATCCAAATGTGTTGAAATTACAAAATAAACTGCAATTGCACAATTGGTTTTGGGTTTTTTATTCATCCAATTTACTATATGATAAAACTGACTAACCGCTAAGATGCCTCGGGTCAACACAAGTTATCTACCAAACATGTATACTTTTACTGTTATTTAAGTAATGGAAGAAAAATTCAGACGTTTGTCAAAAACATAAAACATTTCGCTTTTGGCACCATTTACCATGACCCGTACCGTTCTCATTTTTCGGGAACAGCAGCTGTGTAATGGCTTATTTTTGCGGCTTGAGCTGATGTTTGTAATACCACCATTTTTGGGTAGATGTGATGTTTTGATTGCATGTTATTGCAATGTTGTGGCAACCAAAAAAATAAGCGTAATTTTATTGCTTTGACTGTTTTTCTCATTGTGCAATTTAAAGAACTGATTATGGTAAACTGAATCTGTCAGGTCCAAAATCTATATGCAACAATCATTTTCTAATTCCACCCTCTAAGCTTGCTCTATCGATGCATTTCCATTATTTATATTTCCCTCCTATCCTCTGAAAACATCAAATAAAGATATTCATTCCATCTGTCAATCAGTGAGTGATAATTTTCTTCTCTGCTATCCACTCCCCATAGGATGAATATGCATGTCACAAACTCACACCACATTAACTGCACAGCAGATCAGTAGGGGGAGGGCTGTATCCTTCTCTTTTGCTTTTTTTGCAGTAAAACAAAAGGTCAAATAAAACACAGAATCTGTCATAGGACAGCAGGGATTCCTGTTTAGAGAAACAAATTGAGTAGACACCTTATCTAGATCAGGTAAGGTGTGAGCCTGCACTCTCCCTATCACAAGCTCGTAATAGAAACTGAAACCTGACAGTGAGAGCAAAGGGAGGAGGGAGGAAAGAGCTGTGAGAAGGAGTGAATATTTAAATGAACAGTTTAACACAGCAGGACTAATCATCTATGAATATAATGGACAGGACTAAAGCTCCCATCACACACAACGACACAACATCGATTCCGAAAACGATAATGATCCTTAGGGATCGCTGTTGCGTCACTTTGAGATCGCTGGTGAGATGTCAAACAGTCAGATCTCACCAGTGACTCAGCAACGATCTAGAATGATAGGAGGTCGTTGTGAATTGTCACTCTCAGCCGTAGTATTCAGATCGTTGGTCGTTGTCCCTTTCAAACACAGCCATGCAGCGTTCCCAGCAGGAAACCAATGACCTAAAAATGACCCAGAGCACTTTGTAACAATCAGCGATCTCACAGCAGGGGCCTGATCGCTGCTAAGTGTCACACATAACGAGTGTGTTAGCAAGATCACCGTTACGTCACAAAATCTGTGACTTAACGATCTCGTTATGTGTGACGGGGTTTTAATGCAATAGCTCACTGCAGGGTGTGAAAATGCTTATAGCAATGAAACTACAAGTGGTACAATAATAATTTTAAATGTTTTTAAAAGGTCTGCCCACGCCCTAGTTAAGGGTAATATTTTTTTTTAATTGTTTAAAAAGGAGGGCGTTTTAAGAATACAAAACAAAACCCCTAAAACTTCAAACGTTTTTTTTTACATTTACTTTATTTTACTTGTTCCCTTAGGTCGCCCTAATGTGATCAGATTCTGCAGTTTCTCCTGTTCACAGCCATGATGCTCCACAGCTATGAACAGGAGAAATTATCACTTTCGATAAGTGACGCTGCAACATCACTTAAAGGGAGTGAGTCATGACTGTCTCCAGGGTCATCAGCTGACCCAGTGCTGTAATGGAAACCAATTGGCATCCCGCCAATTGGTCACGGGACAGCTGATCACAGTGTGGAATGGAGAGTCCCCCCACTGCAGCTCCTTAGTCCTAACGGATCAACAGTTGCAGGCGGAAAACTGATCAACCCCCATCTGTTGCCTGCACATGTCAGCTGATCACATCAGCTGATGTGATCAAAGTTAAGGAGCCGACAAATTACATGCACAGTATGTTCTATGTTAGAAAAAGGTTAAGGCAGGAATCACACTGCCTGTGTATATGCGAGTCTCTTGGGCGAGTGTCGGATCATTAAACCTGAACAGCCTCCCTCTCTCTGGACGGGGAGTGTGGAGCTGCATAGAAATACAAGCAGCTGACGCTCCTGACCTGACAGGAGAGGCTGTTCCAGGTGACTGATCCAAGACTCGTCCAACTGCCTCACATGTCACATGGACAGTGTGATTCCAGCCTGAAGGGGAACTCCAAGGAAAGAGGAAAAAAAAAAAAAAATTCTTGTCCTGTCCCTGCCCTCCTATACATGATGAAATTGAGTTGGGCACTGCAGTTCTAGGATGTTTAGATCATTTATGAATCAATAAATCATATCTGCTCCACAGGATTCCTGCAAGACATTTGTATGCCATCTGTACGCAATGCATTTTTTTTCTCAACTATTATTCTACAGTCATTTACAGGACCATTTTCAGTGTTCTATGCTTCAGAATGGTAATGTATCATTAAAGGTACCTTTACACGTCGCAACATTGCATGCAATTTCACTTGCAACTTACTGGTTGCAGTGAAATCATGGACACATTGTTCTATTTTGTTGCCGTGTACAAATGGAACAATGTGTCCATGATTTCACCGCAACCAGCAAATTGCCAGTGAAATTGCATGCAATGTTGCGACGTGTAAAAGGTACCCTAAGGCCCCATTCACACACTGCTTTTTTTGCTGCGTATTTTTAAGCACAAGCTCATCACAAACCAGGAGTGGGTGATTAAACATAAGTGGAGCACTTGTTTCTATTAGACCTTTCCTCTGAGTGTGCCACTCCCGGTTTTGATAGTTCCACTCCTGGATTTTTTTGAGCTTGTGCGTAAAAATACGCAGCAAAAAGAGCAGTGTGTGAATGGGGCCTAAGAATCAGGTTTTTTTTCCTGATCTTCCAGATCAGGAAAAAACTCAAGTGTGGAAGGCCCCTTATTCACATCTGGATTATTGCAACTCTACTAATTGGCTTTCCACTTACTAAACTCTCCCCCCTCCAGTCCATCCTGAATGCAGTGGCCAGGATAAGATTAGTCTGTCCACTACACCGCTACCTCCACCTGTGCCAGTCATTGCACTGGCTATATTGTACTCTGTAGCGGATGGGTAACGTTATCACCCTGCACTACCCTACATCTCTATCACCCTACCCATGCTCTCCGTTCTCCTAATGACCCAATACTGACATCCTTAATAACCCAAACCTCCCACTCCTGTCTCACCTTCTCATGAGCTGCGCCAATTGTCTGAAACAGACTACCAGGAACAATCTGAATAATTCCCAATATTCACAGTTTATGAGGGCCCTTGAAACGCATTTCTTTAGAGTAGCCAATCATAGCCTATCACATCACCTCACTTATCTAAATTTACCTATTCTGCCCTTAACAAAATGTTCTTCCAAATCTGGCCCTTAGCATCATCTGGTCACAGCTTCCTTGCACTTAATACCACTTTATCTGTACTTATCCTGACTGATGACCGGTTCAAGCAGCATTAAAGGAATCCAGTTTATTACATTGATGGCTGGACCATTTATGATGCATTTTGTGCCTCCCACATTGCCTTAGATTGTGAGCAGGAACCTCACTCCTCTTAGTATCTGCTGAAGGGTGCCTTCACACTGCGGCAGCGTCCGGTCCGGGGCTGTCAGGAGTGACAGGCTGGAGCGGAGTTTTTCTGCATAGAATACTATCGGGCTGCACGGAGCTGGATCGCGCCGGGTGGCAATTATCTGCCATCAGGCTGCTAGCTCACCGGATGAATCCTGCAGAAGTGGGGATTTGTCTGCCGACTCCAAAAACGTTGCATGCACCGTTTTTGGAGTCGGCAGACAAATCCCCACTTCTGCAGGATTCATCCGGCGAGCTAGCAGCTGGATGGCAGATAATTGCCACCCAGCGCGATCCAGCTCCGTGCAGCCCGATAGTATTCTATGCAGAAAAACTCCGGTCCAGGTTGTCACTCCTGACAGCCCCGGACCGGACGGTGCCGCACTGTGAAGCCAGCCGAATTGTGTTGCTCTGTAATCTCATTTTTTCCATACATATCCCCTGAATTGTAAAATGCTGCGGAATAGGTACGGCGCTATATAAATAAAAATTAACACTATTATCTATTTTTATTTCAAAGCATTAAGGTATAAGGTGATTAATGACACAGTACAAGGGATCATTCATTACAAATTCTCAGTTTTATCTGAATTGGTAAATTAGAAATCAGCAAATCACAGTTAATTACTAAACGAGTTCATATGTTTATATTGCATTCACATTTCCTTAGTTAAGCATCTTTTTCTCATTAAATATTAGAATTGCTTAGGGCTGTGTTCACACAAAGGTGGAAAAATCCAATACGTTTTTCAAGAGAGGTCAATTTCAGGAAACTCTTTCCCTGAAGCAGTTACCCAAGAGAGGGTTTCTCCATACGCTCTACAGCAGATCCCAAGAAGTATCTGCCTCAAAAGGAAGCAACTTACTTTCTGGTAATGTTTTTAAAAACTTTGTGGGAAAAAAAATTAACGCTCTGAACAAAGACGAGTTTTCATTGAATCGAACAAGAAGAATATTTAAAAGCGGATGTGAAGCTGTGGATTTTGGAAGCGGTTCTGCATTAAGATCCTCCTGAAAAAGACACTGCGTGACCATTACAGGGACAAAGCAGACTGATCAGAATTATGGTCAATAATGTGGAGAGAATATTAGGTAGTGGATAAATGGTACGGATATTAGATATTGAGGCACAATTTTAGTAATTGACTCAGGACATCTATGCTTCATTATTCTTCCCTTCCCCTCTAGGAGTCTGCACGGTCGTGTGTCTTCACTTAGGAGCCTTTTGTCTTCCGGATCAATTTTTCCATGAGATCCCACTGCTCATTCGTCACCTGCACAAGGAATATAAAAGGTTACATGCCACGGCATGAATAGCGCTCCATTGTGCTTAATTACCGCACAGATCTACACAGCGTTGGCTCCAAATCATGGAAATACCAAAATTTACAGCCAACGAACTGTGCACTTATGGAGATAAAAAAAAAATAAATAAATAAAAAAAAATAAAAAAATGTCTACATTACCCATATTTTCCTAAAAATTATTTTTGGTGTTAACCATTTTGCTCCTACAGCGTCTATGTATCACTGTATGTAGACTGCAGAATAAGAATTTATCATTCTTACGACGGGGTGGTTTGGCTCTGTTTACACCTGTGTTAGGCTTCACACCACGTTTTTCCCTAGTCAGGTTCTGTCTGGTGTTTTGTAGGAAGCACCAGAGGGCAAGCATGCCCTCCAGTCCTGTTTTCTGCCGGAATCGGCAGATCGCAGCTGCAGGAGCTCTTCCCTGCTGAAATGTCAAAATCACTGCTAGCGGGGAGCCGGCCGCGGTCCTGAAATCTCAGCGGGGAGCTCTCCACGGTGCTGAGCCTACGCACCCGGCGTCCAAGAGCCGGATCAGATTTTCTGTCGGACCCGGCACCATAGACTACCATGTTAGGGGGCTGCCGGATCCGGGAGTATCCAGCATGATCTGATTTTTTCAAATTTTTGCACTGGACACAAAAATGCGGCAAGCTGCAATTTGGTGTCCAGGACAAAAACCCGAATTCTGCCAGATCCTCCCGGACATATGGAAACCGGATGGCAAAACAATGCCATCCGGCCCCATAGGAATACTATGAGCTGAAATCGGATCCGAGGCTGTCTGGTTCACACCGGACAGCCCCGGATCACACAAACCATGGTATGAAGCCAGCCTTAGGTTTCGCTTACACCACCATAAGTATGCTGGTGTTTGACTTTTTTCAGCATAAGAACAGGCAAAAAAAAAACATCTCACAGCATGCTGCAATTGGACTCCGAAATTGGATGCCACTTACCCATCAAGCACAATGTGAAAGCTTGGAAGTAATTGGACTGCACTCTGATAACATCCGAGTGTAGTCAGATTTTCTCATACTCATATTCTGGAGAAATTTTGATCTCCATCTTTTCACAGTTCGCGTCCAGACTCTCGCATCCAAGAGAGTCGCATCACACTGAGCTGACAGTTTTTGGGTGCCTTCACACTACGGCGTGATCCGGTCCGGGGCTGTCCGGGATGACCCTGACAGCTGCGGACTGGATCAGCACACAGGACTGGAGGGCCAATATGCCCTCCGGTCCGGTGTGCAGCCGCACTCAGTTCCTGCTGCTGAAAAGTCAGGACCGCGGCGCCGAGATCCTGACCTGTCAGCAGCTGCAGCTGCGTGCACTGCACAACAGACCGGAGGGCATATTGGCCCTCCAGTCCTGTGTGCTGATCCAGTCCACAGCTGTCTCGGTCATCCCGGACCGCGCCGGACCGGATCTTGCCGCAGTGTGAAGGCATCGGAGTGTCATTAGCATATTGACCCGATTCACTCCAATGACAGAATCTGAATGCCCAACATAGCTAAATCCTTTTATCACTTCCATTCTAGGACCAGAGAAATGGAATTAATACAGAAGTCAGATCTATTACAAGATGCAATTGAACTGATGAGAGCATAGCAAGACATTCTGGTTCAGATAGCTAACCGAATACTTTAATCTGTATCAAATAAAAAAAGCCGAGAAGCCAGCGCTCCCTATGGTCAGCACGCAGTACAAAAAGTGCCTGCTGACCATAGGCAGCGCTGGCCTCTCAACTTTATTTGTAATTTGTTTGTGGTTGACCCCCAATTTTTGCTGTGCGCGCTTGGTTCAGTTCAGCCATTCTGTCTTTACTACGATTAACCTAGGCTGCTGTACACACACACACACACACACACACTTCCCACAGGCTCTATTTGATTGCATGCACATTTATCTGGGCCTGCTTCGCCCTCATTCATGGTCTACTGGTTTGGATGTCTATAGCATTTGCTGCGCATGTTCAGGCCTGGTCTGCCTTTGCCCTTCTGGCGCCGTGGGAGCAGCTCAGAAATGTTCATGTACGTGTTGCATCAATATGGAATTGCCTTCAATGTATTTATGAGGCAGTAATGGCACAACATATATAAAAATGGTAGAGTAGGACAGTCCTATTTGAGATTGCCATGAAGTGGCATGGTGGATCAAAACACTTATCAATTGTTTGCTAAACATCTCAATTTTAAAGTATAGTTAGAAATGTATATGTGCATATGCACTTTATGTACTGCATGCTGACCACAGGCAACGCTGGCTTCTCAGCTTTTTTATTTGATCTGTTTCAGTATTTGGATCAGAGTGAGTTCCCTATTGACTTGCATTGGATTGGTTATTCATTCAAAGGATTCGGTTAGAGCTATATGAACTCTAGTATCTTACTACTTGCACATCACTAAAAAGCACCAAACACCATTGGTGATTAATAGGATTCCTCAGGTTTAATGTTAATTTGCTGGACATTCAAAGAAATGACATGTTGGGGTTTGAGAATCTGCATGTTACATTTGCATGCTGAAAATTAATGCAAAGTGTAGATATGTGGTAAATGTTGTCAAATTTGCGGTTAAGGAATATCGGCAGCAAATGCATTGTGGATAGATTAAAAAGCCCAAAATAATATTTCTATTACTATTCACAATACTAATATTGACATGACTCCTTCACCTTTTGCAAGCTGTTAAATTCTCCAGCCATTGAAACATATTCACCGCCATCCATTCGTATGATCTAAAGAGAAAAGAAAAGTGAAAACAACAACAAACAATTATCAGCTTAATCACAATTGGTTTTACCATAACGATAACATGGAAAGAAAAGATTTGATCTCAGGGCATAGAACAAGCCATGATGATCGTACACTTACCGCCCCAGACACCCAGCTTGAATAGTCGCTGCAAAGATATACAGCAAGATTGGCTATTTCCCCTGGTGTGCCCAGGCGGCCGCACGGGATCCTCTTTATCATGTCACTTTCAAAGGCTCCTGTTGGGTCTAAACGGCTAAATGCACCCTTAGATATGCAAAATCAAACAAGAAAACAACATGTTTACTAATGCACATTTAGTCCCCCTTTAAAAGCATAGTTCCAGTGATTCACTTAAAAACCTCAAATATTAAATGAAAACAAAGTAAAACACTACAGGAGGGTTCTCAAAATGCAAGTCCCACAAGTGACCCGTTAGGCCAGTGGCTCTTAACCTTGTTTGAGGTACCCCACCCACCAGTTTCATATGCACATTCATCGAACCCTTCTTTAGTGATAAATCTACATGCAGCCGTCGGGAGTGTGTTGACCTCCGTGGCGGAGGCTCCACCGAAACCCTGAGACAGACACACCATAACCCTGGGGTTCGATCGAACCCCGGTTAAGAACCACTGCCTTAGGCGGTCATCTTTGACTGGTGGAGGACCCGGAGCTGGTGAGAAATCTTTGGGATAGCAAATGCAGGCCAACAGAAATAACATCACACTGGAGCAGTGTTGGAGCAGAGTAGTCTCTTTCCTGCGATGGGCGGATTTTTTTTATTACCTCCTGATGTTTATGCTACATGTATAGGGCACATTGGGATGAGACATCCCGGAAACCACAATGATGGCACCTGTATGCCATACCCAACAGCCTGTAGCAATAGCCATGATCGGTATTGGCATCAATCATAGCTGTTTAACCCCCTTATACACCACTGTCCATAGTACCAACTGTACCTAGATGGTTATTTGAGGCAGTGGGGCTAATGGCTCCCCACGATTGTCAGGTAACAGTAGTAGCCATGTTCATCAGAGGCTAAATAATGGCCTTTGGGGGGATCATCCAGCTACAGTGGCCTGTAAGACTAATATAGGGTCTATTGGCGAAGTGTCAGATCTAAAGGTACCATTACACGACACGACATTGCATCGATGTCAGCTGCGATATCACGGAGTGCACACGTTTTTGGCATTATGCCAACATCATTGTGGAGATGTAACACAGAGATATCATAGGTGACGCATCTCTGATTTTGCAAGCAACTTTCACTCGCTGTTTATGCACAACCCAGTGAGCGATACTTATCATTGTAGTGAATAGGGGAAATCGCTCTTAACATCGTTAGTGCTGTGTCCCACAGAGCGATGCTAGCAGATCGCTTGAGCGACATCGCCAGGCTTTTGAACATGTTCATGGACCTGGCAACTCCGTTCAAGCAACTTATCGTAGTTGAATCATCCAGTTGCACGGCACAACGCACTTGCAATATTAACTGCAACAGCGATGAACACGTGAATTGAAAAATATTGCGGGCGATATCGTGTTGTGTAAAGGTACCTTAAAAATGGATCCGGTCACCTCCAGAACGCCTCCTAAGCTACCAAAACATGTCCCTGCAGCATATCATCACTAATCTCACACTCCTTTTGTCTCCTAAAAACATCCTGTGAAAGTGGATAAAAACGTTTTAATGCTTACTCATTAGTGATTATAATTAGCAGGGGCTATATTCTTTAGTCACCAGGGCGGGCTGTTTTGCAGGCTCCAGGATCCACCCTCTCTCTGTGTGCTCTGCTTGTGCAGGCTTTACCCTCCCCCCTCTCCATCACTCACAGAATGTAAATCATTAGTCCTGCCTTCAGCCCCTCATGACAGCAGCACAGACAGAGGGTGGATCATTCAGGCTGCAAAACAACACGCCCTAAGGGCTAAAGAATATAGCCCCTGCTAATTATAATCACTAATGAGTCAGCATTAAAACGTTTTTATCCACTTTCACAGGATGCTTTTAGGAGACAAAGAAGTGTGAGATTAGTGATAATATGCTGCAGGGACATGTTTTGCTAGCTTAGGAGGAGTTTTGGAGGTGACAGGATCCCTTTAACGTCCGACAATACAGAAGTATTGCAGATTATTAGATCAGCAATTAGGCAAGTAAAAAAAAAAAAAATAAATAATAATAATAATAATAATAATAATAATAATAATAATAGTATAGTGAAAAATTGGCATTACTGAAAATGGCATCTCGTCTTGGAAGGAATACAGCCTGTCCATTATTTTTTACATGTTGGCCATTTAACTTGCTGAATTGGAGACCTCTGCTAAACAATTTATTGGTCTTATTTATTTGCAAAATAGGTGATATGGCTTATATATCAGTCCTTTACTTCCTCCCTACTGAAGGCAGAAGATATTAGGGACAGAGAGACACCCACAGTGTCCCAACATGGGAGACTATGTGAACCTCCTGTGGGGATTAGGAAGGACTAAACAAAAGGACAAGCTCAACAAAGGACAAGCTCAACAAATGGTGCTGGATAGGAGAATATAGAAAAGCTGTGAACCTTTGTTTTTATTGGACCTGGCTGTATAACGTTGAACCTCAGACCATATCTTCCCCATTCAGCAGCAAGAGATCTGCAATACAAATAATTACACCAATGATTAATAAATTATCATGATTAATTGAGAGTAGGAGAAAGACGCAATTACATTGGTACGCGGTAATGAGGATGGCGGTATTAGGATACTGCACGTCCGCTTCCATATCACTGTCCGCATAGTGTATATCCCTCTTCTGCTCTCCTGATATGCAGCTGTAATAATTATGTTAATATTGTGCAATTAACCTCATATCTTTTATGAGTGCTTCCATTTTACTGAGCAGCACAGTCTGGAGCACTGCTTGTTAATACTAGCTCACTTGATAATAGATATATTAAATAAAAACAAGGACATTGCCAATAATGAAGTCACATTGGCCACACCACATAAAAGGGGTAGTTCAGGTTAATTAAAAATTCCAAGATAGGAACAACCCTGGCTGAAAGTGTTGACACCCTCAAATTTGTTCCAGAAATTAGGTATTTCTCTAAAATTATTGCAATTACACGTTTGACACACACACACGTTTATTTTGTTTGTCCATTGAAACACAAAAACAGAAAAGTCAAATTGGACATAATTTCACACACAACCCCAAATGTGCCAGACATACATGTTGGTGCCTTTCCAAAACTGCGGGTAAACAATTTTGTTTCAAGCATGTTATTCTTGTTCAAACTCACCTGTGGCAAGTAACAGATGTGGGCAACATGAAAAATCACACCTGAAACCAGATAAAAAGGGAAGAAGTTGACTTAGTATTTCAATTGTGTGTGCGCCACACTAGGCATGGAGAACAGAGGAGAAGACAGCTGTCTGAGGATTTGAGAATCAAAATTGGAGATGACTTGTAACCTTGAGATTGCTTTGTTTAATGTTTCTCAACAGAGATCTTCATATTCCTTTGTCCATGGTGCACAACACAATCAATTTATAACCCATGGCACTGTAGCCAATCTCCCCTGATGTGGACAGCAGAGAAAAACTGATGAATTTCTTTGAACTGCAGTGGGACTGCTTATCCGTCATCCGGTCTATCCTGCATTGCAGACTTTCAATTTCAAGCTGTCCTGCAGGCTCAGGGTGCATCAGTGTTGGTGTGAACTATCCATCCACATTTGAAGGATATTAAATGCTGCTGAGGTGACCCAGAAGGACCACACTGTTGTCACAAACATAAAAAAGCTAGACTGCAGATTGCAAAAATGTACATGAGCAAGTCAAAGTCTTCCTCGGAAAGCGTCTTGTGGACAGATGAGACCAAGATAAAGCTTTTTGGTAAATCACATCAATCTATTGTTTACAGAAAACCGAATGAGGCCTTCAAAGAAAAGAACACAGGACCTACAGTCACATATGGAGGAGGTTCATAGATGCTTTTAGGTTGATTTGCTGCCTCTGGCACTGGATGCCTTCACTGTTTGCAAGGCATCATGAAATCTGGGGATCAAAGAACTTTGGGTTAGAATGTAGTTCCCAGTAATCTGGGTTTGTGTCCCAGGTCTTGGGTCTTCTGGCAGGACAATGACCCCAAACATACTTCAAGAAGCCCCAGAAACAGATAGAAACAAACGTTGAGAGTTCTGAAGATGCAGCAATGAATCCGGATCTAAATACCATTGATCACCTGTGGAGAGACATGAAAATTGCTGTTGGGAGAAGACGCCTCCAAGCATGAGAGACCGAGAGCGGTTTGCAAAGAAAGGTCCAAAATTCGAGTTGAGAGGTGCAAGTAGCTTCTGGATGGTCATAGGGAGCGATTGATTGCAGTTATTTATTCCAAAGGGTGTACAACCAAATATTAAGTGGAGGGTGCCAGCATTTTTTTCTTGCCCAGTTTTGAGTGACATCATATTCAATTTGCCTTTGTTCTATATATTTCCTTTGTGCGCATTGGAACACAAAAAAACAAATGTGGGGGATAAAGGAAGGGGAAAAAAAAAAAAAAAAAAAAAAAAAAAAAAGAATGCTCAAATTGCAATAACTTTGAGAAATAACTAACTTCTGGAATAATTCATAGGAGCCAACACTTTTAAAAGTTGAGGAAATTTTCCACAGTCCTCTACAATAAACGTTTTATTACCAAAATACATCTTTAAAAGGGAATCTGTCACCTGAGAACCTGACTCCAGTGATGCATCACTTACTGGACTGATTGGAGGCAATTTTGATAAACATTCCCTATTTAAACCACAGGATGCTTATGTGCAAGTGAGAATCACAAGAAAAAATAAAAGCTACAAAATTAGGTAAGGGGGCCCAACTTTATACAGTGCCTACAAGTAGTATTCAACCCCCTGCCGATTTAGGTGGTTTGATAAGATGCAAATAAGTTAGAGCCTTCAAACTGCAAACGAGAGTAGGATTTATTAACAGAAGCATAAATCTTACAAACCAAAAAGTTATGTTGCTCAGTTGAATTTTAATAAATTTTAAACATAAAAGTGTGGGTCAATTATTATTCAACCCCTAGAATTAATATTTTGTGGAATAACCCTTGTTTTGCAATTACAGCTAATAATCGTCTTTTATCAGACCTGATCAGGCCGGCACAGGTCTCTGGAGTTATCTTGGCCCACTCCTCCATGCAGATCTTCTCCAAGTTATCTAGGTTCTTTGGGTGTCTCATGTGGACTTTAATCTTGAGCTCCTTCCACAAGTTTTCAATTGGGTTAAGGTCAGGAGACTGACTAGGCAACTCCAACACCTTGATTTTTTCCCTCTTGAACCAGGCCTTGGTTTTCTTGGCTGTGTGCTTTGGGTCGTTGTCTTGTTGGAAGATGAAATTACGACCCATCTTAAGATCCTTGATGGAGGAGCGGAGGTTCTTGGCCAAAATCTCCAGGTAGGCCGTGCTATCCATCTTCCCATGGATGCGGACCAGATGGCCAGGCCCCTTGGCTGAGAAACAGCCGCACAGCATGATGCTGCCACCACCATGCTTGACTGTAGGGATGGTATTCTTGGGGTCGTATGCAATGCCATCCAGTCTCCAAACGTCACGTGTGTGGTTGGCACCAAAGATCTCGATCTTGGTCTCATCAGACCATAGAACCTTGAACCAGTCTGTCTCAGAGTCCTCCAAGTGATCACGAGCAAACTGTAGACGAGCCTTGACATGACGTTTTGAAAGTAAAGGTACCTTACGGGCTCGTCTGGAACGGAGACCATTGCGGTGGAGTACATTACTTATGGTATTGACTGAAACCAATGTCCCCACTGCCATGAGATCTTCCCGGAGCTGGAGCTCCTTCCTTGTTGTCCTTGGGTTAGCCTTGACTCTTCGGACAAGCCTGGCCTCGGCACAGGAGGAAACTTTCAAAGGCTGTCCAGGCCGTGGAAGGCTAAGAGTAGTTCCATAAGCCTTCCACTTCCGGATGATGCTCCCAACAGTGGAGACAGGTAGGACCAACTCCTTGGAAAGGGTTTTGTACCCCTTGCCAGCCTTGTGACCCTCCACGATCTTGTCTCGGATGGCCTTGGAATGCTCATTTGTCTTTCCCCTGTTGACCATGTATGAGTGCTGTTCACAAGTTTGGGGAGGGTCTTAAATTGTCAGAAAAGGCTGGCAAAAGAGATAATTAATCCACACATGTGAAGCTCATTGTTCTTTGTGCCTGAACTACTTCTTAATACTTTAGGGGGACCAAACAGAATGCTGGTGGTTTGAGGGGTTGAATAATAAATGACCCTCTGAATGAACTTTTAACGCTTAAAAAAAAAAAAAAAAAAAAACAAATTTAAAAATCTTTTTGGCTGCAGTGCATTTCCCACTTCCAGGCTGATCTACAGTCCAAATGTCACAATGCCAAGTTAATTCCGCATGTGTCAACCAGCCAAATCTGCAGGGGGTTGAATACTACTTGTAGGCACTGTATATAGGAGAGAATAAGAAAATTCCCCCCTAAAAACAACAACTATCAAAAATACAAAAACGCTCTCTGATGTCCCCATGCAACATTAACTATAAACAAAGTAATGTATGTGTGGCGCCCCTATGGCTAGGCGCCACAGGGAGGTACTGCACCCCAAACAGAAGGTGCAGTGTCTCCGCAGTTATGGATTTGAGGTTTCCTTAGAGAGTCTGATCTAAGCACCCATACACTAGCCTCCCTTAGCATAGGGACCGTATATTCAGTAGGTCCAGGGGGTGGAGCTTAGAGTAGAGCGGGATACTTGAGTGACAGTTAAGCTAATTTTAGTCAGACAGTGCTGGGAAGGCAGCCAGAGAGGACATGCCTGATAGAGGTTCTGACAGGAGGGCGCCTCTTGGAGAGAGGTGACCTGGGAATGGAGGGGACGAACCAGGCGCCTGGTTGGAGCCAACTGGGAAAGTCCGTGGTCAACGCCAGCATACCAGAGCCGAGGCAATCAGTGGTCTATCCCTGGTTGCAAAAAGACAAGCTGTGGGACCAACAGAAGGGAGCCATAGCACCACAGACTGAACCTTCACCTCAGTACTATGTTGGGTCCAGGACACTAAGGAAAAAGGACCAAATTCCAGTGGCTGGAGGATTAGCGTGTTGTCGCTCCCGTCCGTACTGGTAAGGAACTGAACGTACTTAACTGTAACAGACCAGTGGACTGGCGTAGGAGCTCTGCAGAGTGGTTAAAGAGGGTAAAGAGGAACACAGACCCCGAAAGCCATTAAAAAGGGACCAACAGACTCTACAGGATCACCTTACAATCTGTGGCTACATCCCCGTTCAATCAGACTGCGAACTGTCATCTACCCGGTACTAGTAATGTGCCGTTTGAGTTGAATCGGTGTCTGATCATTTCCTCCGCCGCCCAGAGGGCCTCAGCATCATCAGAGGGGAAAAAACTACAACTCCCCTCATCCATCCCCGCTGCCCTGAGGTAAAGCTCCACCTGTGGGGAGCTGTACTACTATGAGCTGCACCTCCATCACCTCAGCAGCCGGCAGCAGCGCTGGTATCCAAATTACCAGGTACCACAGGTAACGTCACGATACCCTTCCCTTCCCCTCCATCATCATCACCCCCACCATCCCCGCCATTGAGGGTCCAGGGCACGAAACCGAGAACTGACCAGCCGTGATTCCCCCATCGAAGCAACCGCCTATCCCAGTATCCGAGTACCCCCCTACCAAGGCGACAGACTCATTTCCAGGGATCTTAGGAGCAAAAATTGGTGGACATACACCTGAATAAGCATTATACACATCTAACTAAACTGATGACATCCGATGTACACGGACTCTGACTAAAATTTTGTACCACTCTACATGGTATCAAAGTGTCATATTTTCAGTATTGTCCCATGAAAAGATAAGAAAATATTTTAAAAAAATGTGAGGGGTGTACTCACTTGTGATATACTGTATATATAGATTTTTAAACATTTTCCATTTCCCAGCCCTCACTCACGTGCACAATGCTTCTACCCCAGCTTTTGCAGAAGCGCTGGGAACAACAAATCCAGAGCCGCTCTCCGCATAGATTGTGGTAATAGCCAGAAATGCTGCACCTACAATTAGGTAACAAAACATGGTCACATCTAATGAAGTGGACTGCAATGAAAATGGTGACTCACACATACAATTAAAATCATACTGGAGTGAGAGCTTTCAGTGCTGGGTCACGGTGCCCGAAACCGTTTTGGAATATTTACAGTATTATAATCTGTTCTCTATTCACAGTTGTAAACATTCATACAAGACACAGAAGTGACCCAGAACAACAATGTCTGGGAACTCGCTATCTAACTTATGGAGAGAAAAGTTTTCCTGCAACCATAAGAAGACAGTTAAGTAGGTGAGGAGATTGTAGCCACATCCCTCCTCTAGGAAATATGCAAATTTGCACTTCAGTAAGGAAGTGGAAGAACTCTAGCACCACCTTTAAGTAGCTCCTCAAAGTCATAATCGCTTTCCAAAAAGCTTTTAATATGACAGAGATTTGTGCCAGATCAGAACCCCAAACTACAGACGCTGCGTTTCAGGGTAACTGCCCCTCATCAGTGTAGTGTGTGGGATATTCTGATCTGGCTGTGTGAGTGGGCTAAGACAAGGTCTTCTCTCCATAAGGTAGATAGCAAGTTCCCAGACCTTGTCTTAGCCCACTCACACAGCCCGATCAGAATATCCACACATACTACACTGATGAGGAGCAGTTACCCCGAAATGCAGCGTCTGTAGTTTGGGGTTCTGATCTGGTATAAATCCTTAGTCATATATTAAAAGCTTGTTGGAAAGCAATGCTGACTTTAAAGAGCTACTTAAGGTGGCGCTGGAGTTCTTCCACTTCCTTACTGAAGTGCAAATTTACTGATTAAACAAATCAGTCACAACACAGAATATAGAAATAGACCTTTTTAGGTGTTCAGACATTTTCCCATCTTTGCCCTTATTAATGGCAGTTATTTTAGTGTAGACCTATTCTTCCCTTTTTCAACCATGTGATGAGACCTCTGGGTATCTGAGATCAGAGGGTCATAACGTTTAACTAAACATAGGTCATCTTTAAAACTCACTCGTGATCATGAGTAAAAAGGGGAATTACTATTTTCTTTCAGTGCTGAAGGGGTTAAAAGTTGCTCTTTTTCTGCAGAGAACCATACAGAAAAACCTTGAAGCCCATGTAAAACTAAGGATTTTCATACCCAACCTAAATCCTTACACTATGGATTGAAAAGGATTCACTATGATTGTTTGGGATCAGAAGGCAAGTGGTGGCAGAACCAGAATTACCTGTCATTGATAAGCCAACGATCCGAGTACCGCTCCGACTAGGTAAACAAGACTGCCACATCTGTATTCTGCATCCAACGCAGTGTTAAATTATTAATGGCTTAATAATAAAGGAAAAGTTATCAAAACAATTCTAATTAAACTATTACTGCCTAAAGGACATCCATACAAAATTTAATACCGTTGTGGAAACGGGAAATCTGACTCAGCTAATCAAATTTTATAGTGGAGAATGATACTTCAATCGGAGCACAATAAATTGAGTCATGAACTATGTACACATTTACTAGGCACGCCTGCGGGCAGCACCGGGACTAAAATGAGTTTCGGATTGTATACAATGAGATTTTTCACAGTGGCCCAAACAGCTGATAAATCAAAACATGGATCCAAACATGCGCACACACAATATACTTCAAAACACTTCCCAACAAAGTTTTATCATCGCAGCCACACCGTAGTAGAGCACACATCAGAAAGCTGTACACACCACAAGGATGGGACATGGTAAAGGCCAGCTTCACACCATGGTTTTGTGCTGTCAGGTTGGATCCTGTTTCTTGCCAGATCCACCGGACAGAGCCTGACAGCAGAGGATGAGCAGAAAGTGTGGCCAAATATGCCCCCCGTTCCTGTTTATTGCAGGATTTGTTTCAGCTGCTGTCCACGGTGCTGATCTGTCACCCTGTGCGTGCAGTGCTGCTGTCCATGGTGCTGAATGAGCACGGCAGCATTTCAGAGCCTGCGCTGTGGTGTACATCAGATCCAGGAAACGATCCGGCACCCATAGACTCCCATGTTATGGGTGTCTGATCACCTTGGATCCAGGATTAGCAGATTTTGTCTGATTTTTGCACCAGAGCCAAAAACTGATGCAAGCTCCGATTTTGTGCCAAGTGAAAAACCGGACTAAATCGATCAGTGACAGAAAACAAAACCAGAAGGCCAAACAGGACCAATCAGGCACCATAGGAATACATTGAAGGTAAATCCGGATCAGGTTGTCGGGTAAAAAGCAGACACAACCGGATGCAGAAAACCGTGGGGTGAAGCCAGCGTAAGACTCACTACTGCTCACACCTTAAAGCGGTGCCTATACGTTGCAGAAGATATTCACATATCCTTAGTAACTTACTCTTAATCTCAGACTAAAGTAATGCACATGCAAAATAAATAAAATATATAATATATTATAACAAGGTATAAGGCCACGTGCACACCTTAGTATTTGTTGTTTTTTTTTACCTCCGTATTTGTAGCCAAAACCAGGAATAGGTGATATAATAAATACAGCAATGGTGATTTTTTTTCTATACGGAATTTCCAACCACAGATACACTTTAAAAAACATAGATGGCCAAAACACAATACGGTAGATATCTTTTACAATTAAGTGTAGGCATAATTAAGCCAAATAATGAGGAGTACCATATCGTTCAGACTATAAGACTCACCTGTTACCCAAGAAATTTTGGGAAGGGGGGGGGGGGGGGTAAAGTGAGGGTTGCGTCTCAGTCTGGATGTATGGTCTGGCTGTGCTGTGGGGTCGGGGAAGCGACAGTGGAGCAGGTCACCGGTGGCTGGAACAGGCTGCAGCAGCGTCTGCTGGTTACTGTGTGTCCCGGCTGATTAAAGGGGTTGTCTGGGCTTTTTCTATAAATTTACAGGTATATCTAGGCTGCAAAATATTGACAGTTTGTAATATACATCCTGTCAACATTTCAGGGTTTCCTAGATATCAACGATTTACAGCTGCCAGGGAGTGTCCAGAGGGATTGTATGGTTTGTATTGGAGCAGAATGTAAATAGAGAACTGGTAGTATACTCCCAGTCTCATACAAACAACCAGTCTACAGTATGGCCAGCCACCCCCAGGAACCTACAGGCCCGCCCCCTCTCCAGTCTCAGTATGGCCAACCACACGCAGGATGCTACAGGCCCGCCCCAACCCCTAATGTCACCACCCACCCCCATAGTATACAGCGGTCCCCTGCTCCACTGATACACTGTGCCAAATCCACAGCTGTGAAGGAGATTCAGCACAGTGCAGGAGGGACCGCTGCATGTGTGTGCGCTCACCTTGTGGCCGCTGTCAGTGCAGCCGAGGTCCGCAGCCCTGGTCTCTGTGCCCTAGAGCCGAGGCTCTTACTGTCTATTCCTCCTGTACCATAGAGCAGGGCACAGAGCCGGTGGAGCCGGTCTTCTCTATACTGCAGCCGTCGGCTATATGGTACTAGATGTTAGAGCGTAAGAGCATCAGGCTCCACAGCACAGAGACCCGAGCTGCAGACCACAGTTCCAGGGCACAGAGACCCAAGCTACGGACCTCGTTTGCACCAACAGCAGCCACAGGGTGAGTGCACACACACATGCAGCAGTCCCTCCTGCACTGACATTGTGCCAAATCTCCTTCACAGCTACGGATTCGGCACAGTGTGTCAGTGGAGCAGGGGATCGCTGTGTACACTGGAGGTGGGCTGTTGGATCCCGGGGATGGCAGGGAATACTGTAGACTAGGGGAGGGGCGTGTTTGTACGAGGCTGGGAGGAAACGACCATTTCTCCATTTACACACTGCTCCATTACAAAACGCCCTATGGATACAAAACGCCCTATGTAATATACATTCTGTCAATATTTTGCAAACAGTCAACATTTTTCAGGACAGATACACAGAAATTATCAAAAAAAAAAAACGGACAACCCCTTTAAAAAGGGGAACTCCACTGAGAGAAATTTTTTTAGTACAGTTCCTGCTCTGCTACATGATGAAGCAGAGCCATACACTGCAGTTCTAGCATCTATAGATCTATTACAATTCAATAAAATCATACCTGCTCCTCTGGCCCCCATCTCAGGGGATCCAGAATGTACAGCCCCAGAGCTTCATGTAGGAGCAGAAAGCAGGAGGATGCGTCAGGGGCGTGGATGCTGGGAGCTGCAGGATCAGCCTACATCCACGCCCCCTCACAATTCTGTTTAGTGATGGGGCGTGCACAGATTTAGGTTCCCTAAGGTGGGGGGCCAGAACAGAGGAGCAGGTATGATTTTACCGATTTATAAGATCTAGAGATCGTAGAATGGCAGTGTACGGCTCTGCTTCATCATGTAGCAGGGCAGGAACTGTACTAAATTCTCTCTCACTGGAGTTCCCCTTTAAGATGGTGTACCATTCACTGCACTCCCCCTGCCCATCATCTCTCAGCACTGAAGCAGGCACTGAGACGTGGACGGAAGGGGTGAATATTACATTAAAGAGGACCTGTCACCCCCCTGGTGCATGGCAATCTAAATGCAGCATGTCTGCTGCATTCAGGGAAGGAGTCCCCCATGTCTCTAGCCCCCCTGTATCCTGAGATATATACCCTAGCCGGTGACTTCATGCGTGAAGTCACCGGCTAGGGTATATATCTCGGGGTACAGGGGGGCTAGAGCCATGGGGGACTCCTTCCCTGAATGCAGCAGGTCCTCCAAGTTAAACAGCCAGCACATGTGATCACCCGACGCTGTTGCAGCAGTGGGCAATAGTCTGTGTCAATATCACTGTTACCCATGCATCATCATTGGTGTGTCGAAGCAGTCAATATCCCGGCAGTGAACAGATCATACTCTCCTCCCATCACTTCTGCCTTCTTGTGCGGGCAGATAACAGTGTGTGTGGAGTGGGACACCTTACAGAAGTCATCGCTGCATGTGCCACTCACACACTGATCAGCGACTGATATAAGCCAGAAGAATGGCGCGATGCTACAGGAAAAGCAGCGGAGGGTGAATGTTTTTTATTTATTTTTTTTATTTTTAACGGTGCTCTGTGATGGGGGATCATAAATCAGGTTGAGGGACAAATACCAATATATGGGGCACAATAACCATGGACTTTTCCAGCCCACTAATATCAGCCCACAGCTGTCTGCTTTACCTCTGTTGGTCATCTGAAATACGAGAAACCCCATTTTGTTTTTATTTATTTAATGGGTAATGCACTAAAGGGTACAAGTTTATCATATGTTAAAAAAGCTGCAGGGCTTCTGAAAATATGAAGAATGTACATAGAGTATTCTAAAATGAAAAACGGAATTAGACTTACCGGTAATTCTCTTCCGGGGAATCCTCCACGACAGCACTACAGGAGGTTGCCTCTTGGCCCTAATAGGGGCAGGAAACACAGAGGGTAAATAGCCCCTCCCACCTCTAACCAGTGTTTATCAAGGACCAACGGAAAAAGAAGTTCCAAGACATACTTACACCAGTAGAAAGAGAAAAAAAAAAAAAAAAAAAAAGAAGGACAACACAGCACGACGAACGTCCAACATATGAAACTTCTGTTCCCGGTCATTAGCTGGGTTCTGACAGAACAAAGGCAACACGATTTCCTGGGAACGATAGAAATCAGAGGAGACTTTCAGGAGGAAGGAAGGATCGAGCCTGAGGATCAAGCAATCGTCCAGGATCCTGAGATAAGGTTCAGTAATGGCCAAGGCCTGGAGTTCACCAGCTCGCCTCGCAGACGTAATGGCTACCAAAAAGGCCGTTTTCCATGACAGCTTGCACAAGGACAGTGACGTTAATGGCTCAAACGAAGAACCTGCCAGTCCAGTCAACACTACACTGAGGTCCCACGGAGGACAAGCATTGAATCTTCATGGAAGAAGACGGGCCGCCGCTCTCAAACCACTGGATCCATGGATTGGTCAAAAAAGGTACTAATGGCTGACACTTGGACCTTGAGGGTACTAGGGTGCAAACCCTTATCCAGGCCATCCTGCAGGAAATGCAGAATGGAGGCAATGTTAGGCCGGAAAGGATCCGGAGGGAACGCCCCGCACCAGGAATGATATACTTTCCACACTTTAGCGTAGATGGCATTTGTAACTGGCTTTCTACTATCCCTCAGGGTAGCAATTGCCTTCTCCGAAAGACCCAGACGTCTCAGAAGCTCGCATTCAGAAGCCAGGACGTCAGGCAGAGATGGCCCAGCTCCGTCCAGAAGATAGCTCCCTGACATAGAAGGTCCCACCGGAGGGGGAGATGAACCGATGCAGCTGTTTACATTTGATTGAGCAATGCAAACCAGTCCCGCCAGTCCAGGTTGAACCGCCAAGGGTGAGCAAGAGCGTCCACTGCCAAACAGGTCCCATCCTGGTGTAGAGAAAAAATACTGCACCACTTGTGCGTTCTGACGACTGGCAAAAAGATCCACCTCTGGACACCCCCAGATCCTGGTCAATTTCCGAAAAACACCCGGATGGAGACTCCATTCGCCCGGTAGGATGTCCTGACGACTCAAGAAATCAGCCTCCACATTTCGGGGCCCTTCCAGATGAAATGCTGAGATGGAAAGAAGATGGCGCTCTGCCCAGGAGAAGATTCGAGCTGAGACCTCTAGCAGACTGCGAAAGCGGGTACCCCCTTGGTGCCGTAGATGTGCTACCATTGTGACATTGTCTGAAAAGATCTTTACATGTTTCCCCTGAAGCAAGTCCTGACCTGTGCGGAGCGCCGCCAACACTACACAGAGCTCTCAGACTTTGGAAGACCGCTTGCTGACCTGATTGGACCAGCGTCCTTGGAAGGAGAAATGGGAGACCATAGCCCCCCAACCCCTTTGTCTGGCATCGGTATAGACTATCACCAGGGGAACCTGGAGCCATGAAATTCCTTTCTGTATGATCACTGGATCCAACCACCACTGGAGGGACTGAAGGACCACCAGAGGCAACAGGATCCTGGCATCGAGGCCTCATGGAAGACCATTCCAGCGGGCGAGGATGTGTGACTGAAGCACTCTCGAGTGCGCTTGAGCCCATGGAACCACGGGTATGAAGGCTGTCATGGACCCAAAGGCAAACATTGCAGTATGAAGAGAGACTCTGCGACAGCGAAGTAGAGAGTGAAGCTTGTCCTGAAGAAGAATACGCTTGTCTGAGGGAAGAAAACTCATCTGCCTGTCTGAATCCAGAAGACACCCAAGGAACACCTTCCTCCAAGAAGGTGATCGGCTTGATTTTAAAACGCCTTCAAACCAGTTGTGGGGATCACAACTGGACCAGGTGAGCAGCTTCACAGCACCACCACCTTACACAAGTGTCATCAGTGATAGGGCACTATTGCGCCTCTTGTCCCCCTCCCTATCTTTCTTTTCACAGGCTTGATTTTGGAAGATTCACCAGCCAGCCTAGGGAATGAAAGATGTGGAGCAGCTCCTGAGTTTGCGTCCGTAGAAGACACTCTGAGGAAGCCATGATCAGGAAGTCATCTAAATAGGGCACTATCATGATGTTTTTCTTCCTGACAAAAGCCATGACCTCTGCAATAACCTTTGTGAACATGCGAGGGGCAGAGGACAGGCCGAACGGCAGCATCCGTAATTGGAAATGATGGACCTGTCCCTGGAACCAGACTGCAAACCGGAGAAACCATTGATCCACAGGATGGATGGGAATGTGATAGTAAGCATTTTGCAGGTCCACTGTTGCCATCACAAAATCCTTCCTGATCAGTGGAACGGTAGATCTGAGAGATACCATCTTGAAACGGGAATAAACCACCCGAGAGTTCAGAGACTGGAGAATGATAACGGAGCAGTAAGAAGGCACGAATAGTGGCCCTCTACCTCTCCCGTAGGAACCGAAATGACAGCGCCCATCTGAAGCAGACTTGAACCTCCTTTCCAAGGGAAGATTGCAACTTGAGAGGACAGAGTGGTCAGAGAGTAATGACTGGGGTTTGGGGTGGGGTGGGGGTGGGGGGGGGAAGAGAACTGAATTCACATCCCCGCCTGATGATCCGGAGGATGACGGGGCAAGCTATAATCTGCCGCCACAGGGAAAGACTCCTACCCCCACCGGAATGGCGTCACTTCCTATCCAAGGTATGAGAGGAAAAGATGCTCTTTCCCTTCCCCCCCCTTTTGGATAACTCCAGTGGCAGCTCTTTCCCTTCTCCTTCTGGGGCTAGGAATGCAACCGATAGTGGGACCGAAAAAGAATGCTGTGCCCGAAAAGACGAAGACTAAGTCCTAGGCTCCGCCAAGCTCTTTTTCTCAGAGACCTTCTCCAAAAGCTGGTCCAGGACCTGGCCGAACACGTACTCCCCATGGAAGGGAATAGAGCAGAGCTTACTCTTAGATGCCATATCCCCCGACTAAGACCTCAGCCAGATGGCTCTTCTAGCGGTATTGGAGAGGACCATATTCCTGGCTGCAGCCCTGATTGACTTAGTCGACGTATCGGCAAGGAAACTAGCGGCCTTCAGCAGGAGGGGTATGGAAGCCAGCAATTCTCTCTGTGTTCTGCCCCCCCACATGGGACTACAACTGGCCCAGCCACTGGAACATAGACCGAGCCACACAAGTCGAAGCGACATTAGAGGTTAACAAAAAGGATGAGGACTCCCAGGATTTCTTTAGTAAGCCATCGGCCTTACGATCCATTGGATCTTTTAACTGCGATGAGTCTTCAAAGGGCAACGTGGTTTTGTTGGCCACTTTAGCATCTGCACATTCGCACGTGGCATCTCCGTCCAGAGTTTGGACACTGACAAATCCATAGGAAAATAACTTTTCATCCGTCCTGGGATCACATATCGCTTCTCAGAAAGCCTCCACTCATCCAGGACCATATCCCTCAAGCTATCATGCACGGGAAACACGGCCGTTTATTTTCGACCGCAATCCCTTGAACATGATATCCTGAATAGAGTGTGAAGCTTCCTCCTCCACTAATCCCATTGGTGGTCCGGACAGCAGAGACCAGCTCAGATATCCTCCGAGGAAAAATAATATCGACGGAGACCATCACTGCCCTGGGGTGTATCAGACTCATCCGCCAGGCTTTCTTCAGAAGCAGACATGTCAGACACTTCCAGAGTGGGATCCTTCATCTTAAGCCTCTTAGGCGACAGGGGGGGGTGGCAGAAGCTGGAGGCCCAGCCACCGAACCCAAAGACAACCGAATTTCCCTCTGAATGAGTTTTAAGCTCCTCCATGAGTGACAGCTTTTCTTCTCCCATGACCTTCTCAGTACAGGCGGGTCATAACAGCTTCGTACGGGTGGGGGACAGCTTTTTGTTACAGTCCCCAGACCGTCTGGAGGAAGAGGATTTGGTCTTCAGTGCCTGTTCCTTGTCTCCCTGAAACAAACAGGGAGAGAATGAATGAGGACGGAGCTAGTAGGGAAAAACACCTCGTACCCGAGTCCTACTCACAGGGCCAGAGAGGGGCGCTGGTCTCTGCATCTGCAGCCATAGACACACCATCAGGGGCAGCCTGAGACATAATGTTACGATAGAGAAAAGAAAGAGAAAGAGGCGCAATAGTGCGGTTACCAGGGGGCTTTTTTTAGCGTGGCGTACTAATAGGTGGCCACTCACCTTATCGGGTTGTGCTGTCCCCGCACAACCCGGTAATACATTTGATAAGGCGCCCTTCACAGGCTCTAGCTCATCCGCACACCGCGTGCTCCGGGGGCTCCGAGCATCCGGTCACGTCACCGCAGGTCCTTAAGTTAAAGCTCCTGTTGCCAGGCGACGCTAGGTCCTCACGTTAAGCTGCACTCTACGCCTAGCTGCTCCCCGCCGCTTTACCCTCAGAAAGGGATTTATATTAGAAGGTAAAAAAAACTATAAGCGGTCTAATTGGAGGCGCTCAGGCACAAAAGGCAGCAGGCACTGGGATGGTTTTTCAACAGACCTTTATTCAGGCTCCCCTCCTACTCCACAACATGTTTCGATAGATTCTCTATCTTCCTTAGGCGGCCGTCACACGCACAGATATCTTGCCCGATATCGTTTAAGCGATCTCCTTTTTGATCGCTTAAGCGATATCGGGCTTGAAATCGATGCATGTAATCAAGCGATTCACGATGTGAAATCGCTTGATCGTGACATCGCTGATCTGAGGTCCGGTTCTCAGATCTAGCGATGATCGATTTCACGATCTCCTTCATCGTGGTGTATAACACCACGATGAACGATCTCCCAGCGCAGAGTCTATGCTGGGAGATGGTATCTATGGTACACGTCGGGTAACTAAGCGACGCGCGGCGCCTAGTAACCCGATGTGTACCATAGTTACCAGCGAGATCGCGGCTCCACATCGCTGGTGAGTCTGTCTGTGTGACATCTCACCAGCGATGTGAGCGATATTGTAAGCGATTGCGCGTGCACGTGATCGCTTACAATATCGCTATAGATATCTGTGCGTGTGACGGCCGCCTAAGGTGGTTACCTGAGGAAGATAGAGAATCTATCGAAACATGTTGTGGAGTAGGAGGGGAGCCTGAATAAAGGTCTGTTGAAAAACCATCCCAGTGCCTGCTGCCTTTTGTGCCTGAGCGCCTCCAATTAGACCGCTTAGTTTTTTTTACCTTATAATGTCACAATAGTCCTACCTGATCTGGTGTCATCACCAGGGGTCCTTATTACCAGGAACCGCGATGTAAGCGCCAACACCAGTGTGTCCATCCCCCCTCCACCTGCTGTCGACGCTGCAGCCAGTGAGCGCAGCAGGGAGGCCCGTAATCACATTGCGGCGTGCGGTCCACTGCGTTGCACCGCAACCGCGCCCCCGGGAATGGACGTCGCCCAGTCACTCCTGGCCGTCTGATGCACAGCCACCGAGCCCCCGGAAGTGACGCGCAAAAGGCGCCCACCGTCGCTTCCGGGCGCCAAACTCGAGCGCAGTCACCGTGGCCGGAGGGGAGGAAGCTGGGACTGCAGGAGACACAGACCCCAAAAAGCCAGCTCAGCTTGGCCATCAGGCGTCAGAGCGGGGGGGTGGTCCCGCTCCTCCAGAAGCGGGAGTGGCAGAGAGGAAGGGGCAGCGCCCGATCGCCTCACCGCCCGGCCCAGGTAAGGAGAGAACTGCCTGCCGGCCAGCAGCTCTCAGGAGAGCCTCTGTGCACCCCATAGGGACAGGAAACCATGGTGGTAGGGGCTATTTAACCTCTTTGCGTTTCCTGCCCCTATTAGGGCCAAGAGCAACCTCCTGTAGTATGGTCGTGGAGGATGGGAGGAGAAAAGACGGATGTTAAAAATGCATGCCATACAGATGGCATAGTGATGCAATGCAATGCAATGCAAAAAAAAAAAAAAAAAAAAAAGGAAGGTTACCCATGCGGATTCTTCTCATCTAACTCTTCTGAACTAGAATGGGATTTATTTTCACATTAATTTGAGCGACACCTTGAAGTGTTAACCACAAGAGCACCCAAAAGATCACTGACTAAGTTAACTGACATGGAAAAAAGACACACACAATATATAATGTGTATATATAGAGATTTAAGAATAATGCAATGCGAAGCTGGGTTTAAATCACGCACCAATTCGCAGCTGGACTGCGCCTATCGCTGATTGGTCGTGGGCGGCTGGCGCGACTAATTAGCAATGTGGGATTTCCATTACAGACAGACAGAATTAGACGATTATATAGTAGATTATATATATATATAATCACATATACTCTCAGAAAGTGGGCTTGGTTGGAGCTGCTGGGCAATGTGTCCACACACAGGAGGAAGCACGATGAAGTGGTGAAGCTGCGGTGATGGATGTCACATACAGAACACGGCTCCATTCCCCTCATCTCTCATTCATAATAGGAGATGTTCTCAGCAGATTACGACGAGATCTTCACACCGTAATCCGATTGCCCTTTTACAGGATTTGTTGATTTCCGTACAGCTCCTGAATATGGCATCTGTCACCCAAGACTTTAATCATTGAATTGCCCATTGCTGGCTGGCATTTCCTCCATACATCTGTATTTATCCACATCTGATTTGATCAATCCTTGTAACACGGATCTACACAGATAAGCGGCGCGGTTTCCCACCACTTCATTTATCTTCAGATTTTTTTTCTGGTTAGTAAGGATTTCATTATGGCCTGTGCGCTGCAGAGAAAGTCTGATCAAATCAACCTGTTTCCTAGTGTGAAAGGTATGAGGGTATGTGCACACTGGGCGGGTTTTCGGCGGTTTACCTGTGTAAACCGCCGTTTTGCATACATTAGTTTTATTTAAATTTATGTTAATCCAAACCGACGTTTGGATTAACATTGAAACTAATGTAACCCGCCCAAGCCTGTGCACATACCGGCGGTTACCTAGCGTCATCCGTTGCTAACCCGCAGGTTTCCCAGCGGGTTAGCAAAGAATGACCATGTTCTAAAAACCGGCCGGTTCTGCAGCGGCTGCAAGCAGAATCATGTGCTGCTTCCAGCCGCTGCAGAATCGCCGCCGAGAACCCGCTGGGCAGCCGCCGGATACCGCCCGGCTCCCGCAGCTCATAACCGCCAGGAAGCCGGTGCACGGCGCCGGAGCTTCCTGGCGGGTCCCGCCAGCAGCCGCCGACCGAACCGCCGGGTAAGTGTGCACTTACCCTGAGTCTTCTCGTGGTTATTACATTGTCATCTTAAATAAAGGATAGATGGCCATGATTTAATGGCCGGGATACATTATATTGTAACTGATCTGTGCTGTAAATCCAATCTTGTGTAGATACATGACCAGATTAGATTGCAAGGAGCTGGTGAACACAGCACACCTGAATGTGGCAGCACTCAGTGGTGTTCAAAAGTCCTGCATAGGCATAGGATAAATTGATTTTTCAAGTTTTATAAGTTTTCTGTCTAATATCTTCGATGCTAATATGACTTATTATATATGGTTTTGTTCAGAATACAATTTTGCATTCTCTCCCTGTAATATTTTTAGCTTTTGAAGCAGTTTTGCCTGAAATTATTGCAACAATATGGAAATTGAAAGCACAACTAAATATTGTACAGCTTCAGATCCAAAATTAGCCAATCACAGATGAGGTTCTTGTGCCCAATCATAACCTGGATATGGCAGCCAATCACATTCCATTACATTACATCACATCTGCTGCTTTGTTTGTTTTATCTGTTGGTCTATCTAGTGAATCATACTGTAGAGCTTTATGATGGGAGCCTTGTTTTATCTGTTGGTCTATCTAGTGAATCATACTGTAGAGCTCTATGATGGGAGCCTTCAGATTTTTGTCAGTGGAGGATCGTGTGCGAGTTGTGGTGCTACATGAAGAGGGTTATACTGGCCCCCAGATCACAAGGAAGGTCAAAAATGCGCATACCATAATTTATACTCTTGGGACATTCAAAAATGAGTATGGCATACAATGAGGGATTACAAAAATACATTTGTTCCACCAGTTTCACAGTAGAGATGCAGAAGTATGAAATATTTTTTCTTCACGCCTATGCAGGACTTTTGAACACCACTGTATCTATTAAAAGGCAACGTATATTGGGGCTGGCATATCGTGTGAGCATTGAGCCGATGGCCCCAGCACTGTCAGGGCCCCTGGTCATATACTAGCTAGAAGTATGAGGGGGTTGGAATGTAGTGAAAGCATGGAGCTCTGGTGGCCCAGCTCCCGCCATGCTGAAACTGCTCTGACATTGTGGTGATGACTGAGGAACAGATACTATATTATTGATTTAGAAGTGATCTAAAGATACTAGAACTGTAGTGGACAAGCCATGCCACTGTCCTTCCAGCTTTATCCATTCCCTTCTCAGGCAGGTGCAATTTAATCCCTTAATGAAGGCAGAGCTGTAGACAGATTGGAGCCGTTTTTGACAGTGGATGATCAATGCAGAACATGAAATAAGTGGGAAAAAGAGGCATTTTTCCTCTACTAGTTCACATTATATCATTTATCTTTACTAGTAATTAATACAATTTTAATATTACAGAAAAAAAAAAAAAATACTATCTGAAGTTTACTACAATCTGTAGAGCTCAATTATTTTTATACATTAGATGTCATTTTACATAGCCATTATCTTCTAAATACATGTAAAGTCTTTGCCAATTAATTTCTGACGAACAAGAAAATAATAAAATCGACTAAATTAATGATTTTCCCTAGAGTGCTGGCAATGTAATGGCACCATTGACATCTGCAATTTAACGCTAAGAACACATAACATGTTGGGGCTAGAAGTCTGGAGATCTATCACAGCAGGTAAAGGTCAAGTCATATCGAGGTCTATGTGCAGCTTACCTTTTCCTGCTTTAATTAGCTCTTTCCCGACCTCAAGTGTTACGTAAGCCGTGCCATTAAGAACGATGTCTGTGATGGTCCTCCAGGCATTGGCAGAAAGTCTTTCGGAAGGAGAAATGAAGTTCCCGGCCGCATTGTTTATCACCACCTAAGAGAGAATCTCGAATGAAATAAAAGTGCAAACCGGACTTCATTCATAAAAGCACAAGTAATACCATTCTATTTAACTTGAGGTTTAGAAGAAACAGTAGCAATTACTGTGGAAATAATTCCCAGTAAGTATGGTCTGTCTAATGGGATATAGACCAGCTTCACTCCCAACATACCGGAACGCCATCTAAGAGGTTTGTTAAAGGGAATCTGATGAAAGATAGCACCAATACGCGAGTCGGGACCCATCAGCAGGAGATACCCATGGGTTAGTTTATAATTGTGCTACACCTTTATTCATCTGCATATTGCTTTGATGCATCCTGACAATGTGCCCTATATACTTTCAGTTGAGTCTTTACTTCTATACACACATTCGGATGTACATTTTTTGTATATACACCCTTGAACCTCTCTCTTCCTATTGTTGTGCTTCAGTCTTACACAGTGGTGTAACTTGAGGCTCATGGGCCCCGATGAAAAAGCTTCAACGGGGCCCCCAATTATTGCAAATCTTTAATTGCAATAGTCTTTATATAGGCCAAAAGGATTTTTGGGGCCCCCTAGGCTCCAGGGCCCAGTGCAATTGCAACCCTTGCACCAGGGATCTCCAACTTAAGGCCTCGAAGGCCGCAAACAGGTCATGTTTTCAGGATTTGCTTAGTATTGCACAGGTGATAATATAATTACCTGCACTGGTGATGATTCCAACCCCCGTGCAATGCTAAGGAAATCCTGAAGACATGACCTGTGTGCGGCTCTTGACATCCCTGCCCTGCACTATTGTAGTTATGCCCCACTATCTGAGAAAACCCATACCTATTTTAATGATTTATTTCAATAAAGATTAATTTTTTTTTTATTTTTTTTTTTTAACCGCCCTGGCGGTACGATTAGGTCAGGAATTTCGTGCTAAAAGCGGTACCATTTTTTGCATGGAAATGGCAGAAATGACAGCAAAAAGGGCAAGCAGGGCAGTGAGGATGATCAGAATGTCAGATCTCAGTGTATACAATGTATCTGACTGGAATTCTGACAGGATTACACTTTTTTTTTTTTTATTTATTGTGTGTGTGTCACTTTATTTAGCTGGATCTTGTGCGTAGCTCCGCCTCCCATGAGCCTCTGCGGCTCAGAGACACAGATCCAGGAAGAAAGATGGCAGCCCCCACCGGGAATCACAGACAGAGCACATAGAGACCCCGCTGGACCACCAGGATGGGGTAAGGGGGCTCAGATTCAAGCTCTGGCATTCACCCCGAGCAGGACTCGGGGTTACCGCTTCTGGCAGTGAAATTTAACCCCGAGTCCTGCTCGGGAATACCGCTAGAGAGGTTAAAAGGCCATTTTTTTTACTTTTAGGCGTTACATTCATATATATTTTATATATGCCCACTTTCGTGTACAGGTCCATTTAAAGATTTACTTCAATACCCCTACCTTCTGTGCTGTACTTTTATATGGATATTAGGCCATGTTGACACGCTGAGTATTTGGTCAGTTTTCAACTCATTATTTGTAGCCAAATCCAGGAGTGGGTGATAAATACAGAAGTGGTGCAGGTGTTTCTATTAGACTTTTCCTCTTTCATCCTCTCCTGGTTTTGGCTACAAATACAGAGGTAAAAACAACCTCAAATAATCCACTTGTGTCCTTGGCCTTAGGCTATGTTCACATGCTCCGTACTGCTGCGTTTTTTGTTTTTTTTTGAGCACGCGTTTTACCTGGATTTTGAGGATCTGTTTATCGCGCACGTATAAAAAACGCACTGTGTTCAGATGCTGCGTATTTCCGCTTTTCTTTACAGGAGCATTTTTTCTGCATTGGGCACTTAAAAATTACAGTGATAAAGTCTGTTGAGAGAACAAAAATGCTATACTGTCTACACATGAATAAAATTTATTGGGGGAAGGGGTATATATAATGTGGGGGCGCCTGGGGAGGGGCTGCCCCAACCCCCAGCTGCCTATTTGTACTGGCTGGGAACCTAAAATATAGGCAAACCCTCACTGCCGTAAGGGAGTGCTTCTCTCACCTAACTTCTGGCAGCGACAGCGGTGCCATTGCTAGGTTCATCAGAGTTCACGCTTGACACAGCTCAGGCGTGAACTCAGATGAACTTTTCCATGACCGGGTACTCCACCTGTGCCTACTACATCTCTACCAGCAGAGGTGTGTGTCAGCTGGTAGAGATATAGCAGAGCTGAAGATGATCTTCTGTGGACTACATCGGAGGGGGGAGATTTTTCATTTTCAATATAGATGTGTTGCGTTTTATTTCTAATAAAAATATTTCTCTTTTTTTTTTTTCCATCTTTACTAGAAATACATGATAGTCGTGTCCAATATTGGCGTGACATCATGAATTTCGGGCTTAGGGCCAGCTTTGTATTACCCAGCGAGCCACCCAGCAGCAGGGCTGCTGGAAGAGTCAGATACAGTGCCAGAAGATGGCGCTTTAATGAACACACCATTTTCTGGGACGGCTGCGGACTACAATTCACAGTGGGTGGGGGCCCAGAGAGCTTGGGCCACCCTGCGCTGCAGATTCCAGCCCCCAGCTGCCCAGTGGTACCTGGCTGGAAACAAAAATAGGGCAATTATCTCATGAAATTCATGAACTAATTAAAATATAACCCCAAAACACAACCCTAGAGTTAGGGGTTAAAAAATATATTCAAGAGCTCCTGCCGCCTTTTCTATTGCCCCAGGCATTTTTTGATTGCCAGCTAAGGGAATCCCAAGCAGCTACTGGCTGGTAACCCCCGCTGCTTGGTGTTACCTTTACTGGCAATGGAAAATCCAAGGAAGCCCTTTTTTTAACATACAAAAAAATAGAAAGATGTGTGCTTCGCCAGATTTTGTATGTATGTAGTATTGAGTTTTAAAAGTATAAAAATAAAAAGACAGACAGACACCAGAAAAACATTTTTATTATAAAAAGAAAAAAGCCAAACACAAATACATACATACATACACACTTTATTAAATACAAACCAAATCCCTCCAACGTAATCCTGGGTCAAGGGTCCCGCAACGTCCAAACTGGATCCAATATCATCTGATTGGTTTGCCGGCCGGTCAACTAATCAGATTGTGTGTCAGGTTCAAGGACCTGAATCACCTGACACCTCCTGATTGCTTTACCGGCCGGTAAAACAAATCAACTGATGGTGTCAGGT
Organism: Allobates femoralis; assembly: GCA_033576535.1. Lineage (NCBI taxonomy): Eukaryota > Metazoa > Chordata > Amphibia > Anura > Aromobatidae > Allobates > Allobates femoralis. The sequence goes on from JARQOC010000005.1 coordinate 82,127,762, forward strand.
GACTGCATCGGCTGATTACCAGCAGGTTCTGTAGCTGATCGGACATGTCCCGGGACAGTCTGCGGAGAGGAGAATATGAATTTTCTCTTTATTGTTCACTTTTCATTTCGCTTTAGCAGCGAATGTACAAGCAGCCAGAAGCTGCTTGTACATACGCTGCTAAAGCGAAAGTACATGTTACATGGGGGGAGGAACACAGGAGGATTCTTCCTCCCCTGTGTGACATCACTTCCTCTTGCTCCCACGCTTATAGGTCCTGAAATACAGCATAGTCTAAACGGTAATGCTTATTCCAGCACTTATAATGGGGCTACTGGAGGAGGCGCAGACACCAATGCGCTTTTGGGGAAAAGCCTGGCCGAGAAAAGCACGGCAATTTCGCTGTGTGTGAACCTAGCCTTACACAACCACTACTTACCTAGGATTGACCCAGAGTTACAGCCCGTTTAAATTCCAAAAATTCACAGATTGCAAGGAAAATCTGCAGCAGTTTCACAAAATTCAGCAGTGAAAATTAGAAATGAAGTACAGAATGGAAGCAAATGGGGTTAAACAAAATAAAAATTCACATATGGTAATAAAAGACTGCTGCGCTCAGCTTTTTTTCCCCAGCAGCACCGTCAAGAAAGAGTGTGGCATCTGTAAAGATTCCAACTGCTGCTCCTGGCCAAGGCTGCTTTCACACCATCAGTTTTTTGGTATCCGCGTGCTTCCAGCTTAAACGGTATCCAGTTCTTTACAGTTCCCCCTGATCTGGGTGATCACGGTTTTTTCATAGAGACCAAAAACACATTTTGTAGAGATTTTGGTGCCAGTTTCAAAACACACCCATATCAGTGTCAATGAGGGTTAAATTCGAATGTGGCTCTATGGAACCCAGATCCAGGTTTGTAAACTGAGCATTCCCAGAACCCAGTTGTAAATGACACACCCACTAGTGGGGGAGATTCTGCTACTTTCAAATAAAAAAGAAAAAAAAAAAAAAATCCAATCAGTAAGTTATCACCTATTCGCCAAAAACAAGTTGAGTAACTGTGGATGGCACAGATTGGCATGAAAGGTGACAGATTCCCTTTAACATGCGGCCCGTACAGACTGCAACTGTCATATCTTCAGTGCTGGTTATAAAGAAAATTTGTCATCAGATTTTCTACTACAAGGAAACTCGTTATTTTACATTATAAATAAGTGTAAATGGAGATGGAGACCATGTGCCAAACAGCAACAGTCTTTGTAAAGAGATTTAGTCATTTTACAATCAATAGTAAGTCGTGTTCAGACACATCCAGAAACCAAAGTCACAATCTTGATAATAAAAAGTGCCTAGAATGAGTTTAGAGATCCCAGTAGGTGGGAAAGATTCTTAATTCTAATGATCTTTGGAACTGCCTGGGGATCTCCACTAGATTGGCTGCCCGATATAGTCCACTGGGTGTTGTGACCCATTTACAGAACTTAATGAAATTTTACAAAGCCGCACCTCATCACAACAATTCGAGGCACTGCTAAACATATCATGGTATTTAATGTATAGTCAGTCATCGCAGATTGGACACTATTTATTTTACTCACTTAGGGCGCCTTCACACTGGCGTTCCCCTCCGCAGCGTTCTGCGGAGGGGAATCACCATGTGTACGCAGCGGCCGCCAGCTCCTATCTTTAGAATGGAAACGCACGGTGCTGTGCTTGCCAGCGCATGACCGTGCGCACCCATTCACTCCCATATGTGATCTGTGCGCAGGCGCATGCCTGCGCACAAGTCACTCACTCCCGCCCGCACCAGGATGCAACATGTTGCGTCCCTGGTGCGGGCGGGAGTGACTTGTGCGCAGGCATCCGCCTGCGCACAGATCACATATGGGAGTGAATGGGTGCGCACGGTCATGCGCTGGCAAGCGCAGCACTGTGCGTTCCCATTCTAAAGATAGGAGCTGGCGGCCGCTGCGTACACATGGCGATTCCCCTCCGCAGAACGCTGTGGAGGGGAACGCCAGTGTGAAGGCGCCCTTAGTCATTAATTACACAGAACTTTATAAACATAATCATCATCATTGTCCCCATTGGGGGATCTCAATCTACATTCCCTGTCACTATGTCTTTGGAGTGTGGGAGGAAACCTGAGAACCCGGAGGAAACCAACAAACACAGGGAGAGCATACAAACTGCTTGCAGATGTCCTCCTTGGTGGGATTTGTTCCAACCAGGGCTGTGGAGTCTGTGTCCATTTTGATGGAGTCCGATTAAGGGAAATTGAGGAGACGGTTTGGCTTACTGACTTCACAGCCATGGTTGTGGAGTCTGTGTCCAGTCTGGTGGAGTTGGAGTCAGGGCTGTGGAGTCAGTAAGCCAAACAGCAGACTCCGAATCTTCAACTTCCGTAAATCTGACTCAGACTCCAACCAAAATGGACACAGACTCCACAACTCTGGCTGGAATCGAAGCTGGATTCAGGGAAATTGGGGAGCCAGAGTCGGATGTTTGTTAGAACCAGGGCTGTGAAGTCGATAAGCCAAACGGGGCTTGGATTGAAGCACCATCCTAGCTCAGCAGTCTATGTATTACACCATATTCACCATATTAGGTCTCTAGAAGAGGCTTAAAAGGTAATCAGTCAGCAGGTTTTTACTAGGTTATCTGAAGACATCATGGTGTTGGGGTTAACAGAGATTTCAGCTCAAAGCATTTTTTCAGAAACATTTTTTTTTTTGTTTATACAAAAAAGTTGTGAGTTCTCCATTGACTTCTATTATCCTCATTAAACAAGTCGAGCCTGTCTGAGCACCAAAATGCTCGTACAGAGCATGGTAGTGCTTGCTTATTACTACCACTGAGGCATCTGTCCACCATAGTGACCCACTACCTCATGCTAGTATATGTTTCTTTGCAGTAGTCCCTGGATAGCCAAGTGTAGTCTGCCATGCTTCCTAATAAAGTTAGCCAAACAGCATGTAGTCACATATCGGACAGAGATCACAATTTCAGCTCTGATAAATGTTCATCTAGGACGACGTTACCAGTATGTGTCAGGAAAAGCTCCTGTAAAAGATACTGCAGTCCAGGTGCACAGACACATATAAAGGACACCGTACCAAGTGACATCAGCTGGGTTTGTACATTAGCCAATTCATGAGACATTTCTCATCCAGGGGGTCCCACCCGGACCATGCCATACAACCATAGAAGAAAGGACCTCGCCTCACACGTTTATGTTTGCGTCAAGTGTTCTTTAATCCATGCCCATACAAGCGACGTTTCGACGTTTATAAGGTCTTTATCGAACTTGATAAAGACCTGAAAGGTCGAAACGTTGCCTGTATGGTGACCACTGGCCGTCTCACGCCTCGTGTCATTAATCTCATGGGAATTTATGTTATTAGCCCAATGTATATTGTTAGATTTGTAAAAATTGTTCCCATGCACAAAATACACATAACGTACTAGATTGTGTTTCTACCTGAAAATATTCTATAACATGAACTGTATCCATTGCTGGAATATGCTCTTTACATACAGTCAAAGGCCAGGTGCTGCACAATCATCAGGCAAATACAACATTTGCAAAGAAAATAGAGAAAGTTATTTTTTCCTGTTTCTGTGATTTTAGCTGCAGGACAAATAATGAGAAGAATCATGCAGAATAATTTATCAATGAATAAAGATTTCTCATCAATGTGATCAGAATCTTACTGGACCCTCCAAGGGAGCGAGGGCCCCCGGGGGCACCTGACCCTCCAAGGGAGCGAGGCTTCTAGCTCCAAGTGAATGGCACTCGTCAGTTCAAGTTTAGCACAAGCAAACATTCATCATGCGAGGGTTTTTGTTAAAAAGTCACTTTTTTTTTTTTACATGGGAAAAAAAAAAAAAAAAAAAAAAAAAAAAAAAACACGTGTTACAAAAAAAAAGAAATAAAATGTGATGTCAACAAATACCACAAATGGGTGCATGTGGTTCATGAATTCTGCACAATAATGAAAACATAAAAATTCTGTTTTTCTTTACAATTTAAAGTTTATAATGGCCATTTAAAAAAAAAAACAAAACAAACACACAACCCTTAGGGTACAGTTACACGTCGCAACATTGCATGCAATTTCACTTGCAACTTACTGGTTGCAGTGAAATCATGGACACATTGTTCTATTTGTACACAACAACAAAATGTAACAATGTGTCCATGATTTCACTGCAACCAGTAAGTTGCAAGTGAAATTGCATGCAATGTTGCGACGTGTAAAGGTACTCTAAAACTTGCATACATTTTTGTGGAAAGAAGAGTCAAAAACACGTAAAGCTTTCATAAGGGAAAACAAAAAGAAATAAGGTGCAGGTGTCACACTTTCACTGATCAAGAATCGATGAACTATCCCTCCCGGATAACCCCTTTGACATCAGTGTGAGCAAGATTATAGAAGGAAACTAAATATCTTAGTTGTACAGGCACCATTGTGTTGAATGTGCTGCCATAATGTTGTTGGTTGTGTATATGGTGAAAGAAAGGGCGATTGTGAAGCAAAGACATTCCAGAACAAATATCCGAGCGGCCCGGCCTCAATATCCAAGGGTTCTACCTATTGATAGAGTGCAGACAAACGCTGAACAGTCCAATCCCTCACTTATTCTTTTTTCCCCTCCGTCCTATCTACACTGTGTATGTGACAACTAGGGTGACAGACCGTGGCCGTGTGACTGCAGGGTCAGACTACACAGAAGTAGTTTGTATTCTGTAGCCAAGAAGATATAAAGATCTTCGGCAGAGCGAATGATACAAAACCAAAAAGGGGATTTTTAATAAATATTTTCAAAGTGGCTTCATAGTAATTCCCCAGCCCCGCATGCTTAGGTGACCAGTTTTCACATTACAACCTACATATTACAAAAAAAAAGACCTCAGACCTGACGAGGCTGACGTACTTACTCTGCAAGATGCATAAAACGTCTAAATGGCTGTATAAATCTTTATGAAAGTTCAACTCAATCTCCTAACCTCCAAACACACCTAGCCTGATTGACAGCTGCTCAGTGGTCCTCATCCCTGCTGAGATCTCAGACTGCTCGGTACAAGCTGTGGCGCATACCGCAGCAACTTGGGCTCATCAGATATTTACTTCTATAGCTCTGCTCAAACTGATCATCTTGAAATCAGGATCACACAGCTTTTCGGACATGGAAATTCAAAGTAAAAATTCCAGCTTCATCAGGCTGGAGAGAACCATAAAAAAATAGTAGATCAGTTTCAAAAGACAATTCAGGGGAATTTTATAACGTTTTATTAATTCTGGACGAACACTACCATACTCAGGTGCCTAGTGCTCGAAACAGGCAGTTGGGTGCTCGGATGGGCACAACGCAAATACTTGAGTATACTATAAGTCAATAGGGATCTCGAGCATTAATCCACTAATTCTTCTGGTAAAATGCTTGAGTTCCCCGTTGACTGACATTATACTGGAGTCATGCCCATCTGAGTACCTGAACATGGTCGTGCTCGCTCATCCCTACTGAACAGTTATGAAATTCCACAGAATTCCCTTGAAGCTGTTCTACTCATTTATAGTTCCCTCAAGCTTTTAAACAGGTCTTCGAACACCAGGAAGGCAGAGAGGATGTTCCTGGATCCTCTAGCAACAAGGACAATTTGCTTAGATGCTTTTTAGCTCGTCTTACCTGAACTCTACTATTAATAAAACACACTTGTGTTCATACAATTTTCATCTTGTATAATGGCCAGTGTGAACATGCTCTTATGGTTTGCATGTATATCAGCTCATGATCTGGCTCAATTTTATTGCTTTGCTATCAAACACATGCACGCTCAGCCGAGCGGAGGACGCATGTGGCGGAGGTAGTCCGGGCAGGCCGCTGTCAGCTGGGGGCCCTCTTACCTTTTCTTTTGAATGGGTCCGTTCTATAGTCACTATATTCCCTCTAGTGGTGACATGAATACATGGGCTCCAATATGAGAGTTCCCTTCTCGGTGCAGCACATTAACATTATAATACATTTCAGTGTAATTAATAATTATCTCCACACACATCATATTAATGTAAATTACACTGCGCTCAGACGCCAGGGTCACATACTAGCTAGGAGGATCAGCCGCAGATCTGAGCCGTTTAGCCAGGCTTCCTCCTGAACAGCGCTCATCACACTTCAAACAGAATAGGAAGACATTTCTTAATGACAGCTCTGTCCACCTGCTTTCATCAGTCATCCGGGAGAGTCACTAATAGGCCAGAGTAAATGCGGAGGGTGCAGTCACACCGGGATGTAATACACCGAGACGCTGAGGACAGAGGTCTGCCATCAATTCAGCACCAGCGGGTGATAAAGTGACCGCGAGGTGTGGGGACTACACAGATGAACGATGCAGCAGAGCTGTCTACACGGACAGGTTAGAAGGGTGGAGGAGAACTACAGAGTCCAGAAAGTCCAAACACACAGATTGGGCAGGAATGTGTTTATCATCTCTGCCTTGTCAGTCAGGAATAACACTAGTCCAATGCCTACTCTGCCTGCACAAGAGCCACCAGTAGCCCAAACCTGTGGAGTTTACAGGGGCTCGTCCCCTCGATGGTTAGGCCAAAACAAGAATCCAGGTAATGCATTTTATTGTAGACTAATGAATAAACTAACTACACCAGGGATTGTTGGACGGATCATAGGCGATGGACACAACCGTTTATACGACAGGGAACCATTATTACTGCACATTAGGTCATCTGTGGACAGAAAGGGGGAGGGGTTGGGGGGAGTTAGAGTACCGTTACACGTCGCAACATCGCATGCAATTTCACTGGCAATTTGCTGGTTGCAGTGAAATCATAGACACATTGTTCCATTTGTACACGGCAACAAAATGTAACAACGTGTCCATGATTTCACTGCAACCAGCAAATTGCCGGTGAAATTGCTAGCAAAATTGCGGCGTGCAACGGCACCCTTACAGCCAAAATCAGGCCACTGATGAAGGAAAATACTCACGCTTGGATGTCCGGCCACTTTAATGACTTCGGCTACAGCATTCTTCACAGAATCAGGATCTCTGACATCGCACTGAACAGCATGGACCTATGGAAGAATAGAAGACTGGAAAGTTGTAACCTTGTATTTTCCTGCACCATTACAGGGAATCTGTCAGCAGGTTTTTGCTATGTGATCTGAAGACAGCATGCAGTAAGGGTAACACAGAATCTTGTCAAGGTCTGTGGTGTTTATTTGTAATGTTTGTTTTAGCAGCAGGACCTGGTCATTGCTCTGACTTGCTGTCTTGTGCTTTGTGTGGTCTGACTATGCCCCCTGCTGTGATTGACACCCAACAGTACAATATCTATAGAAAGCCTGGTGTGGGCATGGGCAGATTTCTCAGCTCTGCTACATGGCTATATTTAAAAGATCTGGGTGTCAGAACGGCAGCACCCAGTATAGCAAGTGATACACAGTTAGATTCAGGGTCTCTTTGCCTATATCATGCTGCTCTTAAATGACATAGCAAAAGCCTTCTAACAGACTCCCTTTAACCCCAGTATTTGTAACCCATATGGGGTCAACAATGTAATAACTGGTCTAGATATAGATGAACAGACAATGTAAACCTGCAGGTACAAAGGTTATAAAGGGGTTGTCCAGCTGAACACATTTTTTTTCCCCAAAATGTGACAATGTATGAGGGAGGTTCTCTGAGGTATGCCCAACACCCCCATTTACACTCTTCTCATCCCCCCACTATCCGACATAACGCACAGCCAAACAAAATGTCAGCAGTGATGGAGGGAAGGGGGGCATCAGTATCTACACACACACACATATAAATTATGAATATATCAGGATAGAAGAGAAAAAAAAAAAAAAAAATATTTACTTCGGGACATCATGAAAAAGTTACCTTATTTCCAGTTTCCGATGCGATTTCAGCTGCAGTTGCTTTCAAAACATCCAGTTTCCTAAAGCCAAAATTAAAATAAAATGATTACATTTTGGACAAAAAATTATTACCGTATATACCCAATTATAAGTCGAGGCCCCCAATTTAACCCCTAAGAGTGGGGAAACCTATTGATGCAAGTATAAGCCTAGGGTGGGAAATGCTGCAGACCGCCATCCAAGTGGATAACACCCCCCCCCCCACCACCACCCCTTATCACTGGTGTATGGACCCCCATCCTGGTAACACTGGTATATAGATCCCCCCTCCCCCAAGTGACTTGAGTATAAGCCGAGGGGGGCAATTTTCAGCTGAAAAACTCGGCTTATACAGTATATGGATGCAATGCAGCTTACTTTTGCACTCCCTTTCTTCTGTACTCTCCAGTATTTAGTCCTGTTCTGCTCCTCCTCTCAGTGACATCACCACTCTACAGGCTCTCCAGGTCACACTGTGCTCTGCGACACTTGAAGGTACTAAAGGCCACTTCACACGCTCCGATATCTGAAATGTCACGCTTTTGGAGATCGTTCTTACGATCTCGTTAGTGCATCGTTGCGTGTAAACGCAGGATGTCTGAATGAGAATTCGTTGGATCAGATATCTCAAATTTTAGAGCAGGACCTCAAGTCTATCGTTCGTCGTCCAATTAAGGATCTGGGAAGCCGCAACATCGTTCAGTGTGAAATGATGAACGATGTCGTTCATAATTCTCCTATTCCTGCCGCTTTGTAAAATCATTCAAACGATCTTCTCCAAATAGCTGGCGCGTTGCCAAATTTAAGATACTTAACGATATCCTTGCGTGTGACAACCCACTAACGATGTCGGAAGGATCGCGCTCACGTGACATCGCTAACGATATCGTTCACAGATATCGTAGCATGTGAAGTGGCTTTAAGGCCGGAAAACACACTATGTGAGATGCTCACATGACTCACCTGGAACAACCACTGCCTCACCCGGAACAGCTACCGACTCTCTGAACGAGAGTGTGACAGCTCCATAAAAACACAAGCTTCTGATGTGCTTCCATCCAGAGAGATGGTGGCAGTTCCTGGTTAGGCAACACCTGTTCCGGGTGAGGCATGCGAGTATCTTGCATTCATCCCTCATCATGTGTCTCCAGCCTAATAATGTAAAGGTACAGTCACACGCGGCAATATTGCTTGCAATTTCACTGGCAATTTTCTGGTTACAGTGAAATCATGGACACATTATTCCATTTGTACACGGCAACAAAACAGAACAATGTGTCCATGATTTCACTGCAACCAGCAAGTCTATGAATCATCAGATTGAGGCTTCATTTACTTACAATGTGAAAGACTTCCAGGATGCGGACAGAGTGAACCAGATAATCCTAAAAGCTGTGACATCACTGAGAGAAGGAGCAGAACGGGACTGGATAGCGGAGATAGCACAGGTAGCAGAGGAAATGAATTCACATACTACAGTGCATGCACATATTCACATATTTACTTAAATATGTATATACATTAATGGGAGTCTGAGCAGCTGTCATGGAGGGTACAGGAACTGACGGTCCACCTTGTAGAGCTCACCTGCTGGAGATCACACACTCTGCGCCCAATCTGGACAACGCGGTCGTCATCCCTTTTCCCAGGCCTGTGCCACCTCCTGTAATAAAGGCCACTTTCCCTTTGAATGTATCAGGAGGCAACATCACATTCTGAATTGGGGGATAGAATTTGGCTTGAGGGTCTTCTTTGCTCTCGCCTGATGAGACTGGTGATCCATGGATGAATACCTGAAAGCATAAAAACATCAAGAATTTAGTATGGGGCACACAGCAATCCCTGGTGATCATGAAATAACATGAGGTTTAAAACTTAACGACACACTGATAATTGTGTTGTGGAATTTGTATAAAACCAGCCCCGAGCGGGCGCCAAATCATTGTCATTCCAGAGGAGTTTAGATTGATTTTTTTGTTGCCATTTTGCAGCATGAATTGCACTGATCTGAGGAGAGCGGTGTATTTTAAATCACAATAGACGCCATCATGCGACTCAGTCTGATATTCCATCTGAATGCTAAAGTTTTCAATCTAATTCAAAATGACTTTTCAGCTTAATTCAAAATGCAAAACCTTAATGGTGGAGTCTGAGAATAGGACGTGTGCACGGACCGGAAACATGGATCAGCTTTAAGACGGATGTGTGTATAAATCAATTAAAAATTACATGGATCGGTGTGTGGTCTAAGGGAAAAAAAAACAGAACAATGATGTGTGAACCCTTCATTTTACTGAAGCCATCTGACCGGTCACTACATGTCAGACCACTTTTGAAAGTCCATCTGCACCGAGAGGAGGATTATATAGAGAAAGGGAGACCCAGGATGAGACAAATGTTCGGCCATCATAGCACAACATGTACCGTATATACTCGTGTATAAGGTATACAGCCCCCAGCAGTGTGGTATACAGCAGCCTCCCCAGTGGCATATACAGACAGCAGCCTCCCCAGTGGTATATACAGCAGCAGCCCCAGTGGTAGTATACAGAGGCCCACCCCCCATCGGTATACAGGGCACCCCCCTTGCTGCCGCAAACCTGTAAAGTAATACATCATTATATTTATCCCTGTCGCCGCCATTGTGCTCCACCGGGTCTTCATGCTTCTTCCGGCTTCCTCCTCTGGCGCACAGACAATGACGTCATTGCCTGCGCCCACCGGAGGAGGAAGCCAGAAGAAGCATGAAGACCCGGTGGAGCACAATGGCGGCGACAGGAATAAATATAATGATGTATTACTTTACAGGTTTGCGGCAGCAAGGGGGGGGGGGCCCTGTATACCGATGGGGGTGGGCGCCTGTATATGACTCGCGTATAAGCCGAGGTGGGGACTTTTCAGCCCTATTTTTGAGCTGAAAAACTCGGCTTATACAGTACTATATTCAAGTATTTTTATTGTAACAAGTCAAATCAGGTAAACAGAGGTACAATAGACAAAATAAAATTGCTGGGAGGCAATATACAAATACATATACACACATACACATACATACACACACACACACAGAGATATATATAATATATATATATATATATATATATATATATATATATATATATATATATATATATATATATATATATATATATATATATATATATATATATATATATATATATCTCTATCTCTATCTCTATCAAAGTCAGGAAGGAACAATGATGTAGAATTACATGTACCAACGAAACAGGGAAATATTTCAATAAATAAAATAGGTTCGGTAGCAATAAGAATAAATTAACTAGAAGAGGGGGGGGGGGGGCGAATGAGGGTAAGTACAAGGTGATCAGAATTAACCCACTGTATTCAATTTATATTGTATATATGTCAAATTCTATTAGTCGAAGTATATAACATTTCAAAAGGTATTACATAACTTAAATTTTATCTTGAACAACGCAAAAGGTTCCCCTATGAAGGTTCAGGTTTCATAATAATGTTCCAAACCTCCCACTTCCTGGAATATTTTTTTTTTGCAAATTATTTCTAAGTGCATACGAATACTCACAAATAAGCACAACATGTACTACAGCTAGATTGAGTCGTATTAGCTCATACTGCATCATCCCAGGCTAACAAAAGTGATCAGAGATAGAAGCGCTGTGTCCTCAGAGCTCAAGAAGTAAAAGCCATTACAGGTCCTTTCCCCAAAATAAGGACAATGTCAAGGCCAGAGCGAAAATTGCTCAGAAAAGGAAGCATGGATGTCATCTTGTAAGTAGAGAACATGTCGGAAAAAAACATAATAGACATTCAGAAGAAAAAGGTCACTGGTGTTATGTAGTTCAGCCATTTCAAGTGACATCTGGGTTTCCAAAAAAATAAAATAATTACCGGTATATATATTATATTGTCATCAGGGCCATTAAAAAGGAAAACACTAGTCGTACATTTTTAATATATGCAATAACTTCAGGGGGTGAAGATGTAAAAAGGAAATTGACATGGTCTTGTTCTACCTGCAATTGCAATGTTTGCCTTATGTTTTTTCTATGGCAAACAATTTCAGTCATGGTAAGCCAAGGCTTAGGGCCACGTCTCACGGTTCAATTTGATGAACAATGTTGTCAGCGATCACATGCACGAGCGATCGCTAACAATATCGTTCATATCGCTGGTGAGCTGTCACACAGGCAGACTCACCAAAGATGAGGACCAGCAAGAACGCTGGTAACCATGGTACACATGGTAGACACTGGGTTACTAGGCGCCGTGCAGCGCTTAGTAACCAGATGTTTACCATGGATACAAGCTCCCAGCATAGGCTCAGCATCTCAGAAGCTCTGATGATCGCCTTTTATGCTGTTTGTACAATAAAGAATCGACTTGAAGATTGGTGAGTGTTGCCACCTCTGTATATACCCATTGCTGAGTAATGACTAATATAAGTGTTTCATTTTTTGTATTGAATTAATGAAATAAATTACCTTTTTGATGATATCCCAATTTAGATGCAGCTGTATATGTAGTATTCACATTGCTGGCAATAGGAAACCTCTCAGTTTATGTGAATATACTGCAGCAAATACTTTAGGCTAGGTTCACACTGGATGTTTTTGATGCGCAAAAAAAAAAAAATCTCACACACAGCTAACCGGTGTTTTTTTGACCTGCCGCAACTGCTAGATCATGGCAAAAACTGCACTTGCCATAAGTCCCAAAGAGAATGAATGGGGGCTTTTGGCCATTACGCGGTAGACTTGGTAAATCTGCTGGATCTGCCACAAATCAGCAAGAACGCTGATGTGAAAGGGGCCTTAGTGGTGCAGAAAGCACAGAAAATGAGCGTCAATTATTGCTCTGCTTTTCTGCTGCTGCACCACCACTCAATTACTCGCCCTCCCGGCGATATCTTCCTCCCGGGCATCAGCAGGACCTGCATGTATTGTACTGACAGGACCTGGACAGGTTACTCTCAGGCCGAGTCCCATGGGGCCAGGACCTGTCAGTTCTCATACAACTCGCAGGTCCTGCCGATGCCCATGAGGTAGATGTGCCGCCCAGCTTAGGGGACCGGGATACCCGGCGCAGGGTCCCTTTCCTTGGGGAAGTCACTGGTGGCTGGACCCAGGCCGTGGCCCCAGGCTGGCACACTCCTAAAAGGGGGTATTTACAGGGGATTTAGAAGTTTATATAATTTATAAAGTTTGTAGATGTTATTGTCGTGACGCCACCCAGAATAATGTGGCTATATATGGCCACCGCTGCCTTGTACTGGCCAGGGGATGATGGTGAGAGGCAGCTGAGATGGTATTGCCCTTTTCCGGGTAGGGCTGTAGGGTCCCCTGGACAGGTGATGTTAAAGTTAATGATGGATGAAGATGGAAGTATGGTGAGGAGATGTTAAGGGCACAGACACTTACTTGATTCACAGCAAATTCTCTCAGCGGTGATGGTCCCAATCCTGGATAGATGGTAGCTGTTAAATCAGAGGCTGAGGCACAGATGAAGTTTAACTGGTTTACTTTCAACCAAACTATAATACAACAAGTCCCGTCTCCGGAGTCTGCAATAGGGGTTCAGTTGCTCAGGCCCCACCGGGTCCTTTACCTCCTGCTTGCGCTGTCTATGTGGCCCTGCTGCCGTGTGTGAACTCGCTGCTGGCCCAAATCTGTCCTCTCTGGGTCCCACTCAACAGGCAACTTGAGTCCTTTGTCTCTCTCTGCTTACCCCCTCCGGGAGTACTGCTGAACTCTTAGTATGTTGCTGTGTCTGGCCCTGTGAAGCTTGTTGTTACCTCACGTTTTTCCGGTTGCTGTATTGTATATAACTAATGCAGCCACGGATCCGGTATCCGTATCTGCGCTTTTTATCTAGGGTAGATAATGATACTACCCGATTCTGAAAGTGTTCCTCTTATCAGTTTTCTCCTCCTCAGACCGATGGCTTGGCCCTGGAAATTGTCAGCCAGTCCTCAGGAACTCAATGCAGCTCCTGTCACTCTGAGCTCCTGGCTCCAACTGTCTGAAAATTTACCTCAAACCAGTGTTTTATCTCTAGGGAAGTCTCTGGTGTCTCTGGAGCTCCCCCTACTGGTCAAAGGTGGTAGTGCAGTGGCATGGCTTTCTAAGTGAGTGCAACTATTATGATCTTATACTGTGGCTAATACCCGCAGGGGCGCCACATAGACATCACCAGGGAGAGTAACAAAGGCGGTGTGTGTGTGTGTGTGTGTGTGTGTGTGTGTGTGTGTGTGTGTGTGTGTGTGTGTGTGTATGTGTGTGTATATATACACTGAAAACAAAAATTCAACACAAACGGATGATGCCTTCGTAATTTATTTTTATTTTTTTGCAAAAAGAGGATCAATTTTTTGTGCAGAAACTGCACCAAAAACAGAGCACGAACACTCTGACCTAAGGCCTAAGATGTGCACATGCCAATACTAACACTTCTTTCAAGGGATCAATACATCACATTAGTAACTGAACAGTGAAAGTTAATGCTTATAAATCGGCATCATTTCCTTTCAGGCCGATTGCATTCTTTACTAGGAGGATGATCGGCGTCACATGGAGCCATGCTCAGAGCTTGGTACACAAGGTACAGAGCACAGATGCCAAATCCCATACACCGTGCACCGGACGCCAACTGCGGGCACCAGACATCACTGCAAGGTGAAGTTCTGAACGGAGGCAATGAAGCGTTTAATTAAAATCTTACTTGTACCTTAAGGACATGTTTGTTAGTAATTTGATGTCCTTGAAATCATAACTGCATTCACAGTGAAATAACGCTGAGGCATCAGCCGGCTGTAAAGTAAAATAACCTCAGCAAACCACAGGCGGCGGCGCTCACACCACATGTTCCCGCTTATCCTGCACACCAGGGACTGAGATAACACACTGATGTCAGGGGGGCAAGAAACTCAATTACAAGCAATGCAAAATCATGGGTTAGATGGAAGCAAGGTGAGGGGTACAGGTCAGAAGAAATGCTGCACCGTACACAGATATATAATAAAGAATAATTTCGGCCCTGCATATCTGAATACAATCACATACACACGTGCAAAACCTTTAGGCAGGTATGGAAAAAACAAAGTGGTGTCAAGTAAGAATGCAGTGTATACACACACAGTCATAAAGGAGAATTTTGTGTACTCACCGTAAATTCCTTTTCTCTTAGCCTCTAATTGGGGGACACAGGACGATGGGTTATAGCATTCTGCCACTAGGAGGCGACACCAAGTAATTAACAAAATAAGCACAGTGGCTCCTCCCTGCAGTATATAACCCCCTGACTGGCACAGTCTAGCCAGTTTCATGCTAAAGCAGTAGGAGTAAAAAACTACACAAGCCGAAAAGTCAAACAAGGAAAAAAAACCAAGAAGGCCCAACAGGCCCAGGGACGGTGCTGTGTCCCCCAATTAGAGGCTAAGAGAAAAGGAATTTATGGTGAGCACACAAAGTTCTCCTTTTCTCCTTCGCCTCACTGGGGGACACAGGACGATGGGATGTCCTAAAGCAGTCCCTGGGTGGGAAGAACATCCCAACTGAAACACACAATCTACAGGCTAGCAACCGCTGCCTGCAGGATGCGTCTACCCAGACTCGCATCCGCCGAAGCCCGAGTGTGCACTCGATAGTGCTTTGTAAAGGTGTGAAGACTGGACCAAGTGGACACCTTGCACACTTGCTCAGCCGTAGCCTGGTGCCTAACAGCCCAGGAGGCACCCACTGCACGAGTGGAATGAGCACGCAAACCTGAAGGAACTGACAGGTTGTGCAAAGAGTATGCGTCCTGAATGGTCAGTTTAATCCATCTGGCAAGCGTGGCCATCCCCTTACGGTGACCCTCCGGAAGGACGAACAGTATGGCCGATTTCCTGAAACACGCTGTCCGAGACACGTAGATCCCGGAGAGCACGAACCAAATCCAAAGTGTGCAAAGCTTTCTCAAAGCAATGCACAGGGGCCGGACAAAAAGGAAGAACAATATCCTCATTTAAATGAAAGGAGGACACCACCTTAGGAACGAAAGACTGTACCAGTCGCATCACCACCTTGTCCTGGTGGAAAGAAAGAAACGGCGCCATACAAGAAAGCGCCGCCAACTCGGACACTCTCCGAATAGAAGTGATCGCCACCAGGAAAATCACCTTCTGAGACAGACGGCGCAAAGTAATCCCCTTGAGAGATTCAAACGGGGTCTTCTGGAGCGTTTCCAGAACCAGGTATAAATCCCAGGCCTCCAAAGGCCTCCTGTATGGTGGGACTATACGAGCCACACCCTGTAAAAAAGGTATGGACCCGAGATCTTGAAGCCAAGCGGCGCTGAAAAAGTTCCGATAATGCAGATATCTTCCCTTTAAGGCAACTCAATGAGAGTCCTTTATCCAGCCCCGATTGGAGGAATCCCAGAACCACCGGGAGAGAAAAAGGCAAAGGGCGAAGCCTTCTCAGACTCACACCAACCAAAGAATGTCTTCCAAGTTCTATGATATATCCCGGCAGAAACAGGTTTCCTACCCGGGTCAGAATTCTGGTCTCAAGGGCCACGCCATCAAATGCAGAGCCCCGAAATTCTGATGCCGAATCAGACCGACACAGAAGGTCCGGTCGAACCGGCAACTGCCAAGGAGCGTCTGCGACGAGCTGAACTAGGTCGGCGTACCACAGCCTCCTGGGCCAATTGGGGGCTATTAATATCACCGCCACCTTCTCCGTCCTGACCTTCTGGACCACTCTGGGAAGGAGGGCCAGCGGTGGAAAAAAAGTAAGGAAGGCGAAACTGCGTCCAGTCCTGAACCAGGTGTTTTACCGCGTCAGAGTGACAGGGCGGATACGCCCTTACTTACGTAGCGCTCACTAATATACGAATTAGGCACACTGAATACAGTTTTATGGTAAAACAATATAACAATTTATTAAGATTACATCAGGATAATGCTCAAGTATGGAATGGCAGATACAATATTACCCTGTTTCTATAATTCAGTTCATGTAAATCATACAATTACGGTGAATCATAGTATATGGAGAAATAAGTATCAATACATACCGGAGTATTGCAACATCACTTCTCCACCGGAGGGACCACAGTGTCAACGAGAAGGAATACTCTGGTCTTGTCATCACAGAAACCGTGCGTCCACGATACGTTCTTGAATGTCCCTAACTCGTAGTAATGGGCCCTCATTTTTATACACAGCTCCCACATCCTCCCCTAACACATCTTGTGCAATATGTTTAAGCCAGATCATCAGTATCTTGCAACTGCGCAGTAGGTTGTTTGACATGGGCCCGGTGCTTACTGATAACACCACCTGGGTCTGTTCAAACAGACTCAGGGTCTGTTTGACATTCTCATGTCTTCTGACCACAGCACAATGCTTCAAGGTTACATTTTGTTTGAACTGCCTCAAGGTCTTGTTTGCCACTGGCCTGTCTTTTGACAATAGCCCAGTGCTTCAAATGTTGTCTGTTACTGATTACAAAAAACCTTAAGGGGGTGTCACACGCGTCAATATCGCCTGCACGATATCGGCTGCACGTGACGTTGCAGCGATATTGACGCGTGTGACATACCGCATCAACCAGCGATAAATCGCTGGTTGATGATCGCCAGGTTTCAGAACCAGCTCTGAAACCTGGCGATTGTCGCCCGGTGGACACGCAGCATCGCTGCGTGTGACACCGGGAGCGAGCGATATTCCAGCTCCCAGCGCCTGTCACAAGCGCTGGGAGCTGGTCTCCAAGGTACACTGCGGGTAACTAGGCAGCGCGCGCTGCCTAGATACCCGACTGTGTACCTTAGTTACCAGCCTCCTCCGCTCACCGGGTGAGCGGAGGAGGCTGGTAACTAAGGTACACGTCGGGTATCTAGGCAGCGCGCGCTGCCTAGTTACCCGCAGTGTACCTTGGAGACCAGCCTGCTCCCGCTTCCAGCAGGCTGGCAGCGGGAGCAGGACATCGTGGAAACGATATTTAAATCGTTTCCATGATGTCACTGGTCAATTGATCGCTGGTGAGTCTGTCTGTGTGACAGCTCACCAGCGATCAGCAGTCAATGTCGTCAGCGATCAGATCGCTGACGACATTGACGCGTGTGACACCCCTTTAGGAATGTTATAGTATAACATTTCAAGGTTCTCCAATATGTTGCTTGTCACAAAGTTAAATCCTCATGATCATAGCATAACGCTCTAAGATGGTGGCATATGGGCAGCATGACTTCCATAATCACCTATTCTGAAAACTGGATACCTATCGTAACCCAGTCACACACTCATACTTGTCTCATTTGTATCACAATCGGTCCTTGATTATTGACGTCATGCATGACCATTGCTACATGAAACCATCAAAACATCTTGGTCTCCCTTGTCTCTGAGCATCAAACTATTATTGAACACAAGACTTTCTTATTTAAGCAACATAAATATTCATTATCTGTGCGGTTGTTATTTTTCCTATTTTTGTAATTTTTTCCAGCACATGTCTAAGAATACACCACACAACTCTTACCCCTATATATATTAAAATACCACACAGAATAAGTTGGAAAGCTCCTTGTAGAATTCCCATCACCCCCCCCCCCCAGTTCCTTTAAACCAATTGGAGGGGTTTTGAAAAGAGAAAATATTGAGTATATCCACTATATGGAAAATTTGCTCATCTAAATAATCTGTAGATTCTACCAATTTATCCCACATCTGCATAATCATTGGACATGCATAGAGTACTGACAATCATATTTGCAGTACCCATTTGCACCACATGGGGGCGTCCTGACTCCCGAGGTCTATTATCTGCTGCTCTTTTGAATATTACGTGTTTTTAGTAATATCTTAGCATCTAACTGAGAATAGGGTACAATAAAAGTAGCAGGGGTTAACCGAGCTAATGTACATGTCCCTTGGATTCCCACAGGAAGCCATTTATATGCATTTTCCCCCCACATACCCAATACATGTTATGTGGAAGATCCCACAAGGCTCAATGTTGTAATACTAATCGATGAACTAAATCAATAAAAACACTGACATTAGATAATACACACCAACTAGGACTTTGTCCAATAGGACTACAATACCCCACATCTGGATTACCACAAGTTTCTTGCCCTGGCGTATATTCAGATGACTCATTACACTTCAAATTCCTTCATATATTACTATAAGATTCAGTAGTCCCATTCACAAACATCTTAGCAAATGTCCACAGATCTTTCCACAATATAGGTTTAAAAGCATCTGCTGTATCTAAGGTTGATTTGAAACTTATTTGTAGGTTGTCCGTGGGTACAGTTCCCAATTTAGTCAATCCTACTGTATTTCTTGGTACCCATGATCCTCCTTTGGACACCAAGTATTGTAAGTTTTTGTTGGCTCTGCTCATATTTCCTTGCCACCAAGGAAGG
Source organism: Allobates femoralis (assembly GCA_033576535.1). Taxonomy (NCBI): domain Eukaryota; kingdom Metazoa; phylum Chordata; class Amphibia; order Anura; family Aromobatidae; genus Allobates; species Allobates femoralis. The sequence goes on from JARQOC010000005.1 coordinate 82,147,086, forward strand.
TTTACCCATCCTACAATAGGTATGGGTACAATTATGTTCCAGTGTCATTGTTTGCTAAGGTATTAAAACATCTGCTCCATGTTGAAATATCCTCCATTGCCACAGGGATAGCTAGGAAAGGAATACTGGTGGCTGTTACCGGAGAATGGCCACATATCCAGCAATCCGTATGTTGACTGCTGTTCAATGTCTCAAAAATCGCTTGATGAGGTTTTAAAAATCGATTGGCCGTTGGCTCCTCCTGGTAGAAATTCTTCATCCCTCCACGAAAGGGAATTAGAGGACCCATAGCCACCACATCTCATACATTTTCTAGATTGGCCAATAATTCTGCACCAAGGATTCCATAAACTGGTTTTCACTTCTGTAATCAAGAGACACAAACATTATTCCCGCAAATAGCATTTTTCTTGAGGAACATACTCCCATTTCTCAACCCCAGGTCTCATTACTAATAGGGTATGATCTTTCCCTACTGCAATGACCTCAGCCTCAGAAGGCGGTCCTTGAACATTTTGGATCCAGATTTTGGCACCTACATTCGTGGTATTCAAGGACCCAAAACCTTTGTCCCCTCTAAGGGCTAATTCAGTAGGAGCACTTCCTTCCTCAGCTTGGGCTAAAGATACAAGTATCAGCAGCATCTGTGCCATTCGCTGATGCTTTTCAATGATCAAAGGCTCTTCTCCCATATTAATCATTATTACCTTAATTTCACCTCGATAATCCACATCAATTACATTACCTCAATTATTTTAAATATCAAACGTAAATGTTCAAGATGCACTTACAAATGGGGTTTACAAACCTATTGTGTTCCTGATTGAAAATAAAAATTAAGAACATACCTAAAACTAAAACAAAACTTTTAGACAAATACAGATTCATCACAATGGGATGATTACTACTTTAATTGTTTGCAAACAATTATTTTAACCGTTTACTTTGAGCTCATTTGTCTAACTCACAGGTCTTATATATAACTAAATACATTGAATCTGATTCCTCTGAAAAACTGGTTTGTCCAGTCTGAAAAGAAGCACAAAGAAAAAGTTAAAATACAAGTCAAATACTGCACTTTGTCCTTATCCTATCTGTTAGCCATATGCTAATAGATTATTCACATATAGACAGACCAAAACAACAGAAGGGAGAGGAAAAAAAACCTCACTGGATACATTGTATTGTGTTAATACATAACACAGGAATGATGACTGGTGACCAATGTAAAATGATCGAGCCCCATAGAGAGAACACAGGACCGTTAGCATAGTCTTTTTGGGGTCTAAAATATGACAAATTCTGCTCTTTCTCAGTCTCACTTTTATCAACATTTGGGATCTGCTTTACTTGCGACTTTTGTGCAGTTGTAGCACAGTCGGCTTTTTTACCTGTGTCTGTAAATTCAGTATCGTTAATGGCAAGTTCTTCCTCATTCTCAATACTATCAATATTCTGGTTTTGCTTCTCTGTAGCTGTCTCTACAACCTGGGCCTGGCAAATATGATGAGCTTTTAATGGGTTAAGAAGAGGATCCATCTCTGTCTCACCATGAAAATGATCATCCCCCTGTTCTGGGTTGGTAACAGTTTGGGAGTCAGTTGACTCCAGTGCATCACTATCCCACTGATCTGGGTTCCTCTCCATCTCTGCTTTGACTATGTCCAAAGCATTCCTCTTGTTCACCTTCCCCCTCTTCTTTCTGCACTTATACTGTTTTTCACATACAGCAGACTGTTCTTCATCATGCTGAGTCCCAACACATTTGTCCATTACTAACTTATTCTGACCCTGTGCTACAACCAATGCATTCTGGGCCTCACACAGTTGCATTTCCAATTCCTGCACTTTAGTTAACAATCTTTGTTTTTCCTCATGCTGTTATCTATATGCAGATAGCAGGATCCAGCCACTCCTACCAACAGCACATAATTCTTTCCCTTTTTCTACTTTTACTTTCTGCAAGCATTCTACCACATCAGCAGGCTCTGCATCCTGCAAACATGTGTCCCATAGTTCACTTGAACCAACACTGTGCGACCACTTAGTCACCAAAATATGATATGGAGTTTCCTCCCACCCTGGAGTCTCAATAGACTCACTTACAACAACTTTTTGTTCCATTTCTGACAACTTTCTTTGTATATGGGTATTCTGCTCATGCATATCTCGGTATGCACTGAGTAAAATCCACATACGCCGTCCTAAAGACACTACATCACCCGCTTTTGCGGGGACACCCCTGAGTACATCAACAACATCAGTGGGTGCTGACCCTTTGAGCTTATTCTCCCAGGGTTCTGCCAATCCACAACAACGCATTTCCTGTGCTATAATATTATATGGAGCCATGGTCCAGCCAGGGATCTCCACACAATCATCCTCTTTCTTTTTACCTTTCTTAAACATTTTGTTTTTCTGACTTTGTGCCAAAAAGCCGAACATTTTGGCCTAGTGCCAACAAATTATTCTCCAACTCCAAAATAAGTTAGGATGTGAGGATTATTTCTTATAAACAATTTTCTTAAACACTTTTACACCTTTGGAATTATGAAGATCTGGATTGGTGCCCAACAAGAAAAAAAAGAAGGGAAGAAAAAAAAACAAATAAAGGAAAACTACGTAACGTTCACCTTCGTACAATATACCCCTCAAATTCACCCTTCCAGATATTCATAATCCTGCCGACTACGCCAATTTATGTTTTACCGCGTCAGAGTGACAGGGCGGATACGCCCTTACTTACGTAGCGCTCACTAATATACGAATTAGGCACACTGAATACTGTTTTATGGTAAAACAATATAACAATTTATTAAGATTACATCAGGATAATGCTCAAGTATGGAATGGCAGATACAATATTACCCTGTTTCTATAATTCAGTTCATGTAAATCATACAATTACGGTGAATCATAGTATATGGAGAAATAAGTATCAATACATACCGGAGTATTGCAACATCACTTCTCCACCGGAGGGACCACAGTGTCAACGAGAAGGAATACTCTGGTCTTGTCATCACAGAAACCGTGCGTCCACGATACGTTCTGGAATGTCCCTAACTCGTAGTACTGGGCCCTCATTTTTATACACAGCTCCCACATCCTCCCCTAACACATCTTGTGCAATATGTTTAAGCCAGATCATCAGTATCTTGCAACTGCGCAGTAGGTTGTTTGACATGGGCCCGGTGCTTACTGATAACACCACCTGGGTCTGTTCAAACAGACTCAGGGTCTGTTTGACATTCTCATGTCTTCTGACCACAGCACAATGCTTCAAGGTTACATTTTGTTTGAACTGCCTCAAGGTCTTGTTTGCCACTGGCCTGTCTTTTGACAATAGCCCAGTGCTTCAAATGTTGTCTGTTACTGATTACAAAAAACCTTAGGAATGTTATAGTATAACATTTCAAGGTTCTCCAATATGTTGCTTGTCACAAAGTTAAATCCTCATGATCATAGCATAACGCTCTAAGATGGTGGCATATGGGCAGCATGACTTCCATAATCACCTATTCTGAAAACTGGATACCTATCGTAACCCAGTCACACACTCATACTTGTCTCATTTGTATCACACCAGGGCGTCTGATCCCAGAGCCCTGGGTTCGCGTGAACGAGCAAAGAAGTGTGGAACCTGGGCATTCATCCATGACGCCATGAGATCCACATCTGGAGTCCCGAAGCGTTGGCAGATCTGCTCGAACACCTCCGGGTGAAGAGCCCATTCCCCTGACGCGAGCCCCTGACGCGAGCCCCTGACGGCTGAGATAATCCGCCTCCCAGTTCTCGACCCCGGGATGTGCACTGCCGACAGCACAACACCCGAGGATTCGGCATAAAGCAGGATCGGTTCCACTTCCCGCATCGCTGCTCTGCTGCGCGTCCCACCCTGATGGTTGACGCAAGTCACCACCGTGGCATTGTCCGACTGGACGGGAACATGACAACCCATCAGGAAACAATGGAAACTCTGCAATACCAAGTAAGTGGCCCGAATTTCCAGAAGATTGATGGGCAGAGAGGACTCCTGCCGAGTCCATCGACCCTGAGCCGTGTGATTCCGGATCACCGCCCCCCTGCCGAGGAGGCTGGCATCGGTAGTTACAACAGTCCACTTTACTGGCAAGAAGGATCTCCCCCGTGAGAGAGACGACGGGATCAACCATCACCGAAGAGATCTCCTCATTGCCGACGATGGGCGAAAGAGGTGATGAAGGGTGAAAGGACTGCGGTTCCATACTGATAACAGATCCAGCTGTAGGGGATGGAGATGCAGTTGCGCAAACGGCACTGCCTCCATCGCCACCACCATTTTCCTCAAAACTCGCATCGCAAACCGAAGGGAATGTGGGTAAGAGCCCCGCAATGCACGGACAAGCAGTTTGCAGAGACTGAACCTTGTCTTGGGGAAGAAGCACTAGACCCCGAGATGTGTCCAGGACTATCCCCAGAAACCAGAGAGTCAGCGGCTCGGAACTGGGGAGGACTTCGGAAGGTTGAGAATCCAACCCAGCAGAGACAGTGTGTCTATCGTGATGCGAACACTGTCCTCGCAATCCCTGAACGACCGACCCTTGATCAAGAGGCCGTCTAAGTCAGTGTTTCCCAACTCCAGTCCTCAAGGCACACCAACAGGTCATGTTTTCAGGATTTCCTTAGGCTTGCATAGGTGATAATTTAATCACTTGCACAGGTGATAATTCCATCATCACCTATGCAAGCCTAAGGAAATCCTGAAAACATGACCTGTTGGTATGCCTTGAGGACTGGAGTTGGGAAACACTGGTCTAAGTAAGCGAAGACCAACACTCCCCGACCGTGCAGAACGGTCATGACCGCGGCCATGACCTTGGTAAACACGCGTGGAGCAGTCGCCATCCCGAAGGGAAGGGCGACAAACTGATAATGATCCTCGCCCACCGCAGGAATCTCTGATGAGGACCAGATATCGGGATGTGCAGATACACATCCTTGATATCTATAGAAGCGAGGAACTCTCCTCCTTGCATGGACGCAATGACTGATCGGAGGGCTCTCCATCCGGAACCGTCGGACTCTCACAAATCGGTTCAAGCGCTTCAGGTATAAACTGGGACGGAAGGAACAGTCCTTCTTGGGAACGAGGAACAGGTTGGAATAGAACCCCTGATTCCGCTCGTTCAGAGGCACTGGGACAATGACTCCTGCCCGCCTCAGAGACTCGACTGCCTGGGAGAAGGCATGTACCTTTCCCGGCATTGTCGAGGGACGAGAAAGAACAAAACTTCTGGGAGGGAGAGTGTGAAACTATGTTGTATCCAGAAGACACCAATTCCTGAACCCACTGATAGTCTAACAGCGAGCCAGGCATGCCGGCCGCCCACTTGGGAGGCGTCTTCCGGATGTGACGAGTCATGAAGAAGGAGACCTCTGAGACCCGGAGACCAAAAACTCCCCCGCCACCGAAATCTGAGCCGCCAGATCCAGCAACTCATCAGCCTCATGACGACTCAGGGCAGAGTGTAAATCCCCCGCCCAAGTCACGATAGCCTTCGCCACCCACATAGAGGCAAAAGAAGGGGACAAAGAAGCACCTGATGCCTCAAACACCGACTTGGACAATTGTTGCAACTGGCGATCGGCCGCATCCTTGATGGAAGCACCATGAGGAAGATACATCAGAGTCTTAGAAGCCAAAACGGAACACTGGAGGGTCCAATGACGGGGACTCTGACCATGCCTTTGCCACTGTCGGCCAAACTTCTTATCACGATGAGCCCAGTGTTTTTGTAAAACCTTCTGGATCTCTGAATGGTCCGAAAAAAAACCTTCTGAGGTCTCTTAAGCCTCTTAAAGGAGACAACATGATCCACCACCGACACTGGAGCTGGATCTGCCACCGACAGAGCCTGATTAACGGCCGACACCAGGTCGTCCACCATGGCCAGAGTATCAGAAGACGTGGACTCAAAGGATTCACGCTGATCCACCTCAGATTCGTGAAGTTCACCCGAAGAGTGAGAATCACGAGACCTACTCCGTGTATGGGAGGTCACAGAACCCTGAGATAGGGCCGAGGATGAACCCGTCCGGGATCTCTTCCTACCCGCCTGACCAAGGGGAAGGGAGGTACTCGAATGAGACTCCTCATGGTCAGAACCATCCTCCAAATGGACCTGCTGGTCCGGGGATAATGAACGTGGTTGCACCACCCGAAGCAGTGTGTCAGAGAGCTGCTGTATAGTGTGGCTCACTGATTGTCACAGAGTAACTGCCCATTCTGGGGAAGCAGAAGTATCAGACACCTCCACCCCAGTGGGTGTCTGACCGGAGTCAGAGACACTAGACTGAGGATGATCAGAAGCGCCGGCCTGGCAGAGCGGAGTCGAGCACCCACAGGGCAGCGCAGCTTTGCAAAAAGAATAGTAAACAGTGAAGGCCTTAGGTGCCTTCTTGCCCAGCATCATGCAGCCTTTCTCCACTGCTGCGCTCAGACCACACACACTAGTATGACAGGAAGGAAACCGCAGTGCTGATATGCCACTGCAGCCTATAGCTAGAGCGGCACAAAACCGCTATGTCACCTGAGAGGCTAGAAGAAAAAATGCGTCCTGTGTCCCCCTGGCGTCCTGTGCTGCTGCAAATGGCGTCCTAGGCAGAGAAAAGGCACCAAAACAGCGGTGTGGAGAGGTAAAACGAAGCCACACCCCCACCCATGCTGCCTTGCACAGCCACCCTCCCCCTAATGCTACTGGCCAGCAAAGATGGCCGGGGGCAGCTCCAAGACACAGCAGCATCACTGGAGGAGGAGACCTCCAGTGTTAGGCCGAAGCCGGGGACTAAATTAATAGCGCCGGCTGCCAGTCAGCAGGGGTCCTGCGTGGAGCACCGGAAAAACACACCGCAGGCACAGGACGCGACGGGGGACACGCAGCGCTGCCTCATACCTGAATGGCTCATCATCCTCAGCCCTTCCAGGGACAGGAGGGCGGACCAGTCATTCCCAGCAGCTGTATCGTAGCTGCCGCGGCCAGGAAAAACAAAAAAATGTTGCTGGTGGCCCAGAGGGGATACCTCCTACAACCCAGAGTCCAAAACTGTGGGGTCTGGGGAGGGATGCTGCAAGAGCCTGCCATCACTATAACACAGAGCCCCAACTGTGGGGTCTGTGAAGGGACTGTGCAGCGGTCCGATAACATCAGCTTCAGCTTAGAACCCCAACTGAAGGGCCCGGGGAGCATGATCAACAATAGGATAAAATAACAAACCTACAAAACAAAGTGTCTTGCCTCCTAAGATACTAAGCAAAAAAACTGGCTAGACTGTTCTAGTCAGGGGTTATATACTGCAGGGAGGAGCCACTGCGCTTATTTTGTTAATTACTTAGTGTCGCCTCCTAGTGGCAGAATGCTATAACCCATCGTCCTGTGTCCCCCAATGAGGCGAAGCAGAAACGAGTCTACTCCCAGAATACTGCCGGATGGTGTCGGGGAGAAAAAGGCGTCCACATTTGCATTGTGACGAGAAGCAAAGAGGTCCACCTCGGGATGATCCCATCTAGCTACCAGAGATCCGAAGACCTCTTGATGGAGACACCACTCCCCAGAATGAATGTCCCTCCTGTTGAAGTCCACCTGGACGTTGTTGGATCCCCTCAGATGGATAGCAGATAGGGACAAGAGAGGTCTTTCTGCCCAGGAAAAAAAAAATCCTTGCAGAAATTGAGGTAAGGCTTGCGTATCTGGTACCCCCTGATGACAGATAAGGGCCACCGTGGTGATATTGTCCGAAAAGACCCAGACGTGGTGGCCCTGGAGCAAAGGGACTGCCACCTTGAGGGCCTCCTCCACCGCCTTCAACTCCAGGAAATTTGGGGACCTGGCACTGATCTGAGGGGACTACCTGCCCTGCAAGTGGTGACCCGAGATGGTGGCACCCCAGCCCCTTTTGCTGGCATCCGTTGTGAGGGACATCAAGGGGGACTGGTCCCAAGAGACACCTTTCCGAGGAGTCAGCCACCAGGTTAGGAAGGACCTCACATGACTCAGGAGAGCTACCTTCTGTGAGAGGGAAGTCAACGACTTGTCCCAGGATGACAAGAGATGTCTCTGCAGAACTCTGGTGTGTGCTTGAGCCCAGGGAACCGCTTGGATGCAGGCCGTCAAGGACCCAGAGCCGACATCATGTCCCTCAGGGAAGGACGAAGTTGATCCCTGAACCAGGAGATCTTCTGTACAAGCTCCTGCCGACGGTGGTCGGCAAGGTAGAAGCCTGCTGGGATAAGTCGAGGAGAACGCCAAGGAACTGCTTCCGTGTTGATGGAGTCAAGTCGGATTTATCCAAATTTGGAACCCATCCCAGATAGCACAGGACCTGTAGGGTGGTGGACACAGCTTGGTTCAGTTGCAGTGACAACGGGGCCAGAAGCAGAAAGTCATCGAGGTACAGGACGATATAGATCCCCTGTTGAAGGAGACTACCTCCGACATCAGTTTTGAGAACACCAAAGGGGCAGAGGAGAGTCCGAAAGGCAGGGCGTTGTAATGAAAATGGTATACATTCTTGCCCCTTGAGACCCAAACCGGAGGTATTAGCAATGCGCTGGATGGATGGGGACATGGTAATATGCATCCCTTAGATCGAGTGTGGTCATAACCCAATCCTGACTGATCAAAGGAATGGCGATCCTGACAGATTCCATCTTGTATAGGTGGTAGACCACGGATCGGTTCAAAAGGCTTCAGATTTATGATAATCCTGAAGGAATCCAATGGGGTTTTTTTTTTATCATGAAGAGGTGTGCATAATGACCCACCTTCTTCCTGGGGAGGGACACGAGAAATCACACCAGACTCAGAGTCTGAAGCTCCTGCCACAGAGACTCTTGAAGAGTTCGGGAGGTGATCCATAGACACTGTGGTGGGGGTTGGGGGGGGGGGGGGGGGGGGGTCGGGGGTAGGACTCGAACTCTATCCTTAACCCATCTTGAATGGTGCGAAGCACCCACTGATAGGTGGCAGGTCGTCACCACCAGGGAAGAAAGTTCAAGAGCCGACCCCCTCACCCTGTCGCAGTCACTGCTTGTCTGGCTGCCACTGATGGACAAGGATATTTTTCCTTTTGCCCCCTTTCAGGTAACTCCACCGTCCTGTTTTCACCTTGCCTCTGTAGGAAGGAGCCTGTTCACTGGAAGGATGGGAGAAAAAAAAATAAATAAATTTCCTCGCAGTTCTCTGTTCCGGCAAAGATTTCTTTTTATCCGTGGCCTGCTCGAGAATATCATCGAGGGCCGGGCCGAACACAAGTTCCCCTTTGAAGGGGATGCAACAAAGTCTGACTTTGGTAGTGAAATCCTCATTCCAAAGCTTAAGCCAGAGAGCCCTCCTGGCTGAGTTAAGGCCCCGTTACACAATAAAAACATCAGCAGCGATGTCTGAAACGATGCCACGGGTGCGCACTCGCTTCGGACATCGCAGCCTAGCAGTCACATGGCAAGATGTTGCCGGTGACGGCGCTGCAATGTTGCTGCAGTGATCGCTCTCTGGGCTGGGATCAACCCAGAGAGCGATCTGCTGCAATGCAGCGAATAGGCTGGATTGGCCGTGACATCGCTATTGCGGTGTCATACTGAACCATGCCGCAGGTTGCTTAAGTTGAAAGGTTTTGCGGCATGCAGGAAAACCTGTAAACTCCGACTTTAACAACTATTGTCGTGCGTTTACACTCTACGGCACAACAACAATGTCATTTTAACATAGTTTCTGATGTCACTTTTGAACGATGTCAGGATCGATGCTGAGCCGTGTAACGGGACCTTTAGTAAGGGCCGCTGAATGTGCAGCAACCCTGACCGGCTCCCCAGAGGAGTCAGCAAGGAAACCTCTTGCCTTCTGCAGGAGGGGGAAGAGAATCAAGGATCTCCTCCCTAGAGGTACCCTGGGAGACATGGTCTTCTAAAATGGAGAAGCCAGCAAGAGAGGGACCTGGGCACTGAGTTTTGGGCCTTTGTCCTGCTGCAGAATACATTTGGAGCCTAAGGCTGAATTCAGACAGAACATTTGTGCTCCATTTTTTGTTGATTTTTTTTTTTGCAGCAGTTTCTGCACCAAAAACAGGTCAACTTTCTGCAAAAAAGCATTAACCGCATCATCCGTTCGTGCCGATTTTATGCTCCGTTTTCAGGGGACATGGACAGAGGACAGAGGACACACACACAAAAAAAATCTTAACCTCCCTTGCGATTTCTTCCGGCAGGACCTGGTACCATGTGACTCACAGGCTACATCATTATGGTGGTAGGTCCTGGATGTACTTGTACAGGTGGAGGCACACTAGCATGCATGAAAATTGGGAGTGTTTTTGATGCATGACAGTCATGCGAGTGCTTTCTGTATAGGCGTGCGAGTGTGGTCAGCGTGCAAGGTGTTTCTAACAGTCTTTCTCATGCTGTATCAAGTGAGAAGAGAGCAGCTAGATAGAACAGGTAGATTGGGTTTAAAAGTCTCCCGCTGCCACTTCCAGGGCCTCCTATTAACCTAATTGCTTATTCACTGCCAGACAAAAGCCAATCACAGAAGCTCACACTCTGGGAGAGCCTCTGTGATTGGCTGTTGTAGTCAGACTGGATTTCCTCAATCTGGATGTGGATTCTGCTTGGTTGCCATACACATTAATGTGTACACAGCATTTTGAGTGTGAGCTTCTGTGACTGGCTGTTTGACAGTACAATATGCAATTACGTTAATAGGTGGCCATGGAAGTAGCAGCGGGAGACTTAAACTCGATCTGCCCATTGTCTATTCTAACTTTTACCAGCATGGGAACGTCAATGCTACAAACTCGCACAGTGTGCGATTTTTTTTTTCTCTTGTACCCATAGACTTTCATTGGCCTCTCACACGTAAAACTCAGACAATCACAGCATGCTGCGACTGGACTCGCAATGTGAGATCAGCTGGGAAAAAGACATCAATCTGACCTGATCATTTAACATTGGTCCAAGTGCAATGAGAGTTTTTCTTGCATTGCACTCACGCGAGTTTGACGCCAGTGTGCCTTCACCTTACTACTCACAGACAGATCCTGCCAGTGCCCGGAAGGAAGACATCACCAGGGATCACGGTTGGGAAATTAAATCTGTCTTGGTCATAATTTTCATAAGAATAATACAGAAGAACCAGTATCACTGTTTGTACAGCAGTTTTACTACACTCGCGTCTTAAAAAAAAAAAAAAATACATTTTTGCAAACACTTATTATATACACAACCAATGTAATGCTGCCATCTGGTGGATTTATATAGAAAGTAAAATAGGGAAAATTAATAGACAAATCAACAGAAATAAAAGTAATGGGATGCTATGTGCGCACATCGTGTATTTACCGTATTTTCCAGACTAAGACGCACTTTTGTCCCTCCAAACTGTGGGGGAAAGTGGGGGTGGGGGGGGTCTTATAGCCCAAATATACGGAGGTAGGTGGGTGGGTGCAGGGGGAGGATGGGGGCAGTTCTAGAGGGTGTCCGGGGCTGGAGTGAGCTGGCAGCGGGCTGCAGGACCCAGCGGGAGGTCATGTGCTTCCGCTCATTTAATATGCACTGCCGCTGTCCATCACTGTGGTGCTGAAACTACACCACGGTGATGGACTGGGGGAGCAGCGCATATTAACCTGTCTGCGCCTCCAGTGATGGCACATGCCATGTCAGCAGTGACCATCTCTGTGCGCCTGAACACATTACCGGCGTTACAGAGAAGAACCAGAAAGTGGAGGCGCGCAGCTGTATGGAGACAGGACATCGCTGGGAAGGGTGAGTAATGTGGTTATTTCATTATTGGCAGCAGCATGGAGCGGCCAAATCAAACACGGGGCGGCGTGTGTAGGCCATAACCAGAATAAGGGGGCCATATCCCAGGATGAGTGGGCTATGAGAGACATACACCCTATATGATTTTTAAGATGGACACCGACGTTACAAGACGGCCCCCATTTAATATTAAAATTATTTTTTTCTCTTTTCCTTCACCAAATTTGGGGGTGCGTGCTATAAAGCGAAAAAAATACGGTAATTGCAAAAATGTCTGCAATAAATCTGCATCTACTGGAAGGAAAAATTGAATATCACATGAAAAATAAAAACACGCTGAGAGAAGGGACATGATGTAAATGTATCTCTGCAGCAATTGCAAAAGGACAAATCTTCAGGATTCTCATTGAATTTGCTGGCAGTTTTGTGACAAAAGTTATATCTATTATATAATTGCGAATGGGTTTTTTGCCCCTTCTGAGTCCACTCGCACTGCGAGTCGGCGTGGTCATGTGGATACGCCCGAAGCATTGGCCGCGCAGCGGCCATTGCGAGCAGTTCTAAGGCGACTCGCTATGCACGCGCAGCGGGCATGGCGAGTCGCCTTAGCAGCGCGAAGCATTGGCCGCGAAGCGGCCATTGCGAGTCAGAGACTCGCTCTTCTAGAATCCCGATGCATGTGCATTGGGCACCCAGCTAGTATAAAATAGTTGCATATATCTAATCCTGCAGTGGTTGGATGTAAGCACCATAATGATCTGTGGCGCTCAGGTGTCACATTTTTGCTTAATTCTGGCTGGAGCAGACATCAGCCACTAGATGGAGTGACCTCACATTGAGGACCTATCCTTACTGGTGAGTTATCAATATCTTTGTTCCCAACAACTCCTTTAAAGCTCCACGCCAGCATTTATTTTTTCCCAATGTTGGAGTGGTGCATTAACTTTAAGCCTCTGCCTTATACTCTCTCTTGGTGGCTTTGCCTTTGTTTGGCGCTACTCTGGTCCCATTTTGTGCTGTTAATCTGATTTCCGGACAATCAGAAATTATGTCACAAGCTCCCAGCACTTCTCTATGAGAGAGAGAACGAGGCTCTCCTAGACTTGTATAGGGTTATAATCACTAGCACAAATGAAACACTGGAGCTGCCTTGAAATCACAAATCACAGGAGACCGACCAGAGAGGCGGCAACTGAAGGGGAAGACAGCAGGAGAGTATAAAGGTACCGTCACACAGGGACATATTGCCGGCGATGTTGCCGGGGATCGCGGGAGCGCGCATCCCTGACAACATCACCGGTGAGATGTCAGACTGAGCAACTTACCGGCGATTTCGCCGGCTAGTTGCAGCGGCTATCGCTCGCTGGGTTGCCCAGCAACCCAGCAAGCGATCACTCGCAATGTTGGATATAGGCGGAATCGCCCGCAACATTGCAGGTTGCCGCGTTACACAGGGCGATCAGGCAGGATCGCCTGAGCAACATCGCCAGGTTTCCCAACATTGTTGGGAAACCTGGCGATGTGACTCAGGCGATTCATCGCCTGATTATCGCCCTGTCACACGAGGCAACTCGCCGGCGATGTCGCCGCAACCTGGCCACGCCCCTCAGTTGCCGGCAACATCACCGGCAATATGTCCCTGTGTGACGGTACCTTAAGGGTATGAGCCCACATTGCAGATTTAGTGCAGGAAAAAAAAAAAAAAAGTCTGCAAGTGGCCTTGTGCACACAATGTGCTAATAGGTGCAGATTTGTGGAGACCAGTGGAGGATAACACTGCGGGCACCAGTTAAAGCACTCAAACACAGTGAAACCCAAGGTGCATTGCTCCCTAGAATTTGAATATGCAGATGAAGTCCATGGAGCCTCGGTTAAGAGTCTACAACATGGACACCAGCCAGTAGAAAATAATCTGTAGCATGCCAATTCATGGTGCCAATTTCTTGCATTTTTCAGTCACTGAGGCTGCCTTCACATTTGCGTTTGGAGAGCAGCGCACCAAATGCAGCCAAACGCTTGCGCACATGCGTTCCTATGTTTAACATGGGAACGCATGTGCCTGCATATGGCTACGTTTGGCCGCATTTGCGTTTGGATGCGCATAATTTGTGCGCCCTCCGACCGCGCTCCAAACGCAGCATTTTTTTGTGCGTTCGCGGCGCTTGTTCTATCCGCAAGCGCACAAAAAAATGCATTGATCTCAATGAATCCGCAGTGTCCTCTGCATGACAGCGCAGGAGAACGCTGCGGATCTCATTGAAATCTCTCTCGGTGGCAATCGGTGATCAGCGGCAGCCACCGGGAGATCATGCAGAGCCACAGCTGATCTCCCGCCGGTGTCAGCGGGGAGATACAGCTGATCTGACAGCTGTTTAAATCTCCCGCGCTGACACCGAATAGGTGATGTCGGTGCGGCAGATTTGAAGCAGCGATCAGCTGTTTCTTATCTCCCACGCTGATATCACCCTATCCGGTGTCAGCGTGGGAGATTTAAACAGCTGTCAGATTAGCTGCATCTCCCCGCTGACACCGGCGGGAGATCAGCTGTGCCGGGAGGAGGAGGATCTCTGACGCTGACCTCCTCCTCCTGGCCGCCCCCCAGAGACAGCTGATTGGCTGCCGGGGCACCATAGTAATGTGAACGCATGTGGAGATTCTCTGCTGCGGTCACATTATTATGGGCTGCGTTTGCCTGCGTTTGCGTTTGAAGTGGAGAAGCTGCACCAAGAACGGAATCCACAGAGCGCAGTCTAGTGTGTGTGAATGTGTAGTGTTACCTGCTGCTCTTTTACTCACCTCACTGCGCTCCCCCAGTGATCTCCAGGGATGTTCTCATTTCCAGAGGCTGCAGTATCAGGGAGTCCCCTTTGTGACGTGTTTAATATACTTCTGAATAAAGGAATTTGAACAGCACCAGAACTTTTCTCCTTAGTGATTGCACATGATGGAAGCCAACCCGGGAGTCCTGTGAGTAATTGTGGTGCAGCCATAACTTCCCATCTCTTTATCCCTGGATAATCGTCTCTACCCATGTGACTGAGTGACATTACTAAGTCACATGGTGCTGTGCTAGGTCCTCGAGCACTGAACACATATTACACAGGTCCTGCAGCCTCCAGGATTACAGGACATCACTGAGGAATGGGTAAAAGTGCAGCAGAATAACACAAAATAAAAATGACATGTTCATTATCTTTATGGATCCATTTTTGAGCCCAAGAACAGATCCGTAAACACGCAGTGTGAATGCAGAATGGTGAAATGCATTGACTTGACTGGGACAGCAAACATCACTGCATTTAAATTTTAATTGTGGATCCGTAAGGAACGCAGCAATAACCGTGCAAGAATGCACCATGTGAACATAGTGATGCACCTCCAGGCTATGGGGTACTCGGGAGCAGGGCAGGTGCTGTCTTTATGGGGTATCACGGTAGTAGTGACCCGGTCCCGTTGCCTGGGATCAGTCCAAAAAGGGGTTATTTACAAGGGATAATTTGTTGTGACGCCACCCAGGGTATGTGGTTATTAGAACCACCACTGCCATATTCCTGCTGGGGACAGTGACTTGGGGCATCGTGAATGGTGAGCCCTCCTTGGGTAGGGCTGAGGGTCCCCAGGGCAGGAGGGATGGTTTGGATGGATTGTTGCTTTGTGAGGGATCGTGCTGGGTGCAAGTCACTTCCTTTGCTGCTGCAGCTCTCCAGGTAGTGTGCAGGTTGTCTCAGTGCTGGACATGGTGCTGAAAATAAAGCAGTCTCAAGCAGGAGTGAAAGTAATCCAATTTCCACACACAGATGAGCTCACAGGGTACATTACCCAGTCTTAAGTAGCAGTTACAACAGGTCACAGTTCTTTCCAGTTACAGTTTACAGAGTTCTTTTACACTTCAGCACTGCTCTAGGTTACCCACACTGTGCAGCTCAGGTAGCTTTTCTGTGTTGCTCCCTCAAAGTCCCTTCAGGCTCTTCTCTGTTATCGTAGTACCTCACTCACGAGTTTGGTCTGGCTGTCTCGGACTCACGGGTGAAGAATTTTCCCTTAAAGTCAGGGTCACCAGTCCTATTGTGACAACTGTGTTCTTCTGCCATAGTGGTAAGTTAGGCTGCAGCACATAAAGTCTCTGCCCCCACACCGTTGTGTCTCGTGATTAGAGTATAGAATCCCCGGTCACCTCATCAGAGCCGGTTCTCTGGTGTCGGCCTAGCCCTCCAGTGTCCCAGGTTGATGTCTTTGGGCACACCAGGCTCCTTCCTTCAGTCACTGTGCTAAGGGTTCTTCCGCGCAGCACAGGTCTGTCTGGCTGCCGGGCCCTTGTCCTCCCACCTTCCTTAGCTGTGGGGTCTCCGTTCAGTCTTTTCCCTTCCAGGCTTTCTGCGTCTCCACGGAGCCCAAAACTGTCTGGGAAGTCTCTCTTTGGTCTCCCTGCTGCAGCTCTCTTCTGGTCTCTTGTTCTTCTGCTCACTACCCCTGTGTGTTCCGTTTAAGTCACTCCACCCACTTTGTCAGTGTCCTGCCTACACTCCACCCAGTGTGCTACACCCGCCACCCATTGCTCATCTTAGAGTCCTAGACATAGGGTCGATGTGGATGTGTTTTGCAACCACCTTGCTTACCTGGCTGCACTTCCCTCTTGTGGCCTCCTGGTCGCAGGGGCACCACAATAGCCCAAGTCAGAAGATGCAGATTTCTGCACCCAATACTCAGTGTGTGCACACAGCCTTACAAAATCGACAACAGTCTGCACATAAAGCCCCTGGACAGCGGGCTCCTGCCACTGGATGCAGTGTCAGCACATACACTAACATTGGGGACACGGGGCTTTGCTTTAAAACCACCTATCTAGTGCTAAAATAAAAAACGCATATACAATGTGCCATGCACACCCGGTGTCACTGAAAACCATCACACATCCCACAAAACACAGCTCTGCTAATGGGAGGACTGCAAGGGAACTGCTCCTGGAATTAGGGAGGGAAAAATAAACAAAAACCAGGAAAAAAATATTTTTTTATAAACTTGCAGGAAGGGGTTAATGAGTCCTTTATGATGAAGGCCAGGAGGGCAGTGTCCTGTCTCCACCCCCCGGGCTCTCCGCGGACTCTGACCACACTTTGTGTACAGTATTTGTGTCATTTCACTCACGGTCACAGAACCTTGCCCACATCAAAGATGGCCGCCTGAGGCACAGGCAGAGTAACGCCGCCGCTCATTGGCTAGCGATCAATCACGTGACCCACTGCATGAATCCTCTCCAAAGTTTATTTTTCCTGCTGCCTTCAGAAGAGAAGCGCGGAGTGATCTATAGTCACCGTGCGAGGGCCAGAGCCCAACTCACCCGCAGGGCCCCCGGAGCCCCTCTCACACCCAGCACAGCTCGCCGCCCCGCTGCCGAGATCAGAGACGCCATCTTTCAACAAATCATTCACATTCAAAATCGTCCAACTTTATTCACACCGCATTCCCAAACAGCAGAACCACGTGACTCATCACCTGCGCTGACCCTGCACGTGGAACCGGCTGTCAAGTACAGGCCATAGTGATGAGCGGTGACCCCGCCCACTGTTAGTACAGGCCATAGAGATGACCGGCGCCCACTGTCAGTGCAGGCCATAGTGATGAGCGATGACCCCGCCCACTGTTAGTACAGGCCATAGAGATGAGCGGTGCCCACTGTCAGTGTCAGTACAGGCCATAGTGATGAGCGGTGACCCCGCCCACTGTCAGTACAGGCCATAGTGATGAGCGGTGACCCCGCCCACTGTTAGTACAGGCCATAGAGATGACCGGCGCCCACTGTCAGTGCAGGCCATAGTGATGAGCGATGACCCCGCCCACTGTTAGTACAGGCCATAGAGATGAGCGGTGCCCACTGTCAGTGTCAGTACAGGCCATAGTGATGAGCGGTGACCCCGCCCACTGTCAGTACAGGCCATAGTGATGAGCGGTGACCCCGCCCACTGTTAGTACAGGCCATAGAGATGACCGGCGCCCACTGTCAGTGCAGGCCATAGTGATGAGCGATGACCCCGCCCACTGTTAGTACAGGCCATAGAGATGAGCGGTGCCCACTGTCAGTGTCAGTACAGGCCATAGTGATGAGCGGTGACCCCGCCCACTGTCAGTACAGGCCATAGTGATGAGCGGCGCTGTCTCCGGAGTGTATAGAAACCCTGCCGCTCTGTACATGGGACAACAGCTGTGTGGAGCCTCATATATACAGCAGCAGTAGTGATAGGCAGTCCGGCTCTTTGGGCTCTAAAAATGGCTCTTTTTCAGGCCTCATTTACACATCTGTGCCTCCAACACGTGTGCGGTCCATGCCAATGACTCGCCCAGGGTATGGGGACTCGGGTGTCTGGGTCCTCTTCTGCTTCTGTGGGGTTGTCAACGGTGGCCTGCCCAGACCCGTGGCCCTGGTGGTCTGCTTTTGAAAAGGGAAATTGGGGATGGGAATAAAGTTTGTATTGTAGTTTTGTGACGCCACCCGCAGCTTCTGGTGATTAGGCACCAGCCCGCCTCAGTCCTCCAGAGAATGGTGGTACAAATCCCTGCAGGTGGAGCTAACCCCTCGGGGCAGAGATGCATCGGCGATGGTTGGGGTGCTGGTGATGGATGGATGAGCAGGGTACAGCGTAGAAACAAATACACAGACACTTGAGTACTCTACCCGGGTACTTTACTGGAACGATGCAGATGGAAAAACAGTTCACAGCAGATAACAGTCTCTGGACGAAATAGCTGGCCAGGTAGTCACGACGGGCTGCAAAGTCTCTGGGAGTCTCCTGTGGAATGCCTGCTTGGATCTGCCCTGTATCTTGCTCCCTATACCTGTCTTGAGATGCCCACTTGATACCAGGCTCGTTGTAAATGGGAATCCTGGTGTGACAATTCCTCTGGACAGGGTGTCGGGGCCGGTAAACGGTCCACGACCCCCGGTGTTCTCGGTGAGGGGCTGAACTCCCTCACCGTCTTCGGAACCGGAGCTCCGTTAAAACGGACTAGGGTTCCCTCCTGAGTATGGGCGCTCGGGGGGTTCCCTCCTTCCGTCTGGGCTGCCTGTTTGCTGTCTCCAGGCCCCCTCCTTGGGATTCCTCCTTCATTCTCTCGGAGAATCCCCGTTCTCCGTCTTTCCTCAGCCTAGTCAGACAGAGCAACTGTATAGGGCCTCATTCACACATCCATGCCTCCGGCAGGTGTGCACTCCGTGCAGACACATGCCGGAGGCACGGACATAAGGGGACACACCATCCCCTATGGACCCATGCACACGTGGTTGTTTCCGCACGGACCGTGTCTCCGTGTGGAGCACATGCGTGTCCGTGTGCTCCACACAGCGACTTGTCCGTTTTTTTTGCAGACACACAGACCGCTTTCGCCGTGAAACTTCCATGCACACAGATGTCATCCGTGTGCACAAAGTGACAACCCTAAAAATAAAGAATTTCATACTCGCCTCGCTCCAGCGCTGACTTCTCCTCTCTCTTCCAATGCTGCTCATTAGGCACATAAATATTCACTTCAGTGAGCCTGACAGCGGCCCAGAAGTGAGAGGAACTGTCAGCAGGGCCGTATTTACAGTTAGGCACTTGAGGGCCGGTGCCTAGGGCGTCAGGTCGCAGGGGGCGGCGCGAGGGGAGAGAGTTTTTTTTTTTTTTTTTTTTTTTTTTACTTCCCTCCCCTCCCCGAGACTCCATATGAAAACCGGAGTCTTTGTGGGGGAGGGGGGTGTCACCGCCGTTGCAGAGTGCAGTGCCGGCATTGCACTGCCGCCCGCATGTGCCTCGACGGTGAGAGCGCTCAGGCAGGAAGTTGCTGGGACTGGGAACTGTACGGAACCCACACTTCCGGTTCCGTACAGCTCTGTTCCTTCCTGTCCCGCGGTGGCGGTGAGATGGATCGGAGGATGGGGAGCCGCGGAGGTGCAGCTGGTGAGGCCAGCGGGACCCCGCACTCCACTGCAGGGCAGCTACTGCCGGAGATCCTGGTGGAGATCCTCCCCTGCTGCCGGCACTGAGATGCCGCTGCTCGCTCTGCTGTGACGGAAGTTCCCCAGATCCTCAGCACAACTGGAGGAGACTGTGCAAACACGGTGAGGCTCGGACACTGTGGAGGGGCGGGAACAGGAACCGGGAGGAGATGGGGCTACAAACAGTAGGGGATCTGTCCACAACGGGGATCTGTCCACACCAGCGGGATCTGTGCTCACTCAGGGATAGAGGATAAGAGAAGCAGCAGGAGGGACAGAGGTAGAGGAGGATGGGGTGCAGGACAGAGGAGCAGCAGGAGGGACAGATGAGAGGAGGACGGGGTGCAGGAGGACAGGAAGCAGCAGGAGGGACAGAAGAGAGGAGGACAGGGTGCAGGAGGGACATAGGAGAAGAGGACAGGGTGTAGGAGGATAGAGAGCAGCAGGAGGGCAGAGAAGGATGGGGAGGCAGGAGGAGGGGTGCAGGAGGCAGAGGAGAGACGGGTGCAGGAGGGACAGAGGAGAGGAGGACGGGGTGCAGAGGGAGGAGCACAGAGAAGAGGAGAGAGGGGGAGAGGACAGGAGAGCAGAAGAAGTGAAGAGGACGGGGTGAGGAGGACAGGGGCAGGAGGACAGAAGAGAGCAGGAGGACAGAGGAGAGGAGGAGGGTGCAGGAGGATAGAGGCAGAGGACGAGGAGAGGAGATGGGCAGAGGGAAGATGAGAGAGGACGGGGTGCAGAGGGAAGAGAGAGGAGGACGGGCGCAGAGACAAGGAGCGGAGGAAGATCAGAGAGGACGGGTGCAGAAGAGAGGAGAGCAAGGGACAGAGAGAGAGGAAGGGAGGAGGGACAGATGAAGAGGAGGGGCAGGAGGACAGGAGAGAGGAGGACAAGGAGAGGAGGAGGGCAGGAGACAGGGAAGAAGGGGAGGAAGAGAAGCAGCAGGAGGGACAGAGAGAGGAGGACAGGGGTGCAGGAGGGACATAGGAGAAGAGGACAGGGTGTAGGAGGATGAGGAGCAGAGGAGGGGCAGAGAAGGATGGGGGTGCAGGTGCAGGAGGACAGTAAGAGGACGGCGCAGAGGACAGGGAGAGCAGGAGGGACAGAGGAGAGGAGGACGGGGGTGCAGGAGGACAGAGGAGAGAGGATGGGTGTGCAGAGGACAGAGGAGCAGCAGGAGGGACAGAGGAGAGGAGGACCGGGGTGCAGGAGGACAAAGGAGCAGCAGGAAGATAGATGAGAGGAGGACGGGGTGCAGGAGACAGGGTGCAGGAGGGACAGAAGAGTAGCAGGAGGGACAGAGGAGAGGAGGACAGGGGTGCAGGAGGATAGAGGAGCAGCAGGAGGGACAGAGGAGAGGAGGATGGGGTGCAGGAGGGACAGATGAGAGGAGGACGGGGTGCAGGAGGGACAGAGGAGAGGAGGACGGGGGCGCAGGAGAACATAGGAGCAGCGGAGGGACAGATCAGAGGAGGACCGGGTGCAGAAGGACAGAGGAGCAGCAGGAGGGACAGAGGAGGATGAGGGGACAGGGAGGCAGGAAGGACAGATGAGAGAGGACGGGGGGCAGGAGGACAGGGGAGGACGGGGGCGAGGAAGGGGACAGGGGCAGGAGGGACAGAGGAGAGGAGGAGGTGTGCAGGAGGATAGAGGAGCAGCAGGAGGGACAGAGGAGAGGAGGACGGGGTGCAGGAGGACAAGAGAGAGGAGGGGAGGGAGGACGGGGGCAGGAGGACAGAGGAGGAGGACAGGGTGCAGGAGGGACAGAGGAGAGGAGGAGGGGTGCAGGAGGAAGAGGAGCAGCAGGAGGGACAGAGGAGAGGAGGACCGGGGTGCAGGAGGGACAAAGGAGCAGCAGGAAGGAAGATGAGAGGAGGACGGGGTGCAGGAGACAAGGAGCAGAGAGGGACAGAAGAGAGCAGGGTGGAAGGAGAGGAGCAGGGTGAGGACGATAGAGGAGACAGGGGTGCAGAGGAGGGAGAGGGTGCAGCGAGAGGACAGATGAGAGGAGGACGGGGGGCAGGAGGGACAGAGGAGAGGAGGACGGGGGCGCAGGAGAACTAGGAGCAGCGAGGGACAGAGAGAGGAGGACAGGGGTGCAGAAGGAAGAGGAGCAGCAGGAGGGACAGAGGAGAGGAGGACAGGGGTGCAGGAGGGACAGATGAGAGATGGACGGGGGCGCAGGAGGACAGGGAGCAGCAGGAGGGACAGAGGAGAGGAGGACAGGGGTGCAGGAGGGACAGAGGAGAGGAGGATGGGTGTGCAGGAGGACAGAGGAGCAGCAGGAGGGACAGAGGAGAGGAGGACCGGGGTGCAGGAGGACAAAGGAGCAGCAGGAAGATAGATGAGAGGAGGACGGGGTGCAGGAGGACAGGTGCAGGAGGACAGAAGCAGTAGCAGGAGGGACAGAGGAGAGGAGGACAGGGGTGCAGGAGGATAGAGGAGCAGCAGGAGGGACAGAGGAGAGGATGGATGGGGTGCAGGAGGGACAGATGAGAGGAGGACGGGGTGCAGGAGGGACAGAGGAGAGGAGGACGGGGGCAGGAGAACATAGGAGCAGCAGGAGGGACAGATCAGAGGAGGACCGGGGTGCAGAAGGACAGAGGAGCAGCAGGAGGGACAGATGAGAGGAGGACAGGGGTGCAGGAGGGACAGAGGAGCAGCAGGAAGGACAGATGAGAGGAGGACGGGGGAGCAGGAGGGACAGAGGAGAGGAGGACGGGGGCGCAGGAGGACAGAGGAGCAGCAGTAGGGACAGAGGAGAGGAGGACAGGGGTGCAGGAGGATAGAGGAGCAGCAGGAGGGACAGAGGAGAGGAGGACAGGGGTGCAGGAGGGACAGATGAGAGATGGACGGGGGCGCAGGAGGACAGGGGAGCAGCAGGAGGGACAGAGGAGAGGAGGACAGGGGTGCAGGAGGGACAGAGGAGAGGAGGATGGGTGTGCAGGAGGACAGAGGAGCAGCAGGAGGGACAGAGGAGAGGAGGACCGGGGTGCAGGAGGACAAAGGAGCAGCAGGAAGATAGATGAGAGGAGGACGGGGGTGCAGGAGGACAGAGGTGCAGGAGGGACAGAAGAGTAGCAGGAGGGACAGAGGAGAGGAGGACAGGGGTGCAGGAGGATAGAGGAGCAGCAGGAGGGACAGAGGAGAGGAGGATGGGGGTGCAGGAGGGACAGATGAGAGGAGGACGGGGTGCAGGAGGGACAGAGGAGAGGAGGACGGGGGCGCAGGAGAACATAGGAGCAGCAGGAGGGACAGATCAGAGGAGGACCGGGGTGCAGAAGGACAGAGGAGCAGCAGGAGGGACAGATGAGAGGAGGACAGGGGTGCAGGAGGGACAGAGGAGCAGCAGGAAGGACAGATGAGAGGAGGACGGGGGAGCAGGAGGGACAGAGGAGAAGAGGACGGGGGCGCAGGAGGACAGAGGAGCAACAGTAGGGACAGAGGAGAGGAGGACAGGGGTGCAGGAGGATAGAGGAGCAGCAGGAGGGACAGAGGAGAGGAGGACAGGGGTGCAGGAGGGACAGATGAGAGATGGACGGGGGCGCAGGAGGACAGGGGAGCAGCAGGAGGGACAGAGGAGAGGAGGACAGGGGTGCAGGAGGGACAGAGGAGAGGAGGATGGGTGTGCAGGAGGACAGAGGAGCAGCAGGAGGGACAGAGGAGAGGAGGACCGGGGTGCAGGAGGACAAAGGAGCAGCAGGAAGATAGATGAGAGGAGGACGGGGGTGCAGGAGGACAGGGGTGCAGGAGGGACAGAAGAGCAGCAGGAGGGACAGATGAGAGGAGGACAGGGGTGCAGGAGGGACAGAAGAGCAGTATGAGGGACAGAGGAGAGGAGGATGGGGGTGCAGGAGGACAGAGGAGAGGACGGGGGTGCAGGAGAATAGAGAAGCAGCAGGAGGGGCAGAGGAGAGGAGGACGGGGGTGCAGGAGGCACAGAGGAGAGGGGGGGTGCAGGAGGAGGACGAGGAGCAGCAGGAGGGGCAGAGGAGAGGAGGATAGAGGAGCAGCAGGAGGGACAGAGGAGAGGAGGATAAGGGTGCAGGAGGAGAGAGGAGCAGCAGGAGGGGCAGAGGAGAGGAGGACGGAGGTGCAAAAAGACAGAAGAGCAGCAGGAGGGACAGAGGAGAGGAGGACAGGGGTGCAGGAGGACAGAGGAGCAGCAGGAGGGGCAGAGGAGAGGAGGATAGAGGAGCAGCAGGAGGGACAGAGGGGAGGAGGACAGGGGTGCAGGAGGACAGAAGAGTAGCAGGAGGGACAGAGGAGAGGAGGACAGGGGTGCAGGAGGATAGAGGAGCAGCAGGAGGGACAGAGGAGAGGAGGATGGGGGTGCAGGAGGGACAGATGAGAGGAGGACGGGGTGCAGGAGGGACAGAGGAGAGGAGGACGGGGGCGCAGGAGAACATAGGAGCAGCAGGAGGGACAGATCAGAGGAGGACCGGGGTGCAGAAGGACAGAGGAGCAGCAGGAGGGACAGATGAGAGGAGGACAGGGGTGCAGGAGGGACAGAGGAGCAGCAGGAAGGACAGATGAGAGGAGGACGGGGGAGCAGGAGGGACAGAGGAGAGGAGACGGGGGGCAGGAGGACAGAGGAGCAGCAGTAGGGACAGAGGAGAGGAGGACAGGGGTGCAGGAGGATAGAGGAGCAGCAGGAGGGACAGAGGAGAGGAGGACAGGGGTGCAGGAGGGACAGATGAGAGATGGACGGGGGTGCAGGAGGACAGGGGAGCAGCAGGAGGGACAGAGGAGAGGAGGACAGGGTGCAGGAGGGACAGAGGAGAGGAGGATGGGTGTGCAGGAGGACAGAGGAGCAGCAGGAGGGACAAAGGAGAGGAGGACCGGGGTGCAGGAGGACAAAGGAGCAGCAGGAAGATAGATGAGAGGAGGACGGGGGGTGCAGGAGGACAGGGGTGCAGGAGGGACAGAAGAGTAGCAGGAGGGACAGAGGAGAGGAGGACAGGGGTGCAGGAGGATAGAGGAGCAGCAGGAGGCACAGAGGAGAGGAGGATGGGGGTGCAGGAGGGACAGAGAGAGGAGGACGGGGTGCAGGAGGGACAGAGGAGAGGAGGAGCGGGGCGCAGGAGAACATAGAGAGCACAGGAGGGACAGATCAGAGGAGGACCAGGGTGCAGAAGGACAGAGGAGCAGCAGGAGGGACAGAGAGAGAGGAGGACAGGGGTGCAGGAGGGACAGAGGAGCAGCAGGAAGGACAGATGAGAGGAGGACGGGGGAAGCAGGGAGGGACAGAGGAGAAGAGGACGGGGCGCAGGAGGACAGAGGAGCAACAGTAGGGACAGAGGAGAGGAGGACAGGGGTGCAGGAGGATAGAGGACAGCAGGAGGGACAGAGGAGAGGAGGACAGGGTGGTGCAGGAGGGACAGATGAGAGATGGACGGGGGCGCAGGAGGACAGGGGAGCAGCAGGAGGGACAGAGGAGAGGAGGGACAGGGGTGCAGGAGGGACAGAGGAGAGGAGGATGGGTGTGCAGGAGGACAGAGGAGCAGCAGGAGGGACAGAGGAGAGGAGGACCGGGGTGCAGGAGGACAAAGGAGCAGCAGGAAGATAGATGAGAGGAGGACGGGGGTGCAGGAGGACAGGGGTGCAGGAGGACAGAAGAGCAGCAGGAGGGACAGAGGAGAGGAGGACAGGGGTGCAGGAGGATAGAGGAGCAGCAGGAGGGACAGAGGAGAGGAGGATGGGGGTGCAGGAGGGACAGATGAGAGGAGACGGGGTGCAGGAGGGACAGAGGAGGGAGGACGGGGGCGCAGGAGAACATGGAGCAGCAGGAGGGACAGATCAGAGGAGGACCGGGGTGCAGAAGGACAGAGGAGCAGCAGGAGGGACAGATGAGAGGAGGACAGGGGTGCAGGAGGGACAGAGGAGCAGCAGGAAGGACAGATGAGAGGAGGACGGGGGGCAGGAGGACAGAGGAGAAGGAGGGACGAGGGCGCAGGAGGACAGAGGGAGCAGCAGTAGGGACAGAGGAGAGGAGGACAGGGGTGCAGGAGGTAGAGGAGCAGCAGGAGGGACAGAGGAGAGGAGGACAGGGTGCAGGAGGACAGATGGAGAGGACGGGGGCGCAGGAGGACAGGAGGAAGCAGCAGGAGGGACAGAGGAGAGGAGGACAGGGGTGCAGGAGGGACAGAGGAGAGGAGGATGGGTGTGCAGGAGGACAAGGAGCAGCAGGAAGATGATGAGAGGAGGACGGGGTGCAGGAGGACAGGGTGAGGAGGGACAAAGAGCAGAGGAGGGACAGATGAGAGGAGGACAGGGTGCAGGGGACAGAGAGCAGTAGGAGGACAGAGGAGAGGAGGATGGGGTGCAGGAGGACAGAGGAGAGGACGGGGTGCAGGAGAATAGAAGCAGCAGGAGGGACAGAGGAGAGGAGGACGGGGGTGCAGGAGGACAGAGGAGAGGACGGGGGTGCAGGAGGACAGAGGAGCAGCAGGAGGGGCAGAGGAGAGGAGTAGAGGAGCAGCAGGAGGGACAGAGGAGAGGAGGATAGGGTGCAGGAGGAGAGAGAGAGAGCAGAGGGACAGAGGAGAGGAGGACAGGAGGTGAAAGGACAGAAGAGCGCAGGAGGACTAGAGGAGAGGAGGACGGGGTGCAGGAGGACAGAGGACAGCAGGAGGGCAGAGGAGGAGGATAGAGGAGCAGCAGGAGGACAGAGGGAGGAGACAGGGGTGCAGGAGGACAGAGGACAGCAGGAGGACAGAGGAGAGGAGGACAGGGTGCAGGAGGATAGGGAGCAGAGGAGGGACAGAGGAGAGGAGGATGGGGGTGCAGGAGGACAGAAGAGGAGGAAGTGCAGGAGGGACAGAGGAGAGGAGGATAGGTGTGCAGGGACAAGAGCAGTAGGAGGACAGAGGAGAGGAGGACCGGGGTGCAGGAGGACAAAGAGCAGCAGGAAGATAGATGAGAGGAGGACGGGGTGAGGAGGACAGGGGTGCAGGAGGACAGAGCAGCAGAGGGACAGAGGAAGGAGGACAGGGTGCAGGAGGATAAGGAGCAGCAGAGGACAGAGGAGAGGAGATGGGGGTGCAGGAGGGACAGATGAGAGGAGGACGGGGTGCAGGAGGGACAGAGGAGAGGAGGACGGGGGCAGGAGAACATAGGAGCAGCAGGAGGGACAGATCAGAGGAGGACCGGGGTGCAGAAGGACAGAGGAGCAGCAGGAGGGACAGATGAGAGGAGGACAGGGGTGCAGGAGGGACAGAGGAGCAGCAGGAAGGACAGATGAGAGGAGGACGGGGGAGCAGGAGGGACAGAGGAGAAGAGGACGGGGGCGCAGGAGGACAGAGGAGCAGCAGTAGGGACAGAGGAGAGGAGGACAGGGGTGCAGGAGGATAGAGGAGCAGCAGGAGGGACAGAGGAGAGGAGGACAGGGGTGCAGGAGGACAGATGAGAGATGGACGGGGGCGCAGGAGGACAGGGGAGCAGCAGGAGGGACAGAGGAGAGGAGGACAGGGGTGCAGGAGGGACAGAGGAGAGGAGGATGGGTGTGCAGGAGGACAAAGGAGCAGCAGGAAGATAGATGAGAGGAGGACGGGGTGCAGGAGGACAGGGGTGCAGGAGGGACAGAAGAGCAGCAGGAGGGACAGATGAGAGGAGGACAGGGGTGCAGGAGGGACAGAAGAGCAGTAGGAGGGACAGAGGAGAGGAGGATGGGGGTGCAGGAGGACAGAGGAGAGGACGGGGGTGCAGGAGAATAGAGAAGCAGCAGGAGGGGCAGAGGAGAGGAGGACGGGGGTGCAGGAGGGACAGAGGAGAGGACGGGGGTGCAGGAGGACAGAGGAGCAGCAGGAGGGGCAGAGGAGAGGAGGATAGAGGAGCAGCAGGAGGGACAGAGGAGAGGAGGATAAGGGTGCAGGAGGAGAGAGGAGCAGCAGGAGGGGCAGAGGAGAGGAGGACGGAGGTGCAAAAGGACAGAAGAGCAGCAGGAGGGACAGAGGAGAGGAGGACAGGGGTGCAGGAGGACAGAGGAGCAGCAGGAGGGGCAGAGGAGAGGAGGATAGAGGAGCAGCAGGAGGGACAGAGGGGAGGAGGACAGGGGTGCAGGAGGACAGAGGAACAGCAGGAGGGACAGAGGAGAGGAGGACAGGGGTGCAGGAGGATAGAGGAGCAGCAGGAGGGACAGAGGAGAGGAGGATGGGGGTGCAGGAGGGACAGATGAGAGGAGGACGGAGTGCAGGAGGGACAGAGGAGAGGAGGACGGGGGCGCAGGAGAACATAGGAGCAGCAGGAGGGACAGATCAGAGGAGGACCGGGGTGCAGAAGGACAGAGGAGCAGCAGGAGGGACAGATGAGAGGAGGACAGGGGTTCAGGAGGGACAGAAGAGCAGCAGGAAGGACAGATGAGAGGAGGACGGGGAGCAGGAGGGACAGGGGAGAGGAGGAAGGGGGCGCAGGAGGACAGAGGAGCAGCAGTAGGGACAGAGGAGAGGAGGACAGGGGTGCATGAGGATAGAGGAGCAGCAGGAGGGGCAGAGAAGGATGGGGGTGCAGGAGGGACAGAGGAGAGGAGGATGGGGGTGCAGGAGGACAGAGGAGAGGACGGGGGTGCAGGAGAATAGAGAAGCAGCAGGAGGGGCAGAGGAGAGGAGGACGGGGGTGCAGGAGGACAGAGGAGCAGCAGGAGGGGCAGAGGAGAGGAGGATAGAGGAGCAGCAGGAAGGACAGAGGAGAGGAGGACAGGGGTGCAGGAGGGACAGATGAGAGGAGGACGGGGGCGCAGGAGGACAGAGCAGCAGCTCGAAGGACAGAGGAGAGAAGGATGGGGGTGCAGGAGGACAGAGGAGAGGACGGGGGTGCAGGAGAATAGAGAAGCAGCAGGAGGGGCAGAGGAGAGGAGGACGGGGGTGCAGGAGGGACAGAGGAGAGGATGACGGGGGTGCAGGAGGATAGAGGAGCAGCAGGAGGGACAGAGGAAAGGAGGATAAGGGTGCAGGAGGAGAGAGGAGCAGCAGGAGGGGCAGAGGAGAGGAAGACGGAGGTGCAAAAGGACAGAAGAGCAGCAGGAGGGACAGAGGAGAGGAGGACAGGGGTGCAGGAGGACAAAGGAGCAGCAAGAGGGGCAGAGGAGAGGAGGATATAGGAGCAGCAGGAGGGACAGAGGAGAGGAGGATAAGGGTGCAGGAGGAGAGAGGAGCAGCAGGAGGGGCAGAGGAGAGGAGGACGGAGGTGCAAAAGGACAGAAGAGCAGCAGGAGGGACAGAGGAGAGGAGGACAGGGGTGCAGGAGGACATAGGAGCAGCAGGAGGGACAGAGGAGAGGAGGACAGGGGTGCAAGAGGACAGGAGCAGCAGGAGGGACAGAGGAGAGGAGGACGGGGGTGCAGTAGGACAGAGAAGCAGCAGGAGGGACAGAGGAGAGAAGGACTGGGAATGTGGCTGGCACTGTGTGTGGTGATAATGACGGCTGTACCATGTGTCTGCCTCCATGCAGCTGCCACCACCTTCCTGTGTTGGCAGGGTGCGGCATGCTGGGAGTTGTAGTTTTCCTGCCTGTCCCAGGATGTTGGGTGCTGGGAGTTGTTCTCCCAGGTGGGCTCAGTGTTGTCCCGCCGCCTGTCTGTGGCCTGTCTGTCTCTTCTGGGATGTCCTCAGCTCCGTGCTGTTCACAGACAGTGTACCACCATGTCCCCAGCTCCCTGCTGTGCACAGTGTACCACCATGTCCCCAGCTCCGTGCTGTGCATAGACAGTTTGCCACCATGTCCCCAGCTCCGTGCTGTGCATAGACAGTGTACCACCATGTCCTCAGCTCTGTGCTGTGCACAGACAGTGTATCACCATGTCCTCAGCTCTGTGCTGTGCACAGACAGTGTATCACCATGTCCTCAGCTTCGTGCTGTGCACAGTGTACCACCATGTCCTCAGCTCCGTGCTGTGCACAGTGTACCACCATGTCCTCAGCTTCGTGCTGTGCACAGTGTACCACCATGTCCTCAGCTCCGTGCTGTGCACAGTGTACCACCATGTCCTCAGCTCTGTGCTATGCAGTGTACCACCATGTCCACAGCTCCGTGCTGTGCACAGACAGTGTACCGTACACTGTCTGTGCACAGCACAGAGCTGAGGACATGGTGGTGCACTGTCTGTGCACAGCATAGATCTGAGGACATGGTGGTGCACTGTCCGTGCACAGCACGGAGCTGAGGACATGGTGGTGCACTGTCTGTGCACAGCACAGAGCTGAGGACATGGTGGTGCACTGTCTGTGCACAGCACAGAGCTGAGGACATGGTGGCACACTGTCTGTGCACAGCACGGAGCTGAGGACATGGTGGTACACTGTCTATGCACAGCACGTAGCTGAGTACAAGGTGGCACACTGTGCACAGCACGTAGCTGAGGACAAGGTGGCACACTGTGCACAGCTCGGAGCTGAGGACACGGTGGTGCACAGTCTCCCGCCGCCTTAAAATCGGTCTGTTTCTCATCCAGGAGTCGGACAAGTGACATCCGTTTTTGGTCCATTTGGCAACTGCTGTCCGACATTTCTCTCAGATCTGTGTGCAATCTGTTCTTTCCTCAGCAGCTATTACTGCATAATCATTTACAGGAACATGTTACAGTGTTCTCAGTTACAGAATGATAATGTATCCATGGAAAAAACGTATGCCTCTTGGATGGTCCGTGTGCTGTCTGTGATTTTGTCGGACCCATAGCCTTGCATTGGTGAGTCTCGCGCGTGAATCGCAGACTGTCGCAGAATGTTGCGACTTCTTTCTCATCCAGAATCTGGCTGAGAAAAAAAGCGTCCAACACTCGACAATCTGCTCTCAGACATTGGTTAACATTGGTCCGAGTGCAATGCGATAAAATCACACATTGCACTTGTCCGAGTTTCATGCCAGTGTGTCCAGACCCCAATTATAAAATCCATATACCGGTAGTAATTCTACAATGTCTGCTGGACATGGTATGGGGAGGGTTTATGGCTCAGTTAGTACACACCATACTTCATGGTATGGGGAGGGTGTATGGCTCAGTTAGTACACTCCATACTTCGTGTTATTAACCAGTTAATGCTCTCTTGTCCACCGCACTTCAGTGTCAAAAGAGGAAGACAGCGAGACAGGCAGCGACACGGCATCAGAGAGCCCCTGACCTCAGAATAGAAGATCCTCAGATCCTGGTATTGTGACATAATATTAAGAATAATATCTTTTGCACTTATATTACACTATGAACTCCACAGCACTTTACATACATCATCAACACTGTCCCCATTGGGGCTCACAATGTAAACATCCTATCAGTATGTCTCTGGAGTGTGGTTGGACAAACCTTTTATATGTACTACATGATGAAATGTGGGAGGAAGAAGCTACATGAAGCTTGGGGGGATGGCCGCGACTAGGGGGGAAGATTGTCCGTGATGGGGGAGTGGCCACAATGGGGGAGGAGCCATGATGGGGAGGGGCTGCAACGGGGGGAGGAGCTGTGATGGCGGGGGGGGGGGGGCGACAACTGACAGTGCCTAGGGCAGCAGGAACTCCAAATACGGCCCTGACTGTCAGCGCTGGAGCGAGACGAGAATGCGGTGACAGGCTGTCCGTGTGCTATCAGTAGATCCACGGATAGCACACATGCAGCACCCATTGTGTCACACGTCCATGACACGTGAATGTACGCCCCGCCCCCAAACGGCCTTGCTTCACATGTCCGTGGTGATACAAATGTGTGAAAGAGGCCTCAAATAATCCTCTGCTCCACCCTGTGATGAATCCAGAACCTCCCCTGTACAGTGACCTCCTCATTATACACCCTGTGATGAATACAGACCCTCACCTGTACAGTGACCTCCTCATTATACACCCTGTGATGAATACAGACCCTCACCTGTACAGTGATCTCCTCATTATACACCCTGTGATGAATCCAGAACCTCCCCTGTACAGTGACCTCATTATACACCCTGTGATGAATACAGACCCTCACCTGTACAGTGATCTCCTCATTATACACCCTGTGATGAATCCAGAACCTCCCCTGTACAGTGACCTCCTCATTATACACCCTGTGTTGAATACAGACCCTCACCTGTACAGTGACCTCCTCATTATACACCCTGTGATGAATACAGACCCTCACCTGTACAGTGATCTCCTCATTATACACCCTGTGATGAATACAGACCCTCACCTGTACAGTGATCTCCTCATTATACACCCTGTGATGAATCCAGAACCTCCCCTGTACAGTGACCTCCTCATTATACACCCTGTGATGAATACAGACCCTCACCTGTACAGTGACCTCCTCATTATACACCCTGTGATGAATACAGACCCTCACCTGTACAGTGATCTCCTCATTATACACCCTGTGATGAATACAGACCCTCACCTGTACAGTGATCTCCTCATTATACACCCTGTGATGAATCCAGAACCTCCCTGTACAGTGACCTCCTCATTATACACCCTGTGGTGAATACAGACCCCCTCCCCTGTACAGTGATCTCCTCATTATACACCCTGTGATGAATCCAGAACCTCTTCTGTACAGTGAGAGCGTCATTCTACACGTTTGTATGTATCTAGTGAAGCAGTAAAGACTGCTTGTAGCATTATCGTTTCCTCAGATTGTCAGCTCTTAGGCCGGTTTCACACATCCGTGTGACCACGGACGTGTGGAACAAGGCTGTTTGGGGGCGGGGCATAGACTCGTGTCACGCTGTGTTACACGATGGGTGCTGTCAGTGTGCTATTCGTGCATCCACGGATAGCACACAGACAGCCTGTCACCGCATACTCACCTCCCTCCTGCGCTGACAGTCCTTCTTACTTCCGGTCCACTCTTGGGCTCAGTGAAGTGAATATTCATGAGCCTAATGAGCGGTATCAGAAGTGAGAGAAACTGTCAGCGCTGGAGCGAGGCGAGTATGAAATTCTTTATTTTTAGGGTTGTCACTTTTGTCCGTGGTCCGTGCACAGGAATGACATCCATGTGCATGGACGTTTCAAGGCGAAAGCGGTCCGTGTGTCCGCAAAAAAACGGACTTGTCTCTGTGTGGAGCACACGGACAAACATGTGCTCCACACGGAGACACGGTCCGTGCGGAAACACGGAAGTGTGAATTTGCCCATAGTGGAACATGTGTCTCCTTATGTCCGTGCCTCCGGCATGTGTCGGCACGGACCACACACGTGCCGGAGGCACGGATGTGTGGAACCGGCCTTATGAACAGGGCCCTCTCTCCTCATTTGATTGGTGAGTGTGAGACACCTGGTACCTTACCGATCAGCTGTTCTCATTGCTGACAAAAGACGGATCTACTCGGCCATGTGCACACGTTGAGTATTTGGGTATGTGTTCATGGTCCGGAGGAGCTGCGTGTTGGATGCACCTCCTCCGGACCTGAGTGAAGCCGCGGGAGGCCGCAGGGAGACCGCAGCCGCCCTGTACTCACCGTATGCAGCGAGTGTGGGGCGGCTTCTCCCTGCAGTCACCTAATGGCAGCCACTTCTGACTCCGCAGCATGAAATAAACATGCTGGCAACCCGCACAGCAGCTCCAAACACGCTGCGAGCGGGTTAAGCATAGTGAGGATGGGATTTCTTGAAATCCCATCCACTATGCTTATACTGTACAACGCATCGTTTTGGACGCAGCGACAAGACGCTGCATCCAAAACGCTGTGTACACTGATCGTGAGCACACACCCTTTGGAGAGTTTTTTTACCTCAGGATTTGTAGACAAAACCAAGAGTGGAGCTATCAGAGGAAAAGTATAATAGAAACACCTGCACCACTTCTGTATTTATCACCCACTCCTGGTTTTGGCTACAAATCCTGAGGTAAAAAACTCAGCGTGTGCACGTGGCGTAAGGACTCATTCACATGTCCTTGCCAACACATGCCAGAGGCGCCAACATACAGGGACACATAATTCCCAATGGCCCCCTTCACATATCTGTAATTCCGCACTTACCGTGTCGCAGTTTGGAGCAGATGCGTGTCTGTGTGCTCCACACAGCGTTATGTCCGTTTTTATGCGGAAGCACGTGCCACTTTTGCCCTGAAACTTCCATGCACACAGATGTCATCCATGTGACATCCATGTGCACTGAACACAGATGAAAGTCACAAACTTAAAGAATATTCATGAGCCCAATGAGCGGCACCGAAAGAGAGAGGAACTGTCAGCACTGAAGCGAGATGAGTATGAAATTCTTTGTTTGTACGTTTGTTACTTTCGTACGTGGTCTGTGCACACGGATGTCACACAGATGACATCTGTGTGCATGGACGTTTTCGCCCAAAAGCGGTCCGTCCTTCCGCAAAAAAAACGGACATGTTGCCGTGTGGAGCACACAGACACGCATCTGCTCCACACGGCGATATGGTCCGTGTGGAATTACGGACATGTGACGGGGGTCATAGGGGATCATGTGTCCCCGTATGTCCGTGCCTCCGGCATGTGTCGGCACAGACAGCACACGTGCCAGAGGCACGGACATGTGAATGAGGCCCTATACAGTTGCTCTGTCTAGGGCCTGTTTCACACATCCGTGACACCACGGACGTGTAAGGCTGGTTTCAGACTGCAGTTTTTTCCCTGATCAGGTTCCATCCGGTTTGTGTGCCAAAACCAGGAGTGTCTCCAAAACTCAGAACAAGTGTCAGTCTTTCAATTATAGTTTTTCTCTGGAAGTTCCTCTCCTGGTTTTGGCACACAAACCAGATGGAACCTAATCAGAGGAAAAACTGCAATGTGAAACCAGCCTGAGACAAGGCCTTTTGTGGGCGGGCATGTGTCATGAATGGGTGATGTCCGTGGATAGCACACGGACAGTCTGTCCTTGCATACTCACCTCCCTCCTGCGCTGCTGCTCCTCTCACCTCCGGTCCACTGTCAGGCTTAGTGAAGTGAATATTCATGAGCCTAATGAGTGGCACGGGAAGAGAGAGGAACTGTAAGCACTGGAGCGAGGTGAGTATGAAATTCTTTATTTTTAAGTGTCTTACTTTCGTCTGTGGTCCGTGCACACGGATGACATCTGTGTGCATGGACGTTTTCGTCCAAAAGCGGTTCATCCTTCCGCAAAAAAACGGACATGTCGCTGTGTGGAGCACACAGACATGCATCTGCTCTACACAGCGACACGGTCCGTGCGGAATTACGGACATGTGAAGGGGGCCATAGGGGATTATGTGTCCCCGTATGTCCGTGACTCCGGCATGTGTCAGCACAGACCGCACACGTGCCGGAGGCATGGACATGTGAATGAGGCCTACTGTAGTGGCTGCAGATGCGTACTGCACATGTGACTTTTACGGATTTGAATAGGGGGAGCAAATGTGCAGTAGATGGCCATAGCCACTAAATAGTAGACAGAGCAGCTCAGTTGACATCTAGAACAGCTGACTGTCAAGGGTGCTAGGTGTCTCACTCCTACTTATCAGACATTGCTGACCTAATCCCAAATTCCAACTCCCGCTTCACTGCGCGTCAGAACAGTGCATCAAGGAGCCTATTACTGCTGCCGCCCCCTCCTCTGCACTGCCCCTCACTTCCTCTTACCACAGCGGCGACTGCCTGCGTTCCATTGTGGAATGCATTTAGCAGGCTGGTGCCACCTCCTCCATAATAGGAGTAGGCGGCACTTCCTGCTTTATGCGTTCCACAATGGCACACAGGCAGTCACTACCTCCTCCTGTGTCTCAGTTTTGGCAAGGAGAACGGAGCTGCGGGGGAACCAGGAGAGGTAAATACAAATTTATTTTTTAATGAGAACACGCTGGCCAGAGGATTAAGGGGGAGGAGGGTGGTGCATTATACTGTATGGCAACTTGTGACGCTGCATTATATTATATGGAAGGCTGTGAGGCTGCATTATACTATATAGAGGGCTGTGGAGGTCCATGATACTATATGGAGGGATGTGAGGCTGCATTATACTATATAGAGGAATATGAGGCTGCATTATGCTGTATAGAGGGCTTTGAGGCAGCATTATACTAGAGGATATTGGGGGTGCATTATAATATTTTGATTACTATGGGGGACTATGGGATGTGTCGGGCCCACTAGGACTGGGGTACTCGGTGTCGGACCGGTCTGCTACGGGGGAAGTCACGGTGGTCCTGGTCCGGACCGTGTCCCGGGCTCAGCA
Source organism: Allobates femoralis (assembly GCA_033576535.1). Classification (NCBI taxonomy): domain Eukaryota; kingdom Metazoa; phylum Chordata; class Amphibia; order Anura; family Aromobatidae; genus Allobates; species Allobates femoralis. The sequence continues at coordinate 82,182,974 of JARQOC010000005.1, forward strand.
ATAAAAGGGGATATTTACAGGGGTTGTCAGTCGTGACGCCACCCACTATATGCGGCCAGTGATGGGGCCGCCGCTGCTGCAGAACCTCCGGGGATGATGGGATAGCAGCTTAGGTGTAATAGTTCCAGTGGGTAGAACTGTGCTCCCCGGGCAGTAAGGGTTAAATCTATTGTGGAGTGTGTAGCACACTTACTTTGCAGACGCTGCAGAGATCTCTCCTCCTTGCTGGTGCTGACAGGCTGTATCCTGTATGGAGAGAATCACTTTCATGCAGAAACACAAGGAAAGCAGTTCCAGGGTTTTCCATGTTTACTCTCAGTTCTTCCAGTCACTTTACAGCTCAGTTACAGTTCTTACAAAGTTCAAGTACAGTTCTTAGTACACGGGCACATTCTCCCTCTCCGGGTTCCCTTTGCTCCCTGCAGCCAGGCCTCTCTCTCTGTGACCCCTCACACAGTCTTTAGTGTCCTTTCCGGGCTATTACGGTCTCCGTCTCCACGGGTGTGTGTGTGTGGAACGCCGGACAGTATGGCGGTGACTCGGGCCCCTGTGGGTCCTTCAGTTTGTCACTGAGCTGCCTGTCCTTTGGGGTAGGGATCTCAATCTGGAACTAAGACCCCCCGTCGTGTTGTTTGGGAATGCCGGGTAAACTACGGTCCCCTCTAGAGCCGACACTCTACTTCAGCCCAGCCTCCAGCAGTCCTCAAGTCTGAGGCTCTACCAGGCTCCTTTCTCTCTGTTCCTCTCGGTATCATAGGAGGGCTACTCCGCCTGCAGTCAGTAGCTTCAGCTGCGTTCCTAGGGCCCGGGTATCACCGTCCCTCTCAGTTCTCTCACACTCCTGGTGGTATCAGCTTCGGACGGGCTTTCTCTCTCCTCCGGCTCACACTGGCTCGGTATAGATTCTGCGCTCCTAGGCCTTACACTCACAGGACGTGTGATTTCCAGTCTTTGCTTCTCAGCCTACCTCGGCCTACTAACTTCCTTCCTCCTCCCCCTTCCTATTTCTACTCTCAAGTCACCTGACTACGGGTGTGCCCAACCCACTCCTCCAAATCCACCACCCCTCAATCTCATAAAGTATCTAATCTCAGGGCTGGATGCTACCTTCTCTTACACGTGGGTTATGTGGGCTTTGAGGGTGTTGTTGTGCAACAATTGTCCTACCTGCCTGGCTGCAGTTCCCTTTTTTGGCCTCCTGAACACAGGGGCGCCACAGATGCATTATAATACATAGATGACTATGAGGGTACATTGTAATATATGGAAGAATATGGAGATGCATTATAATAATTGGAGGACTATGGTGGTGGAAGGGGGAAGACCATGTACACCAGGATAAAGGACATATATACACAGGGCCCATACATCTGACTAATGTATGTGCGTGCGGAGTGTGAGAGGTTCCATCATGGATGGAAGCCACGTTGTGATGTACAGATACAACTGCTGGCGTCTTCCTGTTTCACCACGTATGTGCGCCCGGCGTCACCGCGTCCACGTGCATGTCATACTGACGTCACTGCACATACGCCCAGCATCAAAAAGCAGAGGCCGCCATTTTACTCACTGGCAGACACCACCAAATTGCCCATACTTTAGCAATACAAAGTTTAAGTGCCAAACTACTGGCTAAAAAGGAATTTATCCCATAAGTATACAAACTAAATATTAGACACAGGACCCACATACAATAACATTAGCACCATCCAGGGAAAACCCCAACCACCTCCATAATGAACATGGTGGGGTAATCGGTAGCAGTAGAACAGGGACCAAAGGGGTTAACCAGAGATTCCTGCTCAAACAGCCACATACACATCTACTCACATCATACACAACCAGGTCCTATGTTCTCAATTAAGGGTAAATACAGTATATTATCATGCAAAAAATGATTTTTTATATGTATCATATATTTTTACATTTATATAAAAAAAAGCAGCTAAGTACAGCAGACTCATTATAGCGGAATGGGTTCACGGTATGTTCACATAGTGTCTCCTGAACAATTTGAAAAAAATGCTGATGTGAAAGGGGCCTTTGGCAGAGTCATTGGCTCTGAGGGAACTTGTCCATGATGGCGACATCATCATAAAAAGTGCGGATAAAGAGGGGTGCTGTCGTCATCATGGACAAAGAGATGAATGTAAAGGAACTCAACAGTCAAGTTTCTAATCCCTTAGTGTACAAGTAATTACCCAACGACCCGAAATTTGATATAAAGCGTGAATTTAAGGCTATTTTGGATTTAGTATTGATGAAGGGATTGATAGATCAGGATATCTATGATTTTTTACTGATCAAGTTTACCTCTACTCCAATTGTTTATGTTCTTCCCAAAATACATAAATCTTTGTCGAACTCTCCAGGACGACCCATCGTGGTAGGCGACGGATTCCGTGCTCAGCCACATTGGGATCTTCTTGGTTGCGGTATTAAATCCTATCACAACTGAATTTATGTCATACATTAAGGACACTACTGATTTATTGAAGAAATGCAATGATTTGGAGTTGGAGGGTGATTTCTTGCTAGCATCTTTTGATGTAGTGAGCCTTTAGACATCTATAGTGCACACTTATGGGATAGATTGTGTACGGAAGGAATTGGTGAGTTTGAGTTATTCTGAAGAGGTGAAAAAGCTAATACTCGAGTTATTAACTCTGGTGTTGAGAAGGAATTATTTTTTGTATGGCGATAACGTCTATGAGCAACAAAGCGGCACGGCAATGGGTGCCAATATGGCACCAGCCTATGCGAATATCGCCATGGGTGTTAGAGAGGAGGATGTCATCTTTGTATCCCACCACTTCACGGATGTTATGGGGTGGTGGAGATACATTGATTACATCTTTCTCATTTGGAAAGGGACTGAGCAGTTGCTTACTGATTTTTTTATTTTTCTTAATAATGCGAACCAAACAATCAAGTTCACTATAGTGCACTCTACTTTTGAGTATATAGTTTTTGGATGTATTGGTGGAGAGGAGTGGGGACACTCTTGTGTCGCCCAGAGTCCCAACCGGCAACTCACCACCACCAGAATACCAGTCGTCCCTGAACCAGCGAGACCAGCAAGACCAACAGACAAGACAAAAAAGGAGAGAAGAGTGGTTCCAGAAAGAACAAGCTACCCGGCGACTTCGTGATGAAGCAAGAGCATAGCCCCCCGCTTCCATTGGAGTTATGCCGGCAAGGAACTGTTGTTTCCTCCTACCAAGAAGAAGGATGTGACTTGTACTGAGGTGAGCAGGTTTCATATGAAAGGCATCCAGGCCCCTTAGGCTGGTTTGCAATACGGATATCACGCCAAGAATAGACTCCCGTTGTAGAGACTATGACTGTAAATAGCCCCTTTTTCCAGCAACCTTTCTCTATTTGTCCTGAGCCTTGATGAAGAGTAAAAGTCATAAACTTTTGTGAAGAGTTTTTATATCCTTTTGAGTTGATGTGTGACATATAGCGGTCCGGCGGTGATAACTCACACTGGACTGTGCTGGACAATATGTTACTGCCGGACCCGCACAGTTAGTACCAGTCCCCGTTGGGCCGATGTGGACTCTAAAGTATATTATGTGCAGAATAATAAACTGGAGAGTAAGATCTTGACCAGTGGGTGACCCGAGGACCGTGGGGTCTATAATAATTACTGCAGTGTGTGTGTAATGTTATAAAAAATGTGCCTCCTAGGAATAGGAAGAAACTGAAGTATGCTTGAATGTATATAGTTTACCCGTTGATATTGTTACTGAATATAAAAATGCTTTTCACTCCCCGGTTTAACAGGTACCTATACTCGAGGACGAGTATGTTTCATCAGGGGGGGTATGTGACGCCACCGATGGTCAGGCGTCACACTGGGGTATTACACTCATAAAAACAGTGTAATTTTCCCAAACTGCAAGTGGATGTTAGGCTGGTGGGTGGGACCCATTCCTGCACTCCAACACTAGAGTAGTGGTGGGAGGTTACTCCTGGGAGGGAGATATAGTCACCTCTAGAGGGAGTCAAAGAGTCAGTCGGGGAGTTAGAGAGGAGTTGAGGAGGAGTGTGGAGCGAGTCGGGAGGTCTAATAGGACAGCTCCAGGCTGATCCTGAGGAAAGATGAAAGGGGATCCTGAGAGAGGGTGCCTGACGCGTGAGTCTGGGCCCAAGAGAAGATTCACCATTCATGGCGCTTCTCCCTGGCACTTCCCACTGCCCTGATGCGTTGACATATGGGGTAATGGTATTTGGGGTTGATGCCAGAAAAGGCAATCCACGGGAAACATTATTTGTGTCCGTTGCTATCTCCCAGGATATTGAGTCCCCCTATATGCAGGTAGAGCAGGCACTGACCGTATCCTGGCAGTCTGCAGGGCGCTGACGTCACTAAAGTTATGTTGGGTGACAGTGAAACCTAGTACGTTCACTTTGACTGTTGGCTATGAGTGATCTACTGGAACGTTAAACGTAGCTCTTTTCTAACAGGGATCTGGCTGAGAACTGGTCAAGAACAAAGACCCTGCTGTACAATCTCACTGTCATTTTAACAATGTTGCATAGACGCTATAAACCTGTGAACCCAGAGGTGTAGGTAACAACAGTGCATTAGGGCAGGCAGGAGATTTCCTTAAGAGGATAAATCCTCTAGACAGCTCTTCACCATCTATTGTCTGGCTGGGAGCCACATTGGCACATAAGGAGACCCTCTCCTGAAAATATTGACACCAGTAATCTTTGTGAATGACAAATCACTTAAGATATTAGCCTATAACCTGGCAGTATAGGCTTCAGCAGCAATCAGGAGATTCCTCTAAGGCTGAAGGCACACTGTCAGATTTCCTCACGTGAGTGTAATGTGAGGGAAGCTCGCATTGCACTCGGACCAGTATCATTAAATGATACTGGTCCCATTAGTGTGAGTTCCTCACATTACACTCGCCTTGCGAAGGAAATGTGTGTTCAGTCGAAGCATGCTGCGACTGAACGCAATTTCCCCACTCAAGGGGACAATGAAAGTCTATGGGTGCGAGAAAATCTTGCACTCATACAGGACACGGTGTGATAGTGGCACGCGTGTGCTGTTAGAATCGCTTCAAACTCCGTGGCTGTCAAAGCTGCAGTTTGAATTTGCCGGGTTGCCGGTACAGTTAAAAATCATCTTGCATCGCTGTGACAGGAGTGGTGCAAGATGATTAGTAAAAACAGAATTGAAGTTAAAAATGTAAAAATCCCGGAGTTTCTCACGATATTAACCCCATCTGCAGCTTCTGTCCTGAAATCACAGCACAGGGGACAGCTCCTAGGTGCTGAGGTTTAGCAGCACTCGCAATACGGCGACCCCTAACATGAGGGTCTATGGCGCCGGATCGCGCCAAATCCGGGAGGATCCGGGAACCGGACACCGGATTGCTGGAGTTTAGCAGCAAGTGCTGCTAAACTTCAGCACTTAGGAGCTGTCCCCTGTGCTGTGATTTCAGGACCACAGCAGCAGGGACAGCTCCTCACTTACATTATCACAGCGGCTGGTAATATACGCAATTTGCGTATGTCGGGCCCACTGGGACGGGGGTACTCGGTACCGGACTGGTCTGCTGCTGGGGAAGTCACGGGTGGTCCTGGTCCGGTCCGTGTCCTGGGCACGGCAATAAAAGGGGATATTTACAGGGGTTGTCAGTCGTGACGCCACCCACTATATACGGCCAGTAATGGGGCCGCCGCTGCTGCAGAACCTCCGGGGATGATGGAATACCAGCTAGATGGGATAGTTCCAGTGGGTAGAACTGTGTTCCCCGGGGCAGTAATGGTTAAAGTCTATTGTGGAGTGTGCAGTACACTTACTGTGCAGACGCTGCAGGGATCTCTCCTCAGTGCTGGTGCTGACAGGCTGTGCTGTGACTCTTCAGTTGCAGGGTTGTTGTAATCCTGTGTGAGGGAATAGCATTCATGCAGAGACACAAGGGAGGCAGATGCAGGGTTCTCCGTGTTTACTCTTAGTTGTTCAGACAGTTCACAAGTCATTTGCAGTTCTTACAAAGTTCAGTAGAAGTACATGGGCACACTCTCCCTCTCCGGGTTCCCTTTGCTCTGCAGCCAGGCCTCTCTCTCTCTGTGACCCCTCACACTTTCTCTTAGTCCTTTCCGGGCTGTTAACGGTCTCCATATCTACGGGTGTGTGTGTGAAACGCCGGACAGTATGGCGGTGACTCGGGCCCTTGTGGGTCCTCCTCGTCGTCACTGAGCTGCCTGTCCTTTGGGGTAGGGACCCCAACGTGTAGCTGTGGTCCCCCGTTGTGTTGTTTGGGGATTCCGGGTAAAACTACGGTCCCCTCTAGAGCCGACACTCTACTCAGCCCAACCTCCAGCAGTCCTTTAATATGAGGCTCTACCAGGCTCCTTCCCTCTGCGTCTCTCGGTATCATAGGAGGGCTACTCCGCCTGCAGTTGGTAGCTTCAGCTGCATTCCTAGGGCCCGGGTATCACCGTCCCTCTCAGTCCTCTCACACTCCTGGAGGTATCAGCTTCGGACGTGCTTTCTCTCTCCTCCGGCTCACACTGGCTCGGTACAGATTCTGCACTCCTACACCTTACACTCACAGGACGTGTGGTTTTCAGTCTTTTCCTCTCAGCCTACCTCGGCTTACTGACTTCCTTCCTCCTCCCCCCTTCCTATATACTGTCAAGTCACCTTACTACGTGTGTGCCCAACCCACTCCTCTAAATCCACCACCCCTCAATTGCCTAGAGTCTTCCAATCTTAGGGCTGGATGCTACCTTCTCCTACACGTGGGTTGTGTGGGCTGTGAGGGTGTTGTTGTGCAACTATTGTCCTACCTGCCTGGCTGCAGTTCCCTTTTGTGGCCTCCTGGACGCAGGGGCGCCACACGTACAGGACCAAGGACAGCTCCTCATTATAAGAGGCTGCCCTGCATGTCCTCTACACAATTTGCGTACATTACCGCTGACATCTCCTGAAGTCAGAAGCCGCCAGCATTTAATGTAATTTAATAAATGCTGACAATTAGCGGCTTTTAACTAATAAAGGTATTAACCCCTGCTGACCCAATGGGTCATGTCTGCATGTGTCCAGGGAGTATGGACACATGCTGGCACCACACAACCAGCGGGTTAACCCTGCACACATGGATTAACAGCAAGGAGAAGGAGTGCACAGAGTTAGGACAGAGCGAGTATAGAGAAGGAACATCACTGGAGCTTCTGAAGTAAACTGTCTACTGCCAGGACCACCCAGTCCACTACTCTAGATGAAACAACTGCATACCCTGTAAGACTGCAGATTACCGGAGTAAAGTACCCATGCAGAGTGAGCAACGTATCTGTGTTTCTTCCTGGTTGACTGTGACATTGGAGTCTCACAGCAGAGACTGTGCTGCCTTATTCCACTATTATTACCCTACAGCCCTGGGGATCCCACTCTTCCTGTAGGGAGCTACAACACCTTGTTGCCTCCCTTCACCCCGGAGGTCCCAGCTACGACGGTGCCATCACCGGATCTATAGGTGGCGTCATAAACTTCATAAATTTTATTATTTTTCTTTTTCCTTTTTTATTGTCACCGCAAGGGCACAGGCTTGGGCACCGACCACCCGTGACATCACTGCACCCGACTGCCCGAGATCTGAGTACCCCAGACCCTCGTGGGCCAGACAACAGCTGTATGACAGAACAGCATGCAGACAGTCTCCATTATGTCTGTATACTGTTCCCATTCTGTTTCATCACTTTCCCACCCTTTTCCTCAGGTCCCCAGATCTCTTTGTAGGGTCCAGCAGAAAATTACTTGTGTTTCCCATTGACTTACGGAACGAATACTCGATTATTACAAAGTACTCGTTACGATTCTGGCAAATCTGAGTATTTCACTATTTACCCATCAATATTACCCTCTTTATCAGATAAGGGTGAAAAACTCATTAATACCCGCTGAGAAATGCAGGATTTATAGATTGTGCGGGATTTGTTGGTCACTGCTCAGCATCTAAAACTACAGCAATAAAATGCCCTGCAGTGCCTACTTATGAGCACCAGGTGGCGCCCACGCTTCATGTGGCGATCTGAGGACAGCAGACAGCGGGAAAGTGACGTCATGACTGTGCGACATTGTACACACAGGAGCAATGTGGAGGCTGGAGAGGGAGAGTGCGGGAGGTAATGGCCGGCGGCGTCCTGTGTGTCAGCAGTATATAGAGGCTGCATAATACACAGGGGAGGTGTAGAGTGACTGTGTGCCCTGCCGGTGCTGTGTGTACAGATAGTGAGGGGGACGCGTGTCCATAGTGCGCAGAGACCGGGGCCTGAGACGCAGGGAGAGCAATAACGTGTGTCTGGCTGTTTCTGTCTGTTTGTCTGTGTCTGTGTGTCTGTCAGCCTTCCTGTGTCTCTGGCTGCTCGGGCATGTGTATACACATGGGGGTGTCCAGTCTGTGCTGCACAGAGAAACTCCATCATTGACCTGCAGAGCAAATCTTAAAGTGAACCTGTCACCAGGGTTTTGCAGCCTAATCTGAGAGTAGCATAATATAGGAGCCGAGATCCCAGTTCCAGCGATGTGTCACTTACTGGGCTGCTCATTGTAGTTTAGATAAAATCCCTGTGTCTTCATCTGCAGATTATCATTAGAGGACTACTTGGCTGCCAGGTAATCCATATTCACAAACTGCTAAATGTATAGCCGAGAATACAGTCATTTTTATCAAGATGACAGCAAGCAGCCCAGTAAGTGACACATCACAGGATTCAGGGTCTACATCTCTACACTATGCTGCTCTCAGATGGGATGGCAAAAACCTGGTGACAGGTTCCTTTTAATTTCACAACTTGTAAATATGTCCTGCACAATACAATTCACTACTTGTAATTTATCAGAATTTGTGGCAAATCCACAGGTTACACCGGCAGATTGTGATGTGAACACACCTCGGCGATGTTTATATGTACCGTAAATAATGTCCTTCATATCACCCCCTGACCGCTGCAAACAATCACAGATCTCATAGGTGACGCCAGCGATTGGCTGCTGCGGTCATGTTCTGTGCATCTCTCTATTGGCATTAAGGCCACATCACACGCTTCAATATCGTTACTGATATCGCTTAAACATCACGTTTTTTTAATCGCTTAAGCAATATTGCTTGTGCGTCGTTGCGTGTAACTGAACGATTTTTGGATGAAAAATCGTTTGATCACTCGTCGCAGATTTGTGATCCTGACCTCAAATCCTCGTGCGTCGTTCAATTAACCTGCGTTCAACTTGCTGCATCGTTGTGTGTAACACCGTGCAAACTATTTAATTGACGATTTTGCTTATTCTTGACACTGGCTGGCCTTGATCGCTGGGTTGTGTGCTGGATCGTTGCCAAATGTCAAATCATTAACGAGATCTATGCTTGTGACACTGCACAAGCGATATTGCAAAATTGTTCTAATGATCTCGACCACATGACTTTGCAGGCGATATCGTGATCGATATTGAAGCGTGTGACGTGGCCTTTAGGCAGATTAGTCGCTGGACTAAGAATTCCCTGTAATACAATTACTGAATCTTCAATGCTATGTGATAGTATAAGATGGTACAGCCAGATATGATATTGATGATTTATCCTTCCTATTGGTAATCAGATCAAAGGAAGTCTAAGGGTGCCATTACACCATGCGACACCGCCGGAGATGTCGGTGACAGGCGGGAGAGCGCACGTTTTTGGCGCCCCGCCAGCGTCGCCGCCCCCCGTTTACATGGATAAACATCTCCGGCGATGAGCCAGCGAGCTGAGAGGCGGCATCGCCGCCGGGGTGTTTCAAAACCCCAGCGGCGATGCAGGACAATGGGTGCCTATGGCTCCCATCGCCTGTCAGCTCGCCGGCGGCCATTTACATGGGGCGGGAGTACACATCGACCCATAATGGTCGCCTGGTTTCAGGGCAATGGTCTGATACCAGGTGACTGCTCAGAGACGCCGACATCGTCCCTTTACATTAGGCGACGTAGGGGCGATGTCGCCGCCGATAGGCCACGCCCCAACGTCGCCTATGTAATTGGCGGCGATGTCGCCATGTCTGACGTGGCCTTAAGGCTGCGTTCACACACTGTGTAATTCACTATTTACGTGATGCTTTTTAGCGCTTGCGTAAATGCAGTGAATGGCTTTTGCTGAAATGCGTTCACATGTTCCATATTTTTGCGGATGCGCATTCACTGCAAAGCACGTGCGCAAAAATAATGATTATGTCAATTCTTTGTGCATTTTGACATGCGCTTCTCCCATAGCCAACATTATAAAATGAGCTTGGGAAAAGTGCAGGTCAAAATGCGCAGCGTGTGAGTGCAGTTGCACTTTTTTGCACAAAGCGCAGCAAAAACGTGCTGCTATTACACAGGGTGTAAATGTAGACATGCACCCGGCACTTCACAGATTAGCTGTCTTCAGCTCCACCGGTGACTGGATATCAATGCTGTGTGATGCAATGATTTGATATAAGTAGAGCTGTAAGGCCACGTTCACATGTTGAGTATTTGGGGAGTTTTTACCTCAGGATTTGTACCAAAACCAGGAGTGGGTGATAAATACAGAAGTGGTGACGTGTTACTATTAAGGCCCCGTCACGCGTGTCAACCAAGGCTACGATGTTTGAAGCGATGCGCATGTTGCCGGTGACGCCGCAGCGATGTGGGCGGAGCTATCGCTCGCTGGGCTGGGATCAACCCAGCAAGCGATCAGCAGCAATGCTGCAGTATAGGCTGGATCGCCTCCAACATCGCTATTGCGGTGTCAGACGGCGCGATCTAGCCTAATCGCTGGTCGCAGATTGACAGGCTTACGTTCATCCTCGTAAACCTATCAACATGCGACCAGCGATAAATTGGTGTTGCGTCGTGCTGTCATACAGCACGACGCACTTGCGATATCGCTAGCGACGTCACTGATGCGTCACTTTTCGGCATGAAATTACCTCCACTGTCATAAGTGACATCACAAATTACTTATAACCATGGGGGGCTGTACCTAAGGGCCCTTTCACATCAGCGTGTTTTTAAATTTGCGGCAGATGCGGTGAAAAAACCGCATCTGCCGCAATTACCGCATACCGGCTGCACTTGCGGCGCGGTTGCGGTAAACGCCATGCAAAGTATAGGCGTACTTGCGGCAGGTGCGGCAGAGAAAAAAAACGCGGCTGACCGCGTGGGAAGCAATGCAAAAACTGATACATCGCCCCAGCTATTGTGGGTCTTCCCATATTGACCAAAGGGACCTTTTGGATTCCTATAGTTTCCAGGGCTCAGGTGTAATCATTTCCCCTGTACTTATAAACGTTCTGCATTTGATATGAGGAATGGTGGGAGGATAGAAGTGATATATTCTGCACTGCGGTTTAGGTTGCATTTACACATACCTTTTTTGCACTGTTTTTTTTTTTTTGGGTCAGCTTTTCAAAAATCGAAAAAAAATGGTTACATGTATAAATAGGTGTTAAAAATCTTGGTTCTTTTAATCTTGTTCAATCACACTTGAGGATATGATCACCTCCTTTTGTTTTGGTTTGCACAATGCATTCAGGTTGAAAATGCTGAGCGTTGTGTTCTGATGATGTATTTCTCCTGGCACTTACGGGATTTGTTCTTTGTGTTTCTTTATTGTCGCATATAAATGTTGAATTCAATAAGTTGTAATTTGAAAAGGAAAAAAGGACGAAACTCACACAAACATACCATAAAAAATATATCAGTGTGACAGGTCCCAAGTTGAATCTCTGTACAAATATAACCAAGTACACAAGTAACACAGGCATTGTTTCACAATTTTAAAACAAACCTTTTTTTTCACAATTGCGCATCAAAATTTTCAATTAGATTTCTCCAAAATATTAAGAAACAGTCTTGTGACATATCAAATGAAAGTCAGTACCGTTCTGAGAAAAGTGATGCCTCTCCCATCTCTTTATCTTAATTCTAGCCCGAAATATGACAAAAAAATCAGGCCACAATTCACGCTTTATTAAAACTTTAAAAATCTGTAAAACATTAACTGAAGAAAAAAATTCTAAACTCTGTAATTAACTAAAGTTGTACTTCATATAGAGATAAAATAAAAAAAATCTAAACACGTCAGGTAAAAAACATATTCCTATTTGGATCACTTGATATGGAATGACCCTGCAGGGTTCCGGCACTACAGAGTCAGTCCTACAGTATTAGTCACAGCAGCTAATTGTTATACATTGCTCTCGGAGATCCGGCTGGTGTGCATCTTGTTAGTTTCTGCTGTCACTACTGTAACATGTTCTCTTTTCATTCCCAGCACTGAGCCATCACTTTGTGACGGGCGCTGACTACGTTGTGGGGCGGAAGAACTGCGCAATATTGATTGCAGATGATCAGTCCATTAGTAGAGCTCATGCTACCTTTTCTGTCAGCCACCCGCCCTCCAGCCTGGTAAGTTGTGTCTTCAGAAATTAACTTATTCTTCTATCTTACATCACGACGTTCATTGTAATTTTTATTTAATAAATCAATAGTATACTTAATAATAAGCAACTTTGTAAATATATGTATATATAATTGGAAACCTTTATTTTGTTCTCTGCCAGAATCGATCATTCATTATCAAAATTCTGACTTCTGAGGTAAAATCTGTATTCGGTGAAGACTTTCCCACCACTGAGATAGGAGATGGCAGCTGTTACTGAGGAGAGTGTATGTAGATACGGGAGTGGGTGGAGCTCTGCCTCTAGCTCCTCTCTCCTCCCGTCATCCTAGCATCATCATTATCTGCTGCCATCTATCTCAGTAATGGGAAAGTCTTCACTGCCTCCAGCTCCCCCCTCTGCCTCCAGCTTCCCCCAAAACCATGAACAGCTAGGACTGCACAGGAAAAGTAGGTACTACTCAAAGGGAACAGACCAAAATGGAGGGGTTATTGTACTTTATATAAAACGACTAAGATTTAGCTGCTCATTGAGGCCATTCGGGGATACTGTATCATGGTGAAAACTCCACCTCGCCTCCTGCAGAATCATTCTGTCCCAGTCCCCTCCTCGGTTTTTCAATTTTGCCCATGCCATAAAGAGTTTCCCATATGGAGATTCATTAACTGCTGTACTCATGGGGTCATATACAAGGCCACAAATATGAATGGCAAGAGGAGAAGGGAACTCTGGAGACGAATTGGTGACCATACGGGCAACATTAAACACAAAAGAGAAACACCAGTGGCTAGACAAATTAATTACCTACATGGCAACCAGAAAAGTGTCCTAACCTTTATGGTCATTGACAAGATTGAAAAACCGAGGCGGGGACTGGGATAGAATGATTCTGCAGGAGTTGAGGTGGATTGCTCACCATGATACAGTATCCTCAAATGGCCTCAATGGGCAGCTAAATCTCATTTGTTTTAAATAATATACAATAACCCCTCCATTTTGGTCTGTTGCCATTGAGCAGGACCTATTTTTCCTGTGCAGACCTAGCTGTTCATGGTTTTGGTTTCACCAACTGTAAATATCCTTCACATATACCAAATTATCATTCCTTGGATTTATTGGTGCCTGATGTTTTGTTCAGGCACACATTATTTGGAGTTCTCATTTTCATGTGTTTTTAATGTGGGATGTTTACATTTGTGTCTTACATATAGACATTAGCAGCAATAGATTGATTCTGATCCTACTGGATTGTTTTGATATTTTTAATGAGCAAGCATATATCAGGGTCAAGATCAAGTTTCATGGGGGGGGAGGGTAGAGTGATCCGTGACATCACTTCATTGGGGATCTGTATTATCTACTTAAATGGCAGTATTGTCAGTCATTGTACAGGAGGGGGAGGAGGTGAGCTGTGACCTCACCTGTTGTGAATGGTGGATCCTTAGTCATAAGCTGTGTACAGAGATGTTACCTTATACTGTAATCCTGCCTATAATGATAATGAGACTGCTGGAAATTCTTCTTAAAGGGAACCTGACCCCTCCAAATCACCCCCAACCCTATTAATACCTGTCCCTGCACCCTAACATATCAGTATTAGTGCTCCTTTTCTATAAAAAAGCACTCTGTAACATTGGAATAATCAACAATATACACTTACAAATCTGAGACTTCTTGTCCCTGAATAAGTCTCACAGGGTGTCCCCTGTGAGACTCTAAGCCCTCCCAGGTGCTCATTTTCACGTCCCGAATAATCCACCCTCTCTGTCTGTGCTGTTGTGATGTGGAGCTGAAGGCAGGACTAATGATTTGCATACTGTGAGTGATAGAGAGGGGGGAGGGCAATGCCTGCACAAGCAGAGCAACACAGAGACGGGGTGGATCCTGGAGCCTGCAAAACAGCCCGCCTTGGTGACTAAAGAATATAGCCCCTGCTAATTATAATCACTAATGAGTATTAAAACATTTATTTTATGCACTTTCACATGATGCTTTTAAGAGACAAAAGAAGTGTGAGATTAGTGATGGGATGCTGCATGACATGTTTTGGTAGCTTAGGTGGCGTTCTGGAAGTGACAGGATCCCTTTAACAGAAAGTGTGACTCCAGCTTTAGGCCTAGTGAACAGTGTGAAATTTGTAAGATTTCTGGACTTAGTAATTTATTTGCTGCTGATATGTTTGTCTTACAGAATACAGAATTTTTTTTTTTTTTTTTTTTTTTTTGTGCCCCAATTTCTCCATCCAGCACTATAATCACACTCCCGGATAATCGCATACATTGTACTCTTTATGTGGTTGTCACATTGTGCAGTTTTATGTAGTTTTTGTTTACTGACATTCATTCTGTATTTTGCACACATTTATTTTAGTTCTGTGTGGGGTTATCTAGTCTCAGTGTTTTGTCTTTGAACACGTAATGTAGATTTTATATAAGCCGGCCATGTTTATTGATGAGGTCCAATATAAGCACAGGTAGACTACACTTAGCCGTACACATTGGGTAATACTAGGCTGAAGGTGGAATATCCCTTGAATAAACCATCAGGTGAAGGATTGTTGTTGGATGCCCTCACGCATTTCACTCCTTCCTGGATGTTAGTCTTTCATCCTGGCCACGTGTGTTCAGTGACCCCAGATGATTGATTCTGTTTACAGAAAGATCATTTGTGAATTAACCACAATTGGCCGAAAATATTACCGTATCTTTCGTTTTATAAGACGCACCCCCAAATTTGATGAAGAAAAAGAGAAAAAAAAAATGTAATGTTAAATGGGGTCTGTCTTATAATGTCAGTGTCCATATTACAATCAGTATTTCAATGTCCCCCATCCAGGTACATGAAACCCCCCCATTCTGGTATATATGTCCCCCATGTTGGCACAGTGTCCATCCATGCTGGCACACACTGCCCCCACCCTGACGCACACTTTAAACAATTACAAACAATATCATACTCTCCTCTCTCCATCGCTCCCTGCGCTGCAGCCATCCATCCCTCCATCTGCTTATACCGGCATCCAGTCCTGTGAACAGCACGCGGTGATGATGTCACTATGCAGCGATGCTCACAGGACCAGGTAAGGTACAGACAGCAAGGATGGAGCTGGCCGTAGGGAGCGATGGAGAGAGGTGCGTGACATAGCCGGGATAGGCAGTGCTTTCCACGCAGTTAAAGTGTGGAAAGCACTAACTATTCACACAGGATCACAGCCAGCGGCTGTGGATCCGCTCACTATGCTCCTGTCATATTAGCTGCTTCCCCGCTGGTGATTGACAGCGAGATGCAGTGCATGTTACAGGAGCATAATGAGCGGTCCCATGTGACCATGGCACATAGCAGTGGCTTGTTCCAGCCTCCGGACATCGCTCTTGAGTGAGTCCCCCGCCTCCCCTACTGCATAGCTACTATTTTCACATTATAAGACGCACCCTCCACTTTCCCCCAAAATTTGGGGGATCAAAAGTGCAACTTATAATGCGACTAAGGCGGCCGTCACACGCATCAATATAATGCACGATATCGCTTAAGCGATCTGCGTTTTGATCGCTAAGCGATATCGTTTGTGCATCGCTGCGTGCAATCAAGCGATTTTACAATGTAAAATCGCTTGATCGTTAGATCGCAGATTGGTGAGCCGGAGCTCATATCAAGCGATAAACGCATGAACAATCTGCCTCATCGTGGTGTGTGACACCACGATGATCCATCTCCCAGCGGCAGAGCCTATGCTGGGAGATGGTATCTATGGTAAACGTCGGGTTACTAAGCGCCGCGCGGCGCCTAGTAACCCGATGTGTATCATAGTTACCAGCGATCTCGCTGCTCCACATCGCTGGTGAGTCTGCCTGTGTGACAGCTCACCAACGATGTGAACGATATTGTTAGCGATCGCGCGTGCACGTGATCGCTAACAATATCGCTAGCGATGTTGAACCGTGTGACAGCCTCCTAATACGGTAAATTCTGCCAACTTTTCCATATGATTTCAGGTCAGTCAACTACAGCGATTGTTCTATGTAATTAAAATCATCCTTATTGATCAACTTAGACCATTATGTTTGGCCGCCTTTAGTACAGTGCAACTAGAGAAAAGCCCCAGTAACTGCCCCAATAACACCTAAATCATAAACAATAGGAAAAAAGGTATATAATATTGTCATGTGCAATAATCAGAGGGAACCTACTGATAACTATCGGGAAAACGTCAAAAAAGGAAATGTGAGGAGGACTCGAGGGCATGGGTAATGTAGTATGAGCAGCTACACAGGCTACATCTTGCTTCACTCTCCTTTATAACATAATATAGCAATAAACATAACAGCAATGTTATTATTATTTATTTATATAGCGTCATTAGATTCCATGGCGCTTTACATATAAAGAGGGGAGAACGCGGACAAATACATCATAAACTTAGATTCTTCTGACCACAGTGATGCCTGGTTATCTTTTGCTGTATTGTGTAACCTTCCTAGATACAGTTATGGTCAAAAGTTCACATACTCCAGCAGATTTTTTTGCTTTTTTTGGCCTTTTTTAAGAAAATGTGAATGAATAACACAAAAACTTTGTTTCCACTCATGGTTAGTTGTTGGGTGAAGCCATTTATTGTGAATCTACTGTTTTTTTTTTTTTTGTTTTTTTTCTCTTTTTAAATCATAATGACGACCAAAAACATCAAAATGACCCTGGTCAAAAGTTCACATACCCCAGTTCTTAATAGCGTGTACTGCCCCCTCTACCATCAATGACATCTTGAAGTCTATTGTGGTAGTTGTGGATGAGGCTCTTTATTTTCTCAGATGGTAAAGCTGCCCATTCATCTTGGCAAAAAGCCTCCAGTTCCTGGAAATTCCTGGTCTTTCTTGCATGAACTGCACTCTTGAGTTCTCCTCAGAGTGGTTCAATGATATTGAGATCAGGAGACTGAGATGGCCACTCCAGAACCTTCACTTTGTTCTTCTGTAGCCAATGACAGGTCGACTTGGCCTTGTGTTTTGGATCGTTGTCATGTTGTAACGTCCTAGTACGTTCTATGTGCACCTTCTGGGGTGATGAGTGCAAATTTGCCTGTAGTATTTGCTGATAACGTGCTGCATTCATCTTTCCTTCAACTTTGACCAAGTTTCCTGTGCCTTTGTAGCTCTCACATCCCCACATCATCAGCAATCGCCCTCCATGCTTTACAGTAGGAATGGTGTTCCTTTCATCATAGGTCTTGCTGACACCTCTCCAAATGTAACGTTTATGGTTGTGGCCAAAAAGATTGATTTTCTGATCATCATAATGGGAGACCCAGACAATGGGGTTTAGGGCTCTGCCCTCCGGAGGTCACACTAGGTACTACAAGTTTGTAGACACCGCCTCCTCCGCTTATAAACCCCCACCGTAGGAGACATCCTCAGTTTTAAACTTAGTGTGCTCGGAGGATCACGCTTTGCTTGCACTTCACTGCATTCTCACAGCTTACGTGATGGCGTATGAAGACAAGGTAAAATGGTCCCATTCGGGATCCTCGACAGCCTCCCCGCTCACCCTTGTGGAACACGCTGGTGGAGGTACCGGAGGGCTTTTAGCCTGGACACTTTAGTGTTCTCCCGGTACGCTGTCGCGCTCCTTTCCTTTCCATCCCTCCATGGAGGCTCTGGATAGGGGGAGCCTGGAGCCTTGCACAGCTCCGCTCCGTCCGAGGCCTCCCTAAATGGTGCTTACAGACCGGACGGAGCCAGCCCAGTCCGAGGCCTCCCTAAATGGTGCTTACACTCCGGACTGGTGCTGTACCCCCGTCCGAGGCCTCCCTAAAGGTGCTTACAGACCGGACCGGCACTGAGGCACCTGGTGTGTCTCCTGTGTGCCTGGGGTAGTGTCTGTCACTGTGGTGTCATGACACTCAGACCGCGCGGTTACCCTCGGGTCCGCGGTTCTGGCGGTGACCCTGTGCTGGGGTCGCCCTGGCTGACCGCCCTGTGTTTCACAGGGGCTGAGGCTGTAGACTGCGGGTGTTTTTCTGTGTACAAGCAGTCTGAGAGTGTGTGTGGTGATATTCACTCTTGTTTCCCGCGCTGCGGGCTCCGGCACCTCCATTGCTGAGGCAGTCTGGAGGAGGAGGAGGCAGCCCTTATGGTGACATCACCGCTGGGCGTGTTGTGTGTTCTTCCCGCGTGTTCCTGGCTCCGCCCACATCTTCACTGTCGGCGGCCATCTTCTCCCTCACTTCCCGGCTGGGATCTGAACGGCAGCGCGTGGCTGCACTTGCAAGGGAGACCGGAACTCGCGGAGGTCACACACACACACCGCTTCCTCCTACCGCTTTACTGCGGTCGGTAAGCCACCGGGATCCCGGTTTGTTGGTGAACTTTGGCTTATATTCCCCTCACTGTGGAGATGTCCTCAGCTGGGAAGCATGCTGCTAAGGCGGCTGTGGCCACCATTGTCTGTACTACATGCAACGGGACACTGGTGGAGGGGTCCTGCAATAACTGCGGACGCCCAGAGGCCCGATCTGCTACTATTGAGTCTGCAAATCCGGGATTATACCCTGAGGTTCAGGTGATCCCAGGGCCATGGGAAACGCAGAATAAGATCAATGAATCTCTGCTGTCCCAGATGTCCTCCATGTCGCAAACCCTGGAGGCACTGCATAGGAGACTGGAGAACCCAGCTACTCCTCCTAGTTACCCCCGGGTGTCTCTTACTTCTGCTGTAAGACCCCCTAAGCGAGCCCGTGAGGCCTCTCCTGAGCTCCAGACTCTCTCTGAGGAGGAGCGTTCCTCTGATGGTGAGGAAGATGATGGGGGTTCTACTCTTGGGTCTATGTCTGAACCTCCAGATGGGGTGGAGGATCTGGTGTCCTCCATCAATGAGACATTGCGTCTTGTCACTCCTCCTGAGGAGGTGACTGTACACCCCAAGGAGATCTATCAATGGCTGCGGCCAGAGGCTAGACCAAGTGGCTCCTTCATGGACCACACTAATTTCGGAAGGGTGATTAAAGCTCCCAGGTTGCATCCTGGGCGGCGTTATGTCCGTAAAACTAAGGACAATCGCTTTCCCTTTCCCCAGGAGGCGCTCCAGGAATGGTCGCAGTCTCCCAAGGTGGATGCTTCCATGACTAGGATTGCTGCGCGCTCCTTGTTTTCTGCCTCTGATAGCTCCTCGTTGAAGGATGCTACTGATAGACAGGTCGAGCAACTCGCCAAGTCTTCCTATGAGGCTGTGGGGTCTTCATTTGCCCCTAATTTTGCCGCAGTCTGGACCCTCCAAGCGATCACTATCTGTTTGGATGGTATCACTGATCTAGCTAGGTCCAGCCCAGAGGTCCTGGCTCTCACTGAGAGAGCAAGGGCCTATGCGGACTATGCCAGGACGGCATCTTTGGAAACTGCCACTCGCTCTGCTGTGGCCTCGGCCAATGCAATTGCGATCCGCAGGCTTTTGTGGCTGCGTCTCTGGGACTCAGATGCCACATCTAAGAAGATTTTACAAAATCTTCCGTTCGCTGGTGACAGGCTTTTTGGCACCGAACTGGATAAATTGATAAAGGATTCTGCTGAGTCTAAGATACCGCAGAATAAGCCTAAGCCACGGTACACCGTGAAAAGGAACCCTAAGCAGTGGTCCTTTCGCTCCGGTTCACAGTCATCAACGGCGTCCACTCGCTCAGACCGAGGGGGCAAGCCTGCTACTCAGTGGCGTTCCAAGAATCGTCAGAAGAAGCCGGCGGGGGCAGCGGCTGCCACCCCCAAGCCCGCTTCGACATGACTCGCTATCTCATCCTGCCTCCCCACAGGTGGGGGGCCGCCTGTCCCGCTTTCAGGACACGTGGCTTCTTCACATTCAAGATCAGTGGGTTCGAGACGTAGTCTCAAGAGGATACAGGATAGAGCTGACGTCACAACCAATACACCGATTCCATCGGTCGGTTCCATCTCCAGAAAAGGCTCAGGCTTTTTACCTGGTGTTGGAGGGACTCCGCAGAGACGGAGTGGTGGTCCCTGTGCCCACGGAAGAGAGGTTCAGGGGTTTTTACTCCAACCTCTTTATTGTCCCAAAAAAGGACGGCTCTTTTCGCCCGGTGTTGGACCTCAAGTTGTTCAACCGTCACGTGTTGGTTCGGAAGTTCCGCATGGAATCCCTGCGCTCAGTGATCGCGGCTGTGTCACAGGGAGACTTCCTAGCGTCCATCGATATCAGGGACGCTTACCTTCACGTCCCCATTGCACCAGCTCATCAGCGCTGGTTGAGATTCGCAGTGGGGGAAGAGCACTTCCAATTTGTGGCACTGCCATTCGGGCTAGCCTCAGCACCACGGGTGTTCACAAAGGTGATGGCCTCCATGATGGCTCTCCTGCATGCGCAGGGACACGCCGTCATACCCTATTTGGACGACCTGTTGGTCAGGGCGCCATCGGAAGACCTTTGTCGGGTAAGCCTGGAGGTGACCATGAAGTCCCTGGAACGGTTCGGGTGGCTTATCAACATTCAGAAGTCGACCCTGGTTCCGACCCAGTCATTGACATATCTGGGCATGGACTTCCACACGGACTCGGCCCTGGTGTCCCTACCTCAAGCCAAGCAGCTTGTGATCCAATCAGGAGTGCAGAATGTCCTCCTGTCTCCACAGTCATCCCTGCGGGTATTGATGAGACTGGTGGGTCGCATGGTAGCGGCGATAGAGGCGGTGCCGTTCGCACAGTTTCGCCTCCGTCCTCTCCAGCTGGAGATTCTTCGCAGATGGGACAAGAGGACGATCTCTCTGAATCGGCTGGTGACACTGTCACAACCGACCAGGGACTCCCTGCAGTGGTGGCTCCTGCCACTTCACCTGTCACGGGGCCGGTCCTTCCTAAAACCGTCATGGTTAGTGGTGACCACCGACGCCAGTCTGAAGGGCTGGGGGGCGGTGTTCTTGCACCACAGGGCTCAAGGCCTCTGGACTCGGTCGGAGTCGGCGTTGCAGATCAACGTGCTGGAGATCAAGGCGGTCTATCTGGCGCTACTGGCGTTTCAGAAATTCCTGTCAGGACAGCCCATTCGGGTACAGTCCGACAATGCGACGGCCGTCGCCTACATAAATCATCAGGGAGGGACCAGAAGTGCTCAGGCCCTCGCCGAAGTCCACCGCATTCTACTCTGGGTGGAGGAAAACGGCTGCCTGATCTCCGCAGTTCACATCCCAGGGGTCGAGAACTGGGAGGCCGACTATCTGAGCCGACAGGGGATGGACGCCGGAGAGTGGTCTCTACATCCAGACGTCTTCCGGGACATCTGCGGCAGGTGGGGCACTCCGGACGTGGATCTGATGGCCTCACGGCTGAATCATCAGGTGCCCCAATACATGGCAAGGTCTTGGGATCCCCAGTCTCTGGGGGCGGACGCCCTGATTCTGGGCTGGTCCAGATTCCAGCTGCCATATGTGTTTCCGCCTCTGGCTCTGATTCCCAGGGTCCTGTGGAAGATCAGGACGGAATGCAGAGTGGCCATTCTAGTGGCTCCAGATTGGCCCAGGAGGTCTTGGTACCCGGACCTGTGGCAACTGTCAGGCGGACACGGGTGGGCCCTTCCAGAACGCGCAGATCTACTCGCGCAAGGGCCATTCTTCCACCTCAATTCCAGGGCTCTCAGATTGACTGCATGGCTCTTGAGGCCTGGCTGCTGACATCCAGAGGTTTCTCTCCTACAGTGGTTGCCACTATGAATCGGGCAAGGAAACCTGTTTCCAGGAAGATATACCACAGAACGTGGAAAATCTTTTTTACCTGGTGTGCCTCTGGTGGCCGCTCACCGTGGCCTTTGTCTATCCCGACATTGCTGGCCTTCCTACAGTCGGGGTTGGAGTTGGGATTATCCCTTGGCTCTCTGAAAGGTCAAGTATCAGCACTTTCAGTGCTGTTTGACAGGCGCTTGGCGCTCCTCCCGAAGGTACGTCAATTTCTGCAGGGGGTGTCTCGGGTGGTCCCGCCCTATAGGCGACCTCTGGACCCTTGGGATCTAAACATGGTCCTGACGACACTGCAGAAACCGCCGTTTGAGCCTCTGAGAGACATCTCTCTCTCTCGTCTGTCCCAGAAGGTGGTCTTTCTGGTGGCGATTACGTCTCTGAGAAGGGTCTCAGAATTGGCTGCACTCTCGTGCAAGTCACCCTTTCTGGTGGTTCACCAGGACAAGGTGGTGTTGCGCCCACGGCCTGAATTTTTGCCGAAGGTGGTTTCAACATTCCACTTGAACCAGGAGATTGTTCTCCCATCATTTTGCCCCGCTCCCGTTCATCAGGTTGAGCGCGACCTCCATACTCTGGACCTCGTGAGAGCTGTACGCATTTATGTGTCCAGGACCGCCTCCTTTAGGAGTTCGGATTCCTTATTTGTCCTCACGATGGGTCGCTGTAAGGGGTCCGCGGCTTCCAAGTCGACCTTGGCCAGATGGATCAAGGCTCCCATTCAGGAGGCTTACCGGTCTTCTGGTTTGCCTCTCCCGGTGGGTTTGAAGGCACACTCTACTAGAGCTGTAGGTGCCTCTTGGGCCTTGCGACATCGAGCTTCTGCTCTACAGGTGTGTCAAGCGGCCACTTGGTCCAGCCTGCACATTTTCTCTAAGCACTATATGGTGCATGCCCATGCCTCTGCGGATGCGAGTTTGCGCAGGCGGGTTCTCCAGGCGGCGGTTGCCCACCTTTAAAAGGGAACCATGTGTTATCCGTCTTGTTGAGGAACTCTTCCCGCCCTGGGGTATTGCTTTAGGACATCCCCATTGTCTGGGTCTCCCATTATGATGATCAGAAAAAAGAGAATTTTGTTTACGTACCGTAAATTCTTTTTTCTTGAATCATCAATGGGAGACCCAGCACCCACCCAGTTGTTCCGTTGCATATTTTGCACTTGTTCTGTTCTCTGTTGAGACAGTGTTTGCCGGGTTGTTGAACCGTCTGTGCACGGCATTCTTCCCGATGTTTCGGGTGTGGTTTAATTTCTCCTCGCAGCTTATGGACTAAACTGAGGATGTCTCCTACGGTGGGGGTTTATAAGCGGAGGAGGCGGTGTCTACAAACTTGTAGTACCTAGTGTGACCTCCGGAGGGCAGAGCCCTAAACCCCATTGTCTGGGTCTCCCATTGATGATTCAAGAAAAAAGAATTTACGGTACGTAAACAAAATTCTCTTTTTTGGTCTCATCAGTCCAAATTACCTTGTTCCAGATGTTTGGATGCTTTTCTCTGTCCTGTTTGGCGTATTGTAGGTGAGATATTTTGTGGCATTTGCGCAGTAATGGCTTTCTTCTGGCGACTCAATCCATTTTTCTTCAAACGCCTCCTTATTGTGCATCTTGAAATAGCCACACCGCTAGTTTTCAGTGAGTCCTGTGTTTCAGCTGATGTTATTTGTGGGTTTTTCTTTGCATCCTGAACAATTTTCCTGGCTGTTTGTGGCTGAAATTTTTGTTGGTCTACCTGACCATGGTTTGGTTTTTGCAGAGCCCCTGATTTTGGATGTATTTATGTACCCCTTTCTTGTTTTATACAGTTCAACTATCTTTTCCCATAGATCCGTTGACAATTCTTTTGCTTTCCCCATGACTCACAATCCAGAAACCTCAGTGGCTGGATGAAATATGCAAGCGTCTCACTCAGCTTTATGAACACACACTGATTACAAGCAAACAGGTCACAGGTGAGGGCGTTACCTTTATTAGCCATTCAAACCCATTTGTGTCAACTTCTGTTCATGTTATCAGGCCAAAATCACCAGGGTATGTGAACTTTTAATCAGGGTCATTTGGATGTTTTTGGTTGTAATTTTGATTTTAAAAAGAGAAAACACAGTAGTTTGACAATAAATGGCTTCACCTAACCACTAACCATGAGTGGAAAAAAGTTTTTGTGTTATCATTCATATTCTCTGCCAAAAAGGCCAAGAAAGCAAAAAATCTGCCAGGGTATGTAAACCTTTAAGCACAATTGTATAAGACAATCAAGTCTTGATGCTTAAGGTGCCAGAATAAACATATAGGTAAAAAATGTGAAAAACCTGCAGAAGTGAAATACAAAACATAAGCTAGTTTCCAGTTTTCGCTTATTTTCAGCAGTGATCTGTTATATTTCTGTCGTTATGGCATTTTAATATGATATGAACTTCAGGTGAAGAGATGGCAAGAAAAAACTGAAACTCTTGCAGTGGAAAACAGTAATTGTGATGTAATGAATTACATAAGTTCTAACATCAATAAACGTGATACGAAATCGTCATTAAGTTGGCCAGCAAATGCACCCAGGGCCAGAATCAACACCCGGTCAAATACCGGGGCCCTGGACAGTTGAGGGGGCCCACTTGTCTGTGAGCGGAAGCAAGGCTGGGAATCCAGTCACAGACAGCTGCTCTCTTCTCCTGCCCTGCACTGATCTATGTAATCAGTACAGAGCAGGAGAGGAAGCTTTCCTGGGAACCGTGAAGTGAACTCATGTATTGTATTGTTCATGCAGCAGAGATGTGTGTGTTTGTATGTGCATGTAGCAGAGCTGTGTGTAGCATGCATGTAACAAAGCTGTATGTGTCTAATATATAATCTGCAGAGAGACACTAACAATAGATTTATTGCCTTCGTATTCTACCCTAGTACATTAAAATTAGTGCTAATGACTCCTCCCTTTTACACTGCCATGGAAGGTTTATTTAATAGTGCGGATGTGAAGCAGCGGGGAGGGATGGGGACCGAGTGTTAAAGGGGCCCACTGAGACTCTGTTGCCCGGGGCCCAAAAAAACCTGGAGCCGGCCCTGAATGCATTTATGTAGAGTATACACAGAAGCCTGGATCATTAGATAAAGTGGTGCTTATCAAAACGTATAATATAACCTGGTATTACCCTTTTACGTTTAGGGTCAACCAGACATAATCCCTATTTTGACAATTAAGGACTCCTCCAAGTACGGCACTTTTATCAATGAGGAAAAGATGGAGATTGGCAGCTCCAGGATCCTGAAATCTGGAGACAAGGTCACATTTGGTGTTTATAACAGCAAATTCAGGTAAGAGCTTCTTGGTTACTGATGCTGGTTTTATGTAAACCGAGGTGTATATATATTTATACCTTGGTTATCATTTACGTCTGTTTCGGTTTTCGTAGATTTTTCTCCTTCACATCATTCGAGGATACAGGACCATGGGTGTATGCTTTCCAGCCACTAGGAGGTGGCGCTCAGTAAAGATAAAATTTAAGTCATCCTTCGTGCAGTATACACCCACCAGTAGGAGTAGAAAGCTAATTTTAGCTTCGTGTCGCAAGGAGGCACTTGTACTCTGTGTATCAGACCACATTTACACTTTTTATTTTTATTTTACTTTTTTAAAACAGGCGACGGCTCTCTTAAGGGTGCCGCTCTCTTTTAAAAAGGGGATCGCGCAAGGCAACACGCATCCCCTATAACCACTTTTCTTTTTAGGGGAAACGGATCCCTTAATTGCTCCACTCTCCCCACTCGTCCACCCTGCAGCACAGCAGTCTGTCACGTCCTCGGGGACTCAACCCCAGTGGAATCCACAGACAGCCAGCTGCCCACTTCCCTCTGCATCTCCCTGCATAACAGCAGCGATGCAAGGAGTGCAAATTGACCCTCTCACCTCCTCCACTCAAGGAGCAGGCAATTGAGGCCACTGCTCACAGCACTACTCGGTGCTCCGCAAGAGCATGCTGCTGCAGGCAGCCACCATCCTCCCAGGGTCCTGTGTCCCATCCTGCTGCAGCGGCTCCATGCCGGGACACACACCACTGGTAAGGTCGCGGTGCGCGTCCGGAGCATGGGAATGGAGCACATGAGCAGCACAGCCCCGCAGTCATCGTTGGTCTCACCGCGCACTGGGGCCCCCAATAATCCAGGCCCCAGTCTGGGCCTTCAACGCAGCACCGCCCCATCTATAAGTGGCATCTGAAGCTACCAATCGTACAGACTGGTCCGCCCACTGAGCCCACTCATGGCCACGTCACTGGACCATTCTCCGCCCACTCATGGCCACGTCACTGGACCATTCTCCACCCACTCCCCATGACACGGGGCAAGGGGCGGCAGCCTCAACATGTCCCCTTAATGATGCGCATAAACGACACCCCCCCCCCCCCAGTGCGAATCGCATGGCGCACCGGCCAATAATAGTGAGGGCACACTGCCAAGCCACGCTCCCACAATGGCACGAATTTCAAGCACACAATAGAATGCACGTGTGGCACTCAAGCAATCCCCTACAAAAGCCCCTATGTTAGCAAGTCACCATGCTTTTACCTGCCCCCTCCCCCCCCCCGGAACCCACCCCTCTCCCACCCACAGAGCCCAAACACAAACATAGTGGGCTGGCACTACAGAGCCCTTTTTCTTCATGCTCTTCTGAAGCGAAAGCACCTCTGCCTGCTCAAAAAACAAAGGGGACACAGAACCTAAGTAAGCTCCATTAGGAGACACTTCTCCCTGCGGCTTTTCACCCCCGCCCCCCAGACCTGTCTGCCTTTGACTTTTAAAGGCAGTCGCTTAATACACTGCAGTACCACATTTCATTGTAATTTGGTACACTATGGCAGATCCCAAACCATCCAAAAGAAATAATAAAACCCACACGGGTCAATGCATCATGTACCAACTGCCAGACTGCCCTCACACGGGGACACGCTTCGCAACTCTGCCTAACTTACAAGCCCCAGTGCCCCATGGAGCCTACCACTGATGTATCACCCAGTATATCTGACTCCCCTGCGTGGGCTCTGTCACTGACGCAATTGGTAGACTCATTTGCCAGAATAATGCAGTCGTTCCCCATTTCCCATACAGTCCGTGCTACCAACTGGGACCGATCTCACTCTCCCTCACAAAGGGATCGGTCAACATGCAGTGAACATCCCCAGTCTAGGGTCTCCCATGCAACCAGGAGACGGACCCATACAAGTCCGTCCTAGGGACATTTTCCTACCACATCACCTATAGGTCCCACATCTCGCTCTCCTTCACCCGGAGACTAGTGTGAGTTACTCTCCAGAGGGGAACTCTCAGGCCCAGAATCGCCGCAGGACCTGGAGACGACAGACACCCAGACAATGGTTGACAATCTCATTGAGGCCATTAACTTAACACTAAAAGTCACCAATGACCCTAGCACCGCTCCGGAGCACGTAGTGTCTTTTAAAAAAGCAAAATGTGCCCACCGATTCTTCTCTAATCATCTTGAATTGAAGGACATAATCCAACGACATAGGGAGCTCCCAGACAAGCGCTTCGCAGGTCATAGACCTATTGAAGCCAGATACCCCTTCGCTTCAGAACTACGTAAAGAATGGGCTGAATCACTGCTCGTTGATCCCCCCCCCCAGTATCACGTCTAGCTAGCAGAACCTTCTTAATGCTTCCACAAGAGGCAGTGGAATTATTCGGTTACCGCTCAGTGGCCGGGGAGTACCTCCAACTTGCATCCTTAGACACGGGGAACTGCTCTGCGTTGGCAGCATCGAACGCCATCTCCATTAGCCAAACACTGGCTCAGAGGATGGCACGCGGACTATGCATCTAAAAGATCTCTTGTAACCCTACTCTACCAAAGTGGTCGCCTACTCGGGGAAAATCTGGACCAAATTATCTCCGAAGCCACATAAGGAGAAGGCAAACTTCTCCCTTAGCAAAAGCTTAAGCAGCCTTTTCGCTGCCTACAGCAACAATCACGATTTCGCCCCTCTCACAGGACAATCGGATGAGCCACCTCAACCTCCACCACAGGCGCAGGGCGGCCTTCCTGTGTTGGACAGAAGTATCTGTTTCCATTCAAGACCAATCCCACCTGGAAATCCTGACCAAAACAAGCCCACTCTAAAGGCATTAGACCCCAAAGATTTACCGCATGACTCTCCTCCCTACTCGTTCGACCTCAGCACAGTAGGCGGACGACTCCAACAGTTCCCCCCCACTCATGGCTCACTGTCGTCCACGACAATTCGGTCAGAGACCTGGTGTCATCGGGATACAAGATAGAGTTCTTGTCCCGACCTCTAGCTTGCTTTTTCCTCTTGCGTCCTCCCAAACCAAACACTCGCCTGTTCTTCAAAGCCATCAGTTCCCTACTCAAAACCGGCGTCATAGCGCCAGTACCAGAAACCGTTCAAAGGGTACTACTCAAACCTGTTCGTCATTCTGAAATAAGACGGAACAGTACACCCCATCCTCGACCTCCAGATCCTCAACAAATTTGTAAAAGTCTGACCATTCCGAATGGAATCCGTGATCACGACAATGGAGAAAGGAGAGTTCCTGGCAACCATCGACATCTAGCATATCTCTACATTCCCATTTTCCCCCAGCATCAAAAGTATCTGCGGTTCGCCGTTCAAAAACGTCACTTCCAATTTACCGCGCTGCCCTTCAGCCTTGCAACTGCACCCAGAGTCTTCACCAAAAGTCATGGCAGCAGTCATGACTATTCTCCATTCGTGGGGCGTGGTCGTCCTGCCTTATCTAGAGGACCTGCTAATCAAGGGACCAGCCTTTCAGGCTTGCCACGACAGCGTCCAGATAACATCGGACAAGCTCTCTCGTCTAGGCTGGCTCATAAACCTAGACAAATCATCCCCAACGCCAGCCCAAAAATATCCCTTCTGGGGATGACCTTCGACACTGCGCGAGGGTTAGTTATACTCCCTCAAGACAAGACCACAGCAATTCGCAACAAAGTTCGCACTCTTTGTTGTCGATCACCTCAATCCATCCGCTTCGGCATGGGGGGACCTAGGCAAAATAATAGTGGCAATGGAAGCAGTTTCCTTCGCTCAGCTACACTTTCGTCCCTTACAGCTTGCTCTCCTTTTGGCTTGGGACAAAAGTTCCTTCAGCTTCGACTGCAAGTATCGAAAGTCAAAAGGGCACTCTACTAGTGGACACTGCCATCATCCCTCACCCAGGGAAGATCGTTTCTCCCAGTCCAATGGCTAGTTGTCACTATCAACACCAGTCTTCTCTGCTCGGGGGCCGTCTATCGACAACACACGGTCCAAGGCCGCTGGACGCCCCTGAAGTCGCACCTCCAATCAACATTCTGGAGCTACGGGCGATTCGCCTAGCCCTCCAACATTTCCACCAGCTTCTAGCTGGTCACCCCATCCGCATACAAACGGACAACGCCACAGCAGTAGCGTACATCAATGACCAGGGCGGCACACACAGAAAAGCTGCAATGTGTGAAATGGAACACATCGTTCGCTGTGCCGAAACAGCTCAGTCAGTCATATCAGCAGTCCACGTCCCGGGAGTGGACAACTGTGCGGCAGACTTCCTAAGCTGCCAAGAACTGGCCTCAGGAGAATGGTGCGTCCATCCGGAAGTCTTTCTACTAATTTGTCGGCGCTGGGGAACCCCCGACGTGGATCTAATGGCATCAAGGCTAAACACAAAAGTCCCTGTCTTTGTAGCCAGGTCCCGGGACCCTCTAGCGCTGGGAGTAGACGCGTTGGCCCTCCCATGGCTCCAATTCCAACTACTATACATCTTTCCCCCGCTAACGCTAATTCGGCGAGTAATCAGGGAAATCAAAGCGGAAGGAGTCCCAGTAATACTCATTGCCCCAAACTGGCCACAACGAGCGTGGTACACAGAGCTCATGCATCTCCTCGTCAACGTACCCTGGAAACTCCCAAACCAACCGGACCTCTTCTCTCAGGGCCCCATTTACCAACAGAACTCAGGGGCCCTGTGTTTAATGGCCTGGCTGTTGAATCCTGGGTCCTAACCCAGGCAGGTTTTTCACCAGAGGTCATAGCCCCCATGGTTAATGCTCGAAAACCGACCTCCTTGCGCATCTATCACCGCACCTGGAAGACCTTCCACAAATGTTGCAATGACCGCAACCGTAACCCACTCCTTTTCTCCATCCCCACAATCCTGGAGTTCCTACAAACTGGCCTTAACTCAGGCCTAGCACTCCAACACAGGATTGCAACAAAACCACAGGTCAAAACATTCATCCAAAGGGTCTCGCGCACGCGCCATGCCCCACCTCCCTACAAGACACCCATGGCCGTCTTGGGCTTAAACTTAGTTCTGTGCATATTACAAGGGCCCCCTATCTGAACCACTACAAGATGTATCACTAACCCACCTTTTCGGGAAATTTGCCTTTCTAGTTGCCATCACATCAATCAGGCGCATATCAGAGCTAGCCGCCCTATCCTGTCGTTCTCCCCTTCTATCCTTCCACAATCCGACACCATCGTTCTTGCCGAAGTTGGTTTCCCCTTCCACCTCAATGAGGACATAATTCTACCCTCATTTTGCCCAGTGCCAGTACACTGCTTTGAAAAAGAGTTCATCAATGGGGGACACAGCACCTGCCCTAGTGGCCTTCAATGTCCTACACATAACCTTGGCTTAAGCCTCTTGTACTTTATTACGTTAACATGTTCTCCTATGGCTTTAGTACTAAACTAGCTTCCTACTTCTACTGGTGGGTGTATACTGCACAAAGGAGAACTTAAATTTTATTTTTTAGTGTTGTCTCCTAGTGGCAGAATAGCATACATCCATGGTCCTGTGTTCCCCCATTGATGAACTCGGAGAAAAGGATTTTATGGGGAGTACACAAAAAAAATCACTGTTTTTCCATGAAAAAATGTCTCCGTTTTCGTTGATGTGCACATGTGACTTCGATGCTAATTTTGTAACGCACATGATGTTATTAGTATTAAACACTCTCTTTGTATAAAGAATAATGTGTTATTTGCTATGTATTTTGGAGTGTTTAAAATGAATTGATTAGATCTACATTGATTTTTTTTTTTTTGAGAAAATTGCCTCGGTTTTCATTCGTTTCAGACTTGGCTGGTTGTTTCAGACAGATTATTGCCGAAAACCGAGGTACCACTGTATATGGACTGGTATAAATTATTTTAGGGCTTGTTATTCTACTTACTTAGGTCCAAATGCAGCACCAGTGATGTATATTACCATAGCATGAATTGCGGTGAAAACATGCAGGATGAGATCCTGTCAGTATATTGTAGATTGCAATTAATACAATGTTTTACAGCAGAGGTGGGCAACTCCAGGCCTCGAGGGCCACATCCCCTGCTGATTTTCAAGATTTCCTTAGTATTTGACAGTTGTTAATTTAATTTCATGCACATGATATGATTGCAACTGTCAAATGCTAAGGGCCACGTCACACGGTTCAATTAACTGAACGATATTGTTAGGGCCCTTTCACATCAGCGTTTTTCGTAATTCGCGGCAGATGCGGTGAAAAAAACGCATCTGCCGCGTTTGCCGCATAACGGTTCCACTTGCGGCACGGTTGCGGTTTTTTCCATAGGAAGTATAGGGGGACTTGCGGCAGATGCGGCAAGTGCGGTATTGCACTTGCGGCAGGTGCGGCAGCGAAAAAAAACGCAGTAAGCCGCGGTTTTTTTCTCTGCCGCACCTGCCGCAAGTGCAATACCGCACTTGCCGCATCTGCCGCAAGTCCCCCTATACTTCCTATGGAAAAAACCGCAACCGTGCCGCAAGTGGAACCGTTATGCGGCAAACGCGGCAGATGCGGTTTTTTCACCGCATCTGCCGCGAATTACGAAAAACGCTGATGTGAAAGGGCCCTTAGCGATCACATGCACGCGCGATCGCTAACAATATCGTTCAGATCTCTGGTGAGCTGTCACATAGGCAGACTCGCCAGCGATCAATGGACCAGAGACATCGTGGAAACGATTTAAATATCGTTTCCACGATGTCTTGCTCCCGCTGCCAGGCTGCGGTAAGCGGGAGCAGGGTGGTCTTCAAGGTAAACTGCGGGTAACTAGGCAGTGCGCGCTGCCTAGATACCCGAAGTATACCTTGGTTACCAGCCTTCTCTGCTCACCGGCTGGTATCCAAGGTACACAGCGGGTAACTAGGGACCCGCTGTGTACCTTGGATACCAGCCGGTGAGCGGAGAAGGCTGGTAGCCAAGGTATACATCGGGTATCTAGGCAGCACGCGCTGCCTAGTTACCCGCAGATTACCATAGATATCAGCTCCCAGCACTTGCAGAGAGGCGCTGGGAGCTGGCTTATCGGTCGCCTCCCTGTGTCACATGCAGCAATGCTGTGTGTCCACAGGACGACCAACGATTGATTTGAGGTCCTGTCCTCAAATCAAACGATGAACGATCAGCCAACTGATCGTTCATCCTTTGTAGTGTCACACGCAACGATGTTGTTTCGACATCGATCAAGTGTCACAGAACATGTGACTTTTGAACTATATCGGCAACGATATCGTTACGTGTGACAGTACCTTAAGGAAATCCTGAAAACATGAACTGTTTGCGGCCCTTGATGACTGGAGTTTCCGACCGCTGTTCTACAATGTTTTTGCATTCAACAAGGTTTCTCTGCTTTTCTCCTTCTGGAATTCAACCCTGATTTAGGCATGAAGTAGACAGGTAATGGTTGTGTGATTTATATTCTCCTTTATTACCTCCAGGGTGATATATGAGCCCCTGGTGGCCTGTTCTTCTTGCCTCAATGGCTCCGAGAAGACTTCTTTAACTCAGTCTGTGCTGTCGTTAGGAGGCCACGTTGTGAATAACTGGACATCGCACTGCACACATCTGGTTATGACATCTGTGAAAGTTACTATCAAGGTAAGTGAATACAGAAAGGTTACAGAGGAATTCTGATGGGTATTGCTAGAAAAGTTAAGTACAGACTCTGCAATTATCTTTTCCAAAAACGCCTATATAAGTTTCCAAGTTCACATGACAGTGCCTGGATCATGTTTGCAGCCATTTTTCTCAATCAAGTACAAACTATGTTAATGCCACAATTGAA
The DNA here is from genome assembly GCA_033576535.1 of Allobates femoralis. Classification (NCBI taxonomy): domain Eukaryota; kingdom Metazoa; phylum Chordata; class Amphibia; order Anura; family Aromobatidae; genus Allobates; species Allobates femoralis. The sequence goes on from JARQOC010000005.1 coordinate 82,216,218, forward strand.
AAATGTCCCCCAAATACAACCTAGTATGCATGTGCATCATCTGTCCTTGTATTTGAGCGACTTGCTCTCCTAAAACCCTCCAAAAAGGTGTGGTGTATCCCATGCATATGCTATAAACATCTAAAATGGGTATACTCGGGGAGTATGGGAGGGTTAGATTTGCCATTTGCCGTATGCCAATAGAAACATTTTTTTATTTTTTATGTGTATGTGCATTAAAATACTTGCTGATCACCGACTTTGAGCGCTGCTTTGATTGAAGGAGACCGTTCTTCAGCATTGCCGGCTCACGCGGACCATTACATGAGACAGAGTTACATCCGTCAAGGTAAGGGTACCTTTACACGTCGCAACATTGCATGCAATTTCATTTGCAATCTGCTGGTTGCAGTGAAATCATGGACATATTGTTCCATTTGTACACGGCAACAAAATAGAACAATGTGTCCATGCTTTCACTGCAACCAGTAAGTTGCAAGTGAAATTGCCTGCAACGTTGCGACGTGTAAAGGTACCCTAAGACTTATCGAGCCTCGGAACAAGTCTCCATAGACTAAGGGCTCATCACACTTTTTTTTTTTTGTTTTGTTTTTTGTGTTCACGGACCTACATACTTGCATTGACTGTTTTGATCCAACACTCAGGTCAACATCAGTCATGTCTCTGCAATTTTACACTATCTAGAAAATATCATGTGAACAGCTTCATTCACTATTGTAGGAACAAGTGCTCTCCATGAAAAGCATGGACGTCACCTGTACAGGTGCTGGAAACCAGGGACGATGGAGATCAATATTTTATCAGTCTTAGGCTGTGTGCCCACTGGGTTTTTTTTTTGTGCTGTGTATTTACGGCGTTTTGTCAGCTGTAAAAACGCAGTTATGTGAAAACAAAAGCAGCACAAACTAATTGTGTTTTTGCTAAGTTGGTGTATATTACAAATGCAGCACAAAAACGCAGCACAAATAAGGCAACACAGACACACACACAGATACAGACACTTTCTCACTGCCTTCGGTGAGCCCACAGTGATCCCTGGTGATGTCTTCCTCCCGGGCATCGGCAGGAGCTGTGTGTATTGTAGTTGCAGGACCTTGCACCATGTGACAGCCTGGGTCACATGACCCAGTAACTGTAACTGACTTTCTGCAGCTCCTACCGGTGCCCAAGATGAAGACATCACGTGGGCTCTCCGGGGCGGGTGACTATTGGAGCATTTTTGTTTTGGAAATCACTGTAAAAAAAGCGTCACAGACTGACTGTGGGAATTCCAATCTGTTTGTGATGCTTTTTTGGGGGACTTAAAATGGAGTAAATGGGGAAAACGCAGACAAAGAAAAAGGGCATTTTAATTAACAGGGACTTTTCTGATCATCATAATGGGAGACCCAGACAATGGGGTTTAGGGCTCTGCCCTCCGGAGGTCACACTAGGTACTACAAGTTTGTAGACACCGCCTCCTCCGCTTATAAACCCCCACCGTAGGAGACATCCTCAGTTTTAAACTTAGTGTGCTCGGAGGATCACGCTTTGCTTGCACTTCACTGCATTCTCACAGCTTACGTGATGACGTATGAAGACAAGGTAAAATGGTCCCATTCGGGATCCTCGACAGCCTCCCCGCTCACCCTTGTGGAACACGCTGGTGGAGGTACCGGAGGGCTTTTAGCCTGGACACTTTAGTGTTCTCCCGGTACGCTGTCGCGCTCTTTTCCTTTCCATCCCTCCATGGAGGCTCTGGATAGGGGGAGCCTGGAGCCTTGCACAGCTCCGCTCCGTCCGAGGCCTCCCTAAATGGTGCTTACAGACCGGACGGAGCCAGCCCAGTCCGAGGCCTCCCTAAATGGTGCTTACACTCCGGACTGGTGC